>OZ002743.1:29004517-30204517 GCA_963924295.1 Dioctria rufipes | reverse complement strand
TTTGACAGCTTAAGTCATAAATTATCGCGAAAGCTATGGCAAAAGATATGGCATGCATAGACGATGTGTAAGGAATGTTAGTTTGTTGTCACTAGACAGCAGCTGCAGTTTCAACTCAAAGTCTTGAGAGGATAGAGTCAGGAACGCAGATTGGTTGTCTGAGTACATGAATATTTTGGTATTATTGCTGCCACTGTTTTAGGCTTCCGCCTAAATATTGAAGGTAAGGCACTAAGCGAAATGGAGAATTGCACTTCTGGACATGTAACAGTTAAATAATGACTCCAGACCCATACAAATTAAAAAAAAAGCCCGGTATCCCTAGATACCCAAGTCACCTAAATTGTGTGGAATAACGGACCGAGTGGAAAACAGCATAAATTCGACAATGTGGATTAATAGGTTCTGTGCTTAGATAAAAGAAGTGAAGTGATTTTTTTATGAAAGACTTTTCGTTTGCCTACAACATGGCAAGCGGACACAGTGCAAAAATTTCAATTATTTAGAATTTGTATGTCCTACCGCTACGGTTCTAGTATCCTACATTGAATAATTGTGAGCTTTATTATAAGAGAGTTTTTTGTGTAATGTATATGAGTAACCCCAAGGGGGGAGAACCCCGACACTCGATTTTTATTCCAGATTTAATCGAACCGCCGAGTCCGGTCTATAGAAGGCCTTCATCTCTAGAAGGCAGAGCAGAAATAACGTGTGTTTAAAAGAAATTGTTTTTTTTTTTTTTTTTTTGGTATGAGATTGGATTCCGTAGAGTAGACTCCGCGCAGGAATTATAACAACGAAAAAGAAATAAAATAAAAAAACTAATTTGTATTTACTTTTATTAGATTACTAATGCTTAAGGTGATATTAAGCGCACAAATTAACCAAAATGTGTACAAATGTATACAAATAAAAATGAATTGTGTTCGCTGGTAATCACTTGAGAACGGCTTGGCAGATTTGGCTAATATTTTTTTTCTTAATATTCGTAATAGTAAGGTTTTTAGGAAAAGAAAAATTGGAATCGGCAGCCCCTTCTTGGTGTTGCCATACAAAAATTTCGTTTTTAACTATATATTTGAGCACTGCCTGAGAGCGCGTCGACGTAGAGAGCTAAACTTTGGTACATGATGTTTTCAAAGCAATGGTAAAGAAAATTTTAAAAAATGGACTAAATCGAGTTACTCCGTCTTGGTGTTGCCATACAAGACTTTGGCTTTTTACTATATACTGAGAAGCTGCCTGAGAAGGCGTCGACGTTGAGAGCTCATATTTTGTACACGCCGTTTTCATAAAAATTTCAAATACAGGTCCAAAAGTGGAGCAATTCGGACAACCCTTTCTTGGTGTTGCCATACAAAACTTGAGTTTTTCACTTTATATTTGGAAACTGCCTTACGCGACGACGTAGAAAGCTGAAATTTTGTATACGGGCCTTTTTTTAAAAAAAAAAGGGAAATTTAGGTTCGAAAATAGGACCAATCGGGCAACTCCTTTGTAGGATTGCCATACACAAATTTCGTTTTTTAGTATATATTTGGGCACTGCCTGAGAACGCGTCGATTTAGAGACCTACACTGTCCCACACATATGAACGCGCACACACACACACACACACACACACACACACACACACACACACACACACATGCACACAAAGCCCAGAGTACGGCATCGCGCCATGATAGTTTAGATATTATGCATCTCTAACCACCCCACCCCTTTCAACCCCCATCCCAACCTATCTAGGCAACGCCGGTGGATTCCCCCGAGTTAATTTAATCAGCCCACGGTATGCCATGATGACACAGCCACGTATACAATGATTTCTCAGCTAAGAGTTTTTGTTTGGGGAATCGTAGTCGTTTGGTTCAGATAAATTTTTTTAAATAATTTTGTTAGGAAAGGTATAAGTTTTTTATTTCGGTTCGGTTCGGAAGATAAGAAAGCAAGCCTAAGCTTATCAGAACACCATTTTTCGGTATGAATAGTAGTTTAGAGCGGAGGAGCTATTCAAATCAAACTTTCGTCTACATAAGTACACTGCAAATATTTTAGAATGTAAGGACTCCATTGGGGCTGTCATATGGTAGTGGGAGTCTGTTTCATGGCTTGTGAAGTATTCTCGAGGGTTTTGGGTAAGGCGAAATAAGGTCTCTTCAGGACTTGATGTGGTATGCGTTTCTTTATAGGCAAACATTTTTTTTTGTGATGACGCGTGCTAGCGTGCCGATCTGACAAAAAGGCTACCACGGAGTGAGCTCTCAGTTCAGGCTGATAGATGGGACTTTGCGTCCATTCATACCTCATTAATAATAGTTCCACAACAACTCCAATTACGAGTAGTTAGTATTGCGCAAAGTGTTTTAATTGTATATATTTCAAGAAATAAAATTGATTTAAAACGACTTATGGCCTTTTTAATGCCCCCTTTTTTTTAACACGTTTACTTTAGAACACACTGTACATGTAACAATGCATTGAATATATCTAGCTAGAATATAACTTTCCTTCCAAATTTAACCGATTAATCTAGTATCCATGATAGCCGTTATTACCTTAATTAACTGAATTAACTGATAATCGGATTAATCGTACCTGCAATACCCTCTGGTATGAATTATTAATCGAATACTCAGTTACACGGTTAACCGATCATAACCACCATCCCTACTGCGCCTAACTTAAGTACTTCGTTCGTAGATCTTTATATTAACTTACTTACGCTACTTACGTTCAGCTATAGACTTTTGGCAATTAGGAGAAACATTACAAACATAATTCGGAAAATTAATAAAATTCACGAAATATATCAACAACTGCTCAATAATAATAATTGACTCATTTTCAAATAATTCCAAGCAGAAATTATACAACACGCAAATGAACCTTCTCAAACCCGGCGATGATTTAATAGTTAAAGTAAATTACTACCGAAAATCGATATAAAGGTGCTCTCCTTGATTATCGCATTTAGTATATCGCGCGCAATTATTGTCCTCGGAAAGTCGCGTAATTTAGAAATTTTAATTGCAATCGCACGGATCTAGAGTTTCTGACGAATGTCGTCTATATTCGAAATTTTCATCCTCTGTAATTATGGAGAGTGTTCAAGACGCGCTATTGATATTAACACGTGCAATTATCCCGTAATTTCGCCTCACTAACTGCCATGCCAGTCCAGGCCAGCCAACCCTTTCCATAGATTGTCCGCGCTATCTCTTAACTTCTATGACAACGATGATAATATCATCTGCTTCGATATTTTTTGTGTTCGTTTTATTTTCGTAGCCACTAGGGACTACCCTACCACCACAATAGCACCACATTGTGCGCTCGCTATAAAACTTTTTACTTAATCACAAAGTTTTTTTTTACTCTACTCTTCTATACCTATGTATTTGTTGGAGAGAATGGGGGTGGGGAGATGGTAATATTCAAACTTTTTTGACCTTGAAACAATAGCGCACAGAACAGCTTTGAAGTCAACCATAATAGAGTGAAATCGATGTAGTAGCATATCATTACACTCTCTGACGTCACTACTGTGCAAAAACTTGGAATGGAATTGGTGCTATTTTAAAATTGCATTTACAAGCGTACCAACTGTGGTGGGTTTGTTGGGTTCGTTTCATTACGAGATCTTTGTAAGTATTATAAACGTCGTTAAATAGTCTCAGTTAATTGCTGTGCAAAGTAATAAAGTTTTAGCTGTATAATGGAAGTTTGTAACTGGAATTAGAATTTTATTGTGAAACTTTTCTAACGAATTAGTTGGCCTGAAACATGATGATAATGTTGAGTCACATCGAATTAAACGCTACGGATGCGAAGTTTCATTTTATTTATGATAATAATGCAAATTCATGTTGTGCTGATGTAATACACATTAAAAAGTAATGCTTATGCAGAACAGAAAGAGCAATGAGCTGACCGAAACCAGATGATTCTGCAAAGAAATAAAGTCCTCCTTGTGCTTTGGAGAACCGGAGCCAGATGATTTTGCAAAGGAATGAAGTGCTTCTTGTGCTTTGGAGGACCGTAATAAATATATAAGTATAAAAAGGAAGAGTTAAGTATGGTTTTTGGATGAAGTTGTTGTCAGGAATATTATAAGGATATGTACATAAGGCCTGTCGATTCATTCACAGACACACTCTGGAGGCTGGGAGCTGCTATTTTAGTCCGGATAGACATTTTACGGTATAATAAAAATGTATGAACGACACAAAAATTTTGACAGAAGAATATGGAACATCTTGAATAACTGAAAAATGGCGTTGAAGACTAGTAAAAAAAAATAAAGTGATTCATTAACTTAGCTGAACCATTAAAATTTATCGGGAAGAAAAGGAATTCCATCAGTCTGAAGAGGGACTTAACACAACGAAATTGATATGGGGCGGGTCTTGAATTTCCAGTAGGGTGCAATATGGGTATTTTAATAATTTTTTTCTTTTCGATAGAAACTATCATCTCTTTGATTGACTTTAATCTTAGTATAATTTAGTAGTACTAATAAAAGGCCTTTGTCTTATTGTACTTATGGTAAATAAATGCTTACTTACTTACTTACTTACTTACTTACTTACTTACTTATATATGAATCATTAATATATATGCTATGCGAATGCAATACAATTGCACATTGTAGATCTCATACCTCTCAAGGCCTGCCAACTTCGAAGAAATTTCACCCAATAAAATAAAAGGCCAATCGCCCCGCTTAATCTCCTAATCTAATCTAATAAAGATATGACAGTAAAACAAAAATATATTATGGTCGCAGCTATACAAAGTATTATGCTGCTAGGTCTGCTTGACATTGCCCCTGACAGCTGACTCAGGTGCTACCATCGTAGCTTACACGGTGCAGTATGCTACATGTCATGTACAACTGACATATAGCCTCAGTGATCATGTCGCGCCCACAATGTGATTGTGCTGCCACTTCTACCTTACTACTTGCTTGACATATGGCTGAAGAGAAAAAACTCGCAAAAAAAAGGGGAAGTAAAAACGAGCAGGTGACAAGTTTTCCTTTCTGGTAAGAAGATTCAAAATTATCACGGAATCCGATATATACAAAGTCAAGAAGCGGAACAATTATTGTGAGCGAGTCAAGAATTAAAAGAAAATCAAAGTTGAGTGCTGGACAGTGGATATTGCAGTACAACGCCCAGGTGGCCTTGATATATCACATAATCGATTAGATTTTATGACTCATCAGTACGTCCCAGATATAAAAAAAAGCGGATCCCGATAGCACCCACATAGAAGAAAGAAAAAAAAGTTAAAAGTTAAGCCAACATATGTCAGATATACGATATTTTGTACTTAAGCGGAGCCCGTATGGGACGTAGTTGTTGTAGAGTATAGTCATGCCCGTTGCCTGCTTCGAACAGGATTGTATTAGGCAATTTATTCGTTTCCTTATCAAATTTTAGATCTTGGTAAGCAATTCATTCATTGACCACATATCTAAGAAAATAATAGAATGAAAATATTACATTGACTTTAAAATATATATTTAATCAATTAAAGTAACTGCCTCGAACTATGATGACGCACCTGTCAAAGTTATCCCTAGTATTGAAAGTGATTTACTCCAAGAGCTGGATTTCACTCAAATTGTTGATGTTTTCGAAAAAAAAACTCGCGAGTTCCATTCGCCTAGTAATATTAGTTATTTTGGTCTATTTCTTGTATTTTACTATATCTTTATATGCTCGTTAAAAACATTTTTTGTTTTTGCTTGAAATAAATTATTGAAAAACTGTTAAAAAGTAATTTTTGCTTCTGGTTTCAAAATTATTCGTTGCCTCATTTCTTCGTGGCCCCACCTCCAAACCAATAAATCCGGCACTGCAAATTCCTATTGCTGTCGCTACTTTTTGCGTTTAATTAGTCGCTGCAATTAAAATGGAGGCCTCCAAAAGTTCACATATAAAAAAATTTCGATATTAAACCACTTCTAGAAACCTAGCTACACAAGTATGTATAAATATGCTTCAAAGATTTAACTTTGATAACAAATCTCTTCCAAATGGGGAATGTGTGTAAAATCCTCCCCAAAAAGGATACGCTTACCAATCCTAAGCGCAATCATAAGGACTTTTTAAAATTTCCTAAAATTCAGCAATCAAATTTTGTGTGTAAAACAGCGAAAACTCAAATATTTAGGGGAATGTCGTCAGGGTTGGCCTGTCGTCAGGGTTGGCCTGTCGTCTAGGTCGGCCATTTGCGATTTTTTCAGTTTTCACTACTAGCGCCACCAATGTTCGAGCGCCGGAAGAACTTTTCTCAGTAACAGAGAACTTTTTATGACATTGCAGATTTAGAGCGTGAACGGAAAGTATGTGCTGTGCACTCAGTGGTTTGAAATTAAAAAAAAAAGTTTTTTTCTTAGCAGCAGTTAGTTAATACGGCCAGAAAGTGAGGAGAAAATATGCAATCATCAAGGTAAGCATTAATAATGTGTTCTGTGGCTCATGCTTGAAAATAAAGTAAGGGGAAAATTCAATACTGTAACATGTTTGGTTGTGGTATTACTTTGTGTAGTCAGGGTTGGGCCACTGTGATTGGGCCATCCCACACGAGTATTCTTGATACAGTATACAAACCGGTTTTTTAGGGAAGAGGTGAAAAGACGCAAAGAGATATTCCTTTGCGTCTTCTCACCTCTTCCCTAAAACACCGGTTTGCATACTGCATCAAGAATACTCGTGTGGGATAGCCCAATGTGTGCTTGGATGATGCCAAAAAAATTTCCAACATCAATCCTAACGAAGTCCGTCAATAAAACAGCAGTTAACGGAAGATGCCCGCAAAAAAAAAACGAAAAAAACCCTGTTAGGACAATGCAAGAGAGAAGTGCATTTGAAGTGCGTCAATATAACGACATTTTCCGGAAATGCGATTTCGAATAATCTGTCATTCAAATTTTGCTAAAAAATCTAAAAAAAGCAACAAATTGAGCTTTTTATTTAATTCAATTAATTTTTCCAGGTCATTTTCAATCATTTCAGCACATTTTTCGTCGACACGCCAACTTAGACAAGTCTGGCCGGACTTGACAGCATTTCACATTTTTCACCCAATCAATTTGCAATGTACAGCAAAAGTATCCCTTTTTCCCAGACCTTTCCATAAATATGCTTGGGTTGACCAAATTCTTTTTAAACGGAAGTTATGGGCAAAAGTTAAAAAGGTGTCCAGCCTTGACGACACTCCCCATGTAAGTGTTTCCGACACGAAAAAAAAAAACTATAAAAAGTTAACTTGAATTTCAGTAGACAATTCAGAGATAATTTCAGTTTCACAACTTTTTACTATGAAAGGACTACCATTTATAATTGAATTCCTAACCATCTATGTATGTACCCAGCTTCCTGCCCTCCTACCCTTGAGGGGAGGCCAAGGATTCTTGATATTCCTCCTTTCGACGAATTTTCTATAGGTCTATAAAATCAGTGGCACACAAGATTTGTGTAATTGTCACGTGATTTACATTCAACACATAACTATATTCCGGAAGGAATTCATTGTTCCTATTACCCATGAGAATTTGTCCTACGGAATCCTTTTCGTATCTCCTGATCTGCTTCTTGGTCATATATCATGGTTGGATGAATGTTCAGGTCTCTGTCTGGGTCTGAGGTAGTGTGGGGTAAGTCTTCCAAGTATGCCATCAGAGTTTCTTAGATTTTATTACGTTTGCATGCATTTGACATATGATTAAAATCTTACTAGAGATTTATTTCTTTATGGCGAAGTGGCATATATGTATGTGGTAAAATAGTACCTATAAGAATAAAGCTGTTCCGAACTTTGGATTTATTGACCTTTTTTGAATTAATTAACTTCAGAAGTTTTTGTGCTGCGTTACTTGCGCTTAAAATTTATACTGAACTGTTTTTTTTTCATGTTCTTTAAGGACATCCGTACAAGGTTTAAGTTGTACAGGGCTGATTTTGGGGTTAGTTGTCGGCTGGTGTTGAGATCTTTATGAATTATATAACAATTATTGGTCATTTAAACTAGAAGCGAAGTTATTATTAGTCCCTAGATGAAAATTTATGCTTGTTGAAAATTGTTTTGATTTATCAAAAAAAAAAAAAATATACCGTTTTATTTTCTTTATGATGCAAAGGGCTAGTTTAGACGGTGTAGTTTTTGCGTTGCGTGATCGCCCATTCTGTTTTGGGCAAGAAGGGAAAAACTTGCTGTGCACAGCATGGTAGGAAGGAGATGCGGAACTGATTTGGGGACATGAGCAAAGTGGCGGAGGTGCTGATGTATGTCACTCTTGAACTTTCGTAGACTGTAAGCCCGAGAAAAACAGAAGATGGTAGACTGTTCCACATTCGCACAGTTCGGGTTAAGAAAGCATCACGAAATTTTTACTGCACGGCCGAAAATAATTTGAAGGGTGAAAAATGTGCGCGGCTTGCAGCGGGAGTATTGCGTGAAGTAATAAATTTGCAAGGGATAAAATTAGATATTTCATCAGAACATTGACAATGCATGTAGCGATAAAGGAGCGAAAGGCATCCACCATTGCAATGGAGCTCGAGTGAGTCGATTTATAAATATCCAATGAAATTAAGGCTGTACGACCAGCACCGGCACAGATGTGAGAATTGTATTCCATTCTAAGTTTGATATGTGACGTGTAGAGGAATACTAGATTTGACGGGCTGAAATATTTCTTACACCTTTTCAGAAATCCAAGACATTTCGATGCTTCTTTGGCAACAGAGAAGATGTGATCAGTTCAGCTTAATTTACCGGAAATATTAATGCCAAAAATGCTTAACGACGGTGCAGAAAATATGCTCAATTTGACAATTACTCAGGATCCACTTCGCTAAAAAGTTGAAGTGAGTAGAACTCGTTTTCGTACTAGCGCAAGTAAACTTTGGGGTATGTTAAGAGGAGGTGACGGGCTGAAAACGAGGTTACTTGGGACAGTAACTTCGCTTCTGCAAAACCATGCTTTGGCAGAGAAATTTTGAATAAAGGATACATTTACTAGATTCTCTATGTGGTGTAGAGATTGTGTCATGTCAGTAGATGTAATAGTCGAAAAGATCACTTGATGTATGGATATACATATTTTTAGATCCAGCGATTAACTTATGTTTTTGTTTCTGCCTACCCCCCGAAGTGCTTATACATATGTATTTAATTTGTGTACGTATTTATAAATGTGGTCTATCATAGCTTTCGTTTTTTTTTATGTCATACATGCTCGACACGAGAAGTGCAAAATAGAATTTTGTAAATATTTATTTAGAAGACAAGATAAAGTCAATTTCGTTTATTGCTAAGGAGCCTATGTAATTAATTTGGTTGGACAATGAAAATTATTTTGCATTGGTTTTTAAAAGATTAAAAAATAACGGAAAAACTAACGATGTTCGAAAACGGTTGTTGTTTGTTGATGCAGCCTTAGAATAAAAAAAAACAAAAAATTGAAATCAAATCACAGCAGAAATTCGATTGTTTTGGCCTACGATTTATCGGAATAGGAAAAAATCAATATTTTATAAGTCGAACGTCACTGTACAAAGTGTGCACAATTGTTGCCACAAAGCTTAGGTATTTTTCTCTAAATATGGGGAATATTCCTTAAAATGTAGGGAATATTCCCAAAAATGTAAGGAATATTCACTACATTTTAGGGAATATTCCCTACATTTTAGGAAAAAATACCTGAGCTTTGTGCAAATTTTTTACAGTGTATGAAAATCTGTTTATTTCACGCTGTTTAATTCAAGCAGATTTCCCGCTATGCCAGTCTAAACTTGTATGTACTTCGTGGAGATTAAACTGTAGTACTGTACCAAATTTATCAATGCATTCGAGTGTGATTTTGTTTTATTAAATTCTCATTAAGCTTTCTACGAGTTTTAGAGGGTGCCTGCACATGACTGAGGATTTAATGTAATGTAAATGTTGTATAGAATGTTGTATGTATGTACTTTCAGCTTAAAAAATAAAATCGTGCCCATATGTGTACCATTTTAAGAAAATCCTTCCATACGGAATACAGGGTATTTCCGGCTCCATTGGGAAGGAGGTGATAGTATTCTCCTAGAAAAGAAACAGTTGTATGAAAAAGCTTAGCAATAATCGGGTCGGGGAAGTGGCCAATATCAACCGTTTCGAAAGTATAGGATTATTAACAAAATATGCTAGTTTTTAACAAAACATGTCGCAAGATCCTTGCTTCATTTTTAGGTCTTAACTTTCTACTATAGGCTACTAGGCTACTTATAGGACGTTCAAGTCGAAAACTTGGGGAAAGAATCCATTTTTTTTTAATTTTTAACCATTTTTCCGCTAAAATGCCTGATAACCGTTACATTTTCTTACAACCTCAGAATGCTGCCTTTAATTTGGCTCTACACATGTGCCTACCTACATGCTTCCGTTTTTGAGATAATTTGCTAAATTTGCGTGGAATTGCATAACATTAGGCGCGATTTCTCTCGTCAATAGCAAAAAATGAATTATAAAAACTGGTTTATCTCAAGAACGGTTGGATGTAGGTAGGGTAGAATCATATGAAAGGTAACATTCTGAGGTTTTCAAATTTTCTAAGAAATGTGTGATAAGCGTTACATATTGGCGGGAAAATCATTAAAATTTAAAAAATTGGGAGCTAGTTACATGAGGCGGGGAAGAGTAATTGTTCGACAAGAAGCTTGAGTAGTTATAACCTTCGTAGGTTCATTAGGTACATTTTATTTTGTGAAAAAGTAGCATATTATTATTTTAATCATCTCTTGTAACTCCGAATCGTTTGAAAGCCCCCCCCCCCGTACAATTTTTTGTTTATCTAGATGAGTACTATTACTTCCTTCCTTATGGACCTCTGAGCCGGAAGCACTCTGTATATTACGGGAGTTTTAATGATATTTGAACCTTTTTTTTTTATTTAATTTTTTTGTTACAGGAAGCGGCTGCACGGGTCCTTTTTCTGGAGAGAAGGCCCCTTTTCGGCAAAAATGCGAGATTGTGGTCATCCTAAATTTGATTATAAATTCTTTTATTTGCAGAAATTCAACGAAACTCACACAAAGTATCCCAGCACAACGAATATACATATAATTTTCACTGCGATCTCAGGAAGAGATCGGAGAAAACCAATAGGAAAACCGAACGATTTTTAAATAATGGTATCGATGGGTTAGATACATCCATAAGTTTTCTTAAATTTTGCCGATGTTAAGAAGAGTCGTGGGTAGTCAAACTTTGAAAAACCAAAGGAAGTTTTGCTGAAGTGACACAAAAGACACAAAAACTGTGGTCTGAGGAGTTATGTTATATATCTCAAATGAATCTGTGATCTTCACAGAAACTTGAAGCATTGAAAATAGTTAAAGAGGTAACGAGGACATTTCTACAGGACTGCATTTAAGAGGTGAGCTACTCATGCAACTTTCTCTAGAAGAAACCTTTTCCATGGACGTAAACCTCATAACATTAATACAACATAATAAGAACGAAGGACAAGTTGAAACTCTCGTCATATAAAATCTTTCAGTGCGCCAAACAAAACTGTTAAACTGTTACCCTAAAAAAGATCAGATAAACTATCACTGGTATATCAGTTGATATCAAACTCCATGCAAAACTTGATCATACCGCTTCAAGTGATTAGACATGGTATTTAATTACTGTATGCGGCCTTGATTCCTTCTCTGAATAGTCCGAATACAAATAGAGATTCAGTAGTAATGCCGAAACTAATGCATGTGTATTTCTATCTGCTTTGGTTCCTTTGCAAATTTTATCTGGGGTTCCTGAAGGGAAGAACCAAATCGTATTTTGCTAAAATTTAAGGAGTTCTTCGACAAGTTTCTGTAGATCTATCCGATTCTAATTTACGCCCGAGACAGCCGAGCTTGCATTGCGAGTAAAGATGTGCGGGTAGTAATCATTCGGTACAAAAATATTCGTTACTTCTCTAAAAACTGGATACCGAATACATACCCAAATAATTATTCGTTGCTTGTACTCATATTCAGTTGATTCAAAATATTCATTTCATGATAAATTCGGTATTCTATTACCTATACGAATACAGTGTAACGATGGAAATCAAATAACTACAATTCGTTCTACGGCGGTACCCTGTTAAAGTTTTCGATAAAATTTCATGCCATTGAGTATTGTACCTAAACGATTACCAAACAGGATTAATCACACTTTTTTTCCCAGTTGTTCACGTAAGTAGGTACCGAATCTTTTTTTTTATCACTAGTATGATAGTGTAGATGAGAAGTGAACAATAAACTGCGGTGGTGGTGCTAAAGTTAACTTAATAAGAAGTTAACCCTAGTATCGAGTTTGGGCAAGGTAAAATTAAACGCGGTCTCCAAATATTGCACATATTGTATGTTAATTTGGAGAAACCAGAGTAATTCATTTTTGAATTTTGACAAAACAATTTTAACTCTTCAATCAATAATAAAAAAAAAACTGAGAATTGCCATAGAAATAGGAAATGCCAATATTTTACCAGTCACTTAATGCCTTGGGTCTAGTATAAAATTCGAGTAAAATGTGACATTTCTATATAAATTCTAGAGCTGGTAAAATCGGAAGCAGAAATTTTACGGAAGATTTTACTAGTGCAATATGGAGTTTACCGGTAAAAACTGAAGGTTTCCTTTTTATAAAATAGATGGCATTATATATACTCCACCACTCATTTTACTAGGCATTTTAATGCGCGAAGCATTAAATGACTGGTAAAATTTTGACATTTTCTATTTCTGAAAGTTAAAATTGTTTTATCAAAATGTAAAAATGACTTATTTTGTTTTCTATAAATTAACATTTACTCGTGATTTTAGTGTGAAATAATAATATTAAAAGAACCCGTTAAATTTTATTATGCCCAAACTCGATAAGGTTTTGTGCATTGAAATGCTTAGTAAAATGTGTGGAGAATTTATAGTGCCGTCTATTTAATTTTACATAGAGGGAACCTTTGGTTTTTACCTGAAAACTCTGTACTGCACTAGTAAAATCATCAGTAAAACTTTCGCTTGTGACTTTACTGTCACTAAAATTGCTATGGAAATGTCACATTCTACTCGAACTCTATACTAGACTTTAGGAAACAGCCGCACAAAACTGGAAAAATTCCTCGTTTCGAACAAACAAAGTAATATATGCAGGCGATTTTCTGATGAATGAAAGAACTTATCTATGCATTGCCCTAACGCGACTGAGAAGACGAGTTAAAAACAAAAATTAAGGGAGCAAATCATTACCGGAATAGTAAAATCTTTTTGAGTAGCTTCAAGATCCTTTCAAATTATTCACAGTAATGAATTTTTCGTACAACCGGTCACCCTACCTCAATTTTTTAAGAAAAACAAAATTTTCGCTTTGGGAAACATGCTGAAATTTCTATAATTTCTATAAAATAAAATTTTCACTTTTCCCAAAACTATCAGAGAATCCAGCATGAGTTACAACCACTTAATTTCTTTATATTAATTATTAAATATTTGGGATCAGTTGCAACTTCTCTTCCTTTGGGAAAAATATTTTCGACTACGGCAGAACTAGTTATAAGAGATAGAAGGAATCGATTTTTTCCTGAAAATGTTGAGAAATTAATCTTCCTCCATGCTAATCAAAATATTTCTTTAAAACTATTAATTTACTTCTGAAAAATGGTATTTTTTTTCTCCTGAAATATTTTGTTTTTTATTTTTCAATTCTTGAACTCTAATTGGGTACTATTGTTTTCATATTTACTTAAATACTCTTTTTCACAAAAAAAATTGTTTAATTAATAAGTACGAGTATACTGCTTGAAGAGTATTTTACCTAAAATACCGAATTAGAAAGTAACGAATTAAAAGTAACGAATATTTTTCGTGGACTAACGAATGAGTACCGGGTAACAAAAGTAACGATATTGCACATGCCTAATTGCGAGAGAAATATCATATAAAAACTCAGATACACATACCGACAAAAGTCGAGACGAATTGCCGAAATATACAAGTTCGACATAAAATGCTACTGACTATGGTTGGCGCAAAATATGAAATTCTATCACTGAAACAAGGTCATTACAGAAATGTTATCTTTGTGGCTTGACATCCAACAATATTTAAAAGAACAGTATCAGAGGAAATAGTTGACTCCAGATTGAAGTTTTGGCTTTCAATACTATAGGTATGAATATACGCTCCTTCGAATGCCTGATACACAATGCATGAAAATTAGAGAGAGATCTGTGCACGACAAAAAAAAAAAAAAAGGAAAATGCAGGAAGCTAGCCGATGGGCGGCGGTCGTCGGGCCGGTAGTCTCCGCGATAATGCGATACACGTATTTACCACGTTAACGTTGCGGCTGCGGTGGGTGGAGAGCTATGAGTTAAAAATATTCAGAAATGTCCACAACTTACAAGAAGGGACAAAACGTGGAGCCAACATAGCTTGTGGGTGTTGCCCAGATAGCATTATAAATGGGAAATTTGGCATTCTCATTGCTACAAAAACATTCACTTTTTATAAAGCATTTGTCATTATTTTTTGCATTATATCATTTTTATTTCGAAAAACGTATGGAAATGTGATTTTTATCAGAATGGTTCAAAAAGTCTTTCAAAGCTTTGTTATGTGTACTTTTAAAACAAATACGAAATTGAAAAACAAATATAACAAGTAAAAAAGCTAGAATTGGTCTAAGACCAATTCTTATGATACCCTAGATGAATGCCCGTATTAAATTTCGTATGGTCACCGATCTATTCAAGTTTGATTTTGAAGTTGTTTTTCGCATATATTTCTAGAACGGTTTGTCGCACAGAAAAAATGATCATAACCAATTTTATAGGATTTCGTATTCTGCAGAAGGTTTTAGTACAATAAAAATGTCTTGGACTGATCGTTTTCCTAAATTTTTATATGGCAACACCAAGAAGGAGTTGCCCGATTTAGTCTATTTTTGACATTTTATTTGCTAATGTAGTAAAAACATCATGTACGAAATTTCAGCTCTCTACGTCGATGCGTTCTCAGGCAGTGTCCAAATATATAGCGGAAAACGAAATTTTTATATGGCAACCACACGAAGGAGTTGCCCGATTTGTCTCATTTTCGAACTTAATTTTACTTTTTTTTTTAAGTCCGTGTACAAAACTTCAGCTCTCTAAGTATACGAGATATCGTGCGCACAGACAGACGGACGGACGGACATGCAAAAATCAAAATAACTTTTAATATTATGAATGGGTGTCCAATCCATTTTGCTCTACCATCATTATTTCGAGGTGTTACAAACGGAATGACAAACCTAGTATACCCCTATAGATTTCATCTAGGGATTAAAAACAGTTTTTTTGTTTTTATTTTCTAATTTTTAAAAAAATCTACCTAGTAATTTTATTTCATGTAAATCAATTTTGAAGTGGAGTACATGCATGGTCATGGTATATTACAGTCAGCTTTTACTTATGACAAATTTCTAATGTTAGAAAATACCCAAATATTAGAAAAAGTCTGAATTTTTCGTCATTTTTTGTAGTAGTGACATCGTTTTTGTTACTATATTGGGACATATAGGCAAAAGAACGAGCGATTGAATTTCTAAGCAGTTATAAAAAATTTGAAAAAACAAAGAGTAAGGGACAAGGGGTTAGGAGTTCACTTCTTTCCTCAGTTCCTTCACGTAGAGCCATAACGACTCCTTTTTTATGCTTGAGGCAAACGTATAAAGGGGAATTCCCATTTTAGGCCCGACAACTCCAAATATGAGAGATTGCTTCTTAAACGATCCATCATGATACTCTGAACATTTTTTATTAACAATATTTATATCTATCTAGCGGAGGAAAGCTGGGGGAGGAGGTCAAAGTTTGATCTAGTACATTTTAGAAAATCTAGTACAGAACCGAATTTCTTGGGTCATGAGAAGATGTTTGAGTACCCATACTCCTATACTCGGAGGCTTAAATAGCTATTTATAGTCATTCCAATACTCACTTTTTTAGTATTTCCCTCTTTTTTATTCGAACTGAGGTAGGTACTAGATTTTGGCACCTTCGATTGGTTCTAACTCAGTGGGGTTATGTCCGAACGGAAAACGGCGTTCACTATTCGCCTTAGGTCATTACCAGTTACAATTCATAGTAGAAAGTTTTTCTCTGCATTCTTTTAGGGTAGGGGGTAGGAGTCCCCGGTGGGAGGGGGGATGGTTCCAATACCGAATGTTGCATATCGAATTAAAGGTATCGTCGAGTACTATCGGGTGGTGTGTATTTATCCCGATTCAGAAAACTTTCTCGGGACGTTTTTGCCGCCAGAAAACCTATTTTCATGCACTTGAGTCACATAAACCTAAGCTACCATTAGTGCTTTATTGGGAAATTTCTCTCATAGGAAGTCATTTTCCACGACGCACCAATTCCGCACAATCACGAGAAGTAGAAAAGTCCACTTTTTCACCCCAGAAAGTCGTTTAAGCTACATCCGATTGCCAAAGCTTTCCCCGCTAGATAGAAATAAACACTGTTAATAAAATATGTTCAGAGTGTCATAATGCATCGTTGAAGGCATCTCTCATGACTGGAGGTGTCGGGCCTAAAATTGTATGAAAAGTGGGCATTCCACTTTGCGCCGTTGATCTATAAAATTCTCAACATGACCTTATTTAACTTTATCTATCCTGACGTGAACTATTAGAGCAATAATTAATCATGAGAAAAATAAAATAAATAATACTTATTGCACATAAAATTATTTGTTGATATTAATTTTTTGCGAGTAAGATACACTTAAAAATATAGATGACTTTCCTATAGCTTTTTTTTTGCCGCGAACTAGTTTATAATATTCTCAAAATGAAAAGCATTCCTATCATTTCTTTTCGATTTAAAAAACAGCCACATTCGACAAAATTTCTTGACCCATTATAGATCAGAGGTAATTCTTTATTGAGTTCAATTTGCTGAAACTTCGTTTACATGAAGCGCAAATTTTAGATAAGATTCTTGGAAACTATAATCGTGAATTGATTGAAGCAAATCCAAAAGCAATTTTTCTCAGAACCTAGGCGTCCATTTGGATAAGCAGATCGCCAGAACGAAATCCAAAATCTTCAGAAACTTATTTCAACATTTCGTACCTCCACGTTAGTTAGAATAAAAGAATATGAATTGATTAAAAAATTGATGTATGAAGCTTTTGTTTTGTGGCAATACTGGAGTCATCATCTTGTGGTTCAAAAAATTCGGTTCGCTTTTTTTTTCTTCAACGTTTGCTGGTATATTCATATCTTCATATTTTTTCCGACCCCCCCCCCTGCGCTTCTTCGTCTGTCACACTTGCCTAACTCTTCTTACAGCTTTGCCTCACGAGTAAAATTGTTGATCTCTCGAATACTGTTTCCATAGAGAAACCATGTTTTAGTTTTAATTTTAAGAGTGCAAGGGCCTACCGCACTTAACATGTATTTCCCGTATAAATTTCTTCTTATATAACATTTAAAAAAAAAACGTTGTCTTGCTTTTCTTATGCTCGGTTCAGTGGGAAATTCGCTAATAATTTGGGTTGCTTGCCTCTTATGAAAAAGTCATTTTTGAAGGCCCTTGTCGTCATTTGTCGAGGCCAATTTGAAGACCTAGTCCGGTCCTACTGATAGTAGATAAAACCAAGCCTGAGTAGTTGCTATGATAATTCCAATTATGGTAATACGGCCAGGCGTTTCTTCGAGAACGCAGAAATATCTGCGAATATCAGAGAAATCGATATAGTCATCACTAAAAAGATTTAAAGCAATTTTGGTGACAATCGTTTAGTGGTCACATAAGTGATGGAAGTGGGGACATATGCTTTAGAAACATGCAAAATCTTTGTCGAAAAGTACCCTTGGTACCCGAAGCCACCTACTATCCACGGATCAACGCGAATAAAAATAAATAGAAATAATTACTGCCAACTTTTGATGAAATTGGCCCCACCGTGCATTGTTCACTTTTTGGTATTTATTATTTGACATCTGTAAATCCAATTTAATTTGAAGTTTTACTTAGAAATCTGCCAGATAAATGCTTCCATGATTATGTGTGCCGATGAAATTCGAACCTAGACCCATAGAATAATGAAGGAAATTAAACGAAAAATCTGAAAAGTTTTATGGAAATATTTCAGCAATTTTACAATAAATTTCTTCTCGTAATATGTAGTCCCAAGCAAATCAAGTCCCGCATGTATACTTTATTAAGATAATTTCATTTGCTTGTATTCATTTATATTTCAAGTTAAAATAGCTCATGTCACCTTGTCCTCCGAAATGTACTAGTTTATAAGAGTCAGCCGAATTTATATGATAATTACGGTCAAAGAAGAGGATCCCTAGTAATTTTATATTCGTTTGAATTAAAGGCATACATAAATATTTTAGGATACATGAAAGTAGACACGTAGGTACTTACAGTTATGTTTGTTATGACAAGAATATAAATTAGAATTCTAATATAGGTGAGAAGTTGAAGAAATTTTAATTACCAAAATAATTTGCAGCATCAAGACCCAAAATTTATACTCAGAAGAACATAAAATGATTTGCATATGAAAAGACCTAAGTCAAACACTCTGAGTTCTATGGCATATAATAAATATTTCTGTACGTAGGTATGAGTTGCATTATATTTATGCTTAGAGCAGCTCTACCAAAGATGCGGTATTTATCACGTTCCCGTACTTAAAATTCTACATATTTATCAGCAAAGCGAGTTAAATTTGGAGGCGAAAGATTCTGCGTTCAGTGAAACAAATTAAATCACTTGAAATATGGAAACTTCTGTAGCTCCGAATTCATTATGCAAATTTCAAAATTTAATTTCTGTTTTCCTTCAGCACAGCAGTTATTAAGCCCCTCAGCGCGTTTTTGGTTTAATTTAAGCTTTACAAAAACGAAATCGAAAATCTCCGATTGTTTTATTTTTTTTATGTTGTTTTCTTCCATTAATGCTTTCCGGAATGAGTATTTTTTTTTTGTAGATTTATTCCGCTTTTCTTATATGTACAAACGTTGAGGAGAAAAATAAAGTAAATACTTAGCTTCAGCACTAGAATGAATTACTTAAGCACCAAGCATCACTTCATGGACGTCATAACAACAAAATATTTTAGCAAACGTGTATATTATAGTTTCTTTAATCTCATCGTAAATCTCTTATCTAAGGTGGATTCCTCAAGCGTTTTATTAATCCATTTATCGATATAAAGCTTCTCGTAATCCCCTAAGCTCTTATAAGCTTTTCATGAATATCCTCCCATAGGAATCATTTTCTTAACGCTTCTACCCCATGTTAAAAATTTTTAGCGGTCTTATGCTTTCCTGGTGGTGAAAGTATATTATGTATGAAATATGAGATTAAAGATTGTATGTACATGGCATAAAAAGGAAACTCACTAAGTTAATTAAATGTTATCCGGACTGAGAACAGGCTATTATGATATTTCATAAGGGAATTATTATGCAGAATTAGGTGAAGATTAAGATTTTATCTGCCGGCATCATTCAGAAATTCCACTTATAAAACAAAAGGCTAATAAATCGATGTTTTATATGAAGACTTCGATGTAACTATATCCATGTAATTATGTGATAAAATTGATATTAATGAAGTGATAGAAAATTGACAGGAAATCATTGCTGTTGAAAGCATGACCTGATTTTTTTGTACAAAAAATCTTAAAGGTGGCGGGCGAAATTGATTTTGTCTTAAAAAGTGTCAATACGATTTTGATAGGTTTCATAAGATATTCCATAAAACATACACTCTAAATAAACAGGTGTAATATTACACAATATTTTTACAATATATTTGTAGTAAAATTACAATTTGTGAGTGAAAATTACATATGTAGAAAAAAAATTATTAATTTAAAAAAAGAAACGTTGAAATTTACAAATATACCGCGAAAATAAAACAGCGCAGAACTTGATAGTCGTTACTTGGATTTAATTTCACACAGTCAAATGTAGGTAATACATGTTATTGTCGTAGCGTACACGAGGTAGTATGCTACAGGACATGCGGTACTGGCATCTAGCGAGTGATCATGTCGCGTCCACACTGTGATGGTGCTGCCATTTATCAATCTACTGCGTGTTTAGCTTTTGGCTGGGGCTATGGCAGTAGGGGACATTACAGCTGAGTCTTCGTATTAACTACATATAAGCAAAGAATATCTAACAAAAAGAATACGCATCTCGTATATTGAAAAGTTTTATATGGCGGGTCATATTATTACGACCCACTCTCACTAATTTTACGAAAAATATCTGCTTTTTAACGACTCGCGACTCACCACCCAGTCACCTGTGGTGATATTACGACCCGCTATCACAAATTGTGCAAAGATTCTCTGCTTTTTCACGACCCGCTACTCAGAATGGTGACGAGTGGCAGGTTCTCAAAGCATCAGCAGCAGAACCAATTCCTGCACTCCGCATCATGCCCACACCAAAGTTAACTTAATAATAAGTTAGGAAGCAGACGAGATTTTCGAGTGTTTTACATTTAAAAAGTATTAGGCAAGAAAAAGAAGAAAGAAAGTAAGAAAAAAAAAAACTAAAAAAAAAATTAAACTCTCTTTAAAACTTTTATAAATAAAGATAAAAAATGTGAAACCGCAAAATGCATGCAACGAAACAGAATGGCAAATGTTTAATTTTTGTAAATAAATGAGAAGGGGCAGAGTTTTCCCGCGCTTTTGTGAAAACCGGTTTTCATGAAATATTGACAGAGTTTGGTCACATGTTGTTGCTGTAATCCTATGATAATTGAACAGCACATGCTTCTGTTTACATTCGTTTTGCTCTGCAGAGATTAAGTGGGAGAAACTCATGCTGGATTCTCTGATAGTTTAAGGAAAAATGAGAATTTCATTCGAGAGGAATTTTACATCTCCTTTCAGCATCTGGGTCAAAGCGAAATTTATCTTTTTCTTAAAAATGGGAGGTAGTAGGACCTGATGTACATTATTATGATTTTGTCGTTCGAGTAATCCTACGTTTTCTCGATTTTTGTTTTTAACTCGTTGGCTCATTTGCGCTACAATAATGCATAGACAAGTTTCTTTACCCCATTCATGCAAAAGACGAAAGAATATGACATTACTTGTTTCATGGGGTGTCGAAGAAAGAGAGAACAAAGCAATATTCTCTCAGCCCCCCGTGTGTTACCACCCGACCGCATCAACAAATATGAATAAGAATTTTTAGAGGCCAGATGGAGGTTCTTGCTAAGATGTATGCTCTTTGATATAAGGAAAGTAGTGTAAAAGTCCCTTCAGAACTAGATGTGTTGCGACGTTTTAGTTTTGTAAGGCATGATATTTTGTTGGATATGATGTGTGACAGCGATATGTTTTGGTTTATCCACCCCAGAACTCTCCTGCAATAGCCGAGGTGTTAGCGTGCCGCGCAGCACTTACAACGCTGTTCATCGAGTGAGTTATCAGCTTCGGTTGATAGCTTGGCCTTAACGTCCAAATGATACTCACTCATATGCTACCTAACCTAATTTAAGATGTAAAAGATTTTGCCGTTAATTACAAAAGAATTTCGTGCTGTTATTAAGTAACTTAAGATACTTCAAAGAGGTATGAATTTGACTGTCTTTAACAAATCAAAATTAACGATTCTGTGTACAGCTTTAATTAAAAATATTTATTTTTCTTTATAATTTATGTATACGAAAAGCTTTGGAAATAAACTATATTTTTCTGATTTATGCACGCACTATCAATATTATATTACGGAGTAGTAATTTTACATTTATACAGGACTAATTTGTGTAATTATACTTTACCCGCGGTTATTTTACACTACACAGCGCTACGGGGCGTTTTTTTTTATAATACCTTTATGGATTTCACTTAGCATTGTAAATTTACTACATTTAATGTTGGCAAAGGGGAATGCCTACTTTTCACACAATTTTGGGGCCGACATCTCCAGACATGACAGATGTCTTAAACGAAGCATTATGATATTCTGAACATATTTTATTAATAATGTTTATTTCTATTTATCTCGTGATTGCGCGGAATTAGTGAGTCATAGAAAATGACTTCTTGGCGGAGAAAATTGTTCACAACAGAGCACTTATGGTAATAGAAGAAATAACTGCAAAAATATATGCAAAATGTAGTACCTGGGGTGTATGTGACCCAAGTGCATGAAACTGCGTTTTCCGGCAATAAAAACGTCCCGAGAAAGTTGTCTGAATCTGGAAAAAAGTACACCACCCGATAGTACTCAGTCGGACCTTTAATTTGATATGCTACATGCGATATTAAAACTACGCCTCCCCCCGCCGGGGGCTCCTACTTCCACCATTAAAGTACGCAGAGAAAAATTTTCTTCTACGAATTGTAGCTGGTAATGAGCTAAGGCGAATAGTGAACGCCGTTTTCCGATCGGATATAACGCTACCGAGTTAGAACCGATTTAAGGTGTGAAAAATCTAGTACCTTAATTCGAATAAAAAAGAGGGAAATACTAAAAAAGTGAGTAATGGGATGGCTATAAATAGCTATTTATGACACCGAGTATAGCAGTGTGGGTACCCAAACTTCTTCTCCGGTACTAAGGAATTCCATTCTGTACTAGATTTTCAAAAATGTACTAGATAAAACCATGACCCCCCAGCTTCCCCCGCTGAATTGAAATACATGTTTTAAATAAAATATGTATGTTCAGAGTATTATAATGCATCGTTTAAGACACCTGTCATGTTTGGAGATGTCGAGCCTAAAATGGGCATTCCTCTTCGCGTATGTATCTAAAAATATGTATAAAAAAACTGTAATATTTAATTAATGCATTTTTATATAAATGTGAATTTAATTAACAAGAGCTTTAAAAAAAAAAACAAAATATATCTGTGAGAGTTTTAGTGAATTCCACACCAACATTACGCTCAGAAATGCTCAATAGATATATGGATCTGCTTCGGTGACAAAAAGTAGCAAAACTGAATTTTAATGAATATTTGACGAAACCCTTATAAGATCGCTCGTCCGTCCATCCGTTTGTCCGTCACATGTGACGTAGGATATTTTTTTTCTCTTTCATGTAGGCTTTTGAGAAGGCTACTTTCACGGATTCAAAAAAAAAAAATATATATATATGTATATATTCCCATCTCTGATCCTTCAGGTGTATAAAGTTAAAATTTTAACAATATCCCGTTTAATACGCATTGAGTCATAGATAAAAAGAAAAGTGCATCTTTTCTCGTAAGTCTCATGCCTCATTTTCATCGTTAAGTTAATTCATTTGACTAATTTTCCCGTTAATTTTGGTGTTCTAAATACTAATTTGGATTTCTATGAAAGGAAAGGTGGGTTATAAAATAAAAAATTTTAAATATTGACTTTTAGCAAAATTATTTTAAAATTCTTTTATCCTAGTCATTTTAAGAAGATGAATAAATATATATTTCCGCTGCACGTGTCGCTATGTGTTAATTTCAAATGAAAAGTTTGGCTGTGTCAAATATTTGGCTTTGTAAGTGCGGTATTCTTGTGGTTTAAGTAAAGAAAAGATTATAGGAACTGTTGTAAGAATTGGAAAAAGATGGAGATATTTTTCAATTAGTCAAATGAATTAACTTAACGATGAAAATGAGGCATCATAGTTGCTAAAACCAATACTTTTGGGTAAATTTCTGAGTTAACTCCTATAATATCACTCGCCCTCCTGTTTTGATATTATTGAAATTTGACAACAAATGAAATATATAGAGCTAACTAAGAAACAATAATCGATAGCGTATTTACTAATGTTCCAGAAAAATGTGACATAATTCATTCATTTTCCAGTTATCAAATTTGGATTAGATTCAAATATACTTTAATTCCGATGATTGATTGTTCGTTCATAAAGTTCTGATATCTACGTAACCAGAGCTGGGCAAGTAGGTACTAAAGAAAAAGTGCTTAAATACAAGTACCTCAGTAATTCAGCGTAAGTAAAAGTACCGCGTGTGTGAAGAGCACTTGTAACTAAGTACTAAGACTATAAAAAGTACTGAGTACATTTTAAAGTACTTTCTAGAATCTTTGTACGGTGGCAGTAATATAATGAAGTTTATACAGTTTAGTTAGTATTTATAAATAAATACCTTTTGAAAACTATAATATAGCATAGGTATTTATTAATTAATAGCCGCCGGTGTTGCATTTAGACTAAAACTTTCACTTCTCATTTTCTATAGAAAGTAATATCAAAAAGGACAAAATATGCAACTTCATCGGAATTAATTTAAAAAACATTTAACATTTTATTAATTATTTCAAAAATATTTTATTTGCTTTTAATAATACAAGCTTTTCAAAGTTCATATCACTTAGCGCATTTCTTCTTGGAGAGTTTATGATAGTGGCGAAAGAGAACATACGTTCCAGAGGAGTTGAGGATGGAAGACAGGTATTATATTTTATGAAAAGCTTTTATTTAGCATACTTATGCTCACTTTTCTGTCTTTTAAATATTGCAGATACTCCAACTCAAATATAGACTGCCATTGTGCAGTTGTATCATTTAAAATGCTGAACAAAACCATAGTAACGCCCCGCTCGAATGTAAAATCGACGATGCCTCGGCTTGATGACGTAACCAAATGGTAAGCCAGCAATGCCTCGCTTCAATATAAATTCAAAGCTGCCTCTACTTAATGTGTAGTAGCATTCAATTTTTTCTTAGAAATTCACTGGAAATTTTTTCTTTAGAATTTTTATGCATTATTGGAGGCCAACGACGGCACATATGAAAGTATTGTATCTGAAAATAACTCCAGTTGGCCACCAAATTGAATAAAAATGCTGCCAAAACATTTTCTGTAAATTTCTAAGAAGAAATGAATGAAACGGCCATAGAAATTGTTAAAGGCCAAAGCACCCGTCGTCGCCTCCAATAATGCATAAAACTTCTAAGTAAAAAGTTTCTAGTGAATTTCTATGAAAAAATTGAGGCCTTCCCTTCATCAAGTCGAAGCATCGTCGGTTTTATATTCACGCGAGGCGTTTGTTGGTTTTTGTTCTATTTTCGCAGTTTTGTTTGGATGTTATTAATTTGTCTAGATCTCTACTAAGACGCGCGGGTGTGGCATAGATATGTTTTTATATGTAGGTACTTAGTAGACTCAAAAATACTTAAGTGAAAGTCTTCGTACTTAAGTACAAAACTAAGTCTTAAGTACAAGTAAAAAGAAGCAAGTATTTATGTTCACGTACTAAGTAGGGCATTTCAAATGTATTAAGTCCTTTTATACTTAAGTATTGCCCAGCTTTGTACGTAACCCTAACTGCGCGAGTCCAACTCACTATTGACTTTAATTATGTACAAGTGGTATTTCCTATGGTTAGTGGGATAGAATGCTCCATAGTATGACTAGTATACCGAAGTAGGCGACAAAAATGGTCTCAGTTTATTTTATTGTAATGAAACGATCAAAATCCCAAACCTTTAGACTCTCATCTAAGTCCCGTGTACTCAATTCCGTATTTGACCGACTTTCTTTATTCGAAGAACGATTAGACATAAAAAATAAAGATATTTTATGTCAATATCAGTTCACTAACCGAGAAAATTCTCTATGTTCTTTACTTTAGGCAAGGAATATAGGTCGGAGCGAGGATGACCCATCGGCAGTCATATGGTGGACGCATGTATTGTGTACCAGAGCACATCGATCTAGAAAGAAATACAAACTTATCCATCTTCGATCACTGTTCAATTTGAAAGATCTATTTGAAATAGCAAATGTCAAAATATTATGTGATTTGAGCGCCATCTATTGTTCAAGTTACTGACTTACCAAACTATTATGCAATGACTCCTTTTTCAACATAGGTACTACCTCCCCAAATATTTTAATCTATGTAGATACACTGTGGGGCTACTTGTGCATCCAACATATTCGTAGAACCTTTAAGGATACCATCAATTCTAAATTAAACATAAAATATTTTTGAAAATTCAGGACACTGTCTCTGGAACATACATATTTTGTTTTTGCTAAAAATTCCGCTGTCAATTTCTATCCCTTTTTATGCTGTTTATTCCAAAAAAGAGATTTCAATGGGCCATAGGCAAAATGAAAGGATATGACAATAATCTAGGCAAATCAATTTAACAGGGCCCAGACAATAACATATAAAAAAACATAAATTAAGTTGATGGCCGAACCTACGTACATACATACTTTTACATATACATGTATCTAAGCCAATCGAGTTATTTTATTGAAAAATAAATAGAGTCCCGTATCTCATGGTCGTGTTTTGTTTAGTAATTGAAGCCTAAACATAAAATGGGAGAAGCTGCAAGGAAGCGATTTCCTTTATTTTTACTCCTCTTAATGATAAGCTTTTCAAATATATAAAATGGGCCCATCCCTGGAGGAGTTATACACATTTATTCTGTTGTCAAGAATTTCTAAAAGTCTCAGATGCTCTGACTTTACCAACAAGCTAGATTAATTTTAAAATATTACCGGAGAAGGGGGTTACATTTGCATTTCGTCGTTTACACGATGTCCAAGAATTAATAATTTGATTGTTTTAAAATTATACGAAGATAAAATATACAGAAATTTTCCAATTACTCCAACTTCAGCTAACTTCTACACAAGTATGCCTATGGTGATTTATTTTTGGCCTATATTATTCTCTCCCATAGTTTATAAGTTTAATTATATTTGGAAGATTCTTTAAAAGGTGGACCAGGAGAGTAGAGATACACTTGAGTGGCTAATTATGTGCATAAGTACCGACATCCCGATTAGAAAATAAAAATATTTGTATTAAGTACTATTTAACTGTTAGTTAGTTAATACCTTCCTTCTTAGGTACTTATATGAATACAGGGTGTCAGCTATAATATTCTACCAGAGGAATACTTTACACAAATAATATGCAGCAATACCAGTGGAGAACGGTTGTGAGTGGGAATATACGAACTCATGGGATTATTGTGGCAGCCACAGAGCTTATAATAAAATTGGGATATCCTTAAAATACTGAGCTCTTTCTTTATAAATATACGTAGAATATTTAAAGTAATAACTTGCGATGAACATACAGAATATTATAAAACAAAGAAGCGACAAAATAAAGAGGAGCCTTTGATTGCACATGGAGCATTAAACTCAGAGTTGTGCATTGAATGTACACCTCGATTGTAAGACCCATGCTCACATATGCCTTATTTGTATGGTGGCCGGGCACTGTGGTCCAGAAGCTGGCGGGCCTGCAAATGCTTGCTTGCCTGGGAATTACAGGCTCCATGCGATCTACGGCTACTGCTGTTCTTGAGGTCTTACTTAACTGCCTTCCTTGGATTTTGAATTTACGAAAATGCTAAAAAGGCTGTGTAGATTGCGCCCATGGGGATGTTGGAACGACGGTTGAACTAGTTCTTTCCATTGCTCTTTGGCGTGTGGGCTGGAACGCGAGAACCCTCTGCCCCCATGCCACTTGATGTGATGCTTCCAAAGCTTCAGCTTCAGGTGGTCTTTTCTAAAAAACAACAAATCTCTCACTAATGAGGGAGTCGGAACTGGTGTTTACTTTGTCGAACCTGACATTGGATTGAAGTACTCACTTGGAAGGCACGCCACTGTTTTGCAGGCTGAAATCTTCGCAAATGGCAGCAAAGATAGCCCTTGATATGGAAATCAAGGGAAAGTTCATTCATATCCTCTTGGATAATCAGGCAGCCTTGATGGCTCTGAGTGTCTCTCGGATAACATCTAAGTTTCTGGGTGATTGCAGGATGTCTATGGGTAAGTAGTGTATCCACAATAATCCACTGAAGTACTGGGCACATGGAGATCATGGGGAATGAAAGGACTGATCTTCTATCCAGGTCTGGCTCTGGTTCTCTCTTCCTTGGACCGAAACTCACTGTAAATGTTGCCGCCTCGGTGATCAGATCAGATATATCATCAAAACGGATGTTTGCTTGAAACATCAGCATCAATGGGCGAACCTGAGTACTTGTAGGTGTACAAAACTTTTTCTTAATTGGCCTAGTTGGAATTTCTCCGACTTTCTCTTGTCTTGCAGCTTGGCAGAAAACAATGCAAAACTGTGGTTGGCATTATCATTGGCCACAGCTCGCTTCACGTCCATCTAACAAGGATGGGAGTTGCTTACAGCCTTGAGTGTCTGTCCTACCCGGAAGGAGAGCCTAACACAACCGAGCACTTTCTGTGTGCTTATTCGACCTTTGCCCGGAATAGGTTGGATATGCTGTGGGTCTGCCCTGCTGTCTGTGCTTGAACTGAAAATCTAGACTTGATGGTGAGAAGGTTTTTGTTTAGCAGGTTAGCACAATGGGTCGCTTTAGCCTCCGTGCTTGTGATCTCTTGTCCCTCTGTCTATAAAATAAAAAAAAAAAAGTAAAATTGAATTCAAAGTAATAGATTATACTCCGATTTCCATTAATTCACGATTAAAAAATTTCTTTAAAAAATTAGTTTAGTGATAGTTATTTTTTCATCATTCAGCGCCATCTTAATTTCAAATTTTAAAACAATAAAAGCATTTCAATACTCGTTCGTTCATCATTTTATCCATTCTCTTTTTCAATTTTCAGCTTATAAGTTCCACGAAAAAAACCTATACAAGTCTAAATAATTAGAATTAGCAGTAGGAGAATTGTATCCATCCATCTTTCTCTCTACCTACTCACAATAAATAAATAAAAAAAAAAAAATATTCATCGCTTTAAGAATAACATGACATGCTTTTACAGCTTACTCAATAATATAACAACTAACTTTATTCTGTCAACGTTTATTAGTATTTCCTTTAAAAATTACGTGCTACGGCAATTGAGCAGATCTTTAGAGAAATATTTGATTCAAGAATTCGTTGATAGAAAATAAATAAAAAATCAAATAAATTCTGCTGACGATTCATACCCGCCATCTTACAATCTACAGATTTTTGCAGAGGAATGGCAACGTTTCTGCCTGCCATGAAAGAGCACGATAGGAAGGAGCCCGAAATATTGAATTATTTTATATTGGCTTTAGGGCATATCTCTGCAAATGGCTACCTCACCTCATTCGTATCCTTGATTTTATGATGTTCAAATGATTTGCGATGGAATTTTTTTCTCCCCTTGGAGACTGTGATTTAATTTATCACCGGAACCGGTGTCTCAATGAAATACTTTTATAGAAGTGGACATGTGGAAAATACATATACCGCGTGGTTGCATATCTCTCCATGCTTCAATGAACTGAGAGATTCCACAGTGGAAGTAGTAAATTAATTACACTATTTCACATAGAAAAGTAATTGCACGACACTGTGGACACCAGGGTATATGTATGTAGTAACGTAACTTTTTAGCAATGTAATTAGTGTCATCGATCGATAGTAATTAGACTCTGGAAGACACTCATATATCAGATAATCCCCTTGTGCGATCGCATTTGTGGTAACTTTTGGGAAATTTCTATTCTTGGTGAGGAGAAGTTTTAGTTGATGTTTCTGAGAGTTTCATTATTGGATTATACCCAGCCCAGGTGGTAATTCTATGGAGACTAAATATAATACTCACACCATAGTTGACAGTTGCGTAATTATTCGTATTGTGGTCAATTATAGTGTGTAAATTCAGGATTATCATCGCTTGAATTACATTTGTGGTTTTCAATATTTCTCAGATATTTTTGATTGTTGGAAGTTCAATATTCCTAAATTTATGATTTAAGTATTGCCCACTGGATTTTCCTTCGAAAGAGGTTACCAGGTAACCGTTAACGAGAGAAGCCAGATAATATACAGTAGGCTCCATGTTCCCTTAATGTACACAACACATGTCTGGTATACTGATCAATCCATGAAGGATGGCAAAATAAAATAGGCGCAGGGGTGGTCGATCCAAAAGTGGAACTCTCCATTCTGCTTGGTGCCTCACCTTGTATTTTTTAGGCGGAAGTCTATCCAATACTGGTTGGAGCTCAAGAAAGCCTAAACAGGGGCTGGCAAGACCTCCTACATCTACATTAATTCAGACAGATAAGCTTCTGGCTCCGTTTTTTCAAGACTTTTAGTCGAAACTAGTCTGGAGCTGCCACTCGGAACTCCAGCTGCTGTCTGGGGTCAACAACAAAGTAACGTTGCTTTGGGTTTCTGGACACGAAGTAATGAACAGTTAAGAAAAAGCGGAGGATCTGGCTAAATCCGGAGCAGACAGTCCGTAAACTTGTCCCTAAACAAACTTTTGGCATACCAAAAGGCGGCAACTTTAGGGGGGAACTGCATAAATGGGAAAAAAGGCAACTAAATCTCCTCTGACGTAGCACGCCTGGTATGTGATAGGCGAAGAAATTCTTCAACCCTATTATTAGATCTACCCTCGAACATAGGAGTGAGGGTACCGGTAAAAAGGACAACTCAGTCTTATACAATTTCAAATATAAAATTTTATTCAAAACTATGTCCATAACCTAATATCACAAAAAAAACTCACAATATAAAATTCAATAAAAAAATAAAAAAAAAAAACAGCAAATTAAAAATCACATTCAGTCCTGTCTTGCTAATTACTTTGCTGTTTACTCGTTCTGAAAAAAAGAAGAAGACCAGAATTAATTATCTGTCAACAGAATACTCTTCAATGGTACAAGTGATACTGCTTCTGCGTGAAAGCAGTAGGGTAGCAAAATGCTGCATGCTACTGCGTGAGAGCAGAAGGGTAGCAAAATGCTCCTTGCTATTGCATGCAAGCAAATGTGAGTGTCCAGCGTTTGTAAGCTCAAATCACTGGAGAAACACTTATCTCTGCCATCTAATCGCAAGGGCAATAATGGAGCTCGTTAAATGACTTGATTTTGGAGAATAAAAAATGTTAAGAGCTTTTATTTTGTTGCGATTCTAAATCAAATCATAAATACATCGGCCTTGTCTGCGATTTGAAGCCGGGACCTTCCGTTTTCCTGATCTAAAGACACAAATGTTTTTTTCCCCCTGTATTTATAATTTGGAATTAGAATCATTAAAAACAAAAGTTCTTAAAGTTCTCCATTTTTGACCGGTCCTAACAAATGTGGATTGGATTCCCGTCCGGGAAAAATAAATAAAGGATAGATTTTGCCTAACCACTTTAGGGGAGGCCACAGTACATCAACTCTTGTCGCGATGTTCGCAAGAACCTAGAGTGACCTATTAGCTCTTACTCTTAACTTAGCCCAACCTATTGGTAACTATTAAGCTAATATCTCATATTTATCCATTATTTTACTTTAATGATCGAAAATGTCGTGTTGGGGGGCAGTGTGGCGGTCTATGTAAAGGATGAACTTAAATCTAGAGTTATAAAATATTCTACCATCAATGAAATTATTTGTGTTGAAGTTTGCTGCGACCCCCACAAGTTACTATTGTCTTTATATTTCCTGTCAGTTCAACATATTCCGCCCGAGAATACTACAAAGCTTGAAGAGATATCAGCATTCTAATGTAATCTTGGGTGAAGATTTTAATATATAAATGTACTATGTGGGAATCAAAATGCGAATTCATTTTTACATATTTTCCAGTCACTTCACCTATCTATCACTCACTGTTTTTCATGACTTCATTTTTCTATCCTTCGAGGTTTATTTCACTATGCAGCCCAAAATTCTAAAGTCTTGTAACTATAATAGGGTAAATGTTGAGTGTCTACTCGAAGAGTTGTCAACGCTACACTGGAAACTTATAAAAGAGTATAAACTCGGTAGATGATAAATTAAAAATATTCTACGCATTGGTTAACTACTTAAATTCACTCATGAGCTGACTAAGTACTTAAAAGCAGACGGATGTCCATGGTACTCCCCCCAAATTGAGAGAATAATTGCCGAAAAAGAATATATTTTAACTCCGCTCAAACATTAATTAAATCTTTAAGGCTACAGTCCGTGGTTTTCTAGAATACACTTGGTCTAAAAACAAATAAAACACATCTATAATATACATATAAAAAAAAATGTACCTCTGAATATTTACAATATTGTAATGTCATCAAAATGACATTACGTCAATCAACTGGTTTCGCAGCAGTCAGAATTTGATTACATGAAACCATGAAATCAGCGTTGCCAGGGCAACCCATCATAGAGCAGAAACGTAGCGGTTTACATGTCAATAACCCGGGAATGTCTCTGATAAAACCTGACAGTATAGGAACTTTCCAAAACATATCCAATCCTTACTCCAACCCACTCCCTCCCAAGTTTAATAACAAACTCTTGCATTTATTACAGCTGATGTTGCGCAGCAGCTGTTGGGAAAAGAACCAACAACAACACGATCAAAAAGCAAAGCAAGGATCAAAAAGAAGAAAAGAGAAGACATTGAATCGAACTGAGGGCCAAAGATAAGCCCCAACGCCCTAAACAAGATAAATCCGAAGGATGTGAAAAATCATCAAAATAAATCCAAAGAAGGGAAAAAAAGAAGAATTTTGAAAGACGCAAAAAGCAGTTGAATTGACTTGCAGAATCACCTCATTCTTGATCCAGAATTTACTCTGAACACATCTTTTGCAAAAAATTTGCTTCCATTATATAGGAATTAAATTCTATAATCATAGAAATTTATTTCGGTGACATCTTTATCCTACATTTAAGCAGAAATTTACTCCTGCTTCATTCCACCACCGTTCACCTTAGCAGGAATTTGCTCCTGTTGCAGAAATTCACTTCTGCTTTATTTTCATCCACATCTGAGCAGAAATCTAATTCTGCTACTGATACCATGTTCACACGGACAGCACAGACAAAAATTCTATTTGTTGCACCTACCGGGCACAGTATACTACAACTTTGTTAGAGATTTAATTCTGCTGTCACACTGCGGCCTTACACAAGGTAGCACACATTGCAGCGCAGACAACTAACACGTAGTACTATACTTCCGAAAATATTCTCTGTTTTTTTTGCATTAATTCATGATTGGCACCAGATTAATGACAAATTTTCTTCTTTCCAGAAATAAGCAGGGAACAAAACACAGTGGCGCACTAGATTTATTTTGAATTGAATTTTACCATTGAATTATTGAATTTTAGTTGAATTTTCTTTACACTATATTAGAATATTTTGAATTATATTAGTAAGCTACGCTATTTTTACGAACTGAATTATTGACGTTTGTGTACATCGAACTGACTACTGAATTTATTTGTGATATTAGTTTTAAACAATACATTTTGAATAAAATTTATATTTGAATTTTTAAAGTTGACTTTGAGCTCAGATCTAACAATGAATGAAGATCTCGCAAGAGTCTTAAGTTGGTCGAATGTTAATAAAGTTAAACTTAATTTTAATAAATCCTTTAAACATAATTGGATTGAATCCTATATTTCTAGGTAACGACGTTATTCCATTGTCTGACTCAGTTAATATATTGGGGTATGATTTTTAGTTCGACTCTATCTTGGGATAGACACATAGCAAGGGGTGGTGGAATTTATGGTACTCTCAGGAAATTGTAGACTTAAGCATACTTTACTCCTTTAGATATCCGCCAACGATTGTATATAATTATTTAAAATATCATATCTCCGTAACAGTTTTTAAAATAGTTAAAAACCTATTACCTGATTATTTATGCAGGAGAATCCAACTACTCCCATCTGCGCGCAACGTTTAACTTATTGTTCCTCACAGTAACTGTAGGTAAAGTGACAGATCTTTTTTTGGTTTTGGTGTCAAGATTTGGAACCCACTATCGATGGATATTAAAAGTTTGACAACAAGCAGCAGCTTTAAAATAGTTGCCTTAAATTACTTTTCTAGTATGTCCTAGGTTTTTAGCATAACTCACTGCATCAATACGATTCCCTTCTCTATTGTTGTTTTTGTTTTATTAAATTTGCTAAATAATATTACATTTGTAGCCTTTGAATTAGTTTTCTGTTTTACTTTTTTTTTCTTCTCTTTTCTTCTTATTCTCTATTCCTCCTTAGAATATAGATAGATATAGATTCCGTATAACTTTTAAAAGAGTAATTACATGTTAAGGAGCACCTGTTCATATGTAATGAAAATTAATAAAGTATTTGTATGCTTCCCACGGAAAATATTGGTGAGGTTTATGGCTTCAACGAATAATTAATTTTGCCCAGCTCAATGACATACTTTTCAGATGGCAGTCTGGTTTCCGCCCTGGGCATACTTGCTAGACTGCACACTTCTTCTACATAAGTTATGTAACAAAGTTTTCTTCTTTGGAACTGCTATTAGATTGATCTGCGAATTTTTATCCAATCGCTTACAACAAGTTTTAGTTAAATCAAACTTTCTTCCAATTGAATCCGGAGTTCTACAAGGTTCTAGTATAGGTCCTCTAATCTTCACCTTATTTATAAACGATCTTCCGCCTCTTGTTTGTCCACATTGCTTGTAAATGGAACTCTCTTCCCAATGACATTAGAATGACTGGCTCAACGAGAATTTTTCAGAAAAAATTGAAGCCAGTATATGGTGGTACACTGAAGTGAATGAGTTCGCGAATGCATGAGATAGGTCCGATCTTGACAAAAATTTTAGGTAGATTTTTTTTTATATCTTCGTTTTTATTTTCTTCTTCTTTTTTCTGTTCTTTGCATTTTTATTAATTAAATTAATTATGCCCCCCCCCCCTTTTTTTTTATTTAATTCTCACGTTTTTTTTGTTAGTAGTATACTTACTTAAGAGACTTACCTTATTGGATACAGTCAATAAAGCATTTGAATTTGAGTTACTGACCCCATTAACTCATCTGAGGCACCTTTACAATGTTTTCAATCAATCAATTTCAGTTAAACTTTAGATTATACCTTCTCTGGTCCCTGGGTTGAAAAGTTAAAATTTTTTTGGATTGCGGTTTTAGCTCAAATCCCTTTAATCACTAACATCCAATGTCTGTCTTTCCACATCATCCATCTATTTATAAACTTCAAACCATTTCCTATTTGCTCCTATAAAACTCGTCAAATCGCTATATACACCTATTTATGGGAATGGCTCCTCTTTCCATGAAGGGCTTCAGATAAGATATGAATATATTTCTGGCGATAAATCGTTTACGACTTCTAGGCATAGAGCGTTTGTAATAAAACACAAAAAGACTATATATGTATGGAAGCCTTTAGTTAATCTTGTTCCTTGTCCTTTATGAAGTAACAAGTGGCATTGGGCCTGCATAATTCACCACCTAACGTTTTCAAAATACTCTAGTGAAGGACACTCGATAAATAGGAAGGTTAGCCATTAATTTCTGATGTATTGCTACTCTGGTGGCATATACAAATCGTGCACTGATTTATGTGATTTTTTAACTTTCATTCTATATAGGATATAATTTTTATATATAGGTAGTATTACGGAGTTATTATTATGATATGAGTATGCTACGTTTTCCAATCGTCCATCAACTCATAATGAGCCTTAATTTTGATATATAGTTGCGTAGTCTATGTTGTCACTTAAGATTTATGGTACCCTTACATGTGATTTTTATAGCTTGTATGTGAAAATTTGTTTTCCTGATTTTAGGGACTACAAATATCGCCCCGAAAGTCCCATGAAAATCAAGTGAAGCTAACGTGCCTATAAAAATATGACCCAACATCTGATCTATGTTTAAGAATAATAAAAGCATTTCCTTCAATAAATTGCATACATATACAGAGTGTTCCGTAAGTGTGTAATATCCGAAGGCTACGGATAGGTCATGCTTAGACGAACAAAAAATTGTATGGGTGGAGGGAATCCTAAGGATTTCCGAGATAACGGTACTTTAAGATATTTCGGTATGTTTTTATAGATCACCCTGTAACTTTTGTACGTTACACCCTATGATGATAATTTAAACTTTGGTAGATAAATAATTGTTGGAACTTTCCAATGGTTTATAAATTTTTTCCTACTCCTCTCCGTTTTGAAGTTAATTTTTATTCGTTTTGTTTTTATTTAACTACTATTTTTGAAAACATCATCTCTACCAATTTTTTATATTGGATTTAAGTAGACCAAAAGTTCAGCTTTAAAATGACTTATCACACTCTGTACCCAAAATGTAACTCTTTCTGCGGTTTTTTGCACATTTTCTTAAGCATATCGAGCGAAAATGGCTGAACAGCAGCTGGTCTCGTATGGCAGCTCCAGATTAATTTCGACTCAGAGGATAGAGCCAGGAGCGCAGTTTGTCTGTATAAACAAAAATGTAGAGCTCTTGCAGCTCTACATGAGTTAAATATATCAGTTTCAACTCTATTTCACCAAGGTAGGAGCATTTAGAGTTCAGATAGAGCTAGACACTATGAAATATCTCCTAAATAGATGGAGATACAATTTTGGCGACCATTTTAATCGAAGGAGCATGGTTGAATTAGAGCACGTAGACCACGTAGCTCAATTTGTTGCAAGGTCGCGAAGTGCCCCTCACTTATTTTTAACGTGTTTTTTTTTTTTTTTTTTTTTTTGTTGCATAATTTTCCATCTACGTCGTTATAGAGTTGTACCTCATATTTCTGATAAAGCTGTATTTCTTGAAATCTGCATACAACATTGACTTCTTTAGACGGCCATTAATTTCTCGGAAGTCACCACCTTAAAGTTGTTCCTCCTTATGTCTTGTAGACTTCGATATAATGCTTCGGCAAATCTCTTGTGTAACATGCCAAACAATAACTAGACCTTAAACTGACGCAACATAACTGAGATGAATGCAATAATGAGTCTCTCTGGTGTTGTTCACGAATGAGTCCAGGGCAGGAATGGTTATTACATTTGGACGACCGAAAAGTGATTGGAATTTTCTGCCAATTCGGTCAATTGTGTCAGTTTTGATAGCATTTCAAAATATTTAACAAAAATCGTAAAAATTAATATCCATGGATGATGTTAGGCTCAATCATTGCTTTCGATGTGGAAAATGTGCGCCAACCCCTTTGCGGGCGGCATAATATGGCTATTAATGGAGAATTGTGCTTCCATACCTATCCTATATGCATATATTGTATATTTACATAGGTACATATATATAAAAAAATATATTCAATACAGAAGTATTTTCCCACATTAAAATATAATTTAAATGCTATTTTTCCGTAACTTATACCTACCATTTGATGAAATGGAAATGTCATATCAGCAGATCTCGCGCTACGATTGTCCAATTTTCCAATTTTGCATAAAATTGATTTTCAATGAGTTAGGGACTCGATGAAGACAGTGATGCAATTTTCTGTCATGTATAAGTATATCATATTTAGCAAATTTTTTTTTATACATTTTCAAAAGATCAAAACGACAAAATGACTTATCATCTGGGAGATACAAAATTATATTTCTGTAAATCTTGGATATGTAATTTACCACCTTGCCAAGTTTCGCATTTTTTGTAAATTTTGTTTTTAATTAATTTTTTTTTTTAATTTTCTTAAAACTGCCATAATTGGCAGAAAATATATTTTCAATCACTTTTCGGTCTTTCAAATATAATGTAGCAATTTCTGCCATGATCACAGCCCTTTTTGAAGTTTTATAATTTTCACGAAATAGTGAAATATCATTTACATGAATAACTTTTAGAACTGGGTATAATCTACCATAAGAATCTCAATTCATCCATGGACAATACCAGACACATTATTGGACTCATCTCTTTAGCTATTAGTGGAAAGCTTATAAAAATAAAGATAAAAAAATTAAATAGTGTAAAATGATAATGGAACGGAGTTGGAAAGAAAAATGGTCGGTAAATCGGAAAAATTGTTAACAAACTCCACTCAATTAACAGTTCAAGACACAATTGTGCCCTATATAGAATAAGAAAAATTAATAAGCGGATGTGGGCCTGAGCAAAGTCTTAGCCCGCTTAAAAGTTGAGTTTTCTAAAAAGCGTTCTATATATTGCACCTTTATAGTAAAAAAAAAAAAGAATAACCAAGCAAAAGGCGCAGTACCATGTGGGAATTGGAGGAATAAACGTGTTCTGGCGTTAGGCCATGTTTTAGGCCTCTTAGAATCTGAATTTTTTAAGACCCTAGTGCACACTGAACATAATATGAGACATACCACATATCATAATGAGAAATTTCAACCCTCTATGCCTTGTTACAATGTTACCCTAGAAAAGACCGATAAATGGTTTTAGGCCAGTTAGGATTCGAATTTTTCAAAGTGCATCTCTCTGGTGTAAAAAGAATCATCTCTGAACTTCCTAGGCGTTGCTGTTCTTGAAATAATGGTGATCAGTAAGTGAGCCAATGAGTGAGTGATAATTGGCTTTTATAGTTAGTACTCCGCCAGACAACTGATTAGGTTCACTATTTCTCCAAAATATAATAATTTGATTTGATAATAATTATTTAATTTTATATTGTTAGTCAGGTAAAAATTTCTTGTAAATGAAGACAACTGCTTAGATTCACTGAAAAGTAAAGTTCTTTAATTACCAGAAAGGAGAATAAATAAAAATTGCATATCACAGTTTTTCGTTAAAGAAAGAGCTTTTTTCGATTTAATTAATACCTACATAAGAAAATTCTTAAAGATTTCTTATCAAACCTATAAAAGAATTTCACATCATGCATTCGTATAGCTGTGGTTAGGCTGACTGTTTTTTTTTTGTTCGTCTTCTTTAAACTGTCTGCCGTTTAAATAAATAATTTCTCTTGATCAGCCACCCCAATAGGTTCTCTAAAAAGTATATTCATATCGGACGAATTAAAAGGCCATTTGACAGAGTGTGAAAGCTTCTTTTAAAATCTCTCGCGTCTCTCTCCCATTCACTGGTTGCTAATTTTCACTCCTCCAGTTTGGTTTTTTCGTAATTTGGAGGGCCTTTTAAAAAAAAATATTTTTGACATTAGCACTTCTCTCAAATTTAATCGCGATTTTTCTGCTACATTACTCTCACACCTTCATTTCAATGCCTTAATACGCCCAATATCTTCACGGTTTGTCTCTTTCTATTTCCTATGTTATAAAATTTTTTTTATTGCACGGCAACACAATATTATTAATACTAAAAAACCTTCAGCGAACTCAAACAATTGTCCCCATTTACAAAAGCTTTCTTTTTCTTTTCTGGTAAACATTCTTTTATGATGTAGCTACAAAAATGGCTGTTAATGTGTAACCAAATTACATGGCTCATAAAATTAAATTAAGGAGATTTTAATTTTCTTTCATATTTTGAGACAAATAAAAATAAAAGTGAACCTACCCAAGAAAATCGTTAAGTTTTCAAGGATGAAAATACGGAATTTTTCCTGGGCTAATATATATGTGGTCTTGCACTCGAATGAATAGGTAATATTTATCAAGTTACAAATTTTTCGGGTGTGCGGGGGGAGAGAGGAAGGAAATCCTAAGGGTTTTTTTACATAGTATATATCACCCTGTAACTTATGAATTTTATACCCTATGATGATGATTTGTTAATGTTGAAGTGCAAGAAACTCAGAAAGGGTTACATTTTGGGTACACAGTGTGAAAGGTTATTTTAAAACGAAGCTTTTGGGCTTCTTAAACCCAATATGAAAAATTAGTGCTGATGACTTGTTTTTTGATAAAAATAGTAGGTTAAATATAAGAAAATACTTTAATACTTTATTAAAAAAATATAGAGCACAAGTGAGTACAAAGCTCGTTAACATGCGCAAAATCCAAATAATAAATTCCAGTTACCCAAGTATGATAATGGTAAATAATAGAGATAAAACAAAACATTACGAGAAAAGAAAGAAAATTACAATATAAGAGAAAAGAAATAAAAAGAGATAAATTACAGTTTTTTAAAAGGTGACAAATATTTAAGGAAGTAAAGCAGGGAAAATAAATTAAAAATCAAAATACTAAAGCACTTATGTTAATAAGGAGGTTTTCTACATATTAATAAAATGGGTCAATAACATCCTCTTGAAATTGCCGGCAGACCGCAGTCGTCGAATTTCAATTGGCAAGGCATTCCATACCTGCGTGCCGTAGACGAAAAAGCATTTTGTGCTAAAAGTAGTTCGATGCCAAGGTATCAAATGACCACTTACACGATTGGAAGACAAAGATCTTATACAATTAGCTAAGCAATTAGGACTTAACTTATTTATGATTCTAAACATCATCACTGCAATTCGGAATTTAAGATAATTATTAAAAGTGCAGCCAAAAATACTCCTTGAAAATTCTGAGACATGGTCAAAGCGTCGTAGTCCATAGATATATCTAGCGCATGAATTATAGGCTATATTGAGCTTAATACGACAAGTACTACTGAGGTTCGCATACACAACATATGCGTAGGTAATAATTGGGATAAGCAAGACTTTAACAAGACGGAGACGTATCTCTTTGGGAGTATAAGAAGAATGAACCCACAAGCCTCTCAACCCATTGAAAACCTTACTCACAATTGAATCTACGTGTCTGCCCTAACCAAGCTTAGCATCAAATATCATTCCAAGATTTCGAACCGATTCAGAATATGGCACAGGCGTACCATCAAGGATCAATGGTGGGAAACTCGAGTTATTGATGTAATTTTTATTGATGATAATTGCTTGAGTCTTGCAAGGATTGAGCATTAGCATATTTTTCTTGGTCCATTCAGAGATTTTGAAGAGGTTACTATTAAACTTGTCAATGGCTACATTAAATTCACTAATTCGCATTGGTAAAAGTAACTGGACATCTTCAGCGTACAATTTAACAGAGCAGAAACTAGGAACCTCAGCTAAGTCATTTATATATAGACAAAAAAGAAAAGGGCCAAGTATTGATCCCTGAGGAACACCTGAATAGAGGGCTTTTTTGCTAGAAAGCCGATCATCGGATTTAACTACCTGAAACCTTCCAGAAAGATAGGAATGCATGAGCTTAATAGCTGAACTGGACAATTTAAGCCTTTCCTTCAACTTTCTGCATAGTATATCTATATCCACACAATCAATGAAAATGAGTTAAAATTCGAAATTTTAACCTTGTTGAGTCATAACTTCAAAACGGAGAGGAGCAGGGGATTAATTTATAGACCATTGGATACGATTATCTTAGAAACCTTTACCCATACTTTTTTTGCGTGGCTTTGCATGATCTATCGGATGCAAGACCATATACGGGACACCCCGTATGCATAAACCTCGATCGAAATTTATGTTCCGACTTCCTTATTGATGTTGTAGTCCTTAAAGCAAAAACTAGAGTGAAATTTCTAAACTGTAAAAATCAAAGACAATTCCCTAAATTTAAGACATATTTTTTCCTAAAAATAAATGTTACTTTCTCTGACAGAAAGGAAAAATCAGTTTAACTTCCCCAAATCAATGGAACATTCAATGAATTTAGCTATTTGGTACCAGAAAGCCTATATAGTACGTAAAATTCCATAAATGTTAAGCTCTTCGGATATAAGGAAGAGAACATTCAATAAATTAAGTATTATTCTACATTTTTTATGGAACACTTACAAATATATTATAGTTATTATAATTCACATATTGTTTTTCACTTTTTGGTTTGAGCGGGCCCAAACACCCCAGTACTAACTTCCATAGCTATTCAGCTCATTTTTATACTTTTTAAAGGTGTAGCTACAAACTTTTACATATTTTTTACATTTTAGGGGAAAAGAACACAAAAAATTGAAAATTTTTGTGCATGTTTTGTGGTATAAATTCTTGCCACTCTAGAGAAAAATTTTTTACTGTGCACATTTGTTGTTTTATATTAGTCTATGAAGTCTATGGCCAGTAGAAATGACTATAATTCCCAGAGAATCGTAATCACATAAAATATTCTTACAGTTGTTGGGAAATATGTTCATATATTGAGCCTTATATCAAAAATCAATCTCAAAACTAACGTATACCTAAGAGTACGGGGCATAACTAAATCCAGTACAGTCCTCGACTTACGCGGATTCATAGATACGCGGATTATATATGAGAATCAGAAACCCAATTCAGAACTTGCGCGGAAATTGTTGAAGCGAATTAAGGAGCGTTTACAATGCCAGAGTAGAGTGGAATCACCAGATTGCATTTTTTCTCTTATCATCTCACCAACGCGAGATTAGGAATTTTTCAAATCTGAAACTACTCTGTGAAATCCAATCTGGTGGGAAGCGCGAAGAACTTATATAAGAGTGCAAGAATGAGAAAAGGTGAGACAATGCAATCTGGGAAGGGGACTCCACTCTACTCTGCCATTATAAACGCTCCTTTAATCGCATAAATTGAAGTCTTAAAATGATGCATGCAAATTTGCCTTCTATTTGTGAAATTTACGATTACCACTAACTAAGAGATAATAAGAAGACCTTAAATAATCAATTAAGAGTGCAAATTATAAGGATTTCAGTCTTATTTTGCATTTTTTTTTATCGATAAAACTTGCGTGGCACTTTGTTTTGATCCAAACTGATTTCCCTGAAATGAGGTTAGAACTAACGAATTCAATGTATATTTATGGTAAGAAACTAATATTATATTCATTGCAACATTTTCAATGGATCCAGTGGAATAATCACTTTATTTTTCCCGTTTTAAGAATCGATTCGTGTGACGTCACACACTTGACAGCCTGGACGATCATACCTTGTTACTTTATGTAACGTGAAAATGGGGTAACTTCGTAATTCAGATCTCTTTGTGCATTCATTAGTAAGCAAGCATCAACGATCCAAGTACTTTGAGTTTGGAATTAGAAATTATCAGCGCAATAAAACTGGTGACCTGCAAGCTTCCATGGAAAATATTAAAAAGTGGTGTCTATGACATGATAGAATAAGAAACATTGTAACCGGCATCTATGTTTTACGACAACCGCGATGTCATGCACACGCAACAAATAGGCCGTCGCAAAGTATTAACAAGTGTTGAGAAACGTATCATTGCTGAGATGGTAAATGAGGTCACCAATAATCATATCAGCGGGTAGATAGTAGTTAGACATGTGGATAATTATAAAATACTACCTGGATCAGAAAAGATGAGTTGTGGGTGATTTCAAGGACAATATGCCAGGATATTATTTTATCTTAAATTTCAAGAAATTGAATAAATTATAACTCAATGGTTAGCAGCTAATATTTCTGGTGTAAGATCATCGGATTCCACAGAAGCTATTTTGGAAGAAGAAGAGATCATTCGTTTACTTAATACTAGTATGCTGGACTGCTATTATAAGTATATGAATAAAAAAAAAAAGAGGAAAGGAAATTAAACAGAACGCCAACGAACTAGAAAGTCAACAAATTTATAACGAAAACCAGTGTGAAATTTACCAATGTAACCTCTAAATATACATTTAGGGGTCAGATTGGATAGAATAGGTACGCCAATTTGACACAAAATTATCCTATAAAAGAACCTAGGTAATATTAGATTAAAATTATGTATTAGCATATACATATAGGTCTATACACATAATTCCAATAATGAGACCTTAAGACTGAACTCGATCGATCAGAATCCAATCAAGTTTTTATAACTTAGGCTCAGAGGTCCATAAGTAAGGAACATTCTATATTTTATAAAGTACATGGTATGCGGTCACCGTTAAGCACATACTTCAATAATATAAAATGCTAATTGCAGTCCTTTCCCATACAAAATTATTGAAGCTAGCATATGCCCCCATCAGAGGGGTAAAACATCCCAAAGTTTCTGTCATGTTGCGGGATATTACATAAATAGGGCTACCATTATTAGCTAAGATGAAGGGAAATTTTTAGTTTTATTTTAAAGTTAATTCTGTACGTAGTTTACAATTAAGTTGTTGCTAAATAGTCAGAAAATATTTTAAGTATTTACGTTTTTCCAGTTTCAAATTTATTTATTAAACTTTCTGGATAAGCCAAAAAAATATTTTCTGAGTGACGATATTATCAATCTTGATCTGTTATTAGATAGTCAGAAAAAAGAAGGTATACCCTCTAAACATTTGAGAGTATACACTTAAAGTGAAACGAAAACGTCAACCTTACGAACAGCTTTTTCACTAATACACCCAAGGCCGTATAGTACATGAACACTATATCACAGCGTAACAAAAACGTATTGAAAACGTATCACCCTCTAAGCATTTGAGAGTGTACACCTAAAGAGAAACGAAATTGTAAACTTTCCGAACAGCTTCAGCGTTATAATAACAGCGAAACAAAAACGTATTGAAAATGTACACCTCTGGATTTATTGACCTGTTGTTTCATAGAACCTGACAGCTGTTTCCCTTCAAGCAAGGCGAAACAAAAACGTACCGAAAATGTAAACATGCTTGCATAGAAGTGTACGCAAAAGAAACGCTTTGGTGTTGTGAATGCGTAACAGAAACGAATCATCAGGCCAAAGAGAAGTGAAACTGAAAAGCGTAGACTGTCAGTGTAGTGGTAGTTGACATTATATTTCGCAGACTGTACTCTAAAATGTTTCGTTTTCGGAACGAATATTACGTGAGATTTGCGTAGCGTTGAAACAGTTTCGTTTTCGGAATGTAAATTATGTGACGGTTTTGCATCGTTGCAGGAGAGTTCATAAAGTATTCTCAAATTGTGTATAGTTTCCGAAACGTTTTTCATGTGGTCTGAATGACGAAGAAAACATCAGATTTTTCTAGTTTAATTTATTTAATAAAAAAGCATCTCAATTATATTATAGGGTTTAACAATTTCCGGCAATAATGACCTGATAAATATAAAAAAGCTAAAGTTAAGTTTTTATTTTTGTAAATATTTGTACTTTAACTTATTTTACCATTTTTACTAGAAAAATGAAGTATATATTAATATTTAAAAAGTATGTTGGACGCAGAACAAACCTTAATAATAAGTATACCTACTTAAATTTGTTGGCACTCCAAATTCATTAAATAAAAATCACGCGGCGTTTTGTTATTCTAAGAATATCAAATAAACACACAAAAACACCAGTGATTATATATTGAAGTCTGCGCCGTTAAGGACTCATTATATGTGAGACCCCATGGCTTTTCCAAGCACTGCTCAATCAGCCGCAGATTGCTCTCCTCTCCGGAGTTATGGCGTCCTACAGAAATATGTCGAATTTTTTTTACTTTTATGTTTTTGACATGTTATTGTTTTTTGTTTTTTTTTTTAACAAAAAGCTGATTAACATATTTTTTTTTTTGTAGAAACAATATACTGGAAGCTCTCCTCTTTAATTTGACCTATTACAATTATTTAAATTGAGAAATGTTCCAAGTCCTGACTTACGTAAAGTGGCTAGCTACCCTGAATAAGTGATTTTTTTCTGCTCAACAAACAACAATCCTCTTCTTTCACGCCACGCAATGTTTTTATGTTTTTTAGAAAAGGCAATTTACTACGAAATACTCATAAGTAAATATAACTTAATTTGTTTCACATTGAAAGATTGAATTTCGCAAGATTCATTTAAAGCAAATTGAAAAAAAATGTTTAGCTTGTTTGCATGGAGATCCGTAATGACAAAAAATCTGGAACCAATCCAACTTTCTTTCAAAATTCTGCATTTTTTTTTAAATATTTCCACATTCCATTCTTGTGAATCACGTCGGAGTGTATGTCCTTAGGGCTGCCAAATCAGCGACTAAATTTAGCGATTTTTTGAACTTTTTAGCGGATGTTTTTTTTTACAATTTAGCGGCTACCGACTATTTTAGCGGATTACGAATGATAAAGAATGTTCTATAATTGGCATCTAATTGAGAACAAATTCTAGAAATAAAATCTCAATTTGGTACATAAATGGTGGGACGCTGGTATCTGGTATGCGTAGCTAGACAAATTGGAGCTGGCGGTAACTTTAAGTTCATTATTATATTACTAAACTTAGAGTAATATTTTCGGAACAAACTATTCTAAATATCCCATTATCCCAGTCAAAAAAGTGGCAAACCTCGTAATGTAAGCGAATCAGCTGTAAATTGGTATAAACCTTTGTTTGGGTATTCTAAAAACTGAGAAAAATGTCTCATGTTATCTCGTCTCTGCGTCACCAGATAAATATTCAAGGTCAAAAATCGCGAAAATCGGTTTTTTGCAATTATCTCGTTTTCTATGGAAAATACGTCATTCAAGGTCATTATGAAACTTGTAGATTATAAAATTACCTACAATTTTCATTTGAAGCATTGTTTTTTTGTATCTATAAACGTTTTCGAGGTACAGCGCGGAGAGACCAAGCGCGCATCCGTATACAGGCATATATAGCGTATAACGCTATGTGAACGCGGGGCCAAGAATATAGTTAATTATTTAAAGCTAATAATTCAAGTGAAATATTATTATTGTTATTTATAAATTTTATTAATAAATTCATTTATTTATAACACTGTGTGGCTTGTTGTGTGCGTGTGTGCGTGTATGAGTGTGCGTGCATATATTCATGTGTAGGAGAGTGTAGCTCTCTACGTCGTCGCGTTCTCTAGCAGTGCCGAAATATATAGCAAAACACGAAATTTTGGTATGGCAACCCTACGAAAAAGTTGCCCGATTGGTCCCATTTTCGAACTGTATTTGCAATTTTTATGAAAACGCCGTGTACAAAATCTGAGCTGAAAATACCACGTAGCAAATTTTTTTGTATGGCAACCCTAAGAAAGAGTTGCCAGATTAGTCTCATTTAAACTCAACTCAACTAAAACTCAATTAAAATTTTTTTGTAATAAGGTCCCGTGTACAAAATTTTAGCTCTCTACGTCGACGCGTGAGGCAGTATCCAAATATATAGTGAAAAACTAAAGTTTTGTATGGCAACACCAAAAGTGGTCGCCCAATTTGGTTCATTTTTAAACTTGTATTTGCAATTTTCACGAAAACGCCGTGTACAAAATTTGAGCTCTGCACGTCAACGCCCTCTCGAACAGTTTCCAAATACATAGTGAAAAAACAAAGTTTTGTATGGCAACATCAAGAAGGGATGTCCCATTCAGACCATTTTTTAAATTTTATTTACTAGTACTATGAAAACACCACGTACCAAATTTCACCTCTCTACGTCTTCTCGTTGTCAGGCAGTATCCAAATATACTATATACTAAAAAATCGAAATATTTGTAAGGCAACCCTACGAAGGAATTGCCCGAATTAGTTCATTTTTGAACAATTTTTATGAAAACGTGGTATACAAAATTTCAGCTTTCCACATTTATACGTTGTCAGGCAGTTTTTTACGGCGCGACAACAGCGCTATCTATCTATGCAAAACTATCCTATCTCTCAAGCCGGAAACAACCAAACACAAAATTTCATTGAAATCGGTTGGGCTGTTTCGGAGATTAGCGTGTACAAACACAGTGACACTGGATTTGTATATATTAAGTTAAATTAAATAAGAAATTTATATATATATATGATAGTGTTATTTTTATATATATATTATTCTGGAGGTGTAAAATATGCCATAACAGAGCGCAAGAGATAAAATTTGTTACGACTGGCATTTAACAGATTGGAGACATCGAGACAATTCGCAGCATCTGTTGAGATAACGGCGAGCTTGAAGATTATTAAAAAAATACTAAGAAATTGTGTAACGTTAAAGCGTCTTCATTTAAAATAGAAACAATCGGTAACTCGGTTTTTGGGTATTTCATGTTCCATCCAAAATGTTTAGATCTATTGCGCTGGAGTACGATATGGTTCGCCATACCAGGACCCCTCCAAATCGGTTATGGCAACGTGTTAGGTAAACTTCTTCTTTCCTAAGGTCGTGAAAATCAAAATTAAAACCATCTGGACCATCTACTCAAAGCCTCTTTTCATCAGAAAAGGAAATCTGCTGCCATTCGTTGTTTGATGCCATATGGGCTCTGTCTAGCTTCTTACTGACGTCGAGTTACTGGAGTTTTATTCTTTAAATGAAGACGCTTCAAGGTTACACAATTTTTTAGTATCCTTATAACGATCCTCAGGCTCACTGTTATCTCAGCAGAGGCTGCTAATTGTCTTGATGTCTGCAGGCTGTTAGATGCCAGTCATAAGAAATTTTATTTTTCGCCCTCTGTTGTGGCATATTTTACTCCTCCAGAATAAATTTTATTCATAATTCTCAGGATTCTTGAAAAAAAATGCTTATTTCCTCAGGACTGCTCTGTCATTCTCTCACTTTTCGCTTTATTTATATTTATAATTTCCTCACCTTTATCCAATTTTAAATTAACTGTAAAAATAGTAAAGTTAAACGCCTACAACAGTTTTATATTAAAACAAATCTACCACACAATTCTAAGCTCTGATTATAAATGGGGGGCTAACTAGTTGTCATGTTTAAACTGACATAGTTCTGGATAGCTGGGCTTAAGTTGCTTATTGTTTCTCTCAAATAATGATCAGCCTTATTATATGGTGAATTCTTTTCAACAAAACCGAACAGGTACTAAACTGAACCAGAATCTGTCAGATCTATATACCGAACTTAGATCTGTCCCGAACGGGGACAAGCTGAAAACAATGCAAGAAAGAAGAATATCTGAAAATGTCCGGCATTTATGATTTTAATAAAAAAAAAAAATAAACCACTTCAATAAAATAATTGTATTTTCACAAAATGTCCAGACATCCCCAATTTAATTAAAAAAACTTTCGATTTGACGTTTAGCTCCGAACCGTAACCATAAATTTTCATGGAACAAGAAAGTTCAAAACCGGAGCAGAAATCGAACATTGAACCGCTGTGAAAAGAACATACGTTCTGAATCAGTTCTGTATCAGTGCGGTGAAGAAAACACTTTAGGTTTAGGAACGGAACGAGTTACGGTTCACTGTTCAGGTGAAAAGAATTCACCATTAGACAGACTACCATAACTCCTAATGGGAAAGGAGTATGGGGTTGGTCGAGCGGTCGTTGGAAAGGCCATGAAGTTTTACATACAATGACCTCTGTAAGTGACCAGATACGGGGTATTTTGTGAAAGACTTGTGTATATGTTCTTAATCACTCTGTAACTCCGAAACGGTTGAGATGCCGCTCCCCCTTGCCATATAATTTTTTGTTTGACTAGGTGACTTCTATCACCTCCTGTCCTATGGACCACCATGTACGAAACACCATGTATAATGCATACTATGCGTACAATTGTTTTTGGAGGAATGTTCAGGTTTACGGCGCTGTAGTTCGTTACATATCAGACTTACAGAAAAAGCGTTTATACAAAAAATTTACGGAATTTAGTCTTCTTCAAATTCGTATCGTAGGATCAACCGTTGAGGAATTATTTTGAAAAAAAAAACAATTTCTTGATCTTTTAATCCAAGATGGCAGACCGCGCAGACCCCCCTCCAAGAGTGAAAACTTGGATTTTTCATCGGGACCCGGAACTAAAGAACATTTATGAAAATAACAACTACCCCACCTTTTGTAGGGCAAAAACCCCTACCGACTGGACTATTCGTCAAGAGTTATGTATTTAAAAAAATATGTAGTATCATCGATCAAATGACCACAGTGACTTTAACTTCCCAAACTCTGTGTGAAATCGTTTAGTGGTCAATCAATTATTCTAATAAATTATTAAAATTTTATTCTATAAATCTAGAATCTAATTCATTTGACCGTAACCGAAATATTTATTTCTGTGCGTTCATTAAGAACAAATTCAATAAACTCAGTGATTTCATCAGATCCAATCCTTTTAATTTAGAAAGACTTCACATTTCAAGGGAAAGTCAGAATTCCCTACCCGTTCTGGCACAAAAAGAAAAAAAAAAAAAACAAAAAACTATAACTCACAGGTGAATACCTAACTTCTACTAACTCACAATAAATGTTTCGTAAAAATAAGTTGAAGGTCACCTCACTAATTACTATTACCTACTCTCTGTAGGAAAAATAAAACTGCACAAAACACCTCTGATATATTTATGTATGTAGCTTGTGTAGGAGCAATTCTATATTAGCTAGAAAAGTTTACCTTTGCCTAACCGGAATTTCTAAAAAGTTGCGTGCTATAATGTAAGCAATTAGTGTGTACCATACCTTCTCACGTCAGCCAATTCTCGCTTATTTACCGTGTGTATTTGCTTATGTAATGTAAAACAAATTATCTCCTCACCTGAGATGAACTCTTTCCTCTTCATCGTCTTGCATGGTTGAAATGATGATTTTTCTTAATGAAAATATCTCAGGTGAGAGCCACAAAATGTTTTTTCGGGTTTTTTTTTCGTACTTTAATTTCGATATCCACTTTAAAAGTTTAACGGCGCACAACACTATAATTCACCACCTGTTAACACTAGCTCCAAAGTGGGAATATAATAGTTTTTTGTTTTTTTTTTACCTTATGAATATCATACTAAATATGGTAAAGCCCAGGAGACCTGGACATAACGCAACTGTATGCACCAAATCTAAATTACTTTATCCCATTCTTCCACAGGAAAGCTGAACTAGTGACTAATAGTGGTTCGTTATTAATTATTAACTCGGATATATGTCGTAAACTCTAAAAGGGCACTTTTACTAAGGTCATCATATCGCACACACTGTGAGATCTCATTATTTAACGAGGCTTTTAGCGGAAACTTAAAGACACGCGCTACTTTAAATATTACCGTAGTCGCCGCCGGGCCCGGCCGTTTGTCCAGACGTTTTTATTGCCAGGACATAATTTTATATGTAGCATTGTTACAAACATAGTATAGAATTGTGTCCCTGTCGTGGTAACATTAATTAAATCGCGTGACCGCCAGCAAGAAAATTAACTGTAACTGCGGGATCTAGATATAGGCAACTTCATAGTCTCACGTCTGACCGATAAAATTACTATACCGCACCACAACGATTACAGGTGAATCTCTCAAAACCCGAGGAATGAGGAGTATTTGACCAGACAAAAGAACCGCCACATCGCGCCGCTACCAAACACCGAAAGCTCTAAAGCATTTATTTGCATTTATCTGCTTAGCGCACCTGTTGTTGGGATTAGCCGTATCTCGTATCTCAGTGAATATAATTTTTTGTGTTTTTTTTTTTCTTTTAGGTGAAACGCTAATGTTTACCTGACGCGCGCTCAAGATTATCTTAACTGCTTAGGGGCAAATTTCAATTGAATTTCTGCTACTGTTAAAGATATTCAAATCTACACGTCTGCCTGGGAAGGCGAATTATCTTAGATGTAATAAATTCTGATGATTGTCACGATTAATGGAGCATCTAGAGAGGGTTTTCTATATAGTACTCCATTTTATGGTTTATTTTACCCTTGCCTGTACTGATAAAGATCTGCCGAGCTTTGAAGAAGATTGCCTTTACTTTTACTACTCTGGTCTACAGACGCGGTGAATCATTAACTTAAGGAGAGAATTAAGAATGAGCTTCCTAATCTAGTTTTTAGCACACGACGGATTTTCAATTGGATTCGCGTGTTATTTGGACTAGTGGAGAATATCAAAGAGAGATAGAGTTTTTTTGCCTATCATGAAGTGCTTTCTTTAAGTTGACATTTGATTTCTTAACCCTCAGCAACTATATAACTATGCTGTTCCAAAATGTAATCAATAGATTTTCATAATCTTTAATTTCTCTACTCTTAAGATGAAAGTTCACTTTAAGTTTTATTATGAAAATTGTGAATCTAGTGTATGTAAAATTCTTCCTTTTCACAGGGAGAAGGTACCTTAACTTAAATTTACACTCCTTTCACGGAATGAACGTAAAACTCATTACGTAAAATTTCTAGTGATAATCGTCGTGTAGAAAGTCCGGTGGAACCAGTATTTGTCGAAGCCTCTAATGGAGTTACACATTCACTTTTCAAATCCGTAAAAGCCCATTATTTAATTATGTTCAAAAAATTAAAAACATTGCATCAGCTGATTTGTTTACAATACTTTCCATGTGAAGTAAAACTAATTCATGTAAGTCAAGCCCTCTTGACGTTTCCATTGATGATGGTCACTCATGTTGCCTGAAATGTCAATTGTCATATGGAATCATCAGAACGGTAACACTTTCAGGTCTATAAAAGACGAGCTCTAACCGAGAATAAATCTGTTGATCAACAAGCTTCAACCAACTAAGAACTTCTCTTGGCCAACGAAGAAGTTAATCGGCACATTTGCTATCAAGTGAGAGGTTTACCGCATTTGAGATATACCCGTCATTCCGTAGTTAACTTCCCCGTGTATTAAGAGCACGGATGAACATAGGGCTGAATTTAAAACTGTATTAGTATAAGAAGTCCAATTCACACTAATATAAGTATTGTGTATTTAAGGAAAACGACAAGTATTGTGGTGTATTAGTTAAGAGTTTAGAAATTTGTGTACTAATGAAATAAAGGGTTTTCCAATAAGAGGTGTTATTTTGATATTCAAAGAAAAATGCCATTTTTTGAGAGAAATGATCGGATCTTTATTTCATTATAAAGAGGAAGGTATGCAGTTAATAATGGAAAATAACATCAGCCAAATGACCACCACGACCACGCCTACAGGATCATATCCTTTTCATGAAATTTTCCATAACCAAATCGCAAAGTGGCTGCCCTATGTCCTCGATAGCCTCACGAATTCCATCTTTGAGGTCTTGAATCGACGCTGGGCTGTTGGCGTAGACCTTCTCTTTCACGTGGCCCCAAAGGAAGAAGTCGCAAGGTGTTAAGTCACAAGATCTCGGTGGCCAATTGTGATTAGCTCTTCGAGAGATAACACGGTCCGGAAACTTTTCCCGTAAAAGATCAATGGTTTCGTTGCTTGTATGGCACGTAGCGCCGTCTTGTTGAACGTAAACGTTGTCCAGGCCAATACCATCCAATTCCGGCCATAAAAAATCATTAATCATCTGTCGATAGCGCAATCCATTCACCGTAACTGTTGCTCCAACCTCATTTTCGAAAAAGTAAGGTCCAATGACCCCGCGGGACCATAAACCGCACCAAACAGTCACACGTTGAGGATAGAGAGGCTTTTCAACAATAACTCTTGGGTTTTCTGAGCCCCAGATGCGACAATTTTGCTTGTTGACGAAGCCATCGAGGTGGAAATGGGCCTCATCACTCAAGATGAGTTTTCGATGGAATTCCGGATCATTTTCATGCATTTCAAGGACCCAATCAGCAAAGACTCGACATTGTTGATGATCGGCCGGCTTGAGTTCTTGTGTTAACTGAACCTTATACCACTGCCTGTGTACTGCACCCAAAACAGAGGAAAGAACAAATGAATGAAAATGAATGTTACAAAATCTTCAAAGACTTGCATACCTTGCAATAACAGGTGATAGTTTCGGTGATACTGCATAACCGCGAGACTAGCAATATCATAACCGTGTAACTAAAAAGAGTAGCAAAATCCAATCTTGAAGTTAATGGTAATGTAGCTAAGAAACTATACAACTTGTTTTGTCAATTTTATGTCTAAAATCTAAAAATATGATCTTTATCTTCCTATCCTAGAGTTCAGAAAGAATAATTTTGACATTATAATAAAAAAAAGGAGAAGTTTAGTGTGCTGAAAATTTGACTTTGACTTTAACTTACGCGGTAGCGACATTATAAGCTCGAGATTATGCAGTATCACCGACAAAATGATATGAGTTCCTGTCGCATATCAACCTTTTGGCTTATCTCCTATACATTTTTTCATTTAAAAGGATGCTGCTCTTAGAGCTAAGATGCTAATTGCCAGCTTCATAAAACTTGAAGACTTAGTCGGCCATCAAAAAATTCTTCAAGAGTATCAATATGACTCAATAGCCGCTAAGTTCACAGACACAAATCTTCAAGACTCTAAAATTTCGGCATTGCTTTGAAATGGTCAAAGAAGACTGCCGGAGACGGATGAACAGAGGACCACGATTTCCACGCGGATCACTTATCTGGTATACAGACGAATCTTAGAAAGAAATCATGGTGGGTGTGGGAGTTTATTGGCCGAGATGTGAGCTACACACAGCTCTGAGATCACGCCATAAAAACATACTCTCTTAACATCGTTGATAACTTATTCGGAAGTCTGCCTGGCTTCCAGTAGTGGAGGGTGCTTTGGGACGGCCGCGGAAGCTTAAAAAAATCGGTTGAGTTATGTGATTTTATAAAGGCGGATTTTTGGTGTGGCAGTAGAGAATTATATTTCATGATCAATGGTAAAAATAATGGCAGAAAATTTGATTGGTGGGAAAGTCATACCAAAATAACTCGAGAGCGCTTTCACTTAGAGTACATTTTACACACGGGTTTAAAAACAAAATTTAAGTTAGAAAATGGGCCCAAGCGGGCAACTCCTTCGTAGGGTTGCCACACAAAAACTTTATTTTTAAATATATATTTGGGCACTGGCTGAGAACGCGTTTACATTGAGAGCTAAAATTTGGTACATGGTGCTTTCATAGCAAAAGTATATACTAGTTCATTAATTGACTAAATCGGACAACCCCATGTTGGTGTTGCTATACAAAACTTTTATTTTGTACCTACTATATATTTAGACAAGCCTGAGAAGTTGTTTTTTTGGACTTGTATTGGCAATTTTTATGAAAACGCTGCGTAAAAAATTTGAACTCTCCACGTCGACGCATTTTCAGGCAGTTTTCGAATATAAGTGCTGATTACATAGCGTCCGTTCCGTTAAATTCCGTTTCGGTCCGTTTCTACTCAACTATGAAATGATCCCAACGCCCCGGGCCGTCACGTTATTTGACTGTTATCATTAATTTTAAAGAAGTTTGTGAAATGGTATCAGCTAAATGGAGGATTTATTTGCCTTATTTCAATTTCTACGTTGAACATAAAAAGTTTTGGGCTGTCAGAAGGAGAAGGTGTTGGGTAAAACCACTAAATATGGAAAGGGATATTTCTGGGTATTTCGTAGCAACATACCAAAGGATGAAGAAAACAAAAGTCACAATTAACAAAAGTCTCAATTCGACCCACAAGGATTTTGAATGCAGACTGGCGTTATCGTACTACAACATTTTATCCCAAGGTGTGAACACAAATTTTTATCATCGAGCTTTAAAATGGGCAATAGCACCGTCAGAAATATCATACTAGATATGTACATATATATGATATTACCCATTTTGTCCATTTTATATATGTACTATATATACTCATTTTTAAATTATAAGTTAAGCTATTTAATTCGAACTCGATCAAGTAGCACCACAGTCTGCAATTGTAAACAAACAAATTCCGAATTTTGGAGGTTATGTCTTCCGTCGAAATTGAAATTTGCTCAACTACTCCGTCCCGTTCCGATCCGTTTATTACAATGTGAGCAATTACATAGCATTGGGTAAGGTCAAATTTGACAGCTTTACATGACGGAATGGAACGGGCGCTATGTAATCAGCACTATATAGTGAAAAACAAAAGTTTTGTATGGCAACCCTACGAAAAAGTTGCTGGATTGGGAAAGCCCGTATGCAAAATTCCAACACCCTAAGTGAAATGGTTTTCAAGTTATCTTGGTATGCAGTACACATAAGTTACACAAGTTATACACATTTTTGTGCGTCTTTATTACTGTCTGCCACCACCTTCACTATTTACTATTGAACATGCAAAATCATTCTATGCTGCCTTTATGTAATCACGTAATTCAACTAATTTTTTTTTAAGCTGTCGCGGCCGTCCCGCAGCGCCCCCCACTACTGGAAGCCAGACAGACTTCCGAATAAGTTATCAACGATGTTAAGAGTGTATGATAAGATGAAAAATTTTGTTTATGAAATGACGTAAGTAGGTATTTTGATTGTCAGCTCTTAGTCTACAAGAAATTCCTTCGATAAAACGATTACTATAGCTAGAAAAGCTTTACATATTAAACGACAAATATTTTAATATAGCGTTAATTTAAATATTTTTTAAAAGAATGCTATATACTTTAGTATGCATGTCAACAACTTCTTTGATATTGCACCCGAGTTTAAAATGAAAGCTAACGAAGACCTGATCTTCAATGGATGAAGCTTAAACATTGCTACGAAAATTTATTAAGTAATCAAGTCTATGATGATTGTCAGATAGAGACAAAATGGGTCCTTTCCTTTGCAAGCACTTCAATTCCAAATATCTTGAATATATACATATTTTCAACTATCTAATAGTTAGTCTATAGAAGCTGAGCTAATTAATGGTGAAGGGAAACATCATCATGTCATGTGAAAAATTTTTTAATTTTAGGCATACAACAGAATCTACAGGTCTTTTTAAAAGTATCAAATTTCAATTTACAAGTGTTCATCTAAAAAGTTGACAAATATAATTTCATTGCCTTTACTTATTATCTATACTATTTCTGTTATACCTAGGCAGACAAAGCATTCATTGACAATTATGGAAATATTGAAAATTTAAAGTTTTCATTTACCTAGGTATTAAGCAAATATTTTTAATGATGTTTATTTGAATTGTCTTACACTGTAAAGTTATTATTTTTTCATTATACTGTGAATTTTAAGTTAAACACTATATTTATTTTTTAGATTGAAAAAGAGACCTGAATGTATGTTGCCACACATAGATTATAGACTGTAATAGATATCTCCAGAATCTTTTCTGTGTTACTTAAAAAATATTTCGACTTACACCGAATTCAACATAGTAAATTTAATTTGGTTGCTTTGACACAATGTAAAATATATTTTTCTGCATATTTAGTTAATCAGAAAAAAAAATAATTAAAATGCGTTTTCCAGTTACTAGAAATTTACTGGACATTTTTCTTTAGAATTTTTATCCATTACCTATTTAAAAATTTTAGCATGGCATGTCCGAATAAGTAAGCGCTTCCTTTTAGCTTCTAATAGCCTTTAAAGAACTCTGTGGTAAGCAGATTGGAAACTTTACACGATTGCTGGAGCTAAGTGTCAACCACAACTATTTACCAGTATTGCTTTCAATAAAAAAAATTACATTTTGTCGAGGCAGCTGCGCTCTACATCAGCACACTTTATAATTTTATTTGCAGACATAACACGTTTTTACTTTGCTATCAACAAATATTCCACTGATCTAAAAAAAGCAAAACATTTGCAATACCTCTCTGCACCGAACGTACGGCGTCAACACGAGAAAACTTGCATGATCGGGTTCGCAATCAATTCGCTGAAATTTTAGAAATTACTTAGAAATTGCTTCAGATTGCTACCTCTTCCCGAGAAGCACTTTTCGGAAGCAACCCTGGTATAAGCTCTTTGAATCTGCTTTTTCCTGAGGCGCTTGGAATTTTTCCCGCTAGGAGGGTACCCCTGACACTACTCAATAATATCGATCCATATAATGCCAGCCACGATCTTGCTTTGAACAAGAACAGACCTAGGTATGCTTTCTCCGGGTGATTCTGAGTCTAACATCAAATACTAATTGTGTTGGCTATGACAATGGTACTCAAGAAGAAGAAAAGAAGACAGAGAAAAGTGTGGGTCAAGGAGCTGGTGGGAATTTGTATGTGCGTCCATATGTAGGTCCCTAGAAACATCAAAGAGGTTACTACACTTGCAGACCTGTAATCTATCTAATCGCAGACGAGGAGAACTAACCATATGCACGATTTCAAGATAGTTATAGCCCGAAATATGTCCTAGGAATGGCATTACAATGGACTTTCGATGTTCTAAGTTTGGCTGATCGCTGGTTTTTTATGATAGCCGCCACTATAACCTAGCCTAACATAACCATAAATATGGGGACCTACTGCGAGAACTCATCCCGGACGACTACCGCAATTTTTTCCTGAATACATGAAGAACTGTTTCAGCATTTAGTTGCATTGTTTTCACCACGCATAAAAAATCAAGATATGTTGATGAGGGAGGCCATTTTACCCGCAAGGCAACCCGGCTAGCTATCACTCTACGATTTCTAGGAACAGGGAAAAGCCTTGATAATTTCAAGCTCTCGTCTTACATTGCTCTGGACAACGGCTTGCGAATGACTAATCAATGCGCAACTTACCCCTTACACGTGACAATACATATTGACACCGCCTCAATACGTTGACAGACTTTCAATAACAATTAAATTAACAATTAATTTTCATCAATATTATTTCAACATACCTCTCAGACGATCGATATATTGAACAATATCGGTAACATGAAATATATTAACAAATTTGGAAAAACAGCTTTCTAGCATTTACAAATATGTTTGGAAAACCTATGAATGAAAAATAAAAAAAAAACGGTGTTTACCTACATAAAAAAGTTTTTAGGAACGAGAGGAAAACAGCACGGTTTTTTAAGGGTTTTGATTAACAAAAAAAAAAAAAACGTAACACCTTTTTCTAAAATCTAACCAAAGAGTTTTTAATATTTTGCCGAAGGTTTCAAATAAATTTCATAAAAACTGTTGAAAATAAAAAGGGGGAACAGAATGCTTGCAAATTTATTCAACCTTAAGGACACAATTTTTTTTTTCTTTTTAAATATGACCCATTAACAGTCCTTTAAAACAAAAAAAAAGGAATTATCTCAATATCTGCTTCTGTTTAAAAGTTATATTAAAAATAATAAAGGAGGAAATATCCTCTTTGGAATAAATGCTCAAGTTTAATTCTCCGATATCCTTGAAAGGACTTATGAACATTTAAGTGACTACACCCCCATTGAAAAAAAAAATTAAACGTAAATTTGAAGAACTGATTTTAGGGGAGCAGGAAGGTCTAGCGTAAAACTTTGATCAGAATACTCCAAAGAATCCATGACAGACTCCATCCTACCTATTCACTAAATACCCTGTGTTTGTGAGCTGTTACTTACCATGAGAACCTGAAAAAATTACATCAGACAATAAAAAAACAAACGGTGAGAAATATTGACGGAAAGAGTTTTTCTATTGCACGATGTAATGTCTATTCACATATTGTTCGCGTCTCATACCTAAAGTGGGAAACTCAAGCTGTAGCTCGTAGCTGGCACTGTAGTCAGACCTATCAAAATTTGAAAGTACGGAAAGTCTATGATGGCGTTCAAATGTGTAGCTGGCACTGTAGCACATTTTTGCCACCTTTTAATTTTTGGCGCACATCAAATCTGATATTTCAGTATTTACCCTGTGAAATGAGTAAAATGAGTGATTTATATATTTAAATGTTTTTTTCATAAAATTCTGAAACCTTTCTTGGTTGATATAGAGACCCAATCCACCCCTCTCTGCGTTTTTATGTCTTTAAATACTTATATAAGTTATAAAGCTAAATTGCACTACACACGCTAAAAAAGCTATTTCTTTTAATTCCTCCATATTAAATAATATTTTCATATTCTACAAATTAAAATACCCCTAAATAATTACCCGTGCCATTTGTTACAAGCTACACGATTATAGCCAATGTTTGCTACATGGTGCGCGCCAGCTACCGCACCAGCTACGAGCTACAGCGCCACATTGTGTTCCAGCCTTAAAATGGGTACATTTCGACTTTAGTTTATCCACAATATACCCGAGACCTCGTATTAAGCTACTACCAACACTACTACAAGGCGCGATAATGATGATCATTATAAGGGAATAGACGGGAGACTTTTATGACCTTGGAATCAGGCAACTCGTACCCAAGCTCATAAATGGAACTAATTTTGAATTTATTCGTGAAATTTTTTAACGGATTGGAATGGAAAAAAAATTGATATACAGGGTGTTGCCACCTAGTGTGTCCCTAGAGCAGGAGACAAACAAAAAATGTATGGCAGGGGGGGGTCCATATTAACCGTTTCAAAGTTACAGGGTGATTAAGAAAAAAATACAGTTTTTCACAAAACACCCTGTATCTCTTAAAAATTTCAATGTGTACGGTAACTTATAGAGCTGATTGTATATGCAAAACTTCATGGTCCATCCAACGACTGCTCAACCAGCGCGCGCCGTACTCCTCTTATTGTGGTCTAAGCTAAAAATTTCGAATTTTCTTACATTTTTTTTTACTTTGAGCTCTTTTTATTTACAAAGCGGTTGTTAATATAAGTTTTTTTATAAAAACTCTAAGGTGCAGATTCTCCTCTTTAATTTAACCTATTACACCCTATGTGCTATCTGTAGCCGTCAAAGAGTTATTAGCTCTTAATCCGTCAAATCTATTCCCTAGCCTATTCTCATAGACAATTTGTTCCCTTAGTGACGAAAACACGTAATTTTAAAAAAATATCACCTAATTTCGGTACAACTTGAATAGGTTGTGAGCTAAAAACTCCTTAACGGCAACAAATAGTCAAATTAAAGAGGATAGTCTACAGTTTACAGTTTTTATAAAAAAAACTTTATGTTAATAACCTTTTTGCAAAAAAAAAGGTAAGAAAAACCGAAATATTTAGTTTAGACCACAATAACTCCTAAGAGGGGAGGAGTACGGGGCTGGTTGAGAAGTCGTTGGAAATATCATAAAGCTCTGCATACAATCAGCTTTGGTAACCGTACACACTGGACTTTTTAAGATACAGGTTGTTTTGTGAAAAATTATATTTTGTTCTTAAACACCCTGTAATTCCAAAACAGTTGTATGGACCCCGCTGTTTGTCTAAATGAGTACTATCATCTCCTGCTCTATGGACCACCTAGGTGGAAGTATCCTGTGTATATTCAAGAATTGTTGTCTCCGCAGCTATTGTAGGTGGCATGGAGGTTACACGCAGATATTGAAGAGGCTAGGTCTGAAAATGTGGTAGCTGCTCCTGATCTTGTAAATACTGATTTACAAGAAGAAATTCATTAGTTTGAATCTGGAGATATCCCAGACCTAATTCAAAGTTCTACTACAAAAATCGTACAGACAACAAATTTCTCGCACTGCCCAAAATTGCACCATGTCTGTAATATTTGCCTTCTATTTAAAGTACAAGGTTATCTCTCACACTACTCCAAATTTCATGTATAGGACTCGCGCCCTGTTTAAAGTAGAATTCTATCAGTCGGACTTCGAAAAATTGTACCTGCAGCATTCACACCCTTTTTATACCCTAGATGAAATCATAGGGGTATACTAAGTTTGTCATTCCGTTTGTAACACCTCGAAATAATGATGGTAGAGCAAAATGGATTGGACACCCATTCATAATATTAAAAGTTATTTCGATTTTTGCATGTCCGTCCGTCCGTCCGTCTGTCCGTCTGTGCGCACGATAACTCGAGAACGCGTATACTTAAAGAGCTGAAATTTTGTACACGGACTTTAAAAAAAAAAGTAAACTTAAGTTCGGAAATGAGACAAATCGGGCAACTCCTTCGTGGGGTTGCCATATAAAAATTTCGTTTTCCGCTATATATTTGGACACTTCCTGAGAACGCATTGACGTAGAGAGCTGAAATTTCGTACATGATGTTTTTACTATATTAGCAAATAAAATGTCCAAAATGGACTAAATCGGGCAACTCCTTCTTGGTGTTGTCATATAAAAATTTCGGTTTTTTACGTATACTTTGAAAACGATCAGTCCAAGACATTTTTATTGTACTAAAAACTTCTGCAGAATACGAAATCCTATAAAATTGGTTATTACCAATTTTTCTGTGCGACAAACTGTTCTAGAAATATATGCGAAAAACAACTTCAAAATCAATACTTGAATAGATCGGTGACCATACGAAATTTAATACGGGCATTCATCTAGGGTATCATAAGAATTGGTATTAGACCAATTCTAGCTTTTTTACTTGTTAAGATAATAGTTTATCATTCAAACCAGTGTTGCCATTCGAAAAATTTCTAGCGTAGCTCAAATGTGGTTTGGGTAGCCATAGACGAAAAAAATATAGAAAACTTCAAATCATACATAAATATAACCCTATAGAATGGCTTTAAAATTAAATAAATAATTTTTATTTATAATATAGGTATATTCATAATGTACGTACACGTAGCATGACAACAGAGGAATTGTACATGGATGTAATTAATTAAATTTAACTCGAAAACTTACGTCTATTACTCACGATGAAATTAGTTTATAAACTTTTCAGTGGGGTCAAAAATTGTTATAGTTTAAGTGTTTTTCTTTGATATATTGTTTAAGTAGAATAGAATTATTAATTACGTCGTTACTTAATCGGCTCCTTTTTTCATTTTTTATATAATTTAAAAGAGAGAAAAATCTTTCAGCACCTGCGCTGCTATGGGGCAGTTTTAATAAATATGAAGCCAATGTCGACAATGTCCTAAACATATATTAATTTTTTTTTTTTTTTTATTATATAAATGAGCCAAGAAATGTGAGCAACTTTCAAATCGCTTCTTATTTAAAATATTAAATTCTAGTGATGTTTTCATTTCAGTAAATAATAATTGAATGTCTTCAGTTGGTGTTGCTTTTTTAAATCGATTATATAGGAAAAATATATCTGGTAAGATATCAGAAATTTTGTTGTCTTTTACATATTCGTAATCTAAAAAGCTATTAAAATAGAATAATTTAAATTTATTTTTTATCGAATTGGATGTACACTTTCCTGGTAATATTCTCTGACATTAATTAAAAACGATTTCAGATTCTGAAGAATTTAACTTTTCTAACTCTATATAAACGTTTGCTCCACAATATATGATTTTACAATCTTTCGTTGAGTCGATATACGCATTTTTGAGAAAGTTTTTCATTAATATCTTTAATTTGCATTTAAAATCTCTATCCAATATATAAATTTTATGTTATTATGTAATTCTACTATTAGCTTTAAAGCGTATTGCAAAAATAAAAAAATAATTTTAATATTTGTAGGAGTCAGCATATTGAGAATTGATTTTGCAGCTTCTGTCTTATTCTCAAATACGCATATAGAAAATTATAAAATTAAAACATCCCTGATACATTGCAAGCCATCTGGTATCTGACAATATTAAATTTCATGTGTCTTTATGGCTAACTATTTTTGAAATTCCTTCAGTTCCTTTTGTCGTTTACTACTATATTTAAAAAAAACTGTAAATACATTTTTAGTAAGTGTTTCAATATCGTTTGGCAGCTTTCTGGATGCGTAAGAGACCGGCTGTGTGCATTGAATATGCAGCGCATTCGATTGTATATATATCAGCTACTACTGAGCGTAATTTAGTGAATACGCTGTTATGTTTACCTAAGATTGTATTGGCAAGGTCCGCACCAAAAGAGAATATTTGGGAATATGAACGGCACGGAATCTGCTGTTGTAACTCAGTAATTTTTTTGTTAAGTAATATCAAAATATATCGCCAAAAAAACAAAGAATTTCATAGACGATATATCCGTGCATTCTTCAATAATTATAGAAAAACATTGATTTTGTGTATATATTGTGTATATTTTATTCAGCATGTATGGACCTACTTTTTGCGAAAGGAGTTTGGTGCCTTTGTTCCTTGCATAATTAATTTTACTTGCTAAAATAGAATCTGGCAGGTGGTCCTTTAGTTTAAATGACAAATTATGTTCTACTATAAATGCTAAGCATTTCATTTAAAAGACAAATTTTGACAATTCAGAATAACCTTCTTTCATTAAATCTCTAACGTCCAGATTACCTAGTTATGATCTTGGCTATTTTCATGCATAGAAAGATGCATTTTACAATTCGTAAGCTTCACAAAGCACACTTTACGCATTAGCGACTTTAATTCATGGAAATTTCTGGTTTCATTTGACTAAAACTCGGGTTTTTCTTTTCATTGTATTTATAGTAGACAAACTATTATTTGGTTTTTCAGTTTTACCCAAATCCACCTCTAGTAGATTTATTACTTGCACCCACCCATCACGCTAATGATATATTTTACTTGATTTTCTGTTCCAACAATATCATATTCATTTACAAATTCGAGAATCTCTTCGTCTAGACTTAAAATAAAAATAAAATACCTTATATTGGACAAACTGGTAGAAGCTTCAATACAAGATTTAGTGAACATATAAGATCTTTTAAACTTAACAGAAATGATTCTGCTATGGCCAAACATATGAACGAATTCACACACACTTGTAAGAAAGAAAACTTAAAAATTCTTCATGTTGAAAATAAGGGGAAAAATTGAATATTTTAGAAAATTACGAAATTTGGAAAGCAATACAAGGGGGAAAAAACATATTGAATGAACATCTCGAGCCAATTCGTTCAGTTTTGTTAAATATGTTCATCAATAGACAATGATTTTACCAGATTCAGCTACATTCGCAATCCTCTCTTCATAAACATTTGATGGACATATGTGTGTGCATTTTATTGTATTTTATTTTTATTGTAAGTCTAGACGAAGAGATTCTCGAATTTGTAAATGTATACCAGTAGCACTTGTCTATTCTCCGATGATGGTCCAGTTGGACCGAAACAGTTGTCAGAATCAATAAAAATCTTCAAATTGTGAAAATAAAGTACATGTACAAAAGGCTACTAGTTTCATTCAATTCTTTTCATATTCCTTCTGGCTGGGATTTTTCGAAACCTTTTTAATCAAATACCTTAGAATTTAAGCTATACCTATGGCTTACAATGAATAGTGATTTCAATCAGTTATGGTAATGTTTCATTTAGACCACAGTACTGAGAATTATATGAAATAAAAGTTATTAGAAATATTTTGCCCACGTACCTATTCAAAAATTCTGTAACGTAGCCAAAATTCTCAGGGAGTATCCCATAAGCCAAACGTTTCCCAAAGTAGCCATTTTCTACGATCGTAGACAAAGTGTCAACACTGATTCAAACCTTAAAAACTGCTTCAATAGAATTCATACCATGTTTAGTGTACAATCACTGGCACTGCCAAAAATTACATAAGAAAAACTCGCATTCTTGTTGAAGTATGGAAATCTACCAAAATTGCATGTTACACACCCTGTTTAAAGTATAACGTTGATACGGCCAAAAGTTTCACTCACTATGAGATTCTTATCCCTTTTAGTAGAGCGGTATAATTCGCACTATTCAAAATTGTACCTGTAGATTTCGTCCCTTCTTTAATTAGATTAGGTTATCACTGACACTGCCGAAAACCATTTGTACCCTGTATAAAATTCAAGGCTATACATCATACATCCAAAAATTCCACCTGTAACATTCATACCCAGCTTAAATTGCTCGGTTATTACTATAAAATGTCAAAAGTCGTTGTAACTACTTAAAAAATTAATTTCCTGTTGAGTGTCTCAAACCATATTTTGCAATATTTCGTTACGGTAAGCTATAAATTTTATAAATTTGTAATTTTTGTGAAGAAAAAGTGTATCGAGCCCAGCATTATTTTTTTCGTTTTATGCTATATACATATGTTCATTTTAAATTAAGAGCACATCTTAATGCAAAATTTTTAGAAAATTGTATTTAGTTTTTAGCATTATCCAAACGTATGGATTTTCATAATCTTGCAGTTAAATGTTGGTCGCAAAATTCAAATTAGAAAAAGCGATTCAACCAAATGCATAAGATCAGGGGGACTTTTATTGAATTCGACTCGATTGAGGGGTTACTTGGGTTGCGAAGGAAGAAAAAAAGCATATTTTCTCTATTTTTTTTTATTATATAATAAATAAATCATTTTACTCAATAATTTATATTTATATTTTTTTATTTTTTTATATTTTATAAAACTTTCAATCAAAAATTTCGAAAATTCAGATGGTGGGAACTGGTTTCCGGAGATCCCTAAAAAACATATGTCCTCGTGGTGTTCACGATAATTCATGATAGCCTTACCTCAAATTAAAAAACCAATATTTGCTGTTTGTAGATAGTTATAGTTCGTGACTGAATTGAAAAATTGAAATTTGACCTTTTGGCAGAGTTGTATGCAAAAAGTAGAATTTTTGGTACACCTTACTACATGTATAGCCTTGTAAAATTAATTGTAATCGAAAAAAAAACGTTCAGTCAATAGTCTATTCTATTTTGAAGAAGTGTGAAAAATTTCAATAAGATAGGTGCATTAGTTTTTGAGAAATCGTGTCCACCTAGTTAAAAAAATAACGTTTTAATAAAAAATCGATTAAAATTTTAAGTAGGAATAAAACGATAAAAATTGTTTTTGACTTGCATAGAATCGTCGATTATAGCTTCATAAAGCAAAGATCATGCTGCATTTGCAATGTCCAGGGTATATTAAAATAATATATTTAAAATATGTAGGTGACCCTCAGAAAGTGAGAGAAGCGAGCGAGAGAAAGACAGACAAACAATAGCTATGATAAGTAGCTGCGTCGCTGAGGATAATTTCCAAAGCCTCTCTCTCTCTCTCTCTTAGACTTTTATTCCGATTGATTTGAAACTTTGAGAAAATGTTCTAGAAATAGATAAAAAAATTAAAAAAATATGCTTTTTTTAACCTTCGAAACCCATGTAATCCCTTAAAACGAGTCGAATGTATAAAATTAAATAGAGAATCACATAAGAATGAAAATTCTGCTAACAATAATGGCCAATTCGAACAAGCCGAAGGAATATTGCATAAACCTGGCATGGCGATTGATCGTAAATAAAACAATTCATATGAAAGTCTCGTACTCGAAACGTCATTTTTCAAAATAGTGGAATCTTTCGAAAAAATAGTTTTCAAGCTAACCATCACAAATTTGGCCACATCCTTGATCACATCCTTCCGTAGAGCGATGTCGAAACCTTTTTTTATTTCATTTCATATTTTTTTTTAAACAAAAAACTGTCGAAAAAAGGCCAAATTCGACAATAAATTCTTAAATCGCTGCAATTTTAATAATTGTCATCTAAACTAAAGAAAAAACTTCAAATCATTCTGGAATTTTTTATCCTAATTAATAAACATTTTACTTTTTTGTTTTTGTTCAGACAATTTTCAGAAGAGGAGAACCTTACAGTATCAGGTACTTTTTTTTGTGTCAAAAAGCATTATGGAAAAAATTTTAAAAAATGGTTGAATTGTTTTTTGTTTTGTATAGAAGATAAGTGATTTGAATAAACAAAAAAAAAAAAAAATAGGACCGATTATCATATCTTATTCATAAAAAAAACAAAAAAACATGAATATCAGCAATTTTGAAGGTCTTCACACTTGGATCGACCCTTATGGTACGAATATCCTCCTATATGGTGAAATTCACACGGATGCGAATTTCCCCTACTCGGATTTGGATGTTATATAAAAAAAACTCAGTTCTATCTTAATTTAAGATATAGCGGTAGCATATTGTTTTGGCAACTGGGATATAAATCCATGCTAAGGAAAAACAGCCGGCTTCTTAATAAATTAATGTATGTAAGTTCTGTATGTCTGTCCTGTATTATGAAATCCATGAATCATCTCAATTACAGCTTTTAATAAAGAAAAATTCAAATGATGTTGTTAATATTTTTCTTGTTAATAAAATCAAGTTTTTGTCATCGAATTTTTAGACAAGCATAAACAATTTATCAATTCATATTCAAACGCTGAAACACAATTATATGCACGTATACACATGTGCATAACAACATACCTATAATTACGAACTTCCGTTTTTGAAATATACAAAGAACAACACAAAAAAAAATACCATAGACACCTAGCCGCCTGAAATTTGCAATGAAATCATTTTTCATTGAAATTATTTCACGTGGAAACTAATTAGCAATTGAACTCTAACCATTATAGTCATATGCACGCTACACGAGTCTATTGTTGAAACCTTATCCAGCTCCACTTCTTGATATCTCAACCACCGAAAGGGCGTCAAATTATTATCGATAGCATAAACAAAATCGTGTGATATGCTAACAATACTGATATCAGTTAGGTTTTATCATAAACAGATTTGTTTGCAGCTGGTGCGAAGTAAACAGGAGAGATAGAAGAATAGACAAAAAATAACCCCAAACTCGTGTGAGTTGTTTACCTTTTCAAAAAAAAATATATACATATATATCTCCATCACCATCATCAGCATAATATCAACGCGTGCAAACAATGTAAAATATGTATTAAAAAAAAAAAAAAAAATAAATAAAAAATAAATGCCTTAGATATAACATTTTTGCATAGAGTACCTACATCGCGAAGTATAAATGGAAGAATTTAAAAACAGAATGACGACTAAATACCTTTTATTAATTGCCTTACCTTCAAGGACTGGGCTTTTGGACGGCAGCTTAATTTTCTCTATTCCATCGATATACAGTCTCCACTTTTGGAAAACTAAAGCACTTGACCCAAAAATTGCATAAAACTATAGAGCTCAACAGACATCGAAGGACTATTGTCCACTGTTAAATTTCACTTTTAAATTACACTTCAAAGGTCCTTCGCACTTCTCTCTATACAACTTCTACCTACACCGATTTCTTAGAACTGCACTCACAAAAACACCGCTTCAATGCCAATTCAAATTCAATTCAAAACACTTAAGAATACGATAAGAAGCTATTTTTAGCTAAGAGGAGCCTAAGATTGGAAAGTTAAGTATAGTCGCTGATGCTGCACCAATTTATATCAATCGACTCACCACAATGAATTTTCACACCCTCCCTATAAGCGCTCTCCTTGAAATCGAACGCGACAATATTTAATTCTCCCGACACACAATTATTATCTGGCAATTTAAAGGTATAAGCGTTAACGATATTGAAACCAAAGGATTCGTTCGTAACCACCACAATCTACTACTAGCACAGGATATAGTCTTCCTGAAATGACCGGCCGTTTCAAAAGTCAAAAGCTAACTGAGGAGTATGTACGTACTACGTACGAAGAGCCATCAGGACAGCAGCACTATGCACGCTTTTACAGAATGTGGCATAAAAGCTCATCAGATCATCCATTGAATGAATCTTCTGTATTGTAGTAACCTGGCATTAATGCCGGCACCCATAGGGTTTTCACTGAGCTCACTCAAGCTCATCCCTTCTTTCTATCATGCTAACGCTACAACCATGTCCTATTGCAAAATGTATATACAAGTTCAACGCTAGGCTAGAAGCCATGCCGGTCGGTTTAAAACGCCAAGTGAATTGCTAAGGGATGGGAATAGGGAATTATATCGCTTAACTTAATGCCTTGAGCTTTTATGGCTTGTTGTTGCCGATTCCATGAAGATCTGTTTGCAGGTAATGCAGATGCTAAGAATTCCGGGTAATGCCACCCCAATATTCTCATTCATGCTGTCGGGATTTTGTAATTAAAATTTCTTTCAATATTTTGGAAGTCATCCGCATTCCGTTCGTCCCAAATGTTTTACGAATTATAGATTCCACCCAACAGAACCTTGCAGGGTTGTTTGTTGCGTAAAGCAAGGTCCCCAAAAATGTAATTTAAGCCGAAAGCTCCAGCAACATCTTATACATAGTAAAGGAGTTATTGTATCGGAATTCGGGAAGCAGTGTAGATAACAAACCTGGAAGCGTGACCTGCTTTTTTTACAATATTTCAGTGTTTATTTTATTTGGGAATTGGGTTAATATACATAATGCAAAAATTTGTTGCTATATACGCGAGACGAACCCCTCATCAATGAGCTTCACATGAGCAATCAGATGAACGTACTGATGAAATTTATTCGCGTTTGAATCAAAACCGGGAAAAAAATTATTTATTTACTTATTCACAGATAATGTGTATGAGATATTGCATCTCTTTCACTTATTTAGAAATATATACTTTGCTTCTCTTTTATGCATTTTACAATATTAGATGAGCACTTCGATGAATACATAATGAGTATCACGATGAGCTAATTAATGAACATATCAAGTGTCATGATGAGTTCATAAATGAGAATCTGATTTTACGATTGATTTCATATATTTTTCCGAGTTCGATGCTGAGGCATAAGGATATGCACATAACGTTTTGTTCAGCATATGGGCGACAGTCTTTTTGCAGAAAAACAAATCAAAAAATTAATTTCAAAATTTAAATAAATAAATCACAAAAATCAATTCAAATTTTCCTAGTAGAAACGTCATCTGACACGGTGATGACAAGAATAAATGCTTAATTATTGCTGGTTTAGTATACAGGGTGTTTCCCACTAGGAGGTCAATAGAGCAGGAGGTGATAGTACTCACCTACACGAACCAAAAATCGTATGGCAGGGGAGGGGGGGGGGGGCATATCAACTGTTTAGGAGTTACAGGGTGATTAAGAAAAAAAGCTAGTTTTTCAGAAAAGACCCTGTATCTTAAAAACTACAGGGCGTACGGTCGCAGTTAAGTACTCATTGTATGCAGAACTTCATGGCGTTTTCAACGAATGCTCACTCAGCCCCATACCCCTCTCCCATCAAGAATTATAGTTGGCTAAACTAAAAATTTCGGATTTTCTTACCTTTTTTTTAATTCAACCTCTCTTATTTTTGCAAAATGGTCATTAACATACCTTTTTTTGTATAAAAACTGTAAATTGTAGACTATCCTCTTTAAGTTGACCTATTACACCCGATGTGTTAACTGTAGCCGTTAAAAAGTTATAGCCTCATAACCTATTCAGGTCACACCGAAATTAGACGATATTTTTTTAAATGACTTGCTAAGAGAACCAATTATTGTTGAGAATAGGTTTGAAAATAGGTTTGAGAACAAGTTTAGAACTAATAACACTTAAAGGGCTTCAGATAGCACATTGGGTGTAATAGGTCAACTTAAAGAAGGGAGTCTACAGTTTACAGTTTTTATAAAAAAAGTTATGTAAATGACCCTTTTGCAAAAATAATAGAGGTTAAATTAAAAAAAAAAAAAAGGTAAGAAAATCCGAAATTTTTAGTTTAGACAACTATAATTCTTGATGGGTTGGGGGGCTTTTTGAGCAGTCGTTGAAAAGCCCATGAAGCTCTGGATGCAATGAGCTCTTAACTGTGACCGTACGCACTGTAGTTTTTTAGATACAGGGTGTTTTGTGAAAACTAGATTTTTTTCTTAATCACCCTTTAACTCCTAAACGGTTGATATGCCCCCCCCCCTGCCATACGATTTTTGGTTCGTCTAGGTGAGTACTATCACCTCCCGCTCTATTGACCTCCTAGTGGGAAACACCCTGTATAGCAGGGGTGGCCAAGCTCCTTGATAGTCCGAGCCATTTTTCAAAATTTGAAATTTTTCGCGAGCCGCAATTAAATACGTACTTAAAAGGTATGCAAAAAAGGTATTAAAAAAATTTTTTTTTACAGAAATTATATTTATTGAAAACATATCAATAAAAGCACAAAATATGTGTATTGAATTTAAATATTAAACAGCGCTTCTCAGTAATTCTTTGAAATGCTGGTTAGTTAATACTGATCGGTGTTTGGATTTCACGAATTTTAAAGTGGAATAAAATGATTCATATAAGTACGTTGTTCCGAATATTGAAATAATTCGACAAGCAGCCTTTTTTAATTCAGGATACTTCGATCCTAGTACAAATTTCCAAAATTCAGTAATCGAGCTTGATCTTCTTGCATCTCTATTAATTCTAATTCTCCATATGCTTTTTGGATCATAATTATATTGGAAATTGAAAACTCACCTTGAATTATGTTAATTTCAAATGTATTCAGAAAAAAATCAAGAGACGATTTAAAATATTTCAAGACTTGAAATCTATTTTGGAATTCCGTCAATATTCCTTCTAGCTTTTTTATATACTCGTTGAGTTTTTCCTGTTTTATATTGGAACAATTTTTTTTAATTCGAGGAAAATTTTTATTTTTAATGTCCTTTTGAAAAAGTTGTAATTTAGTTTGAAAACTAAATATACACTATGAGATGTTAGATATTATTTTATCTTTCCCCTGCAATTGTAAATTCAATGTTTACAAATGTTCCATGACATCAGTCAAAAACATTAAGTCTTGTTACCACTCGTCATCGTCTAATAGGTTATTTCGTTTTCTTTTAAATAGAAATGCAGTTATCGGATCAAACAAATCTACAAATCGATTTAATACGTTGTAGCTAGATAACCATCTAACAATGCAAAAGAAATTAATGTCATTTGGAAGTTCTTCGTCCTTTAATTCTTCAAGGAAATTTTTGAATTGTCGATGACTTTTTGCATTGGTGTGAATGTAATTTACAACGTGTATCACTGTTTTCATAACTTCAGGATATTTTAAATATTTTGTAACATGATGTTCTCGGTGAATTATACAGTGAATCGGTATAAATTGTGGAATTTGAGAATCATCTCTTAAAAGCCCAATAAGACTGATTTTTTACCCAGCATTGCCGGAATTCCATCAGTTGCAATGTTTACAAGTTTATTAAGAGGCACATCAAAAGTTTTCATTATGGAATCTAATGCATTTTTAATACTGACACCGCGGGTTGACTCTTGAAGTGCTACTAAATCTAATAATTCTTCTTTAACAATGAAGTCAGGTGAAACAAAACGTATCTGTCGATTCGTCAAGGGTTAAGCTGAATGCAATACAATTCTTTAAATAATTTTTTAAATTATATTCAAGAGATGTATTAATTGCAGTTATGCGTCATTCGATTGTGTGTCTCGAGATGGGAATTTGCGAAACAACTTTGTGCAATGCTGCATTATTTGGATCTAAAACTTTAAGTACTTCTTCGAAGTTTTTTTTTAATAAACTCTTCCTCTCCTTACGGGCGTTTTGCATGAGCAATATTCCAGGCAATAACAAAACTGGTTTCAGCCACATTATTAGCTTGATTACTAAAGGTCATCAAAATTGACTGTTGTTTATTTAAATTTGATTTTAAAGAAGCAAATTTATCTGATCTTAATTTGGAATTTGGTGGATATTGATTAGAAAACTGAGGATGATTGGTTTCATAATGTCAACGTAACTTGCTAGCTTTATAGCTTTATAATTTTTGACCGTAGAATTACAAATAACACATAATGCTTTTCCGTTATTGTCAATAAAAAAGAAATATTCCTCCCACTCATTATTAAAACTTCTATTTTCTTGCTCGTATTTTCTTTTTTTATTTTCCTTCTGTGTCGTCATATTTTTAAAAGAACTGGAAAGAAAAAAAGAAATTTAGAAAATACAAGTTTTGTGTTATTAAAACAATAACAACACGTGTTACATACTACGGAACAAATTATAGTTAACTTACCAAAAATTCCAGATTACAAATTATATCCGTAGCAAGAGTGATACAAATTGTTTCCTCCAGAGCACAATGTCATCTGTCCGTTGCAATAAAAGTTTACAAATTCAAAATCGGTCAGGAGTCGGTCGATAACGGACGATTACGCCACTGTTTCTGTTCGTTCGTGTAGTTTTCGATGAGTCATATCATTCTTAATTTGGACGGAAAAGAAAAATTTGTTACAACGTTGCACTTAGTGTTTCATATTTGTTGTTAGTAATTTAAAAGACATTTTGAAACACATACGGAACGATAATAATTTTTTTAAATATAATAACACAAAAATGAAAAGGGAACTCGGGTACATTTATCGAGAGCTACAAATAATCTTTCAAAGAGCCGCATGTGGCTCGCGAGTCGGAGATTACCCCCCCCCCCCTGGTATATAAGGTGGAATTTCATGATTTCCAATGAGCCCTTCGATGAGATTTAATGAATGCTCATCAGGAGGCTCATCGGGATGCTTTTAAGTCAAATTAACATTGGGTTATATAATAACTACCCCTTGCGGGTTAAGAGACAAAGTAAAACTGTAAGCAATTGCTACTAGGGTAGAGTTTGCTATGACTGTATATGTTTTGTATGTGTATGTGGGTGCGTGCATACAGTCATATGTGTGGAAGAGTGTAGCTGCCTACGTTGACGCGTTCTAAGGCAGTGCCCATATATATATATAGTAAAAAACTAAAGTTTTGTATGGCAACACCAAGAAAGGGTTGCGTAATTTGCTCCACTTTGGACTTGTATTTGTAATTTTTATGAAAACGCCGTGTACAAATTATGAGCTCTCCACCTCGACGCCTTGGCAGGCAGCTTCCAACTATATAGTGAAAAACCAAAGTTTTGTATGGCCAAACCAAGAAGAGGTAATCCGATTTAGTCCATTTTCGAAATTTCAATTACCATTGCTATGAAAATACCAAATTTTAGCTCTCTACGTCGACGCGTTCTCAAGCAGTTTCCAAATATATAGTGAAAAACTAAAGTTTTGTATGGCAACCCCAAGAAAGGTTTGCCGTTTCCAATTTTTTCCCTACAAGCCTTGTCCGGACAATTACGAACACAACAACAACACAAGCACAAAATTAATCAAACAGGTCGAGCCGCTTTCAAGTGATGATAACATACATGCGGCAATTGATTTTTATTAACGAGCACGTAGATTTCTCATTATACACACGCGTGTAGCGAGCCACTTTTACCTAATTACCTAAGGCTTAATTAATTTAAAAAAAATTAATATAGCACCATCTGCATGTCAACACCGCAAGTGTTTCAAAAGGAAAATTGTCACATTTATTCAAGTTTTTCGTTGGAAAGGAGAAATCGACTGTCTACATATGTATGAAAATTATGAAGGTACTTTTCTATATCTATCCAATAATATGAAAGCTTTTAGCTCTTGTCACAATTTCAATATACAGAGTATCCCCCGAGTGGGGCTACATTGGGTGAAAATAGATAGGACAGGCCATTTCGAAAGATACAAACAATTGAAAAGGAGTTAGACGGGAGCGGGTGTGGGAGCGTCCTGCTTGAAATTCGCTTAGGTATAAGTAAAATTGGAAACATTTTCCTTATTTTTTTTACATTGTAACGATTATCCTTCCAAAATGCGCAATAATCGCAACACTTTTTCGTTACATTTGGAAGGAACCCTCAGAGCATTACCTTTCATTTGATTATGCAAATGTTCCCACATGCAACCGTTTTTGAGATAAACCTCTGTTTAACCTTCATAATATCAAAAATTGTGTTGTTTTTAGTCGTGTCGTATGAAATTGTGGATATGTGATTCGACATTCGTTGGAAAGCTGAAACGGCTCAATCTAAGATGAGATCGTTGGGAAGTTACGGGGTGTTAGGAGAAAAAAATACCCAAAATCACAAATTTTTCCTAACTCCAACTCTGAAGGGATGCATTTTTAGTTCTACAACATAAATTTTGTACTGGCCTGACCGTAAAAAGTAAGCTATTCATTTTGAACAAAATTTTGTTATATGTCCATTTAAATTTAGTTAGTTTATTGATTTTCTACAAATTCAGATAAATTTCATCACGCATAAATGTTTAATGTGATGTACTTTAAGTTAGAGAGTATCTTTACAAATAAATTTTTATTTTAATCAGTTATTTGCCGATATTCTTGATGTACGTACATCTGGAAATACATTACAGAAATTTCATGTTCTGATCTTTACTTACAAAAAATCGCTGAATAAATTTTATCTGCTTTTCTGTGCCAAAAACCTCTTGAGATTTTATGAATGAGGCTTATTGATTTTTAAAATTAAAGCTTTCCATTAAAGCGAAAGCAGTTTAATTTAGACACATTCCAAGGGAATTTACCTGAGATTTATAGCATTTTAAAGGGGAAGCCCCATTTTAGACCCGACACCTCTAGACATGAAAGATGTCTTAAACGATGCATGATGATACTCTGAACATTTTTTTATTAGCAATGTTTATTTCTATCTAGCGAGGGAAAGCCTGGGGAGGGGGGTTTCATAGTTCTATCTGGTACATTTTGGAAAATCTAGTACAGAATCGATTTCCTTAGGTCGTGCGAAGAAGTTTGAGTACCCACACTCCTATACTGGGAGTCTTAAATAGCTCTTTATAGCCGTCCCAATACTCACTTTTTTAGTACTTCTCTCTTTTTTATTCGACCTGAGGTACTAGATTTCTCGCACCTTAGATCAGCTCTAACTCGGTAGGGTTATGTCCGATTGAAAAACGGGTTTCACTGTTCGCTTTAGCTTATTACCAGCTACAATTCGTAGAAGAAAATTTTTCTATGCATTCTTTTAGGCTAGGGGTAAGAACCAATTAAAAGTCTCGTCGAGTACTATCGGGTGGTGTATATTCTTCCCGTTTCAGAAAACTTTCTCGAACCGTTTTGGGTCACATACACCCCAACTATTACATTTCTCATATATAATTTTGCAGTTATTTCTTCCATGGCCATTAATACTGTGCTGTGAAACATTTTTCTCATAGAAAGTAATTTTCCACGATGCAACAATTCCGCACAATCACGAGAAGTAGAAAAGTCCATTTTTCACCCAAGAAAATCGTTTAAGCTACATCCGATCGCCAAAGACTTCCCCGCTAGATAGAAATAAACATTGTTAATAAAATATGTTCAGAGTATCATAATGCATCATTTCAGACATCTCTCATCTCTGGAGGTGTCGGGCCTAAAGTTATATAAAAAGTGGGCATTCCCCTTTCAGACACAACCCAAACTTGTCCAAAAACCACGCTGAAGTAGTTTAAGTTTCCGCATCAAAATACGACGAAATTTACTTATAATAACTTTTTTTTTTGGAAGATTGAAACAAATGAAAATATTATAAAAATTATAAATATTTATTAAAATATTTAAATTTAATTTTTTTACTAGCATAATTTCTTTTGAAAGTTCTTTTACCATTTGGAATATACACCATTGTACAAACTTACAAATTTCCCTCTCATGACCTTGATAGCTCACTTTTCGTAGTGTGGACTATAGTTGGGACTCGCTCATTCCTGGGAAATTTATGGATTTCTTGTAAACACCTATTAACAAAGATTTACAATCGACCTGCTATGGATTGGGTGACCTTTCAATTATCGAAATTAATGTCAGCCACAGGGCACTTTAGGATGTGTGGGATCTCTAACAGGGGAATCCGGTTGAGTTTATCATTTGCATTGGATTTATGATGATTTTTTTGAAGTTTTGTTTCATGGAATAAAGGCTGAAGTACCAAAACAATGTTCTTGTTCAATTTTATATTACTGACCTGTTTTCCAGCTTCTTGATTGGATGTACGACTGGAGTATACCCAAAAGTTATGTCATCTACGTAGCCTTCTCTTTATTGGCTTAACTACAATTGAAGTAAAGAACTTACGATTCTGAACGAGACTGAGGTTTACTTACGAAAAATTGATATTTGTGAGATTTGTGCCTTCTATTAATTCGCAGCACCATTTTTATTCCATTTTAATTCTTACATTACAATTTTAATCATTTAGTATTAATTTAATTTGACACATAGCTTTCTTACGGAATGAGCGCTTCTTACCGCATCTTTACTGACTGTAATTTGGTATTTAAACTTAACGAAATTTTCCCTCCGATGAGTTACAGTTAATTTGCAAATGTCTGGGCTCATTCGCTTTACGTAAATTTGAATAATTTCGCAAGTATATTTTTTTATAGTCATGAATATGTGTGTAAACTCTTTTTCTTTTCAAATAGCTTTAGGATATCTTGACTTTGATTTCCCTTTAATATTTAAACAAACATGTAAAGTTATATAGAATGTTTTGCAACCTCAAGAAATGTCAGAATAAATTTGATTGAGGAAAACTAAGGAGTTCTATGTGAATACCAATTTCAAAATTGTGTTGGAGCTGTGTAAGAAAACATGTGTGCATACAATTCCCACTCAATAGCAGATATATATTTTTCAACTTCGAGAAGTTTTCGTTAATTGTTTTGATTGCCGTAGGTGTTTTCAAGTACTACTTTACATACAGCCATAGATGTTGGTATATACGGACATCCACAATTGAACTCTGTCGTATTCAAAGCATCAATTTTAAGAAAAGACTAATTGGCAATCTTCTGATAAATTCTTGCCCTCTCCAGAAAAGTTACTAGTGCATAGTAGAGTACTAACACTTTTAGAATCTTTATACTTGCAGATTTTGCTAACTATGGTAATACAATGTTGCTGCATTCTGATAAAATTTTGTCATGACTGGCAGAACCTACAAACCGTGACGAGTATAGGAGAGCGCTCAAAGGAACTGAAAGTAAGACAATTATTTTGTGAATAATTTTCAATGAATAAGGTCCCGCGGCAATTGAGAAATATTACATAATATGTGTAATATTTGAATATTATAATGTGTGTGTAGAATTATACTTTATCTTTTATTTAACTTTGGTTTAACTGGGTGTTGTGACAGATTTCAAATCTTTTTATACTATGTAGGTATGAGAGATTCAGTTAAAAAAAAATTAAAGATTTAATACAAAATAACAAAAAGATAATGCAGAAATAGTTAAAATGTAATAATAATAAAAAAGAGCAAAAGAATAAACTAATCTAATACCCCAAATATAATAAATAAAGCTAAAGCTCGTTTTGCTAGCAGAACTAGGCCAAATCGACATCCAATATTAACAAACCGCTTTAATTGAACCGGTAGAATTTAAGGCTCATTTATTTCTAACTAAATGCCTCAAAATCCATGCGAATTGTACGGGGAAATTTGTTCTTAGGGCTATTTAGTGCAGTGGTGTTATTCATTTATAAAACATAAGCTCAAATTTTCATGTCCTTTGAAGGAATTCTGTGGTATCTTCAACTAAAATTATTTATGGGTCGTTATTTATATAGCCTTAAATTAGCCTTAAATTTCTACTACTTTTTACATCGTAATAGTAAGTTTTATAAGTTTTTTCGTATGATTTTGCTAACTTTTTCTGAAGCTAGCAGAACCTTGATTTCTGGGTAAACTATGGGAGTCGTAAATATTGTTGTTGAGCGTTAAATTAGCCTTATATGAGCCTTCAATATACCGCTTACAGAGCTGGTAAGTATAAAAGGGCTGAAGTACTAATTAAAGTACAACTTTGTTACTTAAGACTTATTACTCAATACTTTTGAAATGCTCTACTTAGTACTTGAACATTAGTATTTGCTTCTATTTACTTGTACTTAAGACTTAGTCTTTTACGTACGTACCAAGGTTTTTACTTAAGAGGAGTCAGTACCAAGATTTGCAAGTTTCATACATTTTTCAATGCGAATTTCTAGCAAACTATTTGTAGCAGAAAAATGATTTATATCTTAAATTAAAGGTAACGAAGATGTCTAGTAAATAACGTCGAGAAAAATAAAAACAATGCATTGGAATGGAGATATTAGCTCGGAAACTTGTAAAAAATGGTAAAAATTGATTTTCTTCAAATCAAATTCGTCTTAGTAGGTATTCTCATTTCTTTATATTGTGACTATTTTAGAGAGATAAAGCCTAGATCTAGCAAATAACGTCGAGTTTTTCAGTTTTAGTGGCGCATTTTTTAATGGTTTAACTCTAATAGTACCTACTTGTTTTTTCTCTCGATATTTCACCGACGAGAAAATGCAATATTTCGTTGAAAGTTTTAGAAATATAAAGCAAAATAGTATATTTAGCAATTATGTGCAAAATAAAATTCAGGATTTTCAATTTCTTTGAACTGCAAATTTTCATTTTCGTCTTAAATTTTCGCATATTGGGTTTCTGTCTTTTACCCTAGATGTCTCTAATGGGACTTGTGGTCTAGGTCTCGGCTAATTTTATATGCATTTTCATACTTTCAGGACAGTAGAGAGGAAGTGCTGAGAAAGGATTAGGGAAGTTTGGTGGATTCGGAGTAAAGTGCAGGGTAGGGCGCTCGTTAGTTCCGTACCCGTATCGTTCATGTTCGTGCATGTTTGTTTGCAACGTTTGCTTAGCTAATCTTTCGCCAGAATACGCATGCCTGTGTGTTTTGGCATTTCATTGGCATTGAGTTCGTTCTCCCCTATCGTAGCCCCGGAATATACAAGCCATGAATAAAGTCGAAAAAAGAGAGCAGCGGACCGGTCAGCAGGCGTCATCCACAGTCTTCTTGCCTTGTCTTACTGCAGGAGTTTTTCATATTAAAGTTGCTTGTATTTTGTTCAAACGCTATAATTTCCATAAATTTGCTCTAGATGCAATTTTTTTTTTTAACTATTAGAAAGAAAACATATTTGGCTGCAATTTGTTTTAACTTCATTTTTCTATGGGAGCGAAAGTTTTGGGCTTTAGGACCTGTTTAAAATGAAATTTTAGTTTTTCCTCCATGACGAGTATACAAAAAGCAGTGAGAGTGAGTTCTTACTCTATGCTGTACCCGGCACGTTAATGCCCGGATTACATCAACCACACCGGCGTCGTCGTCGTCGGCGTAGTCGTCGACCCATCTCTAATCCTAAATTTAACGCTGGCGCTCCATTGCTGCCAATATTCCAGATGTAAATCTATTATGAAAAAACATGACAAAATGAAACGATATTTAAATTTCTGAAAATAAATGATATTATATTAAAAAAATGTGGACTTGAAGGAAAAGAAAACATATTTTTTATTATTATTTAAAATGTTATTGCAAACCGGCAGAGATTACAAGCAAATAACTAAACGGTAAAATGTAAGGGGAATTAAGATATGGCGCTGCCGCCCAGTGTTAATGTAACTTGCCCGGCGTTTTGTTCGGCGTTTGACGACGACTGCGACGACCACGCCGGCGTGGGCGTTGTAATGTAATCCAGCCATAAGGCCTTTTAATGTGTCGGTGCATTCGGCGACTTCATGGCTTGTATTTTGTTCCGGGGGTTTCGCCCCTATCAAAACCCTCGAAAATACTTCCCAAGCCATGAAACAGAAATCTATATGTATGCGTTGTGAGTCCGTTTTCTAAAATGTTCTATATTGATACTTATGGAAAAGTGCCAAACATTGACTTTATATATGCTATAGAGCCTAAACTACTATCCATACAGGAAAATAGTCTTCTAGTAATTTAAAGCTTGGTTCCTTACCTTTCCAATGGCAACACTTCCTGTATACCTTACTTAATAAAATAATAAAATAGTTTTAATTACAAAGTAACCTTACCATTTTACGCTCAATACCTCTCAGATGAGTGAATCTGTAGGCAGCTACATTCGATATCATCAGCCTACGGCATACCATGACGGCACAGCGACATTACAATGATTACTCAGCTGGGAATTTTTGTTTGAGAAATCGTAGTCATTTGGTTTAGATAAATTTTTTTAATAATTTTGTTAGGAAAGGTATGAAAATGTTATTACGGTTCGGAAGATAAGAAAGCAAGCTTAAGATTATCAGAACACCATTTTTCTGTATGAATAGTAGTTTAGGGCGGAGGAGCTATTCAAATCAAACTTTTGTCAGTTTTACATAAGAACACTGCAAATATTTTAGAATATAAGGACTCCGTTGGGCCTCGTATGTGGTAGGGAGGGACTCTGTTTCATGGCTTGTGAAAAGTATTCTCGAGGGTTTTACCCCTATCCATGCCAGTTCGCTGGTTGTACATATAGCGTTGTGTTTCTTATTTATATTGTTCCTTACTGAGCATCGTAGCGTACTCATTCCTCTGTTTAATTTCAGGACGTTCAGAGAGAGAGAGAGACAACCGACGGGCCCAGAGTGTCCAGGGGACACCTCTACTACTTTCTCATTGCAAAGAAGCCCATGATAAAAAAAACTTTTAAGCACAATATTGTAAAGATGAAGTAATTCCAACATTAATTTGCATCTTTATATATAATCTACATCTTCATGAACTCCATAAAGAGTGTTGTAAATATCTTAATCTTAATCATCATCAATTAATAAAAACATTTAAAATGCTATAATTAACATTTCAATCGATGATTGATCGATGCTCATCTAAAATTTATAGGTAAAGTTACAGTAATTTGTCACAAAACAAATGAATTCATTCATTTACCCCATGCAGTTGAGAGGATTCAATAAGAAGAAAGTGGCTTTTTTTATAAGGAAATTGAAAAAGACAACAAATTTCAAAATTCTTAAAATAATAACAAAACAAAGCAAAAACAAAAAAATAAATTTCTCCTGTTTTCCCTCCATAAAATGAGAAGACAAAAAATGAAATATGATCTAACGAGATTTTAATTGAAATCATTGTTCATAGTTTCCAGGACTACGGGCTCTTTTGAATGTGAAATACGCTTCGTCTCCGCTTATAATTAGATTGTATTATCATAAAAATACACATCGACGTATGTACATATACGAGTACATATGGTTACTCACTTTCGGTACAAACATCTCAGCAATCAAATTCTTGTATACTTGGCTTAAAGAAATCTTTGGAAATTAAAATTTGAAATGTTTTTCTATCTCAGTTTGGAGGTTATATCGTTTTTTCCTTTTGTTCGTCCTCACTTCAATCGTCTATATATAGCCAAATTTCCATATAATTCACAGTAGTCAAAACTTATGATTGCTTTTGCAAAATTTAAGCTGAAAATTAAATAAAGTCGGAGAGGACAATTAAGTAATGGACCAAGTAATAAAAGATGAAATGTCCTCCCTCCGTACAACTGAAGGTTCAATTCTGTTTTCATTTCGTTTTCTCTTCTAAATTTAATAAATTCCGTTTTAAAATCGTTTTTGGAATACTTAGCCATTTTTATTTTTCAAGTATAAAATACCTGAAATAGATTATCCATCCATCGGAATGTCTATTTATAGAATTTTATATAGAAATTTATGTATTTAATTTAAAATCTACTAAATCTACAAATGTATTTCATTTAAAATCTAAGCAAAATCATACTTTGATCTGCCACTACAGCAAAGTCAATATAAATGTACCTACGTTCATACATGTATATTATAATAAACAGCTGTTATGTGTGATGGGGGTTTGGGGTAAAATTCTAAGGATCCTCAAGTTCTGCCCGCTGACCGAAGATATCAAATCATTCTGTGGCAGTTATTTGTAGGCTGACATAATTGCAGACCTGTAAAGTACTTAAGTACATTGGTACCTAAGTACTAGTATCAGTACCAGTACCTGAACTTGTACTTGAAAATTTTTAAAGTACCAGTACCGGGACTTGTACTTATACTTAAGATATTTCAAGTCCAGGTACTGGTACTTGTACTTGGAATTTTAAAGGTACAGACCTGTAAAGAACTTAAGTACATTGATATTTAAGTACTAGTAATAGTACCAGTACCTGGACTTGTACTTGAAAAATTTTAAAATACCAGTACCGGGACTTGAACTTGTACTTAAAATTATTGCAAGTCCAGGCACTGGTACTGTACTGGTACTTGTACTTGCAATTTTACAGGTCTGCGTAATTGTTAAGTTGCAAAAATTGTAAACGGATTCAAAACAAAACCATCTGTTTCCTACTACATCACAAGTCGTAAAAAAAATCTAGGAAAAGCAAGAAGTGAGGGAAAGAGTGGTCAACGTTTACCCACGTTGTTCTTTGAAGGAACGATGGTTGTAGTTGCCTAAAATATGACACAATCCCTTAGATATCTTGGACCTATATATGATGTAAAAATTTCCATGAGGAAATCGCATCGCACAGTGTTTCAAATAGTAAAAGCCAGCAGGATAAAAATCGATTGAAAAAAGGCGCTTATTCCAAGGGTTTTATTTATATTTATTTTTCTGAAAAAGAATAATAAAAAAATTATATATACATTTATTTTCTGGGAGTATTACAGGAAGACTGATGTTATTAAAGAACAAGTTTTCGATTCGTCGTGAACTCCTTTGTGTCGGCGACCAGTTAATTGTGTTAAAGAAAGTAACACAGAGAGACTTGGACGATTTCTCTAGACTAACTGATGGTAAAAATTCCATTCATTCATTCATCAGAAGTGTCATTGGAACTAGATTACCTGGTGGTGCTGGTACTATTGCTCTGTCAGGGCGGATCCAGACGTTTGCTCTAGGGGGGGGGGGGGGGCGATCGCCCCCATCGCCCCCTATAACCGCACTTGCCATTAGCTGTGGACTGCTCTGTATAGCTTTCTCATTTCGTCTTGGCATGAAAATTTCATTAGCATTCAGATATCGCCAGAGTTCTTTTATCTATATAATATAAGTTTTTGATCCCATAAGCATAGTAAAATTTAATCCCACATAAAATAGACATTATATATATTCTTGCTTGTCTTACTGTTGGTGTTTTTCATATAACGGTCGCTTGCATTTCGTGCAAATACCATAATTTCCTGGGCTGGACTGCAATTTCTTGCAACTTAAATGGTGGAAGAAATTTTCGAGGAATGCTAATTAGGTAGGGTTAATATATACATTATCCTATTTGCCTTAAATTAAATATTTGCAGGAAAACTGAAGCTGAGAATGATTACCCCGGCTATGATAATTTTCCCAACATACTACTTTTCATCAAAATACCCGGCTTTTGTGAGCTTTCAATCACAAAAAAGTGCAACAATGCTTGTACTGAAAATTCATTAGTGATATAATTTTACATTTTTTGAGATTAATTTATGACTAAAAAGGAAAAAACAATAAATGTATCAAATAACTATCTAGAGTTTTCCATTTAATCAAATTAATTTGTATAAAAATTTTTAAATTTTCATGGTACACAAAGAAATTAAATTCAAAGTAATTTAATAAAGTATTTTGATAAACATTAGGAATTTCAAATTTAAATTTCGGGAAATTGTTATTCACTGTAGTGTTTAAATTTGAGCTGTCCAGATCTTGTTTTCTCTGTATACCTTGAAAATTTTAAAATTTATATACAAATGTTATATAATTTAAAAATTTTATTAAATGTAAAATGAAGGGAAACTCTGGAGAAATGAAGGGAGAAATTATTTTCTATTTTTTAACGCCGGTTTAGAAACGGTCTTTTTTAAAAATTTTTTTTTGTATTTTCTATTTCATTGGATTAGAATATAAATTTTGATTTATTATTATTAGAGCTCTAGGGGGGGCGATCGCCCCGATCGCCCCCCGCTGTATCCGCCAGTCACAGAAGTTTTCTTTCACCCCAAAAATGCGGTGTGAACAAGGATATAGGGATTGGTGTTTAATTTATCGAGAACCAGAAAATTATGATAGTTGCCTGTGAATGTCGACAAGAAGGAAGAGTATTTTTCTTTTCAAAGCGAGTGATGATGTAGATATACGGCTTAATTTTACCAAATTGGTGATATGTACTGCCAATAGAATCAAGATAAATTTTACCTAGCGCTCACACAAATAACTAGAAATTCGGGCTTTTGGAATTATTTAGCCTAGTGGGACCTAACCACACCACAAAACATTGGTTTAGGCCTCTCGGCTTAACTGCTTAACTACGTACGACTATCCGAAGTTAAAGGAGCTTGTTCTGTCAACTTAATAATATTTTATTAATCTTAAAACTTTTAAGCTAGAATCCAGTAGCATAGTGGAACCTCTCGGAGGCACCTCGGCAAGGGATCCTCATCAAAAAAATGTATGTAAGTTGCTGTCACGTAATTATTTTCTTAATCAGTTATTATGATTACATTGCTTGAATGATTAGATTTGAAATTTTACTAGTATGTATACTCAATATAGATTTATTAGATTATTTTTCTCTCATAATATTTAAACGAATAAGCAAGAATTAAGTTTACTATTAATAGTCTAACTAACTTAATCGATTCTTTTTATTACCTTGATTGGACAAATGAATTTGACATTTCGCTAGTACGTATTCAATATAGATTTATCCAATTTTTGTTGTTGTATTCAAACACATAAACATGAACTAAGTTGTTAGTATATGATCTACTTACCTTAATCAGATTTTTTTTTAATGTTATACTGTTATTTAATTCTTGAATTAATATCACTAGTGGTAGTACAATTAACTGGGTAAAGTTCACCATCAGCTCACCCAACTGAGCTCAAGATGTACCAACCAATAATAAATTATAACGTAATGATGAGCTGAACTGTCTTATATTTTCCTCCTTTCACTTTCCCGGAGCCCTCTTAGTATGAAGGTTGACTAGGTCCACTACTCTTCTCTTTTCAGGTCAATACAGGGACACTGGAAATACTCTGCCCTCAGTGTCGATTGGATGGATGGGGCGACGGTAGCAGAAGGCAGAACATCTTCGTCTTCACATGGTAAATGGTAAGTAGTGTAAAGGTCCCTTCAGGACTGGATGTGTGTGACGGCATTTGGTTTGTCAAGCACGAATTTTTATTGTATATAGCTGGTGGCAGCGGCAGGTTTTCGTGGAATCTCCCCACACTCTCCGCCAATAGCCGAACCGAGCTAGTGTGCCGCCCTACATGTCAAGTCTGTCCTCCGAGTGATCTGTCAACTCATGCTGGCAATATGGACTTTATGTCCAAGTCAATCACTCTACATACGACCATAACATCTTGCTGAAAATTATTGGGATACTGGGGTGTTTTTCTCTAGTATGTTGATTATGTTTACTTTTTTATCTAAAATTATGTAGTATTACCTACTATAAGAAAATCATGAATTAATTTGGTGTTTTATTTCCAGCAGTTGTAACATGATTTAAACTGAACTTTACTTTGTCGGATTAATTAAAAAATTTCTATTCTATTTGGGAAGCATTTTCGGAATTCGTTCCATCAATGTATCAAAACATCGATGTTTTAACAACATCGAAGTTTGCCTTTCAATGTATCATTTGATTACTACATCGATGTTTTTAAACTTTTGTGCATCCTTATTTCGAGGCGCTTAAATACAAATGGTAAAGTTGTGATATTTTTGGCATTTTGATAATTTCTGTATTTTAAATTTTTCCTTTCTATACTTTTTCTATACTTTTTCAAAACGCTCAAAAAATAACAAATGAAATTTCAGTATCGTATTCTTTCACAATTGCCGCTCACTGCCTGTCGTTGAAATTGTACTCCCAATTTAGCGACTATCTATTTTGACAGCGAATTTCTCGCTTCCGTCTACCGTCGGAAAACCAGATTGGTAAAAAAAAAAATTTATGATCGCTGACCAATTTCTTAGAAACAATAACACTTTTTAAGCTCGAAATTGTGTGCTTTTTCATATACATATATGAGTAATCGGCGCAACAAAAATATAAAAGCATATTCATAACAGGGTTAAGCATTACGTGCCATTTTCTAAACAATCAAATACTAAAATAAATATGGTAAAGTTGTGATATTTTTGGCATTTTGATAATTTCTATATTTTAAATTTTTCCTTTCTATACTTTTTCTATACTTTTTCAAAACGCTCAAAAAATAACAAATGAAATTTCAGTATCGTATTCTTTCACAATTGCCGCTCACTGCCTGTCGTTGAAATTGTACTCCCAATTTAGCGACTACCTATTTTGACAGCGAATTTCTCGCTTCCGTCTACCGTCGGAAAACCAGATTGGTAAAAAAAAAAATTTATGATCGCTGACCAATTTCTTAGAAACAATAACACTTTTTAAGCTCGAAATTGTGTGCTTTTTCATATACATATATGAGTAATCGGCGCAACAAAAATATAAAAGCATATTCATAACAGGGCTGCTAAGCATTACGTGCCATTTTCTAAACAATCAAATACTAAAATAAATATGCGTTCCAAAATTACTTACTATCCTGTGATAGGTATAATAGATGACTTTTCGACACTATATAAAACCGCAAGAAAATTCTAAAAATTTGTACACGTTCAAAAGATGAAGAACTACGAGCGAATGACTATTATACCCAATCCACTATTACTACTCATAAGACGACAAACAAAGCATACAAACCGAACCGTACCATACTAAAATGATGATGTTAAACTTTTACAGCTCACTCATTCAATTAACCGCGAAGGTTAGGTACCACTTGGGAGGAGGGTCATAACCCCCCTGATCACATGTGAGTCATTATGATGAATGCAGATGTTTTCACAATGCACATTCTGTCACCGTGGATATTCTCCTTGAAAGGGTAGTTGTATATCCTGTTATTTGTAAAGCATAATTATACACACCTATGCAGATATATTATACACCTGACCCTCGATTTACACGGTGGATTCGTTCACCAAAAGTACCATGTAAACCGAAACCGTGGAAATTGAAATCATGTAAATTGAAATTGTGCAATTAAATTCATGTTATATATTGAAAAAGTAGACATCTAAAGTAAAACTAAAACAATATTACACATATATTAATATATTTTGATATTATATATTAAATCGAGAAAACAAGAACCTAATTAATATTACATGAATTAATTCAATAAAGTTAGTGGTTATCCAGTCTATTGAAAAAGGTTTCCTCTTTAAACAATCTACGCTGAATGCGATCCGAACGGACTGGGATACGGATTTCGGACTCTGCATTAATCCATTGAAAACAGATTTATGTCTCTTTACTAAGAAATAGAATACTCCACTGAAAGACAGAGTAAATTATCTAGGTATAGTATTAGATAGAAACTTAAGCTGGAATAACCACATTGAGGATAGAGAGAATAAAGCTCTTCGAGGCTTCAGGATGTATCGAAGATCCATAGGGAAAAAAGTGGCGACGTAAACCATGGATGATACTAGCATCATCCGACCCATGCTAACCTACAGTTCTGTGGTGTCGTGAAAAGTAATGGATCTCGTTAATCATTGCAAGATATTGGAGAAGATTCAAAGATTGTGTCTCCTTAGTGTAAGTGGCGCTCTCAAAGCAACCAGCTCGAAGACGCTTAAGCTCATCCTCAACACACCTTGTTCATGTACACGTCAAGAAGGGGGCGTCAATCGCTGCACTTAGGCTGCATCTTAATCGCAGCTGGATTCACACAGTCAGGCAGCTGTCAAGGCCTTATCAAAACCTTTTACAACCGCCAAACTTGTATTTTAATGTAAAACTACCCTGAATTCCCTTTCTCGGAACAACGGGTGCTTTGGGTGCCAAGTCATAGCGGCATTAGAGGTAATAAAAGGCGGTTGAACTTGCTCGTCTTGGTGCAACCTCAGAGGAAATTTCCTCCACAATTGGGATAGCACCAAAACACCTTTGCTTCTACTATCTCGACCTGGGCCGACTGCCAAAATGGTCGCCTTTGCTTGGATGACTGCTCAGGTAGAACCACAAAGGAGCTGTGGGGCCTACCCAATCCAAATGAAACGAAAGAGTTACTGGAATTAAGCAAGCCAACTCTGAGAGCTGTAGTGTCAATTCTCACTGGACACTCTCTTCTCAGGGGTCACCAGCATAGGATGGGGCTTGTTGAAGATCTGCTATGCAGAGGATGCAGAGAGGAAACTGAAACGGTGAGACATATTCTTTGTCACTATTCGGCTCCCTCAGGAAAACGTTACAGATTCCTTAGCTCACACCTCCTGAAAAAACTGCATGAAGACGGAAGGAAGGGTTGTGGGCCAATTTGGATTTTTATTAGAGCGTCCGAGCAATTGCTCATAATTCTGGAGGGATAAAATGGACCTTGTTGTAGCCTACGTCTGCTGTTTACCATCGCAACTGTGTTTTCTTGCTGCATTCTGTTCTGATGCATGTGGGCCTTGTTCACCTCTTTTGAAAGCTCAGAGCTCAAGCATAAATAATTTCAAGCTCATTCAAATGAAAGCATGAAAGCACAAGCAACCCCATAATATTTCATTTTAATGCGTCCTATTCGAACTGAGTAGGCGATGTAACTGTGTACTACATAGTAGTTTTTTTTTTTAGATTTTAAATTTTAAATTTGCGCGATTGTTTTTTTTTTTAATTTTTGTGACCGTGTTAAAGTGAAAATTAGTATAATATAAATGGAATTTTTCCTCATTTTTTCAGTCGTGTTAAACCGAAACCGTGCAAATCGAGGGCTAGGTATTCCTATGGTGTATTATATATGTATACAGGCGCATAAATATATTTTACTCTATACTGAAATGCAAATATAAAATATAAGCCGCTTATTATAACGTTTAATTTAATTACAAAGTTTTTTTTTTTTCTTAATAACCCTTAGTCACGGCATGGTTCTAAAGTAAAATTTTAGTTATTTTGTAGATTTCTAATAAACTGCAGGATTCACTATCGGAGGCAACATGAACAGTATTGATATGGCAGTAATATACGGAAAGGATTTCAGTTATTTAAGGCCTCCAAATAGGAAAAATCGTTCAAGGTTAGTGTGAATTTTTCTGTGTATAACGGTTATAAAATTCTAAAATACAGGTCAAAAGGTATTGTTGGAAATGTGAAAAAATTTGTACGGAAAAGGATGTTTTTCCTTAAAAATAAAGGTAAACAAAAATTTTTTTTTACTTATGTGTGCTGGTTATAATTAGAATTAAATTTAAAATTTGTTTCTAAGGCGTCAGGAATGATGATAGTTTTCATAAAGCAATTGGTCCAGGTAAAATAATTATATTTCCAAAATGTTTGTTTTTCTTTTCAATTTTCTCAAACAGTTTTATTCGTGGCACAATGCTTTGGACTAATGCCTGTACAAGGAATATTTGCAGCCAACCCAAATGGACTATCATTTTCTTGGTTTTCTTATCGAGCATTTTACAGTTATTTGATTATAATAATAATTACTACAAGTTTTCTGTTTAATTTGATTATCCACCTGAAGGCAGAAGTTAATTCTCTTGTGCTTAGTACGGGCACATATTATTCATTAGTAGCCACTGTTGAAAATGAGTTTTTTTTTTTTAGCTATTGAACTGTTTGCTATTATAATCACATCAGGTTCGATTAACTTCGTTATTCTTGCTAGCAGATGGCCATATTTAATGAGAAAATGGCATAAAAGTGATATTAGAAAACTTAGTCTGCAAAAGAACAGGAATTCATTGACGATCAAAGTGAGGGCAATTGCTTTTGTTGGATTTCTTTCCACTTTAGGTAAGTTGTCCAGTTTTCATTTTATTATAGTAACATTAGATGCAAAATATGAATGATAAAAATACAGGGTGGGAGGAAGAAATGTGAATGATGTTTAAGTGAAAAGTAAGAAATAGTTAGTTGAGGTTAAGATTTGAGCCATAAAGTAATGTGATATCGATTACCTATTAAAATTTAAAAATTGAAGATTACATGCATATACGAGTTTAAAATTAATGTATGAAACCAATTAAATTTGTACATATGAGTGAATTTGAAAAAGTCTCTAAAAAGTATATGATTGTCAGTAGCATTTAAACTGTTTCTTTTTATACCCTAAATGAAATCATTGTGTGTACTAAGTTTGTCATTCAGTTTGTAATGCATAGAAATAATTCTGCTAGAGCAAAATGGATTGGACACCCACGCAAAATATTAAAAGTTATTTTGATTTTTACATGTCTTCCTCTCCGTCAAATCGGGCAACTCCGTCGTGGAGTTGTCATACAAAAATTTCGTCTTTCACTATATATTTAGACACTGCCTGCGAATGCGTTAACGTAGAGTGCTAAATTTTTGTACACAGTGTTTTCATACAAATAGTAAATAAAATTTTAAAAATGGCCTAAATCGGACAAACCCTTTTTGATGTTGCTATATAAAAATTTAGGATTTTTATGTATATTATGAAAACGATCAGTCCTAGATGTTTTGGTTGTACTGTAAAGTTCTTCAGAATATGAAATCCTATGAAATTGGTTATAATCATTTTTACTGTCCGACGAATCATTCTAGAAATATATGCGATCATAAGAATTGGTGTTAAACTAATTTTAGCTTTTTTACTTGTTTTCTACTAAGGATGTGGCAAATGTTGCTACATATGTAACTAGCATGTATGGGTCAGATTAGAGCGAAATTCTTTTTAATACTAAAAATTAGTAAAAAGTAAGTGATTTTGGTTAAAATTTAATATAAAAAATTTAATATTTTCACTATTAAGTGGAAAGTAATCACAACAAGGCCTGGAAGGCTGAAATATTACATGGTAATTCTTCATATATATATGTAGGTCCTGTAGAGGTCCACAAAGAAAGTTCTTTTGAAAAATTCAAAGAGCACTGAAATTTCACTGGCGGTATGTCTCATATGTTCAGTGTTAAAAAAGAAAGAGTTTTCAACAATTCAGAATCCAGAAGGCCTAAAACTGACCTATGGTCAAAATACGTTTATTCCCCCCATGCCTTTATCTCCATAGGGTAGTTCGTCTTCTACTCTCTTTAAACTCGATGATTCTTCTTTTAGAGGGGTATAGATAGAGGTGCTCTAGTAGAATGCTTTTTTCAAAACTCGACTTCTGAGGGATCTAAAACTTAAAACAAATTTGCATAAGTCTACAAATGTTTATGACTCTGACTATACCTACTTCTATTTTGTAGTTATTTGTGCCTATGAAGCACTGTAACAACTACCGATGGTCTCAAGAGGTCACTACGATGCCGTATGGTAACTTATACAAAATTATGGTTGAGTATCAGACCTACATGTATGTCCGTTCGCACCGCATACAAGCTATTGTAAAATAAGGTTGCTAATGCAATATACCCTTATCATCTGGTGATGTATTGTGAGGGCAAAGCCTGCAGAGCGATACGTCTTAGGTGTTCTGGTCGCATAATGTCATCGAATTTTGAACCGCTCATACCTCAACAACCACCCGTTTTTGCTCGTCTTATCCTTTCTTACCAGACGTAACTAGCCTTGAAAGTATTATTGGCAGTGCTCTGCCCATGACAAAATCAATAATAATAATAATGAATTTCATTTTACTGACTTATCTTAGTCTACGCCTTAATTACTCCTAGTAACTTCTTCCAATAAGGAATCTGTAAAAAAATATCCTGAAATAAGTATATAATAAAAAAAAATTTTTTTTTTAAGGCACGCTTTATAAAAATTGATTCATATATGAAATTTGTGATCGATTTTTCTTTGAAAGTTGCTAGTGTAAGGAATGCCTGTTTCTTGCAAGGCCAGTTGTATGAAGCGTGTTCACATGCAAGCTTTCCTGAGAGCCTCACGGTTCCGCAGCTCTAAAGTGGCAAACGAAAAATATAGTTTACAAGGAAGTTTGCTAAAACAAATTAGCTATTCATCGTAATATAATATTATGGTGACGATCACGTAATTGTTACTGTCATGTACTAAAATTAACCCCAAGCCTTAATTAATTTAGTAAAACCTAAGATCAGTGGAATTATTATTGTAAATAGCTTTAGTCATTGTGAATTATTTTAATTCTTAGTTTTAACCTGATTTGTAAGAAAAATCGTACCGTGTCTGTCATTAAAGAACTGTCACGTTGTGAACATCTCGTCTTTTTACTGTCCCTAAAGCCTAGTATTGTGTTCATTTCGGGGATAAGTGTTATATGGAAATATAGCGTTGAAATTTAGTTGCGAAATATTTAGCCAAATCGCTGAAGAAAGTGGTATTGTGTTTTATCAGCTAAAAGTTTGTTTAGTTTTGACAAGTAGATGGCAGTGATTTCCACAAACATATATTTAGCATCAGATTTATCTGCTCAATGCCTTTTTTGCGCGCTAAAATTTTAACGTTTGAAATTGAATGAAATCGGAATACAAGAGTGGCAGTGTATTTTTATTATATTTTTCTGATAAAAAATTCCGTCTTCATTTAGACAATTCTTTTGAGAAGAAATTAAAATAGTAAGTATAAATATAATTTTCCTTACCATTTCGAGATTGGGTAATTGCAATAGCAATCTAAAAGAACACGAAATAATATCACAAATGTACGACAGCTGATTGTCAAAGGCAGCCACCTATAGTTCAAAACAATGAACAATTTTAGCCGTAAAAAAGGTCCCTGTTCGATTGCTGCTAAATATTTATCCGCTAAATGAACACAATACCGGGGTTTAAGATATCACAGTTACCAAAAAAGTTCACTTCCCAATGATGCCTGTCACTTTATTGTGCAAATTACGTAGTCAAATTAACTTCTATTTCACGATCGAAGTTTCTCTCTGGCAGAGTAAATGAATTTATAAATATGGATTGCATAGTGTGATTTTACTAGTGGCTTGGATGTTGTTTTAAACATTTGTAGGCACGAGATTTTTTTTATGTAAATCACATTCAGCCTGAAATTGCACTATATGGAATCTGCATAGCATATATGTATTCGTGTTCCTCTATAGAGTTCCTTGCACGATATTTGGTAACAAAAAATTGATTTTTCAGTCACACTCTCCTTTAAAACAACAAAGGCAGAGATAGAAGATAATACATCTTTTGGTGTATAGTAATTTTACGTAGTTTAAGAAGACGATATCTGGGTGAAAAATCCGTGGTTGGGTAGACTTTATGTTAAGGTCGCGGATAGTAGTTATGAACCTCCTTGCAGGGAGGGGAACTCGGGGTAATTATCGAAAGAGGAAAATACACAAATAATATCTACTAAATAATTTTATTAAATTTGTCTATATTTATTAACATTGTACATATATTTTGCAGTGCAATTCACACTCAAAGTTTTAAGTCGTGCAGACATCATAAGAGATTGTTTCGATGACGACAACTTTTATCAAAATTATTTTAAATTATTGTTTCCATCTTTTTTTAAAGTATTCGGATTATCAAAAATTTATGTCATTCCCCTGGGTATTTTGTACTGCATCCAATTGTTCTTTGAATATTTTGTATGTATCGTCGTCATGATGATAAGCGTAGGCCTAGAAATGGCACTTAAATCACTTAACGACAGAATTTTAATTGTTAAAGGAAAGGTAGATTCCTTTGTATCTATTTATGTAAATGTAGTTGAGATTTAAAAAATCTTTTTCAGAATGTACCGGAGACCTTTTGGGCGAAACACCGATTATATTATCGCGAAATTTGTCAGCTTTGTGAAAATGTGGACGACACTATTTCAGTGCTTACATTGTGCGCATTTTGTTATAACCTTTCCTCGATATTACAGTCAATTCTTAAATGTTTTGGGTAAGAATGAAACAGTTTTTTTTTTATGTTAATTGAGAATTTCTTGAATACTGAATATTTCTAGGAATCACTTATCATTAATTCATTTTATCTCGTGCTGGATCTCTTTGATTTATTACATGTTTAGAATGTGGTTTTTGGCCATTTATTCTTCTCGAATTTATGACGAATCTAAACGTCCACTGAAAATATTGAGGCTAGTTCCCAGAGAATCCTGGTGTCTGGAGGTAATATGCCGTTTTTGTTATACTATTGTTTAATATCTTGATAATAATTAATCGAACGAAATTTTAGGCAGCACGATTTTTTGAGGAAGTTGGCAACAGTAGTAATGTAAATGCCTTGTCTGGGATGAAACTATTCTACATTACTAGAGAAATTGTTTTGAGTGTATGTATAATTTTTCCCTTTTTCCTATATGTATGGACATACATGTCGCATAAGCTATTATTAAATGAATTAATATTTTTCCAGCTTGCCGGCTTTATTGTTACATATGGGTTGGTTCTTATTCAGATGGATCCAAACATGTATGCTGACTATTGTTTGAATTCATAATTAATACTTTTTGTAAACTGTTTACATTGCTGTTGGTTTTTAGCTTTTAAGACACCATGGATGATACAATATGTAAATGTACTATTCATTTTTTTCGAAATTGGATTAATAAAGTTCACTTGAAACTATGCACATAGATACTTTGACCACATTTTTTTTTCTCTTCACTTCAATAGATTTCAGTCCGTAGACATGAAAACAACAACTATGCAAAGCACAATAATATTCTTTTATTTAAAACTTACATTTATTTATAGAGCAAATTCACGAAAACTTTCATTAGCCATAACAATGCAATGGAACTGAAAATTCTCTCGAACTAAATGTTATGCAAGAAGTGGAACGGGACGACAAAGCAGAAAGTTTGGTAAAACGCTCGCAATGTTTCATAAAAGGTGAATAGCTCTACGCTTCGTATTTTTTCCTTGTCTAACATATGGTTATGTTCTATTTGAATAGTTCGTTTTTATTCGAAAGTGGAATGCCCATTTTAGGCTCGACATCTCCAGACATGAGAGGTGTCTAAAACGATGCATTATAATACTCTGAACATATTTTATTGACAATATTTCTTTCAATGAAGTGGTGGAAGGCTTAGGGGGGGGGGGTCAAAGTTTGATCTAGTACATTTTGGAAACAAAATCGAATTCCTTAGGTCCTGAGAAGAAGTTTGAGTACTCACACTCCTATACTCGGAGGCTTTAATAGCTATGTATAGCCATCCCAATACTCACGTTTTTAGTACTTCCCTATTTTTTATTCGAAATGAGGTACTAGATTTTTCGTTCGGCCCTAGTTCGGTAGAGTTATGTCCGATCGGAAAACGGATTTCACTGTTCGCCTCAGCTCATTACCAGCTACAATTCGTAGAAGAAATATTTTCTCTGACTTCTTTTAGGGTAGGGGTAGGAACCTCCGGCGGGGGTGGAGGGTGGTTCCAATACAGCATGTTGCATATCGAATTAAAAGTCTCGCCGGATACTATCGGGTGGTGTATATTTTTCCCGATTCAGTAAACTATCTCGGGACGTTTTTGCAGCCGGAAAACCCATTTTCACTTGGATCACATATGTACACCCCAGCTACTACATTTCGCATATATTTTTGTAGTTCTTTCTTCCATGGCCATTAGTACTCTGTTGTGAAAATTTTTCTCATAGAAAGTCATTCTCCACGACTCACCAATTATGCGAAATCGTGAGAATTAGAAAAGCCCACTTTTTCACTAAAGAAAGTCGCTCAAGCTACATTCGATCGCCAAAGCTTTCCCTCGCTTAATTGAAATAAAAATTGTTCATAAAATATGTTCAGAATATCATAATGCATCGTTTAAGACATATCTCATGCCTGGAGGTGTTGAGCCTACATTTGTAAGAAAAATGGGCATTCCCCTTTACGAATGTTTGGAAAATTGTTTTCTGGTTAGTATAGCAACTCTCGGCGAAATAGACGTATAGTGCAATTATGAGTCGCGAATGCGCGAGTTTTTTCTTTGGGGTCATGGTACATGGTATGGTCTTTTGGAAATATCAATTGGGAGCTATGTCCAACATCATAATCTAAATGGAAAACTTCTTTGCTTTTCAGCAATCATTTATGTATAAGGTAACTGTACCAGTGGTCGGCCATTTAACACTAGAGTCTACACCAAGATACAAATACACCTTTTCTGATAAAACAATTGCAATTTGTAATAGAAATATTTGTTGCAGTAAGTTCAAATTCCACGATAGCATGTTTGAGGCTCTTTCACTGGGTTTTAACGTTGAAAACAGAAAGACGTTTGTGTTGATTTCTTGTCTACGTAGCCATATATGCTTGCATGTCGGAATATATATACCAAAGATATAATAGTACCTACGTATACTCAGGAGCCTTATTATGGAAGCCGAGGCGTTATTCTAACCTTGACTGTATAAAATAATAGGGAATTAAAAGATAAACATAAATGGTCCTTAATCCTCATAAATATTTTCGTTTTTAGACTATCGGCTGAGCTCGATAGAGATATAGAAATCATTTCTTAAGAATTTTATTAGGGTTCAAGATGTTTTACTTGTTTTTACTTCCTAGTTCCCTATTGTTTTATACAGACACTTTCCACCTAGATGGTCCATAGAGTAGGATATGATAGTATTCACCTAACAAAAAACACATTGTATGGCACCGTTTTTGGAGTTACAGGGTTACAGGTTATTTTCTTAAGGTAGTTTTTCACAAACCACCCCGTGTCTTAAAAAGTACAGGGTTTGTGGTCACTGTCACTATTGCAGAGCTCCTCAAAACTCTAAATGAATTAAAAACGCCAAATTGAATGTTCAAAATAAACAGAAAAAGATTTGATCTTTGTTACAAATTGAACTTTCTTTGCAATAATATCATAATTTTGGTAGCTCTTTCTTTATGAAAATAGCAACTTTCAAACTAAAATACATTAGTAATCAAAACTTTTTTTTTACTGGTTTTTTTCTGTCACTTCCTCTTCCAACTCAAGATGTTCCATACTCAAGTACAAATTTATTTACTTGATGTACCATTATTACATTATTATGTATACCAAACTCTGGAAATTTCATAAATTTTACAGTTTTCTAAAGCTAATTACATTACATTCAATACCCTGATATCTTTATTTTTGACACGTTATTACTTAAGTTAATGCTTTTTCTCTAACTATGTGTAGTTTTACGTACGATAATACGCACAGATTTGACGGGAAGTTGTACTAACTTTATGTGTTTTTTAAGATTTTGGTGATAAGCACCGTAAAGATATAATTGTTGTGGAAAAGAAATAAAAACAGTTAAGTTGAGTTTTTCTAAATTTATTTAATTTATAATTCAAAGTGGAATTTAATTATGCATAAGCTATCAGTAATAAATTTGGCGAAGAATTTATATGGCGTGATACAGATGAGAGAGAGAGAGAGAATGTAAGTACATAACTGCCAGGATCGCGATAGTAAAATAAACATACATAAACACTCCTCTTTTCGCGTTATCTACCTTTTTTCCTATCTTATTTCCTGTATTAAATCTCACACCATACGCATATTCAATACATTTGGTTCTTAGTAACAAGGAAATATATTTGTACCTTTGGTATGTAACCCAAACGGTCTCAATATGGTTGTAGATCCTAGGGTTAAGAGCAATATTACGCTCAAAGAGTATTCCTGAAGTGAATTTCTATGCTAGCCTATCGACTTGTAATTTTCTGCACATAATAAAAGCTTTACAAATCAATAAATGAAAATCAAAAGAAGAAGACAATGACAACTAAAAAGAGAGAAAGGAAATAATAAAGTCAAAGATAACCTAATAAGAAGATAGGTCACAGACCAACAAAATTGGAAATTTTTCGTGTTTTTTAGACCGAAACAGGTAATGCCATATGCTTTCGTATTTTGCATGAATGGAGGTAAAGAACTTGGCTATGCAGTACTGCAGACTAAGACAACGAGTTAAACACAAAAATCGAGAGAACGTAGGATTACCTGAATGATAAAATCTTCCTGAATACCTTCAAAATCCTTTCAAACTATTCATAATGTACATCAGGTCACACTACCTCTATTTTTTTTTTTTTTAAGAAAAACATAATTTACGCTATGGCCAAGGTACTGAAAGGAGATATAAAATTCCTCCATTTTATGAGATAAAACCTGAAAATTCCGCCCCTTCTCATTTATTTACGAAAATGAAACATTTCCCATGTTGCTTCGTTGCGTGCAATTTGCGCTTTCACATTTTTTATCTTTATTCATAAAAGTTTTAAAGAGAGTTTGATTTTTTTTTTCTTCCTTTTGTTGCCGTGTGCATTTTAAATGTAAAACAATCGGGAAAACTGTTCTATGTCCTAACTTGTCATTAACTCTGATAAAGCTCTATTAATTTTTAAGTAGTCGGCCACTAATTTCCAGTCATCGGCCATGCTTGTTCCAATAGTCGGCCACAAGAAAATTTTAGATCATAATTACTCGATAAAGACAAAAAAGGATTTACATGGCAAGCAAGCAACTGTAAATGATTATTATATGTATATAAAAAAAACACACAATTATAATGCTGAATTCTTCGTACTTGATCCTTTTATATTCTTTTACACCTTTCAATTGTGAAAATTTACATTTTGTACCTTTTAATAATAAAAATAAAATCGAATTGAAAACTTCATTGTTTTTAAGTCGGTTAAAAATATAACTTCTTTCAAGTTTAAAAATAACTAAATTCAGTATTACAAATAATCATAGATACGATATTAACATTTGTTACATTTGAAGGCTTCATTAGAAACTAAACTACTATGGGATATTTCTGCAAACTTAGAACACTTTAAATGAAACCGTTTTGGACATTCATCGCCGCCCATATTTTTAAGCTGATCATCCTCGATGTCGCTTATAGGTCCTTATTACAAGGTGCGCATTTCTCTATTTCTTAACAACGTTTCATCGCTTAGCTACCATCTTTGTTTTTCATTTCTTCTTCAGATTCTTTCATCTTTTCGCTGTAAAATCTCCAATTTTTTTTCTTCTTTTTCATTCTCTTTGTTCAATACAAATTGTCTCCATTAATTAGACGATATAGCACTAAGTTGCTTGACTTATCCTTTTCCTTCCAAATTTTAAAGGTTTTTGAAAATATAAATGTTTTTCCAGATTGGGGAAGCATGGTGTTCTTCTAAATTTGATGAAGTGAGGTCTCTACCACGCGACGTACTATTTCCTACCTATATGTACTGCACAGAGTTTTTCTTGACCATTTCCTTCCATAGTTCTAGTTGTGTTGAAAAGCCCTTTGTAAGATTTGCACAATTTAACTTCGGAAGGCAAACTTGTTCCATCGAATAGAAAACCTTATCATACTGCGAGATCAACATTTATATTAAATCTCGAATCAACACCGATTCTTGTTTTCCCGTCGCTTATACACATATCACATCCGGCTGAAGAATGATTAGTACCCCCCGGACTTAGATTTGGGCGTCAAATCTTTAACGTAAATGAGAAGCTTTGCTGCGCAGGATGGTTCATCTGTTTCCTCCTGGTGGTTATCATTATTTTTCGTTGTTTAAATAATTCTAAAACTGTATCGGTATTAATACCAACTTGCGGAAGTTTCTAAAGGGTTTTCCAATAAGAGGTGTTATTTTGATATTCAAAGAAAAATGCCATTTTTTGAGATAAATGATCGGATCTTTATTTCATTATAAAGAGGAAGGTATGCCGTTATTAATGAAAATAATATCAGCCAAATGAGCATTACGACCACACCTACAGGACCATATCCTTTTCATGAAATTTTCCATAACCAAATCGCAAAGTGGCTGCCCTATGTCCTCGATAGCCTCACAAATTCCATCTTTGAGGTCTTGAATCGACGCTGGGCTGTTGGCGTAGACCTTCTCTTTCACGTGGCCCCAAAGGAAGAAGTCGCAAGGTGTTAAGTCACAAGATCTCGGTGGCCAATTGTGATCACCTCTTCGAGAGATAACACGGTCCGGAAACTTTTCCCGTAAAAGATCAATGGTTTCGTTGCTTGTATGGCACGTAGCGCCGTCTTGTTGAAAGTAACGTTGTCCAGATCAATACCATCCAATTCCGGCCATAAAAAATCATTAATCATCTGTCGAAAGCGCAATCCATTCACCTCAACTGTTGCTCCAGCCTCATTTTCGAAAAAGTAAGGTCCAATGACCCCGCGGGACCATAAACCGCACCAAACAGTCACACGTTGAGGATAAAGAGGCTTTTCAACAATAACTCTTGGGTTTTCCGAGCCCCAGATGCGACAATTTTGCTTGTTGACGAAGCCATCGAGGTGCAAATGGGCCTCATCACTCAAGATGATTTTTCGATGGAATTCCGGATCATTTTCATGCATTTCAAGGACCCAATCAGCAAAGACTCGACGTTGTTGATGATCGACCGGCTTGAGTTCTTTTGTTAACTGAACTTTATAAGCCTTAAGACCGAAATCTTTATGCAAAATACGGTGTAATGACGTTTGTGGAATGCCTAATTCCAAAGAACGACGAGGAATGGACAAACCTGGGTTTTCTTCAACACTTTCGGCTACAGCAGCAATATTCTCGGCTGTTCTTGAGCGACGTACACGGATTTTATTCTTCACATCACTAACTTGTCCCGACAGCTCAAATTTTTCTACCAATTTCTGTATTGCGGTCCGACAAGGTGCTTCACGACGACCCAAAAATGTTCGAGTTTTACGAACCGTCTCTGCCACATTTTCACCATTTTTATAGTGAATTTTAATAATTTCAATGCGTTGTTGAATCGTTTATCGTTCCAATTTTATTAATCGCGTAGTTTCTACTTGTCAAACGTCAAAAAATGACAGCACCAAAAGTGACATCTACCGAAATAGCGGGCTAATTAAAATAACACCTCTTATTGGACAACCATTTATCTTAATCAACTTACAACATGCTCGACAGAAGAAAATTTTTCATACGTGGTATTTTGATTACATTTACTGTAATTTACAGCTGATGGATCAAATGGATGCAAGCCACATTTTAGAAAACCATTTCTTATAGAATTAACTAAACAGTCTTTTTTAGTACAGATTCCAGCATTGGACAAAATGTCTTTCTGGGTAAGCTTTTATCTGTTATATCATGATGGCTTGAAATCCAACTGTTAACTGATTCCGTCCATCCATTTGTAAATAATTTTGTGTTATCGCAGTAGAATTACCACAGTCCGACTGATGACGCTCTGTTAATAGGAAGAGAGATATTAGCGATTTTCTATTTTAGAGCTGAGAAGCTTAATCGTTCGAAAATCCACCAAGTTAGAGCTAGAAGCTCAATGTCTGGTGTTGATGTATATCTCAGCAAGAGCTGAAAAGCTCATTACCTGAAGTGTTACCCATGTTAGCGCTGACCAGCTTTATATTTGGAAAAATAATAACACCTTTGGAGTTCCTGGTTAAACTCTGCATCTTTATTGTCAGTAACACTATATTTAATTTTAAAAGGGCCTAACCACAATTGCTACGGTGACGGAAATTCCGTGTATCATAAGCAGAACAGTACGAATGTGGAACAGTTTGCCATCATCTGCCCCCCCCCCCACCCCAGCAATGAGCCACAAACATTCAAGCGTAATGCCGTAACCCCGGAATATACAAGCCATGAACAAAGTTGAAAAAAAGAGCGCCGGGCCGGTCAGCAGGCGACATCCACAGTCTTCTTGCCTTATCTTACTGCAAGAGTTTTTTATATAAAAGTTGCTTGTATTTTGTTCAAACGCTATAATTATCATAAATTTGTTCTACATGCTATTTTTTTTTTAACTATTAGAAAGAAAACATATTTGGCTGCAATTTGTTTTAACTTCATTTTGCTGTGGGAGCGACAGTCTTGGGCTTTAGGACCTGTTTAAAATGAAATTTTAGTTTTTCCTCTATGACGAGCATACATAAAGCAGTGTGAGTGAGCTCTTACTGCATACTATACCCGGCACGTTAAGGCCTTTTAATGTGTCGGTGCCTTCGGCGACTTCATGGCGTATATTATATTCCGGGGGTTACGACCCTGGTAGACAACGCGCATCAGTTTACAAAATCTTAGTACCGGTGGTCTTACGACAACTAACTTTTTTACTGAGCGCGTCGATGAGGTTCTTCGCCAACTCATCTATCAGCTCATCAATAAATTGGTATGGATACTGATATGTAGGTCTAGTGCATCTAATCTACGAATGAAATGAAGATAAATAGTGTTTCGCTAAAAATTCCCTTTGTCTTTTTCTATGCATCTTCAAAGTGCGGACTGAATTTTATCTTTGTTCTTCATTCCTTTGTTAGAAGCGAAGCGAGGAAGGTGAAATATTATTTTAAGGTGAAGTGTAATTGAGGTCGTCCAGTTCCAGTTAAGTTCAAGTATTTTTGAATCATTTGAAATGAATTTTATGGATAGTATATCCTATTTACAAAAAAAGTAAAAGAATAACCAATTTGTTGATTAAATGTGTAATGGGTATATATACTATATATCAGCCGCATTGCAATAATAATACATATTTCTTTATGTTTGCGATTGCGCGTCGTATCCCTGCACGAAAATACAACAGTATAGTTGTACTGTCGTGCAGGCATATGACATGCATGATAATTCCAAATCTGTTATTTTCTGAATTTAAAAACTATATCACCCCTGATAATCATGATTATGTTCAGCGATGAGGTATTTGATTCACTCACCAGGATCATGATTACGCTGAGCGATGAGGGATTTGATTTATTCACAAGAGCAATCGTATGAATGCGAAGTATATAAGTGAGCTTAGACTCGGTGCTAAAACAAAATTCAGAATTACATTCATCCAACCAATCATCATGAGCTCATCAGTGCGCTCATGATGATTGGGCTACTAGGGGGTAATGCGCACCGTCACCTACACCTACTTGTCTCAACCGAATAATCCTCAATTCCCTATCCCTTATTTCTTTCCTTCCAAGGTTATGCTACGGCATCATAAGGCAACATCATAAAAGAAACAAAAACAGCAAACTATTGCAGTAATAGGAATAATTTTCTCCAGGAACGTCTTCGGGAATGTGTACTGCATAGGAATCTACAGTTGCCGTCGTCCGTCGGTCTCTTATGCCGTCGTAATTGAATTAATTGCAATTGTGCTTAGGTCTTAATGGATTGTGGACGGCTACTGGTGCAGTTACCCTACACTTTTCTATATGTAGGATGGATCTAGGACGGTTTTTAAGGTTATCCTATGCGGTCTTAGGAGGTCTTAGTGCCTAGCCTGCCTAGGGAATTCTACCGGCACTTTACCTAACAATAACCTAACCTAATCGGATGATAATGAATTATTCCTACTTGTTTGGTATCAAATCGTAAGGTTATCTTGAAAAGAGAATATGTCTCCAATCATATTTTGATTATTTGGATATTCGTTAAGTACAATTAGTCATAGTCCATTGGGATTTTTGAGATTGCCAACATTTTTTAAAAAAGGCAGAAAGTTCAAACGACAGAAAAGTCTTTTATATATCATTTTGATTACTTTCCGTCTTTTTCTTTTCGTTTTCCTTATTTTTTAATCAACTGGTTCTCAAAAAATAATCATTTTATTTAGTATAAGTTAGTGAGGTCAAAACGAAGGTAAAATCACTGCCATGGAGACGCGTGTGAAAACAGCGCAAAGATTTTTGTGAATTGAAGAATTTATTGAGCTTGACTCCGTTATAACTCGTGAACTATTCATCTGATTCAAAAATGTTTCCTACAAAAGTTGCAGAAAATTTCATGCTCATAAACATTGGGACCTCCTCTCCAAAGTTGGTGAGGCTGGTTATGGTGCTCATTTTCCTTCTGCTGATCAAAGAGGTATAATTGATGTTTTTCTGAGGTTGACTGATAACTTGTGTACAGCACATCAGTCTTGAACAAAACTTAGGGTTTCTTGAACCTTCTTAGAAAGAAGGCAGCCATATTTACCTTTGCTAATGGTAACAAGGTCATCAGCATCATTAGAAATACCTTGCTTGGTTGGTTGAACTAAAACCGTCAACTACAATGGACGAAGGCAGTGGAGCCAGTACTCCCCGTTAAGGACAACCTCTGTTGGTGTAAATCTCCAAATAGCTGGTTTTGATTTTCTTGTTGCCTGAAATCATCTATTATGGGTTAGATCTACTCCATGTTTTACTAGTAGTGCAGACATTTTTGCCTTAACAGAGGTGTTACCAAATACCCCTTCAATGTCCAGAAAGGAACATAGAACGATTTCTTTGTTGTGAATGGCAGATCCTTACTCTAGATATTCCGAAGGCTTTTGATAGAGTCTGGCATATTACACAATTATGGCTAGTACGTAGTGTAATAGTCTCGTAGATGGTATCTCCTTTAATTCATATAATTTTATAATGGTTAGGTTTCGTCGGTAATAAAACAATCAATTCTCTACTTAAGTTCCAAGAGTGGCATTTAGCTATCTATGGACAAATTTAATTGGTTTTTGGTAAACACTATAATTGAATTTGTAATTTTATGCAAACGTTTCGAACCACAAATTCGACTAACACATACTCATACATACCTACTAAAATACGCGACTAACTTTTCATTAAACATCCTGTTATCAGAGAATTCATCAACTAATTTTGGGGACACTCCGGTGGAACTTAAATCCAATCATTAGCCAATGGGTTTTGAGTTAATCTGGAAATCTGAATTGCCGAGATTGATTGGCATAAGTTGAACACGAATACATACATATATGTATACACTTCATATATGTACATACTTGGGTATATATTTTTTAACTTTAATTTCACATATCTTAGGAAAATAATCTACCCATTATTATTGTGTGGCCAAAAGTAATTTGTCTAAAAGGGGAAAGTCTCATATTATATGTATATTATACTTATATATATTATATATATATGTGTATATTATACATACATATATATGTATATATATTATATTTATATTATATTATAAAGCTTGGTAAATAACATGTTGAGAATAAACACACAAGCAATTTTTATGGATATGAATATGATCGAAATTCTACAGTTTAGTTTTCTGTAAGGAAGAGTACAGCCGTATTTCCTCCAGTATTGAGTTTGAGTGTAACTTGAAACATGCGTTCCTATCAAACTTTTCCTGTTGAAACTGCAGAAAATAATACAAATATCAGTGAAAACAAGAAAAAAATGGATAATCCCGAGGAAGATACTTTTCATCGAGCAATAGCTCCATGTAATATAGAATAATAAAATAATAATAATAATAATATGTGGAATAAATACATTTCGAATTGTATTAATAAAATTAATTTTATTTCAGTCTTGATGTTTTGCCAACTCTTTGGGGCAATACCACTTTACGGCATAACAAATCGCGATTCTAGACAAATAAATTTTCGTTGGATCTCACCAATGGTTTTCCTTACCATTGCTTTTCTAATCTATGGATGTTTTTCGGCGATTATGTATATCAGTAGAGCATTTGATGGAGAAATTTTTCTGAATGTTTTTAGTAGGACATCGTTTATATGAATTTGCATACTGAATTTCTGATATTTTCATTTTCAGATAATTACATTTTTCTGCTTTCTACACTATTTTTAGCTGTATTATTTCTTAATTTGGCAAAAAGATGGCCAAAATTGATACAGTTTTGGACTAAAGTAGATTTAATTTTCTTGCGGCCACCTTATACACCACCTAAAATTAAATTGTCTACACAAGTTTTGGTAGTATTATTTATTGGAATTTTCCTTAGGCTGAGTAAGTATTATAAGATTATTTTTATAATTTTTACGCTATTGATTTATTCATGGTTTTTTTTTTTATATATATAATATGTGAAACGATATCTACCATTGCTGCATGTAGCCGGGGGAATTTTTTTGATGCAGTGTTCTTTAAACAGTTTTCAAGAATATTTACATAATATTTAATAATTCAATGACATTTTTAAGTTATATTCTTTGTGTACAGAAATCGATATTGATTTAAAAAATAACGCGAAAATATCAATTTTACTAATTCGATTTGAAAGTATTGTAAATATTAAAGGGAAGGGGTCTCCCATAAAATGGTTTTGTTAAAAAATCTTTACTTATATAAAACCTAATTAACCCAAAAAAAAAATTGATTTTTATTTGGTGTTAAAAGCTATTACAATTAATGACAATTAAAAAAAAATTATGTTGCTGTTATGATTTAAGCAGAAAGTCGTCAAAAAACTTGTTTGTTTTTTTATTATGTTCAAAATTTCTCTCGTACAAGTAGCTGTGAATAGAATTGGGTCAGTTTTGAATAGTAAAATAGTAAATAGAAATGAAAGACGGTTATTCTACAGAAATTCGACTAATGTTCTTAATCGACCGTCCGTCTTCGATTTTGATGGAATTTCATAGGAAGATTGTTGAAGTGAAAAAATTTGCTTAGCAGTTGTGATTTTAAAATTGTGTATCTCGAAATATACTAGTCGCAGGCCCTTGGAATAATACATCATTTATTGAAAGAAGCTCAAGAAAAACTTCAAGGTTCCTTTTCTGCCAATTTGTCTTCAAAAATTATGGGCGTGTTCGTTTAACCTTGAATATCTCTAAATATGCAGTCTTGATTATTTTAATTTGCTTTTTGTTTTTATACTTTAATCCTTCAACACCGATGAAAAAATTCTAGAAAAGAGAGAATGGAATTCTTTGGAGTTTTAATGGAGTTAAATTTTATATTTTTCTTTTTCTTCTGAGCATACAGAATTTCATTTTATCATTTTTCGGTGTACTGCCACCTTAACTCAAAAACATCAGGCAATTCTTGCACTAAGTGAAAGCAAGGTCGTTTCTAATGCTGATATTAATGTCCATAACATACCGTGGCTCAGACAATCTTCTACCGCAAGTCCTGCGGGCCATTTCGTTGAACTCTTCTGTGAATCTTTTAATTTGCAACAGCTAGTGGATGCACCCTATCGAATTCCTGATGCAGTTTGAGATAGAGCTAATTTACTGGAATTGTTTCTAACATCTCATCTTCACAAATATTCCATCTCAGTCGGCTCTCCTCTCGGTAATTCAGACCATTGTTTAATCACGGCTCAATTTACCACCTCAAGCCTGTGCCGCCCTACTTCTCCACCTACAAGTAGGCTTCTTTAGCACTACAAGAATTCTGATTGAACTTAGTAACATACTAAGTCTTGGCATGCGCAAATACATTTCGTATTCTTACAGCAGATCTTAACAACAGCAAAATCGCTCTTGGTTTAACGACAAGTGTAACCAAGTTATAAAAGTGAAAGAGTCTGCTTTTCGTGACTATCAATTGCATCCATGTTCGGAACTGAAACAAGTATACAAGGTTGAACGGAACACCTGTAAGTCCAATAATCCAGAAAGAAGAATTTCTTTTTGACCGGAATATTAGACAAAAAATCTTGGCAAGCCGCAAATGTAGCAATGGTTTCTGGTCTCTGGTCAAAGCCATCGGGAACAACTTCATCAGCTCCTCTATACCTTTACTACTTAACAATGGTGAAGTGATTTTTGACTCCCTAGATAAAACTAATATTTCAGCTGCTAGATTCGCTTCAAATTCTCGTCGTCCACCGACTTCACAAACATCTGTTTTGCATCTCCCGTGTGGATGTGTACAAGAGCCAATACACATCTGTACGAGAGATATGTTCAGGGTCCTTAACGTCTCCAAAACCGCAGGTCCTGATAATTTCTCGCCCCTGTTTATTGAAAGCTGTACCTCATCCCTGGCTAAACCTATGCGCAAACTATTCTACTTGTCTTATTCGACAGGAAAATTTCCAACTGCTTTGAAACTAACTTACGTTCAGCCTATTCTCAAGAACGGAGAGGATAGCGATCCCTCAAACTATTGACCAATTACAATCACTTCGATTCTTTCAAAGGCTTTTAAATCTATCATTAACTCGAAGTTAGTGCAGTATCTGGAAATTGATCATCTCATCAACGTTCGCCAATATGGCTGGACTCTCATCTGGAGACTTGCTCACTTTTTTCTTACGGAACGTTGGAACCGTAGTCTTCACAAATATTGGTGAGTCCAAAATCGTTGCCCTAGATATTTCAAAGTCCTTTGCTAGAGTCTGGCATCCACCACCTTTTAGCCAAATTTAAAGCACTTGGTCTCTCTCCTCCTCTTCTATTATGGATTGAAAGTTTCCTATCTAATCGCCAAATACGTGTTGTATTAGATGGTGTTACATATGAACCTCATATCATAAATGCCGGTGTGCCTCAAGGTTCTGTTATCTCTCAAACTCTCTTTTTAATTTTCATTAGTGATTTGCTTTCCCTTACTTTCAATCGCATCCATAGTTTCGCTGATGACAGTACCCTTGATTTCGGTTACACCTTTGATACTCTTGCGGACTCCAGAAGGAATGCAACATGTGTCAAATGAATCATCATTTGAATAACGATCTTGACAATATTCTCGCTTGGGGCAAAGTAAATTGCGTTGAATTCAATGCATCTAAGACCTAAAGCTGTTTCATCTCTTTAAAACAAGATCAACCACTTAGCCAGTCCCATTTCACTTGACGCACCATTAACTTCCGATTTACTATCTGTATGAATCCTTGGCATTAATATTTCCAGTAAATTAAACTGGACAGATCATATCTTCTCTGTTACTATAGAAGCATCGAAATATCTTGAATTTCTGAAAAAGTATAAAAAATATTTCAGCCCGTCAAATCTAGCGCTCCTCTACAAGTCCTATATCAGACCTAGAATGGAATACAGTTCCCATATCTGTGCTGGGGCTGGTCGCACAGCTTTAGCTTCATTAGATATTGTCCAGAAGAGAGCCTTCAAACTCATTGGTGATGTGGCAATAACTTGTCATATCGTCTCACTCGAGCACCGCCGCAATGTTGGATGTTTTTCGCTTCTGCACGCAATACTTCAAATTACTTTCGGCCGTGATGCTTTTTTATCCCGAACAGTACGAATGTGGAACAGCTTAACATCTTCTGTTTTTCCTCCAGCATACAACCTGCGGAAGTTTAAGGGCGACATACATCGGCACCTCCGCCACTCTCTTCATATCCCCTAATCCTGTCCCTATCTCCATCCTGTCATGCTGTGCTTTTCATCATAGGGTATCCCCTGAGCTTGGCTTAATAATATAAAAAACCAAATCTTATAAATTTTGATTCTAACTGAGCTTTTGAATTACTTATTAAACTGGCTTGATTTTTATTTTATTGATTCTTATTTACTAGATTCTGCTGTGTCCTGTTTTGATACGATCTTACACTTAAATTATTATAGTGATTTCAGATCTGGTGGCCTCGCGAATCATACTAAAAGTGTTATCGGAAATACATGAGTGTTTGTCATTTAAATGAAGAAAGTTTAATGAAAAAAAAATATGAATTCGACCATATATGTTTTTGGTTCCTTAACCCTATATATAATTGGTGTGTTGGAGAGTAGGTAAAGCCTTCACATTCCTAAGTTGATATGCTGCTTAAGCCCGTTATGTTTGTTTAAGGAATGACAGAGATAATATGTATATGTAGAGTGCGTGGAGGTGTGATAAAGATCTACCTTCGTTGTGCCAAATTGAACATATTTTTGTTATTTTTCTCATTGATGGCTTTTCCAATACGGCTGATGTGGAGCTACCAAATTCTCTGGTTAATGACAACTTAACTATCCTCGTCCACTTGAAACTTTTAGATATATAACTGCAAATTACCCTTGGATCTCTCCTTAAATAGTAACATTGATGAGCATACGTGATAAAACATATAAAAAGATGGAAACATTATTTCATTAACTCTCTTAGAAAAGAATATCGTAAATTGCGAAATCTCGTTACATCTTCCATTATAAAATTGACAATAACCTATACTACAGACAATTTTTTCCTGTTAAAATAACTTGAAATAACCTGAAAGATGCTGGCGTTGCGGCATCGAAAAATGAAATGTTGGATTCAGATCCTAATGTACTAAATGGTACTAAATGCCAAGTTTTCAAGTTCTTCTCCTATTAACTCATCCTCTGTATCCGGAATAGACAACTTTTTTGCCAATGTCATCTTTTTCCGATGGTTTTTCCATAATTAGAGCTGAAATGGATGAAATTATTAAAGAAATTTTCTCTGTTGGTCTTGAGATCAATCACTCGAAATTTCTCAAACTAATTCTCCTCCTTTTTGTATTTATTTCCTGACCCACGTCATCAATACTATCTTGTTAAACTCTTTTATCCCCGAATCAGGATAAGAACAAAAATAATTGCAATAAAAAAACATTCGAAGACAGCGGTTCCAGAATGTAGACTTACACGTATTGTGCAAAGTGGTCGAAAATTGTTGTACAATATCTTCAAAAATATCTTCATATCTAGAACACAATAATTTCTTAAATCCTTATCAATTTGGCATTATATTACGACATGTAATTGTAAGCCCTCTTGAAAGTTATTGAATACGTCGTACGGCTATCATTCGATGAAGAAAATGTTACTGCGCTTGTGCTGTTCAATTTCTCTAAGATCTTAGACAAGGTCGATGATAGCCTGTTAATTAAAAAAGAGTTGAGTAACAACTGCAATTTTTCATTCTCCGCGTGCAAACATTTTGGCATCTTATCTCTGTAATAAAATGCAAATTGTGGAATGCAATAATTTCTCCTTATAGTTCTTGTTAACAAATTGTAGTGCACCACAAGGATCTATTTTGAGACCGGTGCTCTTTTCGAACGAGTTAGAGCAAAGTATTATTTTAAATATAAATTTCGGTCGTTTAGGAAAATTATTAATATTTTGGAAAATTGGAAATTTTGTGGAACTGTCACTTACTAAATTATTAAAATTGCTACTGGTTCAAAAAATTCTTTGTTAGTCTTTTTTTTTTTGCAAAATTCTTGTGTTCGCTTATATTTCATTAGAGTTTGAGTTATTTGTTTCTTACTTTAGGATATTTTATTGTCTCTTTTTCCAATAGTCTTTTTCTCATAATTTTAATATTTTTTTTTAAATTAGTTAGAAATGTAATAGTCAATTAATTAAAGAGCCTACATATTAAGTATATATGTCGTAGGCATTTAATAAAATCCGGCATTTAATTAAAAGCCTAGTCATTTAATTAAATGTCGACATTCAATAAAAATCGTATTGATATCTTTCTTTTACCATTATCTGCCTAGGCATTTACTTAAATGCCGGCTTTTAATTAAATGCCGACTGGCTCTCCAGGCAAATAATAAAATAAGCAAATATATATCAACGCACGATCCGCAAGCCTTTACGCCGATAGTGTAATACCACCCGATTTAACCAAATACTAGGAGAGGGAGATGTGTGGTGAAGGGGGAGGTCGCACCCAGGCCTGCGACCCATACTGACACAAAGAAAAAAAAAACACTATTATGCGAAAACTATTGGGTTTTTATTAATAGTAACACGAAAACCTAAGTGATAACAAAGTATGTAAAAAACAAATCACAAAGAGAAATGAAATCTTAAGAATATCAGGGTTTTCCAGTTTTACATATAAATAGAAAGTCAATTACTTCCAAAACTTAAGGCAAACAATGGGTTCATCATCGGAAAAAGTCCAACCAAGCTAAAAATTTGTATTTGTATTTTTTAACTTTTAGCTCTCCAAATAAGTTGTGAATTAGTCTCCGGAATTCGGTTGTCCGCATAACTTATGACAGACCAAAGGCAAGGAAAAAATAACATTTTTTCGGTTTTTTGCGAATATCTTCGTTATTGTCGGGCTTAGGGCTATAAGGTATACTTATGAAAAAACAAAAAGAGCGGGGAACTTAGTACAAAAAATGTGAAATAAAGTTTATTGAAAATACTAATTGTTTTCCCGTAATCTAACATTGAAACTCCAATATCAACTTTGTATTGATATTTAATTGCATATAGTGATCGAAATGAGGTTTCTCGCGGTATTTCTGACATTTTAATAATTGAAACAGCTTTGGAATGTTCATGTACATGTACATGTTCTTGGGAGTTTTGGTTGATCGCACTCCGATTGATGAAGAGATTTTCTTTCTTTTCTCAATCCGGGCAAGGGACAAGTCGTGCGAAAACTTTACTTTTCTCGAAGTTTCAACTATCACGAAGACAGAAGGGATCATCTTTTACTTCCACACGCTTTCACTCTGTATATGACACAATGTCTGCTCTTTTCATAAAGAGAAAACTGGAGCTCTCAAATTTTTCACAAAACGTCAAGACAAATTTTCAACCAGAGTGCTGGTTCTCGAGAATCAACTTCTTCGGATGGAATTCGAATCTTTCGAGCTGTGAATGGTGGTCCAGTTAAACAAGATGACTTGAACGCATATCGTTATCTTTGCTTTATGACAGCTATAGGCAAGAACAAGTCGGTAAATTTTAGTTTATTAACCCCAACAGCTGACGAACTTAAAGAGCACCTGTACCGTGTTTACTACCAAGTGCAGTATTGGTTAGAAAATCAACTCAATCCACAAGATTGGGGATGGGTACTCAAAAACGGAATATTGGAGCGAATAAAAACATCGCAACCTCCTGCCCCAGAGCGTCTTTTGAACATGATTTTTTGTAATTGTTCGAAAGACTGTGGCGCATTGGGCGGTTGTCGAAAGTTGGGCCTCCAATCTTCAGTAGTTTTTGGAAATTGTTGTGGACATCTTGCCCGAATGCTGCCCCAATCGAGGATTCCATAGAAAAAGAAACGATATCGACGAACCAAAAACCGATTCTATTGATTCCGAGCAATTTACCGAAAGGGTAAACACGGGAACCTTATTACTGAGCCTCCGATGTCCGTCCATCTGTCTGTCACCGGACTGTGTCTCATGACCCGTAATAGGTAGACAGCTGAAATTTTCACAGAGTTTGTATTTCTATTGCCGCTATAACAATAAATAAAAAATAAAAATAAATAAAAAGTAAAGGGGGCTCTCATACAAGAAACGTGATTTCTTCGGCATTGTTTTCCTCGTCTTATTCTCATTCATTATTATTATCGTAACTAGGCATAATTTTTTCAAATGAGAATTATTTTTTCAAACGACGCCTGCTCTCATTTGAAAAAATAAATAAAAAGTGCATAGTGTTAAATTTTGTACAATGGTGCATGCAATTAAATATCAATACAAAATTTATATTGAAGTTTCAGTGCCATATTACGGGAAAACTGTTAGTGTTTTAACTTTATTCCACCTTTTTTATGGAGAATTTCCCGCTCTTTCTTTTTCATATCTATACCTTATATTAAATCGTATTCTCAAAAAACCGAACAAAGGTAATTTTTTTCCCTGTTATGCGGTCAACCGCATTCCGGGGACTTTTCACACCTTATTTGGAGTGCTAAAAGGTAAGTGTATACCAATTTTTAGCTATTTTGAATTTTTTCCGAAGTGAAATCCTGAAGTTGCTGGAATAAATAGCTAACACCTATTTAGATATTTTGATATTTTCTTATTGTTGATAAATATTATAATAAAAGTAAAACATTTCTAATTTCAGTTGAATATTCATTGCATGGTTACAGTACGTATACAAGCTACATAATACATTTACAATTTTGTAACGTGTCCTCTCCACCGAGCCTAGAACATTACCTAACTAAAATTGTAGATCCGATTCTTTATGATTACATTGGATACAATATTCCCTATATTATTATCATTATGGTAAGATGAAAATGTTTAAATTCCATTATAACTATTCTATTTCCATTTTTAGTGGGCTGGTGCAGAATTTATTTTCTACTTGTGTATTACTGATATTTTTCTGATAATAATTAGTCTCGGTCTTGTAACACGTCTTAAGCAATTTAATGCACGTCTTGAGAAATTAACTGGATTGGTAGGTTTAACTTATTATTTACTGATTCTTTTACATAAAAAATTTGAGTGAAGAAAAATTGAACTTTTCGACCCAGCGATCAGAAAGGTCTCATCAGTATGGTTATCTCTGATCGCCTACCTATATAGAGGTTAATTGAAAAGTTCTATCTTTCAGCATATTGATGCAATTTGCAAATTTATTGTAATTTCTTTCAATGAATTTCAGTTGTTTAGACTAGAAATTTTCCAGCTAAAAAGGCGATAGGATAACTGAATAAACACCTTGTAATTATTGAACAAATCAAAATTTAATATGAATTCTATATACATTTCCAATGACTTATTAAATTCGAAAACATTGAATTCTCAGTTTAATTTCTCTAAATAATCGTTTTTGAAAAAAGGCACCGTGGTCTCAATTTTAATTAATTAATATTAAACAGCGTTAGAACTGTAATATAACAGTTGATCATACGTAACTTGATATTTTCTCAAGAGATGGCGATACAAATAGAAAACTTCGTATCTGTATGTCATGCAAAAGGTTTGCAAGGGTGGTCGGTGCGTTTTGGCATCATTAAACTTATACAGTTTATTATACTTGATCAATACGATTGAATTTGACTATTTTCAACTGGCTACGTTATTCCATTTTCGATATACCGGTATATTTGAGTAAATGAACAACAATAATAGTAAGGTAACAATAGATTAACATGCGACATTTTGTTATTATTATATATATTATATATACAGGGTGATTCCGATCAAAATACCATCCGATATACCATGCGATTCCTTGAGGTAAGATGATCAAAAAATTGTTCCACATACCCCACCTTAAAAACCTTCCTTTAGGAGTTGTGGCTAGTTGAAGATTTCGCCAATATTCTTATTCATGAGAATAAATGAGTATAAGTTTTAAACCACCCTATAGATTTTCGTTATTGTTGGCTTATTAAATAGCCAAGAATGGTAGCTGTCGAAAAGTGTATTACTCTGTATTTTTTAATTAAGCTTCTTTAAATTATTCTCAAATATTTCCAAAATTTTCGATTTTTTACACACAAAAGTTTTTGAAATAAATAACGGCATTTATGAAATTTGTGTGTAAAAAAATCAGTTAGTTAAGCAATAAGCATTCATTTCTTCTTAGAAATATACAGAAAATATTTCGGAAGAATTTTAATGTTCTTTGGTGGTGTTTGGTGTACCGTTATCTTTCAAAAATACATAAAATTTCTAATAAAAATATTAATTCCCAGTAAATTTTTAAGAAAACATTTGTGGTTTCCCTACATCAGGTCAGGCATCGTTGAATGAATTTATATTGAAACGAGGAATTGCTGTCGGCCTCCCAATAATACATATAAATTCTAAAAAATCAAGTAAGAAAGTTAGAATTGGTTTAAGAGAATTGGTTTAAGATCAATTCTTATGATACCCCAAATGAATACCTACTCGTGTGTAATTTTTGTGCAAGTTTGATTTTTGAAGTGGTTTTTCGCATATATTTCTATAACGGTTCATCGGACAGAAGAAATGATTATAATCAATGTTATAGGATATTATATTCTGAAGAACTTTTCGGTACATTAAAATTGTATAGGACTTATGGTTTTCACAGTATACGTAAAAATTCTAAATTTTTATATGGCAACACCAAGAAGCGGTTGCCCGATTTAGCCCATTTTTGAAATTTGTATTTACTATTTTCATAAAAACCCTATGTAGAAGAAGATTTCAGCTCTCTACGTCGACGCGTTCTCAGGTAGTGTCAAAATATATAGTGAAAACAAAATTTTTGTATGGCAACCCTGTGTGCAAAATTTCAGCTCTCTAGGTACACGTGTTCTTGAGTTATCGTGAGGACAGACGGACGGACGGACATACAAAAATCAAAATAATTTTTAATTTTATGCATGGGGGTCTAATCTATTTTGCTCTACCATCATTATTTCTAGATATTTCCAACGGAATGACAAACTTAGTATACCCCATAGATTTCATCTAGAGTATAAAAATGTCCAGTAAATTTTTAGAAGAAAATTGAGGCCTTCGCTACATCAAGTCGAGTCGTGGCATCGTCGATTTTATATTGGAGCGACGCATTGCTGGCTTACCCTTTGGCCCGTCGTATACGCTGCATTTGTTGCCGATTAGTGACACTCGTGGGGAGGAAATTTTCCTCCCTCCGACTGTCTTTCATCACCAAAAAGTATCATGCGCGTACAGTATGCGACAAGGTGTAGACGGCCCGCAATTAGAAACTTGTCATTTCTGAATTTTTCCTTCCCCCGATTTCCTCTTATCAACGACAAATAAAGCAAATGAGGTATGGTCAAGTGGATGCATCGTCGATTTGATATTCTAGCGAGGCGTTACAAATTTTTGTACAACTTGCCCAGCCTTTGTATGGTATTAATTTGTCTATGACAAAATTTATTGATTTTATATTCCTAGAAATACCTGAAGAACCGCAAGAAAGAAAAATGATAAAAGAAATCAATTTCACTAATACGCATATCATATCATTTTTCCATCTAGGCGACCTTACCAACTTTGACATTTCTATAGAATACATGAGATCAGGTTATCTAGAACCTAATGATAAAGCTGGTAAGGTTGGTAAGTTGAACTGAACTTGGTCTACTTTCTACCCAGTTGTAACAAAGAATTCTTTATCCATACATTTGTTAATTGAGAAGAATGTTTTCGAAGTAAGTAGCCTGAATCGTTTCTTGAATTTGTACATCAATTTCTTATTACATATACACAAGTGCCTTTCATTAGAATATTTTTAAATTAAGTGAAAATAAGTGCTACAGATTTACATGCCGACCCCGAACATAAGCTCATCATCCTGAGCTGCCAAAACTATTTATTTAAATTTTTTTTTAATATATAAAGCTTATCCTGTGTTTATTCCGTTATCCGATTCGAAGTAAGACAAAAAACAAAACAGCTCAAAAAAATAGGTATAAACCAATCATCTAAAACTTTAATTTGAGCATAATATTACCGTTGTAATCAATCCTTGATCATTTTCAGATTCTTCCAGAAAACGTATGGGGAGAAATTCGAGCTGATTACGTAAAATTGTGTGAACTTGTGGAAATTATAGATGAAAATATTTCTGCAATAATTTTGATGTTCTGTGGAAGTAACGTTTATTTTATTTGCACCGAATTTTTGTACGTTTTTATGTAAGTTGTGTTCTTTATGCATACTAAGCAATGAATGAAACTTTTTTTATTCATGTACAATAGTAGCAATTATGGATCTAATATTATCTACATCGCTAATTGGTATGGAGTGGTGATCTTATTTTTCCGAACAATTGCAACATTTTTATCAGCTGCAGCCATTTATGATCAATCTAAACTCTGTCTTAAAACACTTCACAGTGTTCCCAGCGAATCCTGGTGCTCTGAAGTAAGTATATATACATATTATTGTAACTCAAACAATTTTAAGTGATTTCGATAAAATTTAGTTTCGATAATATTTACTAATCTACATTCGGTATATAATTACCATTCTAATAATACCACCCTGACTTACCCGCAACCCTGCAAACATTGTGAGGCTAATGCGAATCGCAAAAATATCATAAAGAGGAATATAAAATTCGCGTTAGTGAATTCAAATGAGATATGACAGTGAAACCTCGAGCGGGAGCAAATGTTGACAGAACATTGTAATCTATTGGTGGTATCACTTCAGATTCACTTTGACTTTCTTTTTCGACAAAATGTGATGAATGTATCCAAAGTGAATATTAATCTACTGTGGTAGAGATAACTTAAACGATTCGCAAGTGAAATTATTTTCATTAGCGATATTGCTCCATTACATTGGTGGAATCATTTTCTCTTCCAATCTAATCCAGTCTCCTATAAATGTGACCTCTCATTTAACTCTTAATGTTAATAAAATGTCAGTTTAATTGCTCAACTTTTACAATTCACTGATAGAAACAAAACACGAAAAATTTCTGAGCTGTTCACGCTGAAATATAAACTCAGAATGGAACAAGTAAAAAAGCTAGAATTGTTCTAAGACCAATTCTTATGATACCCTAGATGAATGCCCGTATTAAATTTCGTATGGTCACCGATCTATTCAAGTATTGATTTTGAAGTTGTTTTTCGCATATATTTCTAGAACGGTTTGTCGCACAGAAAAAATGATTGTAACCAATTTTATAAGATTTCGTATTCTGCAGAAGTTTTTAGTACAATAGAAATGTCTTGGACTGATCGTTTTCAAAGTATACATAAAAGGCCTAAATTTTTATATGATAACATCAAGAAGGAGTTGCCCGATTTAGTCCATTTTTATTTGCTAATGTAGTAAAAACGTCATGTACCAAATTTCAGCTTTCTACGTCGACGTGTTCTCAGGTAGTGTCCAAATATATAGCGGAAAACGAGATTTTTATATGGAAACCCCACGAAGAAGTTGTCCGATTTGTCTCATTTTCGAACTGAATTTTACTTTTTTTTTTAAAGTCCGTGTACAAAATTTCTGCTCTCTAAGTATACGCGTTCTCGACAGACGGACGGACGGACGGACATGCAAAAATCAAAATAACTTTTAATATTATGAATGGGTGTCCAATCCATTTTGCTCTACCATCATTATTTCGAGGTGTTACAAACGGAATGACAAACTTTGTTATACTCTATAGATTTCATCTAGAGTATAAAAATAGAACTGAAAATCTTGAAACTGTAAAATTTTCAGAAGTTCGGGTACAAAACAGCGCACCTGCACGTTATGTAAGATTAATAAAAGAGAATAGAGTTTATATTCGCGTCCGTTTCGCTTTTATATCACTTCGATACCATAAATAATAGTATCAGCGAATAGCAAAATTAGTATGCTGACATCATTGATAAATTTTATTATAATCGCGGGCCGTCATAATAACTATGCTCTATTGCTCTTGTACAGTAACAATAAAATAAAGAATACAAATTGAATTGAAAAATTGTTACAATTACGAAATAATCATTGAATTGCCTTGACTTGAACTTAATAAATTTCGAGTCCAAGTTTGACGTTTTGTAAAAATGATAAATTAATCTCGTCAAAGGGAATTATTATCAAATTAAGAATTTTATCTTTTTTCCGCGCTATTTATTTCCTACTCTTTACTTCTTCAAGAATTCTTTGTGAAAACGAGACTTCGAGAAAATGTTCGCTGGGATGGAATTGCTGCTCAACATTCATTAGGCGTGCCTTCGTATTGCAAAGCGCTTTTATTGGAAATCCGCTTCAATTTGTTCTTTGCATTTTCTCATTTATTGATAAAAAATTGAAATTTCATAATAAATAAATATTTTTAGTAACCATAATGACGGCAGAAATAATTCTATAAGATCTAACTTTTACCCTGTTTGTTTTATATGTGCAAGGGAAAGGTCGGTTGTTTCTTTATTAAGAAAACAAAATAAAATATTTTTATTAGTTTTTATTTAAAATTTTTAATCAAAAATTTTATTTCCTTCATCAGTAAAACACTGTCAAATAGTTTTGCCAGCTTATCCATTTAACTGGAAAAGAATCGTTGTTTTTGGAGGCCGAGTAATTTTCCACTGCTATTTGGATACCCTCAAGATTTATTTCCCAACCAAACTCTGTAAGATTTTTAGACAGTCTAGCGTTGTTATGATGAAACTTAAACCCTTTTTTGTTGTTTACGATAAATTTGAGTATCCAAATCAGCAATTTACATACAATAACGATCGCTGTTAATCGTCTCATCTGCTTTTTACTTATAGTATACACTAAAATACCCTAGCGGTCCCACCAAAAATAATCTTTATCGATACTCTCCTGCTTTTGACATAGATAACGGAGGTTCTCTCCTGTAAACATAGGCTCTTTTTCTTACCACTATCGCTTTTTATCTCCAAGATTTGAAGCACATAAGGAAATTCTGTTCATTAAATTTTTCTCGTTTATGTAAATCATGTCACACGCAAATATAGTATTTCGACACAAACTCAAGTTTTCCGATGAAATGCAAGCTTGAAAACCACTTCTACCGAACTTACTTACTTTCCTGATAATAATGCGTAGCACTTCATTACTCATGTCTGATGGTTCCTGATCTGGGTTGGTTTTTCAAACAAATGTAACCTAAACGAAATTTTGTAAACAATCTTTGGCATGTTCGAACTGGTACTCTCCAAACACTGCACACAAGGTTTTTGCTGCTTGCACAGAGTTACTTATTTTTTGGAATTCATAGAGTACTCAATATCTTTAGTGGAGTTCTTCAATAATGCTGAAGGTTGTAAAGGCTTAAACAAATTGAAAGTGAACAGTAGACCTTTCTATAGCCTATGTTCCAGAGACCCCATAAGGGGACTCAACCTCGGGTTTCAATCAATCAATCAAACATACGAAAAAAATTATATAAATCATCTAACAATGCTAATATGCTTATACCTTATACCGATCCAGAATACTTACTAACGACCAACAGGACCAACAGCGACAGCTTTCCGCTGCATGTAAAAAACTGCGGCTTATAAAATTTATAGTTGTGTGAACTACCTAAAATATATATTTTTTTTAATTATATTACGCTTGTGCAATTTTAAGAGTTTTTAAAATTTCCTGTTCGACGAAAAAATGTATGTAAATAAAACGAAAACTTTGCTTGAATTTCTTTATTATAATTTAAACGAAAGAACTTGTACAATGAGATAAAAGATCCGATCGATAGCGAGAAGTGCGAAAGACTAAAAATGTGTACAGCTTTGAATGATCATGAATTCGAGTTTGGTATTTGAATATAATGCAAGTACAGTTCAAAAATTTATGACAATGGCCAGGGCCCCATTCCACAAAACTACAAGGGTACAAGTCTTGTAGATTCTGTACCACAAAAATTATTCATCTTTTTGTAGGAAATTTTAAATTTCCCTAGACTTGTAGATTCAATGTACAAATCTAAAATATTTTCCAGGTTAAACTTGTTGCATATAGCAAAGCATAAATTCTTCCATATACGATTGTATAATAAAAATATAGTTTATTAGACCAGAAAAAAAAATTTCAATAGATCAAATTTTGGAAGTAGCGTAGACTTTGTATGACTCGAACATGCAAAATCTTAGCAATCCAAGGAAAAGCAGCATAGGTTAAAATTAACAGAAAACCGAGAATTTTATGCATTTCAGAGAAAATTTTGTTAAATATAACCATAGTTATAGAGAAAAGAAATTTTTCAATAAATGTTTTATTGTCAAATCAAAAAAATTATTCTCTCTATATATACTTTGTTATTTCACGAAATATAAGATCTGAACTTGAGTTACTACACAATATAGGTACATATCATTTTATTATAAATAAATAATTCTTTTCCCAAAACACTGTGATCACCAACCACGCTAACGATAAACTTTAAATGTATACTGTTTTTCTCCATTGGTTACCGTTATTGCTTTCGGATTCTTATGATCTATACTACAGTATTGAACAAAATTTAATTATATTAACGATTAATGTTTACGATTAAAAGTACCAATCATCAATCAGGAACAATGATTTAATTATTTAATCGTTTAAAGAAATCATGTGAAACGATTACTGATTAATTATTAATAAAAAGTAATCGCATAGCACCATTAACGATTGATTAATCGTTAATCGATTAATGGTTTTCAAAAATGATTAATTTATTTTAATTTCCACTAATTATTTTGATTAACTTTCAAGCATTTTTAATATTTTTCAGTAACCTTGTTAGGCACTAATCAAAGAAACGAACGTGCCTTAACATATGATGAGAAAATTTGCGCCAGTTGCATTCTCATGTTCCCCGTATATTGATAGTGACGATTTTTTTCTACTAAGCTCTTATAAAATAAAGAAGCTGTTTTTGCTTAGCAACTTCTATATGCCTCTATTCTGCATTTGGTAGTTCGAAATCTAAAATGTTTAATTTCATAATTTTGGTTTTAATTTCTAACACTATTTTCATGGTTGTTTTATTGTTTTTATTTCATTTTATTACATTTTTTTACTATTAACTAATAAACGTATCTGGAGTTACCAATACCTTGTTCAATTATTAAAATTAACAAATCAATCGAAAAATACGATTAACGATTAACGATTAAGACCTATCGATTGAACTTTATTATTATTATCGATTAACGATTAAATTGATCAATCGATTAAATTAATTCCGATTACTTTCTTGAGATTAATTCTTCAATTATAATTTTCAATCTTTAATTTGATTAAAAAATTTAATCGATTAATGCCCAACACTGCAAAGTACATATAATTTTGAAAGCAATACGGAAACTTCCTGGATTTTTGAGTTGTCAAGTGTTATTTACTGCGTAAGGTTAATAATTAATTACCATGTCTTGTATTCTAATTTAAATGTTAAATTAATCAAATTAATTAATTCTAAATACATGTATGTGTGGAAATGAATGTAGTTCATTCAAAAAAATTATTAACTTCGGTATCAACATTTTACTTTTTGCTGACTTGAACGAAAATACATTAGTCTGAAAACATAGGTAGAAAATTCACTGAGTTTCTACAAGCCGTGATGGATTTTTAAGTCGAATTGTAGTTTTCTGGTACAGTAAGTTGTACAAGTCAAAATTTCCCACTTGTAGAATTATCGTTGCACAATTGTACAATGAATTCTACAAGTATTGCTTTGTGGTACACAAAATGTCTGCACTTGTTGAAAAACATTTGTAGTACAAGTACTTGTAGTTTTATGGAATGGGGCCCAGATCGTTGAGAGTAATGATAATCTAGGCAAAGAACATTTTATAGCTAACGTTACAGAGTGATCTAATTCTAACAATGTTAGAGTGAATTTAGCTGGAGAGTTTAGATTTATGTAGGTGAAGTCTCAACAACGCTAGTTCCTTTGTTGATTTCATTGGTGCTCAAATGAAATCATTCCTTTTCAAATTCCAGCAACTAAAACAGTTAAAATTTTCTGCAACTAAGCTTGCAGCTCAACCGCTTGTTTGTGGCAAGGCCAAGGATATTTTCTTCCCTTAAAAATATCATTCATAATGATGGTTCAATTAATAATAACTGTTCTGATTGCCAATCAATAGGGAATGCTTAAGGCAAAAATTCAAATTCTTGCCCTTTAAAAGAAGGCTTGTGCTCCAATAGTTAATAAAATCAAGGGAAATAGGACAAACTAAAAATTTGACTAAGAAGATACAAGGGGAATGTCATTAGGGTAGGGCACACTTTAAACTTTTGACCAAAACTTCAGTTTAAAGAAGAGTTTGGTCAATCCAAGCACATCTTTAGAAAGATCTGGGAGAAAGGAACACTTTTGCTGAACATCGCAAATTAATTGGGTGAAAAAATAACAAAATATAGGCATTTAAAAAAAAAACAAAGTGAAATGCTGTCAAGGTCGGCCTATATTGTCTAGGTTGACCCATCGCTGAAAATCGACGAAATATTCTGGTCAAGTGATTCAAAATGACCTGGAAAAATTAATTGAATTAAATAAAAAGCCGAATTTGTTGCATTTTTCTGTTTTTGATTCAATTTCGCAAAATTTGAATGGCACATTATTCGGAATCGCATTTTCAGCAAATGTAACAGCTCCTCATTATATTGGCGCATTTCAAATGCACTTCTATCTGGCATTATCTGAAGACGGATTTTTCTGTGCTTTTCCTTTAACTGGTATTTTATTGGCGAACTTCATTGTGGTTGGTGCTGGACGTTTTTTGGGCATTTTCGAAACACATAATCACGTTCAGCCAGCCCTGACTGCAGAAATTCTCCCACCACGCGTCACACCACAATCAAACGTTAAGAAATTGAATTTTCTTCTTCATTTGTTTTCAAGCATAAAACCACACAACACATTCACAATCATAGACACCAGGAGGTGGTGCAATAACCCCTGGCTTGAAAGAAAGCCTATTTACAAAATATATTATTATTGAGTTTTTTTTTCAATTAATTTTTTATTGAATAAAAATTTGAGGTGTCTAGGTCATTGACCAAAATTGGTCAACATTTTGTCAATGATTTCAGTGTCGTCTATTCACCCTTTTTCTATGCACACTGAACATGGACAAACCGCTTAGTTCAAATATAGACATCTTCCTAAAAATAATCCTGCCGACGCCAATGCTCACATTCACAATACTTACCTTGACGATTGAATATTTTCGCATCACTTTCTGGCCATATTCACTGTTGCTAAAAAAATAAACTCTTCTTGAAATTTTAAGCCACTAAATCCCGTGACACACGATGATACACACTCGAGACTAGACACGACGTAAAACCGGTTTTTGTATCGAGTGTGTATCAGCCCATGGTACACGTAGTTTATACACGGTTGATACACGTTCTTCATTCAGGCAGCAAAGAAAATTCATCATTTCCATATGTTCTATACGCACCCAAACAGAGTACACACATACCACATATCTAATAAAACACTCGTGTATCATCCGAGTCTAACCCTCTGCTCTAAATTGAGGTATACACGAAAATGTTCTAAAATAGTGCTAAGAAAACTAGTTTTTAGGACGGTGTATCGCGTGTGTATCATCGTTTGGTTTTCTTAGCGCACTTTGAGAACATTTTTGTGTATACCTTAATTTAGAGCAGAAGGTTAGACTCGGATGATACACGAGTGTTTTATTACATATGTATGCGTGTACTTGGTTTGTGTGCGTATAGGACATATGATGGATTTTCTTTGCTGCCTCAAGAACGTGTATCAGCCGTGTATAAACTACGTGTACCATGGGCTGATACACATTCGATACAGAAACCGGTTATACATCATGTCTAGTCTCGAGTGTGTATCATTGTGTGTCATGGGACAGTGCACAACACATGCTTAGCGTTTACGCTCCAAATCTATAATGAGAGAAGTTTTGTCGCGCTCACATATTGGTGGCGCTAGTGGTCAAAACGAAAAAAATCGCAGTTGTCCGACCTGGACGACAGACCAACCCTGACGAAATTCCCCTATATTTATCTTAGATTTTTTTTGGCTCCCACGCTGTGGGTGGAACGTTTCGGGGCTAATTTTTTTTTTCGGTCATTGTTAACCGCACTTTTTAAATTTGGCGGGGTAAAGGTTTTTTTAGAATAATATGGATAAGGACCACCGCTTAAGGGATTATCTTAAAACACACTTTTTCGTATGAGCCTTCATCTTACAACTTTTATGAAAATTATATGTCACTTCTATGTATTTAACAGAAAAAACAGTTAACGGCTTTTGATATGTAAACAAAAGCGAACTTTCGGTGAAGAACTATTCGAATTCGGTTTTCAGTGTTCGATATGCAAGTGCCATTAGAATGAATGCGTTCCACCTTTTATTCGTGAAATAGTGAATTGGGACACGTTTGGCGGCTTTCACACATACTGAATATTTCGAAACTATTCGACTATAATTATATTTTAGTTATTTCATAATTTTCTTCAACATCAAAAAATTTCTTCCGCAGATTCAACGTTTGATTTGTCAAGTTAACTGTGAGAACATCGCTCTGTCAGGAATGAAGTTCTTTTATATCACAAGAAAATTGCTTTTTGCTGTAAGTCGTATGTTCTTTTTTTTTAAATAGGAATACCATTATTAATAAAATTAATTAAACTTTTTGTATATTTTTGTATATGTAGATGGCGGGAACAATAGTCACATACGAACTTGTGTTAATTCAAATGAACGGGATCAACAAAAAACATGAATTGACTTATGATTGTGATTTTTTTATAAAATAGATGTATAAATAGATGTAAATTTGCGCTTGAGTGGAATATTTTGAAAATAAACGAATGCACTTTAAAATGTTTTTTCATTACCTTTTTGAATACCTAATATTTTTTTATCGAAAAGTGAAAGGAATTTGAAATCCTTCTCCATCAGAATATTTGGAACTGAAGTAATGGGGCTACTATACTTCTTATGTTAGGGGATAGCTCTGTCTGGAAATCGATTTTACATGCATCTGACCACATCGTGACGTAAAATGTATTTTCCATATAAAGCCACCAAAAAGGCCATCGACTATGGTAAGTACCAGATCAGGCTGTTGATCGGCCTAATGATTTGCTTATTGCCTACTTGAGTATCTGGTTAAGCAAACAGACAAGTGGTGTATGATGTCCTCAACAAAATCCCATAGTGTATGGGTAGTAAAGGAATCACAACCTCATCCGATCTACACGTAGCCGACTCTCTCCTGAAAAAGGACGATGTAAACTACGTAGACGTAGTAACTCAGGTGAAAAGCACAAGAGATCTGTCACATCGTAGCTCTCAGAGGTCATACTGCCGGTTTCATTAATAACAAGTCTTGAACTATATAACACGGAGATAAATTCATAATTAGTAAAGCTATCCGGACTGCTGCGATAACGCATCGGCCTAGTTGATGTTTATTGTGGAAACAAATGAATATTGGATTGGTGAAGACCAAGAGCCAGCGTTGGATAGAAATTTTCCCTCCTAATGAATCTACTGCTACAGACAGTTTTTCTTCTTTATATCCTGCTCAGGTGAACAGTCAATGACGATAGAACACAATTCGTTAGCGCTATCATAAAGCATATCAGTTATTAATTTACCTTTGACCAATACCATCTACCATCCTTAAGGGTTACTGAAGATTACTTTAGTTTAATCAGAGAACTTAAAGAACTTCCAAAAAATCATCAATAATATATCCCATGTGGCAAAGTCTGGCAATTTCATTAAAGAAATAAAATCACCTTGACTGTCCAAATAATATGTTTCCCACACAAAAACTCTTTGCATGTTGAACAAATGTATGGCGACATTTTCGTCCCAGACTGTACAACTGATAGTTACAAAAAAAAACAAAAAAAAGCAACGCTATAATCATAAAAAAAATACAAGAAAAATAATTTTAAATGCCTTGATAATTACAAAAGGAGAACTAGGTAGATAGGCGTAGAATTTGAAAATGAAAAATTAAAAACAATATTGTAATGAGTCTGATGTCAACACTCTCGATAGCAAGAAAAAGCAATTAGTAAAATTATAATAATTTAAAAAAGTATAAAATTAAAAAAGAGCTGTATACCAATAAGGAGAGCACAACCCGGATATAAAAAGTAAACTTCTGGGAAATCTTTCAGCTCTTGAACCGATGTTTGGGTTCCCAATAAATTTTCAATTTTCAAAATAGCGCTGTCATACATTAGTCTTTTAGACAACTTGGCTTGTTTCTTAATATTTCAAGCCCCGATGCTAATCAGACCCAATCAGTCTGATAAGGTAGCCACTGATTGGACCGTTACCAAGTCAAGCGATTAGGTGAATCCGTTACCGGATTTGACTTTCCAATCCTCGGTTTCCTGCAAAGTACAACGAAATCACTACATCCTATTATAAGGACATTAGAAATTTTGACGATTTGCCACAGTAAAATTAGGCCAAATCTCTAAAGGTATACTATGAATTCTTAATCCTACGCTTCAAATATTTCCTATAGCACGATATCGTATTCCCACGATTCAACGAATAAAACAATGAAAAAACCGGACAACCGACCATGAAAAATTCAGTCTTTCAAATGTTCGAAATGATTCTGTTGTGTGCCTATATCTACAATCCCTGTCCAAATTATTAGAAGCACATAAAATTTTCAGCAAGAAATGTATTCAGATCCTTTTAAATCGCTCTATTTGATATTTGGCATACGTTAAGCCCATGATACAAAGAAAAAAATTTTCTATTTGGAAATTTCTTTGCTTTCCCACTAGCACATAATTACTTTTCCCGAAGTGATTTAAATGAAGAAACTAATATTTTGTTAAATATTTTAATATATTCAAAACGTATTTCAGTCAATAAAATACGAAAAACTTAAAACAAATTCGCTGGAAATGACAGTAGGCACCTCATGACGTAACAACACAAAAAATTTCTCTCGAATCGGCCATACCTTGTTATCTTTGTATCATACGTTAAGCCCTCTACCTGGATTTGTATTTCTCTTACCTATTTGGTATTACCGAAAATGTTGCTATCTCGCTCACACTCGTTTATGTATGACATAAATCAAATGAGCGTCGCCAGCGGGTTAGGGTTGGCAATACTTATTCTGCTTTTTTGCCTCTACAGTATGGAGTTCCCCAAGGATCGATATTGGGTGCGCTGTTATTCAGCTTATTCATCAATGACTTGCCGAAAGCAGTTCGTGATGTAGAATTACACCTCTATGCGGATGATGTTCAGGTTTATCTAAGCCGGCCCATAGGTCTTCTCCAGGATTGCTTATCATGCATTAATAGTGATCTGGATAGAATTTATGCCTGGTCTATGGATAATGGTCTGCAACTTAATCCCGTAAAATCACTTTCTATAAGTTTGTATAATAATAGATTCGATGTGTCCGATGTCCCACCAGTGATCCTGAACCATTCTCCACTACCCATGCTGAATAAGGTTACCAATCTTGGGATAGAATTAAACAGCAGTATGAAGTGCTGTGATTATATTAAGGCGAGATTGGGTAAAATTTATGCTGGGCTACGTAGACTTTGGCTCTCGGCCGATATATTGCCTCGTAACACTCGTCTGGTCCTAGTAAAGACGTTGATTCTGCCTCATTTCTCGTTTGGTAGCGTTGTGTTTCCCAAACTAGATAGTATATGTGCACGTAAAATGGAGGTTGCATTCAACGACTGTATCCGATTTATTTTTAGATTACGACGATTTGATCACGTTTCCCCATTTAGGCTACAATTACTTCGGTGTTCTCTGGAATCCTTTTTAAAACATCGGGTGCTCTTCCTACTGTTCGGCATACTACGGTCCAATAAACCGGATTATCTCAGGGAACTTTTCCAGATTACTTCGTCTCAGCGGAACAGAAACCTGATAATGCCACGATTCTATAGATCAGTTATGGAGAGTTCTTATCTCGTCCATTCTATCAGACTATGGAATAGTTTACCCGTTACTATACTATACTTAAAATAACCCCTTTATAGGATAATTCTTCCTATTCTCTTCTAGGCTAAGAGGTAGTATTTAAACTATTTATATTATTCTTATATTATATTTAAACTAAATTTGAACTAATTGATAAAATGCAGTAGATACTAATTTGTTTGCTTGTTTGCTTTTTTTGCTTTGAAATAACTTTTTTATGTATTTTTTTTTCTTTTTTATTTTCTCTGAACTATCAACTCAATGCAGATTAATTTTATTCATAGCTCAGTTCTTATTTTTAACACTAATTCATCTAGCATCGACTTACTATTTCGTACTATAAAAGATTGTAAATCTTGTGTACATTTACTAGCAATAAATTCTTATTATTATTATTCTTATTACCTGGCTCAGTTTGCGCGATAATTTTGAATCAGAAAGACTTACTTTGGTTTTTACTTTATTATTGCAGTATTTTTTTGTTTTTATGGACTTATTATAATTTGAAGTGTTTTTTATTATTTTGAAAAACTTCTTAGTTTTGTATTAAGCTTAAATAAAATTTTATAAAATGGATAAAAGCAGCAATCTGACGAAAGAAAAAATCCACGAAGTGAAGGCCTTGATCTATGTGAAAATGTTTTCGAATCGAGAAATTTCCAGAAGATTGAATATTTCTGAGACTTCTGTAAGAAGGATTAAAGGAAAAATTGAAAATTATGAGGATTTTGTCCTCAAAAGAAGAGAAAGTGTGGCCACGGGCTGAAAGACTCCTCAAGAAAATATGCGTAGAAAATCGGTTTGCTTCCACGAGTGAATTTAAAAATGAATTAAATCAGAGAACTGTCCGCCAAAAGCTTATTCAGCTGAATATGAAAGCCTGTAGACCCGCTTGCAAACCTAAACTGACCCCTGCGATAAAAGCAAAACGTTTACTATGGGCAAGGAAGCATCACAACAAAAATTTAGATTTCTGAAAATTGTTAAATTTACCTTATGTTTATAGTTTTATACTTTATTTATTGCATTTGCTCGTAATTTAATTAAAATTACGTAAATTTTCATAGATATGAATATTTTTTCATTGATTATTTTAGTAATGAAAGCATTTTCGAAATTCTTGCTAATAAAGCGCAATAGTTAGAAGGCGTCCAGGTGACAGATTCACAATGCGTCATACCGACAGTGAGGCACCCTACAAAAGTAATGATTTGATCAGTCATCTCTGTAAAAGGAAGTGGACGTCTGTACATTGTAAAGGGTACAATGAAATAAGACCAATACAAGGATGTCCTCCAGACAAGATTGTTTCCTCAGTTGAAGGATTGGTTTCCTAATGGAGAAGACTTTCAAGAAGACTGTCAAAACTTTTCTCCGCGAAGAAAACGTACCCGTTTTGGATTGGCCAGACAATTCTCCGGACATAAATCCAATTGATAATGTGTGGGCATTGATCAAAAGAGAGGTAGCAAAGGAGGTCATTACCTCAAAATCCCGGCTGATAGAAAGCTTCATAGATGTTTCGAACTATTGTCCGGACTTTCAGGAAACTGTTCAGTCATTCATAAACAGTATGCCGATGAGAATACAGGCGTTAATTGCTGCCAAAGGAGGAAGCACTAAATATTAAGCTCTTAAAAAATCTACGAGTTTTTTCCCATTTTTGTTATTATAATTTTAAAAATACGTGTCCTAAAACATTTTATCGCAGTTATGAGTTTTATTTACCTAATAGGCTGTAAAATGCAAAAATAATAATTTTAGTAGAGTCATTCTATAGAAAGATTTAGTTTGATTTCATGAAAATAATATTTTAAAAAAATTTCTGGGTGCATCTAATAATTTGACCAGGGACTGTATGTATGTCTTGTACTATATTTTATGTCTTTCTTATCTCTTAAAAAATTCAAACAAAAGATACCTTCACAAATCTTCTTGTACGCACAATCAGACACTGATGTTTGATTTTATTAGTCCCAACTCCCAATACAATACAACACCGTAACTGAAAATAAAGAATAACAATTTTTTTTCTCACCTGCATAGGCATGACCAACTACAATAAATTGTATAGTAATAGGATCATCCCTCTTGCGTAATTAATTACCTGCACCTTAATTAATTTTTGTACGCCCCACATAATAAAAGTGAAATGACGCAATTAAATGTGTTTCAATAACCGAAAATCGATCCGGAAATACCTACTAGAGGACATAGAGGGATATCGATAAATGTGGTCATTCTCAGTAGAGTTATTGGTCAGTAAAATAACATAGAAAAAGGTTTCCGCATCGGCTTAAAAGCCTATAAATTCCCACAAAAAAAAAATAACACAAAATCATACCCCTGTGGAGGGTAGAAAAGGATGTAATCTTTACACCTCTCGTATATAGTTCCTTCCTACACAGCACGTTTATGCACTGATAATGTAAAGGATAATTATACGACATTATCCCTTTATGGAACGCGACATATTCGCTTTTCCCTATATACTTACGATACACCATTGGCGCAATAGAAAATTTATCGAATGCAAATAATTGGAGCACAGCCAACCGACTGGGAGTCTCCTGCACCCAAAAGGATGGGCAGGAATTTGCCGTTCTAAAGTCTCGACACTTGTAAATTGTCCATTCACCTCGGCATACTAATTTTGCGGGCAATGGGTCACGAGGCTCGTGCTTGTCCTACTGACAGACTTCCCGACCGACTTGAAAGGATTTTTTTACACAGATTTTACACGTTCTAAAGAACGTACAAACGCAAAACAGGTTAGCATACTTAGCTACAGCTGGATTTTATCATCATTTGTAGCATAGAAACTTCATTATGGTTTTCAGAGAGTTTTGTAGAACTTTTTCACGTTTTTCATGACTATGTTGTGTTCCATATGTGATATAAGTAACACTTCGCGTTTGAAGTTTGTAATTCTCCATAATGTTCCGGGTTCAGCTGTTAATATTCCCTGATTGATGCTTAAATCAAATTCCAGTAAAACTCAAATCTTACCGCTAGTGGGAGGAAAATATGAATTTGTTTGAAACTAATTTGTTTCGCATCAACTATATTCCTACATTCCGTATGTATGCATCAGTTTAAAATACTCCCTCGAGCATATTTCTACAATAAAAAGTTTTTAAGATTAGCTTTCAATTTCAGAACTTTACAAACATTCATTTTATTAACGACTTTGAAGAGGGAACTGTGAGAAATCCAACAGCAGTGTAGCCTAGCCCCATATAAATCGCCTCCAGACTATTTATATAAAGTCCACTTCGAACTTTTCATTTAAATTCCCTTAAAGCAGCTCAAGTTTGTGTTAATGCAAAAAGTTTAAATTTCCTAGTGAACTTGTATAACAATTTTTTTGTTTTTTTCAAATTCTATATCACTTTTAAAAGAAAATGTTTCTCTCTTAATTAAAACTTCACTTAAGCTCTAGGAATTATTTAAAGTGACAAACAATTTTTTGGATGCTATTAAAATTCAGGGAAGTAAAGATTTTGAAATACAATTTGAATTTCTTTATTTTCCATATACCGTATACCAGGGATGTGAGATAGCTTTTGAAGCTGTGAGTTAACTCAAATTTATGAGCTAGATCAAAACGAGCTAGTTCTTTCGATTGGTACAACAGAGCTAGCTAATTTTTGAGCTAGCTCACTTTTTAACTAGTTCACCATTTGAGCTAGCTCACTTCTGAACTAGCTCATCTGTTCGAGCTAGTTAACTTTGAACTAGTTCACTAAGAAAATTTGCTAAACTGTTAACATAAGCTCCCAGGTTTTACAAATTTACTTAACTCACCTTTTATCTAGTTCACCAGATTGAGCTAACAGAAAACTGTTTTGTAAAAAGCCAATTGCGGATATGTAAAACAATTTTAAGTGGAAATTGAAAACAGTAATATTAAAAAAATTAAAATACTTAAGAAAATAGAATTTATTATGTTATTTATTTATTTATTTTTACAGTTTTTTTGACAGAAATATGTGTTTTGAGAGAGAAAAAAACCAATCTGTACAGCAAAAGAAATTTATAGTGAAATATGGTTCTTGTTTATATGTAGGAGCAGTTGTGCTTCAAAATGCTCATCTTTGATATTGCATTGGTTTGGCTTGAGAGCTGCTTTGTCTATACTAAGCAATCTCTCTACAGGAACAGTGCTTGGAAGAGCTGTATTATATTTAATAAAAAGTTCGTTTAATGACTGTCAAATATCTTTAACGTTCTGATTGGGTCATCTATGAACTCTCCAAGAATTTGTTTCCCTTCATCAATAAAGACTGGTTCATTTTCGTCATCAGAATCCCGAAATTATGGATTGGAATTTAAATTACATGTTTGGCATGAAGCAGTAGATAACGAATTAAGTTTACATTCTATATTTTTAACTCTTTCCGGATAGTATTTTAAAAAAAAGTGTTTTAAATTGTGGATACCATGCAGTCTCAATCAAAAATTCACAACTTAATGCTAATCAATCAGTCTTCTATTCATAAATTTACCGGGTCTTAAAGACATTTTGAAAAATTTCGAATAACGAAGAGGAATGCTTATTTAATTTTGTCAAAACTTTGTGAATTATGGCAATTAGGGCCCCGATAAATACATGATCTCCTCGGAACATATCGAGACCAAGTGCAACTGGTTCCAAATTCTAAAAAGGTTATAAGTAAAATAAAATATTGGGGTTTCGTAAAAAACAAAAAAACATTGAATCTGCACGGCACTCTGCAAGTGCAACGCAAAATAGTCTAACACTTTAACTTCTGTATTTCTTATCTATTCTCCAAAATTTCTTTATGTGCATATGTACACACTCACACTACAGCAATTAACTGTTCTGATTGCCAATCAATAGGGAATGCTTAAGGCAAAAATTTAAATTCTTCCCCTTTAAAAGAAGACTTGTGCTCCAATGATAAATAAAATCAAGGGAAATAGGACAAACTAAAAATTTGACTAAGAAGATACTAAGGGAATGTCGTCACGGTAGGGCACAATTTTAAATTTTGACCAAAACTTCACTTTAAAGAAGAATTTGTTCAATCCAAGTACATCTTTAGAAATATCTGAGTGATAGGAACACTTTTGCTGAACATCGCAAATTAATTGGGTGAAAAATTAACAAAATATAGGCATTTAAAAAACAAAACAAAAAAAAACAAAGTGAAATGCTGTCAAGGTCGACCTGTATTGTCTAGGTTGATACATCGCTGAAAATCGACGAAATATTCTGGTCAAATGATTCAAAATGACTTGGAAAAATTAATTGAATGAAATAAAAGGCCGAATTTGTTGCATTTTGCTGTTTTTGATTCAATTTCGCAAAATTTGAATGGCACATTATTCGGAATCGCATTTTCAGCAAATGTAACAGCTCCTCGTTATATTTGCGCATTTCAAATTCACTTCTATCTGGCATTATCCGAAGACGGCTTTTTCTGTACTTTTCCTTTAACTGGTGTTTTATTAGCAGTAAATATTTTTTTCAAGCTCACGCTTATTAACCAATAAAAAGTTTTTATTGTGTTCTGTTTATGGTTCCTTCATTATATTTAATTTAGAATACATATACATAAAGTTTTTTTTTTTCCACTTTAAAATAATTCACTTTTGAGCTAGCTCACCAACCGAGATAACTCACCAATTTTGACCTAGTTCAACAAGGAAATGAGCTGAGCTTTAGCTCAAGCTCAGAGCTTTTACATCCTTGCCGTAAACTATATAAAAACCTTATTTCATAAAAAGTACCTGCGCAATACTAACATCAAATAATGTATAATTTCAATTCAGTAGTGTCAAAAATTCATATAGATCTAACAGAGTATTTAATAACTGACAATTCCTAGGACTAATACTGTCCTGTATTATGGAATTAAATTTTTACAGTTCCTAACACTCCAGGAATTGCAAAATATACTTTAAAATTCAGGAAAGTAATTGAAATTGCAATTCCATTACAAAAATACTTATAAATACCCAAAAGTATTTAAAAAGTATTTGAGCATTACTGTATAATTCCTTTCAATTTTTTTCCAGTACTTACAATTACTTTTAATTACAGCAGAAACTTAAGAATTAAATATGATATTGTATCTTAATTATGAAATGAACTAGATTAATTGTCTTTTATTTATATTAAGTAGTCGGGACACGATTGCTTTCAAAAGAATCGTAAGCCAAGGGATTACAAAATTCAATGTTACTGAAACCATTTCTTCAGTTAATTTTTGAATTTTTCCGAAATCCCACTTTGCTTTATTATTATTGTACAAATTTTTCAAAAGAAAAAATCAGTAAGAGCCTATCTTTTAGGATGGTTGATTAAACCTGCTAAGGAAAATATCTGTTATACTCCGTCAGTGTAGCTTATTTAAGTCGAATTTACTTATTCCGAATACTTGAAGAATTCTCCGAATTTTGTGAATTGATAGCTCTTCACAGCTCTTCCCCAGAGCTAGCATTTTAAAGTTTATTATTACTTAAAATGGCACAACTGTAGCATAGCTGAGTGCTCGCTTATTGTGATTGTCGTTGTAGTTTTGGTTATAGGCAATTTAAGTAGGTACCTTGCTTAAGATTTTGTGCAAGCAACGCAATGGAATTAACATTTGCCATATAAACTCTAGAAATATACTCCCTAAAATTGACGAATTGTGTGATATTCTTTGGAATTCACCAGTGGATGCAATTTGTATTTCTGATAGTTGGCTGAAATCAATAATGCGATTAAAATACAGTGAAAACTCTCTATAATAACGAAACTCTCTATAACGAAAATCTCTCTATAAAGTAAACACTAGTTGAACTTGGTTGGTTCTCATACGAATGACTATATTAATTCATTCTCTGTAACGAAGTGACTCACTCCCTATAAAAAATCCGCAAAACAATGTTTATGATAGGTTCCCAGATGCTCACAAAGGTAACGATATTTTCGGTAGTTGTGTCTGAAGTTTCAGGTATGTCAATTTTGTGAACTTCTTTTGTTTATTGTGATTATTGCTTTTATTGACAACTACCTGACTCGGTGCGTCGTGGATGCTTTATATTACAAATCTGCTTCTCATTTTCAACCAATGGAAACGATTTGCTGTCGCTGTGCTGCATGTAATTCAGACTTTAGGTACCACCGAGTCAATCAGTGGTACCTGATGTGGCTGATGCCTGTTTATTGTGAGCTAGACGTACCAGCAGACCACCACGACACCTTTCGTATCACTAAACAAGTGGTTTCGCCGGTGGGGGGGGGGGGGGGGGGGGGGGGGAGATACTGTGGCGGCACGATGTACGGTAAGTTTTGTTATTTCGCCGCTGCTCTCTAGCAGGTATTTGTCTTTTCGCATAACGGTTTCGAAAATGCAATAGTGAAACTACCTTGCAGGATATCCGAAGATATTTCTAGTAGGGGATTAGTATGAGAAAAACACAAAAATGTTTTTGAAAAAGTAGTCTACGCTTTTATGTCCTTAGCGATGATCAAGTTTTGCGAAAATAAAGTTTGGAAAAGAACCTTCCAAGACGTTGTGCTATTAAGTTTGGAAGTTAAGATATTTTTATACCCTAGATGAAATCATAGGGGTATACTAAGTTTGTCATTCCGTTTGTAACACCTCGTGGTAGAGCAAAATGGATTGGACACCCACGCATAATATTAAAAGTTATTTTGATTTTTGCATGTCCGTCCGTCCGTCTGTGCGCACGATAACTCGAGAACGCGTATACTTAGAGAGCTGAAATTTTGTACACTGACTTTAAAAAAAAAAGTAAAATTAAGTTCGAAAATGAGACAAATCGGGCAACTCCTTCTTGGGGTTGCCATACAAAACTTTCGTTTTCTACTATACATTTGGACACTGGCTGAGAACGCATCAATATAGAGAGCTGAAATTTGGTATATGGTATTTTCATTATACTATCAAATAAAGTTTAAAAAATGGACTAAATTGGGCAACTCCTTCTTGGTGTTGCCATATAAAAATTTAGGTTTTTTACGTATACTGTGAAAACGATCAGTCCTAGACATTTTTATTGTACTAAAAATTTCATCAGAATACGAAGTCCTATAAAATTGGTTATAATCATTTTTCTGTCCGACAAACCGTTCTAGAAATATATGCGAAAAACCACTTCAAAAATCAAACTTACACAGAAGGGTGAAAATACGAAATTTCATACGAGCAATCATCTAGGGTATCATGAGAATTGGTCTTAGACCAATTCTAGCTTTTTTACTTGTTTGTATTAAGTTTGGGATATATTGTCCAAAACTTTTATTATATTAATGTTATAAAATATTAACCGCTTTTTTTTTTGTATCAGTTCCCACAAACAAACAAAAAAAGGAAATTAAAGAAAATATGATGAAACATGGTGTAATTTATTGAAGCGATTCTTAGTTAGTTGTCCCCTTTATCTATCAAAGTATACCCAACATATATACGTTGAAATATATAATAATTTTTGGTAAATTAAAACACCTTACTTACAATTGTATTTTTATTTTGCAGTAAGATGACCCCCCACCCCCACCCCATAATTTTAATGCTAGTGCTAGATCCGTGCCTGACTGCTGCTGGTGTAGATGGCCTAAATCTGTAAAAACGTGTTCACCTGCAATCTTTCCTGCCCTCGCACACACAATTTCACAAGCCCCATCTTTCATAGAGCTTGGAAGTCTTCAAAAATTGTTCCCACTATATATTTTTAAAATAGTTGAGAATATAATGCGTACCTGCAAATTTCTATTTTTTTTTTTATTTTTAACATCAGACAGGGTTTCGTTCTGGACATAGTTGCACAACAGCTTTATTATTGACTGGAATGAACTGACTGTATTAGTTGTCTTAGATTATTCAAAGGCTTTTGGTACAGAGGATCAGTTACTTCTCTATCAAAAGCGCAAAATATATTTTAAACTCTTACCTCAGGTAGCAGATCTAATTTTCAACTACTTGGGTTACAGATCGCAGGCAGTTTACTACTCCTCTTTTTTACCGATGTGCTGTGGTGTGCCTCAATTATCGGTACGTGGTCCTTGATTATTCTCCATATTTATCAATGAAATATATTTCTTCAAGTGAAGTTTTATAATTTACATCTCTATGCAGATGATCTGCAAGTGTACATCTGAGGTTAACATATCTCGTATTAATGAAGACCTTAAATCAATTCACTTGAGGTCCATACCGAATAAATTGAAACTTAACACATTTAAATCTAAGAAATGAAATAATTTTATATCGCTCAAAATTAGACACGGATGGATAATAACCTGTGACTATTAATAATACTATTATTCTCCTGGTCGACTCCATTAAGAGTCTTGGTGTCATATTTAATGACTTTTATTTTGGATGACCACATTGACTCTATTATCAGAAAAGTTTAGTTAGTTTAGCTACTTTACAATCAACGAGTTTACTAAAATGTTCTTATTTCGTAACATCCGTAATAACCTATGTCTGCGAGATTTTTAACAAGCTAGATAATAATAATTAACACTTTTTGACTTTTCAAAGGCTTCCGATCGTGTCTACCATACCTTATTAATCCATAAATTTCGATCATTTTTTTTTTATTTTCCAATTCTGTATATACATTGATCGGCTTTATCTGAGTGATCGCTTTCAGAGGGCTATTTGTAGTCAAATTGCATCCGATTTCTTTCCTGTGCACAGTGGAGTTCCACAACGATCAATTCTTGGCCCATTACTTTTTGCCGTATTGATAAATGATCTTCCATTAGTTCTGCAAAGTTGTACATGTCATCTACATATACATATGCAAACGATGCGACGTCCAACTTTATATTTCTAGACCCCTCGGACATATTGAAGACGCTGTCTGCCGAATGAATGAAGATCGTGGTCTCGTATCTAAATGGGCTCAAGATATTGGCCTCCTCCTAAACGATTCCAAGACTAATGCTATTATTATCTATAGAATTGAATTGGATACGTCCTCTTATTCAAACATGATGCTTGATCATGTCATCATTCCTTTTAAAGATTCTATAAAAAAACCTGGGCTTGATATTTAATAAGATTTTAAATTGGTATTGTACGCCAGATCTAATATTGGAATCGCGCTCGCGTTACATAATATCACTACTATGAAAAGTTTTATCACCATTTGCAAATTACGGTGATACAATTTTGAATATTGCTTACCATAGAATGGAAACAGAGGGACTCCATATTTCCATTAAAATCACGGAATTTCGGAAGTGGCGTCCATTGTTATTTTGTTGCTGGGAGAATAAACAAAAATCCCTTTATTGAGAAAGGCTGCAAGGACTTCGTCAGGCAAAAAAGTTTGTCGACACTTCTGGCGAAAAAACAAAAGAATTCCTTTTCTCGGGAGAAGAGAGCTCTCCACAGCTCTTTGCGGTCGCACCTAAACAAGATGGGCTTGGCTGATACTTCATCCTGGCCTTTCTGCCAAGTTGTACATGAAACTTCAGAACACTTACTCTGTAAAACCATTCGCAAGTCGCAGAATATATAGTCCACCTCGAACCTGCTATTCCAAACTACGTGTAGCAGAACAGTCTTAACCTAAAAAAGGAGTATGTGACTCATAAAAGATCTTTCAGGTAGAAGGGAATGCGAGGTAAGCGCCTGCAAACCCCTCCATGGATCTAAATCTAGGTTGCAAAAATACAGCGGAAGCATTTTGTGGCATCGCATATGATGTTGTCGCTTAAATTTATAACCTAAGATGTCAGTTCAATTGTGAATTAAGGAAAGAAGGTACCACAAAGTGGTGCAGGCAAAGCAGAAATTATTATGTTATTTCAGCGCTCTGTATTTTCTATCTCGTGGGAGTAACTTTTCCAGTAACAAGTCAAAGTTCGTCTATCTTCTACTGCAGCTGCTGCCACTCGATCTTGCGAAGCACAGCCATATTATTTGTATGTAGCACCACCGAACATTACAGTTCGAATGAATTCACATTTCAAGCCAAATTCATATTATTTCTGATGTCTTCACCCAGAGGCCAAAGCTCTACCAAAATTATAAAACTGGGAGAACGTGTAGTCACTCTGTAAAGCATTTTGTATAATATCTACACACTCGAGTACACGTTGTGTGTAGAGTTTCCAAGTGATTTTATTTTTATCGTGGACACGTGCTTTAGACATACAAAGTTTCGAAAGTTCTTTGAAGCGAAAAATATTTTACTTGCTGAAAAACGAATAAAAATCAGAAGAGGAATTTTTAGAAGTTCTAGATTTGAATTTTATCCGCACGGAGCACAGTTATCCTCAATGTTTCAAATACATACATGGGTTCTGTTCTAACTACTCGATTCTAGTTATTCATTGGTGAACCCACTGCCCAAGTAGCTCTAGTGTAATATGTAGATAATTTTAGCACAGGAGGAATGATAGTTATTCTAAATCGGTACTTTCTTTCAAGACTATAAAGAAACTTTTTATTTAATAATTGGATAAGAAATCCAAAACAAGTTTTTTACTTTTCAAAATTAGGGAAAAAAATTAATGTGAAACAATAAGTCGTGTTGTGTTGAATAAAACACCCATCCGCACTATTCTCACCAATACTTACATAAAACCCAACTCAACCCAACTGGTTTCGTCGAGTTAACATGGATTAAACTCAACTCAATTCTCGTCATGAGCCCTAATTCCGATTGAACGCCACATAGAAACATAGTAAATGTTATTGCAAACGGGCCATCCCACACGAGTATTGTTGTTGCAGTATGCAAAATTGCAAACCGGTTTTCTGGGGAAGAGGTAAAAGAAGCAAAGAGAACACGCAATGCAATACATGAGCAGTGTTTCCATGCGGACTTCAATCCGAATTGAATCTGAATTAGGGCTCATGGAAACGAGAATTGAGTTGAGTTTCGTTCAATCCATGTTAACTCGACGAAACCAGTCGGGTTGAGTTGGGTTTTCTGTAAGTACTACATATCTACATTATAAATATCGAATTCTGCGCCGCACCCGCATCTGTTTGTCTTCGCGGGAGAGCCAGATCACATAATTGGCCGGCAATACAGTTAATTTCGAAGGCTGGCCAAATGGCGTCTATTCATGTTATATGTTGACAAATAGTTGTACTATCTGCCATTTGGAAAAGAAGATTGTGCAAGGGAACTTGTTGTAGGAGATTCTGCAAGCATTTTCGTTTGTGCATTGCATGTCCAGCTTTTGCGTCAAGCATTTCAGTAATGGGCGATATAGCATTTTCAGGTTTAATTAACCTTTTCAACAAAGAATTAAACATTCTCCATAAAGAATTAAACTAAATCCACAAACAATAAAACTTAATTCATAAACAATTAAAACAATGATTTTTTTATTTGTTTTTTACATTTGTTAATAGTTTTTGGTTAGTGAAGTGGTTTGCCACACGATGCAGGACTAATTTTCATCATAATATTCATTATGAAGTTTACAGCATCTGTAGCATTTATATCCCTAACGGTACTTTCTATAACCGAAGTAAGGCCGTGTTCAACAGATATATCTGCGAGAATTCTCCTCGCAGTGCCTTTAATCTTTGAAAATGCTTGCTCTACAGAATTGAGCATAAGTGTATATGGTGAAAATTGAAGTCGTATGTTATTACCGGTGGCAAAAACCGCATTTGTCTTATGTATCACGGCATTATCCAAAATTAACCATACATCTTCTTTCTATATGCGAAATTTTACCTATAAGCACACTGAACAAAGCAAATAAAAAAATCATTGGTTCAATTATTTATGAATTTAGTTTTACTGTTTGTGGATTTTGTCTAATTCTTTTGGATAAGGTTTAATTAAATCTGAAAATGCTATATTTGGATGAGATATTCATAGTACGACGGCACGATAAAAACAATTCATTTATAATTAAACACTTTACTTGGGGTATACAGTGCAATTGCTCTTTTGGTGAGCGGCCTATTATACAACATATGCTAAGTGCATGCACGAAGCATCTTTGGTGAGCAGCATGCCTAAGAGCCCGCAGTAAACTTTGGGTGTGAAATGAAACCACAAAATATATGCATAAGTATTATGTTAAAGAAAACAAGTTTTTTTTTTAAATTGAAACCACTTATAACCACTTAATTCGATTCTAAAAAATAAAGGTTTTCCCTGCGCACAAATGCAGTCCAAAGACGTTTTTTAGGCGCGCATTAAGTAGTTGTAATAACTAGTTCAATTTGCAAAAAAAACGCGTTTTCCTTAACTTAATACTATGCATATATTTTTTGGTTATTATTTCACAACTAAAATTTACTGCGGGCTCTTGGTCTATTAGAACCAATGATAATGTCACACCAGTCGTTTGCTAGACTTGTATTCAACTTGTTACAAAAATTACATACGGCTTACCGAAACATGGGTCTTATATTTCTTTGTTTCGCAGATATAAACCAGACACATCACCTTTTTGTTATAATTTAAATAAAATTCTTTAGTCCATATGTACTTGTATTCGGAAATTCTATTTTCTATATCAAAGGAAAATCAAAAACCGGTAAATTATAGGAAATTTTCCGACACGTCTTAACGTTTTATTTAGTAACACATAAAATTTCAAAAATCACAAACCTCGAACGAAATTCAATATTTTTATTTTATCGCGCAAACAGTATTGTCCTGTTTTTATATATGTTGCTAAAAAGTAATACAACTCTTAAACATAAATTTAACTCAAGGTTAGAAATTTCGCCTGCGGAAGTTACTCTCTCAGGACTACTACTGCACTAAATACGTTAAATAAAGCACACAAAAAATATATTTTATAAAAAAGAACTTTTCATACAAAACTAACGGAAATAAATAAAGTTGTGACTGATCGATTCCCATCTACGTGGGAAGAGAAAACTATACTCTTCAAAATGTCTTATGTCATTAATAAAATAAAACTTTGCTCTCTCTCTTCTTTTCTTTAGTAAAAAATACCTCGACTTCACCATTGATTTCCCTAAGACTAAATATGGAACAAAAACTCTTTTATCAGTCCATTCTTAACATTTTTTTCCAATTTATACATTTTCTTTCTTTTTTCTTTTTTATTAATTAACAAGAAAATAATTTTATCAAGCGTTTGCAAGAAAATACCCTAGAACATGTTGTTGTTTAAGTATTACTAGATCAGTCGTAATAATCTAGGTCTGGTGTAAAAACAGATTCAATGACTCGTTCTTTCTTCGTCGTCGTCGTCATCATCATCAGAGTTCGACAACAAGCCACTACCGTTTTTGTGGTGGTACAAACGTTTGATTGGAGGTGGTGAATCAATACTGATATCTCGTGCTGCTAAATCTTCTTCGTCACCGTTTTCTGATCCACTCGGACTACCAGGCGGACTTAATGCTTGCATAATTTTGTCCTTTGATTCATTCCATATGTGAGTTAATCGCTCTCGCCCGAATAATAATAAGAAAGCATCGATAAGTTCCCGAGATTTTTCCTCCCATTTCATAATGATGTCACCTTTGACTTCATTCATAACTCGTTTACCTCGATCCTTTAGTTCATCCATTTTATTCTGAAGACGGAACTTTTTCTCGGACAGGAATGATACGTTGAGCTCTTTGGCTGAATATCCTCTGGCTAAATTACGACGGACATAGATGTCATAGTCTTTGACTATTCGTGCAACAATGTCTGAAGTTGAAACACCTACCAAAAAAATAATAATAATAATATAAACACACAGTTGTAGAGAAAAAATACTGTTATATACCTTCAGTTCTTTCTGTTGCAACAAACATCCCTCTTTTTTTTAGTGGGGCATATATGTCATCCATTCCATCTGCAGTGTAAGGGATGTCATCATGTGCGACAAAGTCTATTTTGTGTTCATCTATGAATTCATCAGTGAGCGTCCATGGTGCATCGGGAACTACCTGAAATTAGCGGATTTTTATTAGAATTCGGGATTTTAAAAAAAAATGTACGTTAATTGGCATTATGCACGTTTTCCGGCGCGATGTCAAACCAGTAACTGTTCAAAGCAAAAATCAAACGCTGCCCTGCCTATCTACCAGAGTCTAAACTTCTGAGTGTTCATACATAGTATATTAGAATTGGGGTCAAGATGGGGGAAAGCACTAATGAGATAGATTTCCACATGGCGACATCCTAGTGATGTAACTGCTGCTGAATTCAAGACTGCAACATGTCCTTGGTATACTGCAACTTTTACGTTTTTCAAGGGTAAAAAATTTGTGTAGTTGTGCTAATTGTTGAAAGATCTGAGTAGGGATTCTGGCATTCTGCCGTACGCTTGAATTAAATTCAAAATCTTGCATGTACAAGGAATTTGGTGTCTATGTTCAGACATTCATAGCTTGGAAACAAGCGATATCTAATGTATGTTTAAAGGAACGAATTTACGGTTAGGACTAAATCTCTCCGGTTTGTGTATGTGTTCGGCCTTCGCCCGGAGTAGGCTGGATGCTCTAGGGTCTGCCCTTCGATCTATAGATGAGCTGAAAAACCTACCTCACCAAGACCTGCTGCGTTTCATTAAGAGGACAGGAAGGTTTTGGTGAAAAGGATTCTAGCAGGATAGCACAATGGGCCACTCTGGCCTCAATGCTTGGGATGGGATCTCCTGTAAAAAAAAAATAACTCGGTGGAATACATTATTTAAATTTCATATCCAGGAAGTGATGAATTGACTCAACTATATCCATAGCCAAGATTGCTTTTATGCAGACTCTGGCTGAACTCTTTTGTCCTCCCTACTAAGCTGCGGGCAAAGTTATGTAATAGTGTCTTTATTACTACTACAGCAATTGCTCGGTAGCGATGTGTATGATGTGCTGATTTTACGCTTTTCGTCGTTGTCTGCCAAGGTGTTCGGCTCAAAATTTTTGTATTTTCTCTTTTTACCGAGTTCTGCCGCACAATCTTCCTACAGCTCTATCCGCAGCTATGGTGCGGATATAGTCAAACATTTTAATTTGTTTATTTTTCAGGGACAAAGATGTAAGAGGGATATTTGGCAAAATCCGTTGGAAGGGGCAAATAATTCTTACAACATTCTCAACACAATGTAAGGAGTGCTACGAATGTTACTAAGTTGAATGTGGCTGCACGATAGACCTAAACCAAGTTTGATTCTCAGGCAAGTAACACTTCCTCGATATGGTATCACAACATTCAAGCATTACATGATTCAGCAATTGCTACATACAGACATAGTTATTACTAATCGCGATGTCTCCTAGATGAAATATCACATCTTGGGGGGAAAGCCTAGTTAACATAAGTGATGTGCTGTCTAAGAAAACCATAGACCATAACTTACAAAATTCAGCAGGTGGTTAGTTGAATCGCATCGATGTGTTTGTTTAGTCATGAAGTCGTAAACTACGATATTTTCTGAGCGGCCACATAAGTGGTTGAAACTATATCAGGTATTGAACAAGTTTTATAATATCCTGTCACCGTGATTCGAATCATTTTTCAGTTTATAATTTTAAAATTTGTTTATAACTTTTTTTCATTTGTAAGAATTTTCGTAGTGGCTCATTTATTTAGCGATAATATTTCTTGGCGTAGTCTTTGTATGGCTGATATCATATAGACACCCGATGACAATTCGTAAATTCAAATAAATTTAGAAATGTTAGAAATATCGAACTGACAAAAACTAAATGCCCAGCCCTCTTGTCATCCCCCCCCTCCCACGGATTCGCAAAAAAACATCCTTATTACACGTACACGAATTTCACACTGCATAGCCTATCCTTTTTGCTATATAATCTAATAGACAGACACACAAAGCGTTGCTTACTTTTGAATCTAAGCTGGCTTGGGACTGTCTTACTCTCTTGAAGCAACTCAGCGAAATAAATAAGGTCAATCTCATTTGGGTGCCAAAACATGAAGGTATCCAGAGCTCCAAGATTATGGATCCCTTGAAAAGTAAGGAGCCAGATTTGTGTTTATTTATTCTCAGTCTGTGTTTTAGGTACCCTTTCGGCAAAAGTAAACTTGGGAATACAGAATTAAATTGGTACACTGGGAAAACGCCACAGGGCTGAGACAAAATTTATTATGCATTTACAACAGAGAATAAAAATATTCCTCATGCTCAGCAGAAACGAACTTAACGGGCCTACTTAGTGGGCATTGCCCACACAGATATCATGTCAAGAAGAAGGGTAAGGCCGATAGAGACACTTGTCGCTTCTGTATGGAAGACAACGAAACTATTGAACACGTCCTCTGCCTCTATGACCGTGAGGCTCTTGACGGCATAAAACTAAAACATAGAAAAGGCATTCCCGTTGCCAGAAGATGTCACAAAGATGGTCTCCAAAAACGTCATTGGTTTTGTAACAGACGTCAAGTTCGATTCGAATAGGCACTTAGAGGTCATACAAAAAGATCTCACAGGTCGTAGTGACTAGATAAGAGCCGGTATCGCTGTCTGCATCCTCCATTTTAATAATAATAATATGATCATATAAAAATCATAGGAACTTTCCGCAAAAAAATTATAATTTTCCACTGAAAAGGTCAGACAAGAGTCGATGTGATACCAGCAGCCGATAGACAATCAAAAAATCTGTTACTTGAATTTGATGTTGTTGCTATCGATCGACTTTAAATTTCATTATTTATGTCTGCTGCGTAATACCTAGGACAGACGGACAAAATCAATGATCATTCGCCCGTAATTCAATTTTAATTGTGCTGACAGGAATTTGAATTTAGTTTACAAAAATCTTGCATAATTACGATTTTTTTAGAAATTGAATTACAGATGAAAAATAATTTATTTTGTCAGTCTGTCTAGTCTAGGATATAAAAGTATAATCATAATTATTATGCAGTCAAATTGAATGGATGTACTCGCCTTTCAATTATCGATGCCATTCACATCATTAGTTCTGTAAGAGTTAATGTAAATTGATTTGATTGAATCAGGTTAAAGGCATCGGTTATGAGATTAACAAAGACTAAAGCACTGTGTGTAGGAGCGATAATGAAAAACCTTTATGCATGCATAGAAATTGCAGCTACTCAGAATTGATTATTACATTTTCACTGCACTCTAGTCAGAATCAAAAAGAAACAAAGCTCTTGAAGTTGAGCAAACAAAAACGACCATAATATAAATCCCCATTAGGATAACTTTATAATATCTAAATGGGACATCAGATAAGATTTCTTCAAGCCATTCCAGATCACCATGGAGGCGATGTAAGACACCCACCAGGAAACGAATAGAGCTAAAGTAACCTCAGCAAAGAGATAATCAATATCACAAAGTGAGGAATACGCAATGGCGTTTTTTTTAGTTTTACCAATGTTAAGTTTTTTTTTTTTTTTACTGCTAACTATATTCTTTCGTACACTATAAGAATGTCTTATTTAAGATTTTGTTTACCTTGCACACACAAAAATAAATACACAATACTACGCCCACAAGTAGTAGAGCAAATAAAGTATATTGTTCTTTCATCGCATCAGCAGCTTAAATTTAAAATTTATTGGCGTAATAAGACTCCCTAACAGATTACAGCTGAAAGAATTGTGCTAGCAAGTAAGCAATTAAACATAATTGCAGTAAATTTCCCGGTATTAAATTTCTAAGAAGCAATACAAAACAATAATTGATTCTTGATTGATCCCGAGAACTATATTTTGCTTAAACTGCTACCACAGATAAGAAATACAAGAAAATTTCTTGCCTGTGCTGATAATCTTATCTACAATATAATAAACCTATATAATGCTTACCTCATCAACATAACGGCAATGTCGAACAGCTTCGTAACGTTCATCATCGGTCATAACTGTTCTGCCTTTTTTACTGTGTGTCAGCTCATCACTGCAAACACCGACAATAAGATAGACATTTGGGAAGAGATTCTTGGCCTATTATAATGTAAAGAGAAATTTGTTATTAAGGCTCATCATAATGCATCAATTTATATAATTAGTTTTCTTTTCCTCCCCACTCTATTCTTTATAGGAGGTAGGTACGCACCTGCATTAATTGTCTAGCATGTCCCTGATGAAAGAGATCATAAATTCCATCGGCATAAACTCTAACTCTTCGAGGTGTATTCCCCGACCGTGCCATTTGATAGGTGATTCTTTGTTTGTAATCGCAATTCTTGCATTCTGTAATTGCTTCGGATTCGGTTGATAATGGAGCTGGCCGGCAAATCGTCTAAAATTGTAAAAATTAGAAGTTTTATTTTTGACATTTCATATCCAAGAGCTGCATTCAAATAAAAAAAAATGAAATGAAAAATACTTCGTGGACAAGTTCGTGTTTGAACATTTTGAAATAATATTAAAGGAAATAGAAAATAAATATTTTCATAAGGAACTTCAAAAAATACAATTTATTTGCTCTGTTCTGTCGTTGAGACAGTATCGATGTCAATGTTTACTGCCTTATAAAAATGTTACTCGACTATTATCGACTAGCCGAGTGTCGTCTTATGATGACAAACTATGTAACATTGGTCTTCGTTTTGGATAAATGTGAAAGAAATATTTCATGAAAAAAATTATTGATACGAAAAGAAAATTTATATAAATTATTCCTACCCGACTTTGTCGTCTTTTATTACGTGTTCTGGTGGTTCTTGCCTAGTCTCAAATCTTAATCTTATTTTTTTGTTTTTCTAGTCGAGAACTATACTAAATTAAAAAATCAAGAGGTCAGGCATTTGGAAATGGAAGTCGGTTGAAAGAGGTGGTATTATAGGAAATGTTGCTTGTGACGCAAATCACTTAAGACATAAATCTTTCAGAATTTGCAAATTGATTTTATATGCTTTAACAGCGGCCAAGAGGAACGTAAACAAATGTGAAATTTTCTTCAAAGGATTTAGTTTGGAAATAAACTAGATATCAATATACATAGATGGACGCTATAGAAATTGAAAATAAATAAAACATACAGAAACTATTTAAGCAATTGCATGGTTGATTAGGATTATATACTGGATACAACGAATAATTAATTTTTGTGCATTACGTCAACGATTCTAGACGGTTCTAGAATTTAGTTGTGTTTGTAAATATTGGAAATAATAATGTGTAGATTATTGGGATATCACGACGAGAAAGTTTTCAATTTCTTAGTCAGTTTTATGTGTATTTTGTTGTTGTTGTTGTTGTTTTGTTTTAGTAAAATAAACACACTTTGATCGTCAGGGAAATCAGCCAGTGCTGCAAAACTGTTGCTATTGTATTATCAACGGTGCGTCATGCTGCTCTATAGTAGCCTCCGATAACGAACTCCTACATTTGGATTATTTGTCGAAGGTACTACATAGTATATATAGAAGGAGTTGATCTTGAATGGTAACGGCCAAAAAAATTTTAATTTTATGAAAGAGATTAATCCAACGGTGATGTCTTCATTTTTTGGTATGATCGGGATTAGACAATTGAATATGTGGAACTTTATTACCGAATAGAAGATTGAGTTAAGTTCTCAGAGAAATGAATCGCATATTACAATGCCGTTACGTAAGGGTACGTGCACAACTAGGCGAGGCAAGGCTATATCAAGAGTTTAAGAAATAAAATGATTGCACACTGTACTATGAGAGTGTTCATAACAACGCTGTGGCGAGATAACTCGAAGTATTTCGCTCAGGAATGAAATTTTTCATCTTTTCGCGAGGTGCAGAGCGCTAATTTTGATAGCTGGCATATTCTTATAGGTTTCTTCTTTGATATAATCGAAGAGTTCTTTTCTCATTCTCATATACAGGAAGAATCTATGAGGATCAGTATGTAAATCTTTATATAAGTGGATGATGTAATTCCCCAAATTCTAATCGCTTATTATTTATGGGTTCAGAAAAATGCCATATAGTTGCACTACTTGACAAACACAAAATTTCTTCTTCAGAATCTGATGACTTAATTTATGCTTTCACTTAGCGATTTAAGAAGAAACTGAACGCAGCGTTGTGAACACTACACCGCGAGATGTATCTTCACCTCGCACAACTGCCTAGCCTCGGCTCGATTCGCCTCGCTCCGCGTAGTTGTGCACGTACCCTTACGTATGATCATTACCAAAATCCCGTATAACGCGATGCAAGACGAAGTCGAAAAGACATTCCAAATGGGACCGAAGTTTCAGTCAATTCCAGGCGTGGTGTAGTTCATTCAGTACAGAAAATTACACCACAGCACTTTTTCCGTGCAATGGCCAAAAGCTCTTAGTGCTTATAGGTCGATATTGCGTTGTATGCATTTTTGGCAATGAAATGATCCTTTATTACATGAAATATTAGGACGGATTTAGTTTGACTTTTCAGTTCGGAGGCTCGTTTAAAGGCATTCTTTCTTCGCGATTTTCTCGATTTGCTTTTTGTTTTTAGCACTTACAGCTTTTAACCAATGCACGGCAGACTTTTCATATGTAATTCCAAGACGGAATGATGCGGTTTAGGTGGGGGCCCTACTATGAGGTATAAAACATTTTAAAATTCAATCGCTTTCCGGATAAAGGTAGCGTCTTTCAAGCGGAGTTACATCCGATAATGAATTTATACCTAATGCTAATTCATATATCTATCCATAACTGCAACGATATTAATGAAAATGAAACTCCCGTGCAAAATATGAATTCTAGTTCCTATTTCAATAAACTTAAGGGAATTTTTTCTAAGGTACAGGAGATAGACCTCTACCTAAAAAAGAATAATACTGCTTTTTATTTATTTTGAATGCTAACATAGTGCCAAAACCGATAATGAATTTTCCTAGTACCGTATTCTCAGTCAAATCACTTCTGATTGGTATGACTGTCACTCGGTTTTACCCAGACAAGCTGATTTTTGCATTTTCGTCACTATATATACATAGGTTGTGTTCCGTCTTCAGTACCAGCCAACAATAACAGACTATACGTGGCCGTATCAGGGGATTGGCGTATATGCCCATACTGGCCTTGTTCACGTAGTGCATATTCGATCCTTTTTCACCAATATTTGACAGACGTCCTCCCTCCTTTCTCATATTTCTAGAGTTTCAGCTGTTGGAAAGGAAATGTTTTGGACTCAAAAAACTTGCAAAAATTGTAAAATTTAATATTTTGTGAAAGTGCTTTGGAAAAGATTTTTTTAGAGACATATATTTCAATTATAGATTGATAAGAAGAGTGTTTTTGAAAAAAATTTTATTAGAGATTTTGATTAGTGGTTCCATAGGAAAATGTACACATGTGTTGACTATTAGATTTAGAGCCATCTTAACACAACCTTAAGAAACCCATTTTTCTTCTTCACAGTTTCCGTGACAACAGCAATCCTAGAACGGCCATTTAGTAAACTGAAAATAATACAAAACTAATGCAAAGCGACACCGTCGTCAATAGGATTTTGTAAATCAACACAATCCCTGACAAATTTGGTGATGTAATTAAAAAGCTTGCTTACAAAGACCAAATTTTTGTTAAAGGGTTTCGAAGTTTAAAACAAAAGCATATATTTTTAATTTTTTTATCTAATAGTACAATATGTCTAGAATTTTTTCCAAAGTTTCAAGTCAAAGTCTAGGAGAAATTATCCTTAGCGACGCAAGTATATTGAGGAAGCTGCTTAGCTATTGTTTGTCTGTCTCTCACGCTCGCTTCTCTCACTTTCTAAGGGTCACCTATTTTAAATATATTGTTTTAATATGCCCTGGACACTGCAACTGCAGCCTGATCTTTGCTTTATGGAGCTAGAATCGACGACTCTATGAAGCTTTTTTTTTTATTCCTACTTAATCGGTTTTTTCTAAAAACACTATTTTTGAACTAGGTGGAGACAATTTCTCAAAAACTAATGCACCGATCTTATTGAAATTTTGCACACTTCATCAAATTAGGATTGACTAGTAACTGAACGAAGATTTTTTTATCCGATTACAACTAATTTTACAAGCCTATACTTATAATTGTACCAAAAATTGTACTTTTTTGCATACAACTCTGCCAAAAATTTAAATTTGAATTTCTTTTTATATCCTTCGATTAGTCACGGGCTATGCTTATCTACTAACAGGAAAAATTTGTTTTTTTAATTTCTGATTAGGCTTTTTTGTATGCGTCTCGGTAAACCAAGTCCGACCGGCTGAGCTGAATTTTCTCAATTTTTGAATGAACATTTTATAAAAAATTCATTAAATGTTGCTCTTCATATGCTTAAAATTTTGAATAAAATAATTTATTTATTATAAGTATAAAAAACAATATTGAGAAAATATGCTTTTTGTTAGCCTTCGAAACCCATGCAACCCCTTAAGGGCGGTATGCTCTACAACCAGATCATATAAAATAATTAATTGTTTCAATTAATCAATTGTTCACTTCTAATCATAGTGAAAATTTTTTATTAGTTCACATTTTTTGAGCAACTGTGAAAACATTCACCAAAATTTCAAAAAAGTTTGCGTAAGCATTTTTCTGCCCGATATATTTTTTTTTTTTTTTTTTTTTGCTTAAGAAAATAGAGCAAAAATGAGGAATAAATCGATCCTCTTTAAGGGTGTGAAAATGGAGTAAAGCCACCTTCACGACTTCTCTCACAATCTTTTTTATCTCGACTAAAAAGTTCACCTTGATTATTAAATACGAGTAAATAGATATTTTAACAAAAAAAAAGCGCTTAAGATACATTAGACTTGAAAGAAATCTTAGCAACAAAACAGGAAACAGATCACGAACACGTCCGCTCCTACGTTCACCATCTATCGTCAATGATTTTTCATAATGTTGATTCGATGCTGTAATAAAAGTTCACACCACTAGTAAGATAGTAAACAAAACCAGTTTGGATTAATTTGCAAACGTATTCGAAACTTTTGAATTAGCTTTATTAAAATTACAAAGCAAACGGCACAAGTATTAAAAATCATTTACATAATCTCTTTGCCTACAAAATCATCAGCGTGGCAATTATATTAGTCAGTCTCGCCAGAGTGCCGCAAAAAAAATATACTCAAATTTCTCTAAATAAACATTTTACAGGCGGGCTCATAAGAAAACATGTGGAAAATCTTAAAGTCTTCAATGAATTCCCATAATTATTACGATAAGAAATAGTGGGCTGATCAAGTGCAAAGTGTATCTATATTCATAAATACTATTGAAGTGAATCAGCGAATCATTAAGCAATTCAATGTCGTAAATTTCTGATAACTTTCATGAAAGATTACGGGTGCACTTTAAGAGATAACGTCTACGCTAAATCTACAAAACGGACACGGATATTACGGAAAATTACACGAATATTTCGTTATCAGCTGTGACCAACTTTTTGACTTATTTACTTTTAGATTGGAGACGAAAAAAAAGAAGATCAAATAAGTAACGTATTCGAATCATGGTCTCTCTGATTCAACATCTAAGAATAACATTTAAAGTTAATTTTTTTTTTTTTTGCAAATATGTATGCCTGAAATCTTTGAACTTTTACAATAATAACTGCCATGAGATTAGGAAATATCGAGTTGTAGTTTATCAGTTCGCATCACACGATCGCACTATCGCGCCACTATTATACCATCTCACGCAATCCATGATTTTTTAATTAGATTAAAAATCACGCCACTGAATGTACTCGGCTAAGGTTAGGGCAATCAAAAACAGACGATCAGACTTACATTGTGTGTTATGAATGATGCGGTCTGAAGAGATGATACATACTTTATTATGAAAAAAAATTATTATTAATCTTACCGCAAGCTCAACACCAGTACTTGTTGGCTTTTGAGCACCAATTTCCTTTGACATGTCGAAAGAATCTTGCAACTTTGGTGTAATACTCATTTTACTATCTTTGGTTCCATTAATATAGTTTGATGAAATACCACCGTTACTGTTGTTGGTTTCATACGGTCGCTTCCGCGACGTTGATGAATGACTTGAACTCGACTGGGTCGCAATAATCGATGATGCCATATCTCGCGATGCCAGCCCCGTTCACTGCGTTAGTAATTTTCTATTGTGTGATGATGTGCTGTATAAAGCGAGTGAAGTTCTATTTTGGTGACTTTACACAAACCATACGTTATAATTGGCTAGATGACCTGTAAATAGATAAAGGACAAAATGATCAAAAATATTCTTTGATACGAGAAAATATTCATTTCAATTAAAATGCATTTTATTTTTCTGATCGAACGGACGGACGCGACTTTATAAATGAATCAATTAAATGTTGAACTGTGATTGTATCGTGATACATCAAGTACGTGTGTATATAAAAAAGAAAAAAGAAAATCTAAGCTCCTTGGAAAAGGTGACAATAACGACAATTTTATTTGATAAATAATAGTATAGAGGCGTTTTTGTAAAATACCTGTTTACATATATTTGACCTAAGCAATTAATGTAGAACAAAGCCAAAGATTAATTGCACGCCATCATTCATTTATGAAAACTACGTTTTTTTGTCTCATGAATAGAGGCTATAAGCGTTTCAATGTACTTTCGCGATCAGTTTATTCAAAGGAGGCGACTACTTAAAGTGTTATGGAATGTGACAGCTGCTACTGTAGAATATAACTCAATCAAATATGATGGGCAGATTGGTCTATGCTACCAACAGAAAATGAATATATGTATATATATTTTCGCAATGAAAATATATGGATAAATATGCTAGTGTGAATACGTATTAATGAAATGTATTAGCTTAAATACTCCTAACATGAAATATACTCGGTTGAATAGTCCTAGTTTTGATACCCAAAGCTTCAATTTGGCTTCAATACGGCCGACCTGTCCAGGTTCATTGCTTAGAACGAAATGCTAATTCGTATTCCCAACGCTCTATTTATGCAAAATACACAGGGTACATGAAGCATTAGAAAAAATTGAATAACGGTTGCGTGCGTGGAGCTCTGGCAGTGCCTTTCTCTGCTATATAAAAGGCGAGAAGGCTTGTCATCATTACTCTGATGACAAACGTCAATGGTTGCTGCTGTGGTGTATGACCAATTTGGTAAATTGTATTGCTATTTTAGTGTGATTAATATAAATAATGTTTTTGTTTTTAATTTTAATTTTAGTACTACGATTGCAGTGCCGAACCGGAGTAGGATTCGATGAATAGGTAAGTTTTGTTTTTTAAAAAAATTCTCAGATTTAGATATGTATGGCCTGAGAACTTTGTTTGTTTATATGATTTTTTACCTTGTTTTGTCCTTGCTGATCAAAACACTACAATTATGCTCTTTAGTCTCGTAGTGCCCAACTTTATACGTAGATTATACATGAATAAATGCTTTTTGAATTGTTTTGATTTAATTTTTAGTACTTTGTACTTTTCTCAAAGGAGCGGGTACACGGACCCTCGCTGCATGTGCACATTTACGGAAACCCTTTGCACCGTCCTTGTCAATCCTATTTTCGTACCGTATATATTAGACCGAACGTGACAGGAGGTGAACCAAGCGTTGTTATTAAGAGTTACAGCAATCGAATTATATGAAAAAGTTTTTAGAAAAATTCATTCAGACTAAGCCTCCCCTGGCGATGGAAACCCCCTTCATTTCACAGATGAAATAATCAGAAAAGCTCTTCTAGGGTTAAAATCAACCTACTGGAACTAAAATCGTATGTTTTGCTTTTATGAGCAGCTTTCAAACAAAAATGCCCATCATCCTTTGTATGCAGAAAATCAGATTTGAAAGTGGTAAACCCTTTTAGATAAAAAGCCATGAACTATCAGTAGCATTTTGATTAATTTATTAGTAAGCTTGCTGTTAAAATTTCATCTGTATATTAATTTATATACTAAAAATAAAGAATTTGGACAGTCAATACAACAATCCACACAAAAATGATGTTCTCTAAGCATTTAATATTCTTTACAAGAACATTTTGAGACAGAAGAATTGGAATTCTGTAGACTTGTTATTTATTGAAGACAGAAATAATTAAGTCAGCAGTTCTATTAGGACACACACGACTATGTTCAAAATATAACAAATAAGAGGATTTGAGGTAACATTAAATTGATAAAATAAATAATTGTATCAAGTTTGTATTCATAAAAATTAGCTTAAAAAAGGTGAGACCACAAACAAATAAAGAATCACATAATAAAAAATTTATCTACAATTTTATAAGCTTCTCAAAGTCAAATAATTGTACGTTTTACTTTTTTTTTTTTTTTTCTATTACACAACAATCGCGGGTAATTTTTTATGCGATTCTCCATCATTTATTTATTTGTTTGTTTGTTCGTTTGTTTGTTTGTTTATTTTTGGTGAGACGTAATTGAAAAGCAATAATTTGAATACGGAACAGACAAATTGAATATGTAAATTGTACGTACATTTAATTTGAATATTTCCCATCCGTGTAACTATGTATAAAAATCAGCAGAGCTTTCATTTCTGACGATGGAATTTATTTTAAAGGTTGTCAAAGGTACGAGTAATACATTTTGATATACGCAAGACAAATATTTACACAGCTTACAGGATCAGTTATTAAATCTCTGAATATCCATATTATTTTATATAATCATTGGTGTGTGTCGTCAGTGTGCCTAAAAATTAAAACTGCATATTTCATTAATATGAGCAGAGTAAACAGTAGTAATGGTCCTAGAAGAGATCTCTGAGGTACACCATAAACATAAAGGACTTGAAGAATAAATTATTTTCCTGCAATATAAATCTACTGGCAGGTAGGTAGGAAATAAGTTTATAATGTCAATTTTGAAAATTTGAGCATATATGAATTTTTCATTCGAAACCGCAAGTAACATTTAATAGTAACACCAAGCAAGACTGAAACATCATGTGTTATAAATTTCATTACCTGTTAATAATCAATTTATAATTGTAAAAAAATTATCATTTTTTATTGTAGAAAAAACTTGGTCAACTAGTAGCTACCAGCTCATAATGAATTATCACAAAAATATCGTGTAGCAACTGCTGTTTTGCAGCTAAAAAAATATAATTGAAGATATCGAAAAAATAATTGAATTAAATGAAAAGAAGATTTTTTTTGCAGAGATGAGTAAATTTGATATAGAACCAAAATTCTTAAATGATTTATAAATGATTTGTAAAATTTACCAATTTCTTTGCAGAGTTGTCATAGAAAAATTGTTGATATGGACTTTAATTTGGTTTTTGAGAAGGCATGCATATCGCATTTTTGTAATAAAGATTTATAAGTTCAAGAATGGACGAAATCAAACAGCTCTTTTGAGGGTTACACAAATTTTCAGATTTGCAAATTTTTAACGTATACCGTTATACTGTCTTACGAGTTTTTAATGTACTGAAGAGTTCTTCAAAATGTAAAAATCGATCAAACAACAATTTTTATTATCATAAAAATGCAAAAAATGATCTAACTTGGTGGTCTTACTTAGAGCTATAACTTCATTCTTAGTTTTAATACTGTTATTACCATTTCCACACTTCCGATTTTCCCACTTTATTGAGTCCGGTCGATTTATTCCATATGAAAAACTATCTACATCTTCTGTGTCTGTTAATTGTGGAGCTATTAGCATCTTGCCTTTCACATATAAGATGTTACAAGAATCATCTTGACTACATTCTTTTCCATATATTTTACAAGATAATAACAAAATTTCGAAACGAACACTTTTACTTAATTTTTCGTGGGTAATTCTCCAAATAAATGCTAGATCGTTATAAATGCAGAATTGAAGTTGGATTGAAGGCAGGTTGAATTCTCGCCCAACTACATGTATACGCAGTTTAAATCGAAAATGGATCTAATTCGATTCGATTGCACATTAATTGCTAAATCGAATCCAACCCTAGAACCTAGATAAATGTCCTTAAATATAGCCAATCTTCTGCTTTGAAAATATGTAAGTCAAAGCGAAAGGAGCGTTGTTCCACCTTTTTTCAAATTTAAATCTAGAATAGTACGTCATGTCCATAATTTCAGCTCCATAGCTCAATGTGTTTTTAATTTCCAAATACATAGTCAAAAACGAAATTTTTACATCACCACCCTATGAAGAAATTGCCTGCCTTTGTACATTTACGAGCTTAGAATTTTTAGAAAAACACTCTCTAACGCGTTCTTGAATTATCGTTTGAACAGACGGAAAGACATAAGAATAGACAAGCAAAAAATCAAAATTTCATTATATTAAGCGTAGGTGTCCAATCATTAAATCTATATGTCATGTAGAAACAATTGCTTTGTTGAGCATTATGAAGAAAAATAATGTTCGAGGCAATTTAATTGGAAAGTTTACAAAAATGACAAAATATACAACAATAACAAAAATATAGAAAAGTAAATGATGAAAGTTCACTATATATTGGATTCGCATTCGATTCGATCTTTCAACACAAATGAAGGTAAATGCATGAGTCTCGAGTTTTAACTCGAAGTCAATTCAATCTTTCAATCCTCCATGTATGTAGTAAAAATATCAGTTTCTGACGTAAAACGGGAAAAGTATTTGAAATTTAACATCGCTTGGTATTGATGAGCCATCTTGACCGTTACACTGGCCACAAACAGTGGAACATAGTAACCCTACTTTTCTACATCTACAATTTACAAATTGCATAAAATCATATTCAACAAATCTTCAGGTGCTGGTGTCAATAACGTCGTTATCAGCTGTAAAAATAGAAAAGTAGGGTTACTATGTTCCACAGTTTGTGGCCCAAGTAACGGCCAAGTATGCCACAATGCCTCATCAATACCAAATGATTCCGATGGAGACAGCTTGCATGAAGTCCTCGAGCTTGGTGAAACAACTGTAACGGATATCGAGGACGATGATGATGTCGACATTGACCTTGGGCAACCTCGTGACGAAGACGAACAAGAATAATTTTAAATGCGCCGTTTTATATTTGGTCTTAATAATAAATGAATAAAAAATAAAATTCTTGGTCCTTCGTTCACATAGCGTAATACGCTATATACGCCTATATACGGAAGGCGCTTACTCTCTCCGCGCTGTACCTCGAAAACGGTTGTAGATACAAAAAAATGCATCAAATGAAAATTGTAGGTAGCTTTATAATCTAATAATAACCTTGAATGAGTATTTTCCATAGAAAACTAGATAATCGATAACCGATTTTCGCAAGCTTTGATCTTGAATATTTGGTGACGCAGACACGAGACTATGAGACTTTTTGCCCAGTCTTTAAAATGCCCAAACAAAGGTTTATACCAATTTATGTACAGCTTGTTCGCTTCCATTCCAAGGTTTGCCACCTTTTTTCCCTTATTTGACTGGGCTATTGGTACTTTTGATACTATCTAAAATAGTACGGAGGCCTGTGCGATTGCTGTCGCGCGACTTTAGAATTAAATGCTCATTTGAATAATTCATTTCACACAGAGAGACGCGCAACAGAACAAGGTGCGCGACTGAAATTTGCTGTCGCAAGCTTCTGCTAAAATCTTGCGGCTGCACTATCGTAAAACTGTCGCCCGGCTGTTTAGCATGCAAACAAAACAGGTCGATTCACACGAAGTTGCGACAATCTCAAAATGTTTCTCCAACTGCAGATTTTGTGTGCAGTCCATTGAAAAGAGATTATTGGAAGGTCTGTCAGATAAAAATAACGTTCAAGTATTGAATGCGGATGTTTCTTTTATCTTTATTAGAAGAAATGAAAAAGTGTCCCAAGATTTTAAAGCTAATATGATTGCTTTTTTAAAGAAATGCCGCTAAGTCTGATTTTATCATTTTCACCTCACTTCGATACAACAAATCTTCACAATCATTCTTATCAAAAGATATAATTTATAAATATATCTTCTTATCTATCTGTAGTGATTAACAAAATCGGTCATTTTGGTGGTCTCCTGGTATAATAAGTGACTCATGTAAAAGATTCGGTCATTTGGGTCATTTGAGTCAGTTGGGAGTTATCATCTAATACCTTAAAATTACCTACCTCATTGAATCGTTCATGTCAGAGCAACGCTCAAAGCTAAAAGTGCGCAGAAATTTTTATTTGTTTCAATTCAATTAGTCATAGAAATCACTTTTCCGAAAAGTCCTTGCAAGGAAATGAAAATTACAAAATCTATAACACAAATCCAAATTAGTTGGCTTTAAGTATGTGTGCGTACATGACCGAACTTAAAGTCCCAAATCGGTTGTAGCAACTAGAGCAAGAAAGTATATAATAATATTGTAAACTATAAAGATTATCCATCATGTTTCTTAAATACTTGCATTGGTTTGGCACCCCTGTACACCCTTTTACAGAAGGGAGGTAAATACCAAAACTACGATTTGGCGACAGAGTTGGCAATAAATTAATTTAGAAAGGATACTTTTCTGGATGCCTAGGGGCAACTTTTTATTGTTTCTTACGCTACCGAAACAGTGGATGGATATATACAATGTGAACTAGATGCAAAAGTTTTATATCAATGTGAACAAAATATTAGCTAAAGATCTAGCTGTATGCATAGGCCTGTAAATAAAAAGTTTAAGATCAGTTGAAAATATGGCTTTAACAAAAAAGTCAAGCAAAGCAGTTTCTTTTCTCCTTGAGTCTAAGTGACCGATTGAACAATATGATTTTGAAACGGCGACTCAGGTCTTTTGAGTCAGTATACTGACCCGTCAAAACAACCGAATCCCTCGCGACCGACCCATCACTAATCTGAACCCATACATACATATTTAATCTTGTTCTGTTGAACCACTAATTCATAGCCATAATAAATACACTGATCTGCTCTATCTAACGGTTTGCACCCAAAATTTTCCTGTACTTTTTAAAAACTAAATGAAGTGCTAAAAACAGCTTCTTCTAATTCCATTACAATCAATATCCAAGTAAATATTCAAAACACTGCATGTCTATTACTATTCAAGTTATACTTATATGTAAATAAAAAAAAAAAATTTGCAGTCGCATTCGTGTGAAACAACTTTTTTTTTCTATCGCACAGATTCACGATATCAGTCGCGAAACTAGAAGTCGCTCATGTAAAACGGCTCTTACGGCATTTATTAAAAAAAAAAAAACCTAGGTATTTTTGGCATATTAATTAGATAAAGAGAAATCACAGCTTTCTTAAAAAAAAAAAAAAAAGTCAGACTTTTTGTATTATAGATTAACAATTTAAAATTATTATCAAATGTCTTTGAAACGTATCTGACAAAGATTTTGAAAAGATTTGACTTTTATATCACTTTAATCGAATCAAATAATACGCCGCACTTAATATACAGTAATGCAATTTCTATTAAAAAATAAGTAAATTTAAAATAAGAACTTGAATAAACATTTGCACATTTTCTTTTTGTGGCAATGCTCCCACCACCACCCCAAACTATTAGCTCACCACGTCCACAGATAGATTGGACTTGAACACTGCTTTGAAGACGACGTAAAAACAAAATTCCTTGGACTTGAAACAGCTACGTTTTTTGCCTAATTATTTACGTGATAAAGTGTGACCTTCATAAAAATCTAAAAAATCTTTGATGCAGCAAATTCGCCGAGTCGTTTTACGTGAGAACTTTCAATTTCGATAACGTAAACGTAAACCTATCTATAAGTTGGTACACCCTTACGAATTGCATGGGAGTCTGGTATTTTGAGAACTCGTACATAAATATTCATGTACTCACCATACCAGCCATACTCGTAGAGTACTACATTTGAGGTGGAAATACTTCACCAACATATTTGATGATTAAACGATCTAATGTACCTATAGGGGGTACTGTCAGTGTATATTTATTTATCACCTGTTAATGTATCATAATAGTAATTGGCATGTGTTGACGTTAAGTGAGCGATCGCGGATCACCTCATGAATTTTTTTTTTTAATTTTTTTTTTTAGAGCTGTTGATAAGTTGTCGCTTAGAATGGAATGCTATTTATAAATAATTCTTATCAATACAAGTGATTTACTGCTAAGTTGCGATGCCGTAATATTTTATTTCAAAAATTTTCTTTCACTTTAATAGCATCCGATAAATTCAGGGAAAAATTTTTTCTCAATTTATTGAGTCTTAGCTATACTTGAAATTTTTCTTCTGGAAGCGCATAGAAAAATAAAGAATTTCCGCCAAATATAAAAGAAATCTTTTCGTTTGGCTTTGGCTTTTAAAGTTGATCACATGAAATAGAACTTTCGAATGTGTGCAACAGAAATAGAATTGATTACGTTTTACGACTTCATTTTGTTTACAAACAATTTTTTCAATTACTCATACTGTTACCCAAATTTAAAGAGGAACTGGAGGAAATAAAAATAGAAATAGAAAAAAAAAATAAGCGACTAAATCCAAAGAAAGAAAACAAAAAATAAAAAGGAGCGGAAAAAATAATAATAGTACAGAAAAAATTAAAATGAATACGTGGGTGACATCAGATGATCGGATTGTCGCCTGATGGTTAAGTGGCAAGTTAGTAATTTCTTAAATACATAATCTGATGAGACACCTAAACCGCAGCTGGTAAAATTGGATGAGAAGTGATTTCATACATAGGCTCTTAAGTCATAGATAAAACAGATGGAGGCATTGAACGTTACGTTTAATTTCCAGTGACACAGCAATTCCCTATGCAGAAAAATTATACCTACTATTGTAAACAAAAAAAGCAAATTGCAACCAGAACATGGAATTCAAAATACCAGCGGATAGATGCAGTCTACGAAGGGTTCTTACCTATATTATACGAATATCAATATTAGACTATTTACAACATTTCATTATGTGATTTATTTATATTATTATTTATATTAATCCTCGATCCTGGGCATACGAAATGACAAGTATAGTTTCAGGAAGATCATTCATACATACATATACAGTAAATAAGGGGCTCAGAACAGACCCTTGAGATATATCAGATAGTATGTAAAGTAGACGCCCGTAGCAAAATCATTTCTTACAACATAGCTGGTATTGGTATAAAGAGATCAAATGTCTCAACTGACCCTCGAAATCATTTGAATTATTTGTGAATCCCTTAGAGATTGCTAGTAATATCAGATTATTATCTAAAAGATCTAAATAAATGATTTAAATAAATAAACAAACAAATAATTAATTATCTTTCATCATAAAACCGAAACTAATTTAAACAATAAACTTGACTTCAAGTACTACTGCTAATGCTAGACCCATTAACGAAACCCAAATGGAAACATCGTAATAATGGAGGGAAATTTGTAATTCCTGGCCCAATGGAACGAGAAACAAAAAGGACAAGGAACATTTATTTTAGCAAAGAGCTAGTTCCGGCTTCTGGTAACAGCAGCGTAAAAAGCTGGACGCAAAAAGAAAGTGATTTAAAAAAAAAGAGGAAAAACAAAAAAGTTGAAGCCGAGAAGAAAAAAATATCGCAAATATCGATATGGAAACTGAAGTATCTAACAAGAGTTAAAAAACAACAGGCAACAGGGACGAATAAACCTGCATGGATTTTGGCATTAATTCAGATAGGCAAGACACAAGGTTAACCACATGGATGCCAGCAAGTATACCTACCGAAAAATAAAGAATAAAAATTAAACTAAAAATAATAGAATCATTTCTTTAATAATTTATGAATCCCTTTAGGATCAGGATGTTTCGTATAGCTATAGGAATGTTATTGAAGGCCGGCCGTCGGTTTTCCTAAAATAAAACAGTTGGTAGCCGTGTAAAAGTATTCTGAAATATTCCGAATATATAAAATTTGAATTGAAAGTAATCTTATCACTCGAATCTTCTCGCTTTTGTCTCCGTATATAAAATTTTTCAAACTTGGCAGTGGTGCAAGTAAGACGCTTGGCTTACAAGTAAGGAAGTAAGTGCAACGCAACAAGCTCGATATCCTATTCTCAATTCCTTTGAAATTTGTTAGTTTCGAATTAATTAAAAATTTATTGGCTCCGTCTAGCCCTTCCCTGCCAACCAGACCCGGAAAATCAACACATGAGAAATTTATTTGCTAATTATGTGCCAAACTAAAATTGAAAATTTTATAGTTTTTTAAATATTCAAAATGCTGTGTGCAGCTTGACGCCAAGCTGCACCCCGCTCTAGTATTAACTCTCCTGCCAACAAAGTTTTAATTCACTAAGGTTTTATGTGCTAATTATGTGCTAACTCTTCGCCAAATCTAAAAATGTTTGACTAAAAAATTTAATGGGGTTTTTTAAAAATCAAAATGGGGGGTGTATGATGACATCATCCTCCATCCCGCCATAGCAAAAATTCTGTCAAAATAGTTTTGATTCACTCGGGATTTATGTGCTAATTATGTGCTAATTCTCTGCATAATTGAAAAATATTATGCTCGAAAAATTAATGGAGTTTTTAAGCAACCAAAATGGAGATGTAGGATGGCTTCGTCCGTCACACTGCCCTAGTAAAAATGCTACCAACAAAATTTTGATTAACTCAGGATGCTAATTGTTATCAAATCTAAAAATTTTGTATTCGAAAATTTAATTGTGTTTTTATTGTGGCACATTCCACGAGGTTTTGTCTGGAGTTAAGCTTTTAACCATGGATAACTACGATATCGTACACTTGAATGTCCATAAATACAGCCGCTTATCTGATTTTAGTCGTTAGATAGTTTTTTTTTTCTACAAACGCTCGTCGAATTCGTGAAAATTCCCAGTATATGTACGTAAAATACTTGAACTTTTATATAACAACCCTACGCAAGAAGTACCCGAATACACCCATTTTCGATATTAGTAGTTACTACCATTTCTATTTATAAAAACAAGGTATCCAAAAAAGTGGAAAAAACCATACAAATAAGTTGCCCGATTTTTCCAACGAAGGTGTAAAATAAAAATTTAATGGCTGACAAAAATTATATTTACAGGACCCAGGATGAGTAAATGAAAACGATTTTATTGTTATTGTAAGTCGTGTAGTTACACTGTTTGGAAAGATCCCATAGAAATAATTAAATTTTTCCTTGAAATAGTACTGTTGATAAAATGGATACGAATGTCGATTTGTATAGTTCTAAACAAAAAAGCTATATAAAAAATGAGGACAATTTTCAAGGTTGAAATAGCAGAAAGAAACTAAAAAGTAGCAAAGTGGCCTCGATGACACAATAGTAAATGCGCTAGCCTACTATTTCAGTGGAGTCATGAGTTCGAATTCTAACTTAACCTAGCCTTCTTAATTTCTGGAATGTTCTATTACATATCCCCACTCCAATACTTCTCTCCCTATCTGTAAATAGAACAACAACCCGAACTGGAATGAACTCTATTCGAAATATAGATGTACTAGATCTATAAGATTTTATTGGCATCACACGGTTTTCACCAAAAACAAGAACAAAAACATCAACCTGAAAACATCTGGAGCAATAATCAACATGGTGGTCTTTTCCCAATCCTCTGGCATAGTAAAAATAATACGATTCCAGAAACTGAAGCAGAATTTCAGATATGTACGTATCGATTGTAAGAAGAAACTAAAACTGAGGAGCTCAAATTGAGAAAAACAGAACTAAGGCCGATGTACTTTGATGTATTTTGAAGCTTTGGAGCACCATATGATTGGCACTTAAAATCATCGTCAATTATTTCTAGTCCCGATGGACAGGAAAGGAGATCATCTCCTTTTAATGAATTTTTGTAAGTTTAGTAGGAGTACAGATATTGTAACGATAACTGCTATATGCAAACTGTTGCTATTTGATTTTTAATAGCAGAAGGTCAATTTGACAGAACCTTTCTTAAAATGGAAGTAAAAAATTGTTTTTAAAGTCATTTTAATGAAAAGTTCTTGCTAGTAATATTCCAATAAGAGGCAATGAAATTCTCTGTTCGTTTAGTAATTTTATAGATAACTTAACGTGCTAATTTTGAAAACTTTTGTTATAAAGTGTGCAGTGTCTTGTTGAAGATATAATCACGTATTAACATACATGCGGGAAATAATTTTTAGGGAAGTTATATGTTTAGTAAATTAATAACAAGAAATTCTTTGGAATTCTCTTTGAAATAAATGTGCAGAAAAGTGTGCAACATTAAGAATAAAAATAAATAAAGATTTTTGTTTGACTTGGACATTTGGTTTCATCTAACAAAAATTTATTGTCTGAGGAACAGCAAGCAGAATTTCGTATACATTACAATTATGGAAATGAAAGCATAAATTGACTATTTTCACGAATAACATATATATAAATATTTGTATATACCTTAAGACCATTCTTATGCATAGGCTAAAATACATTTTTGAGCTTAGGAAACTTCCCATAGCTTTGTGCTAATGCCCTGACAGAATATTAGTTTGCTTTTCTATATCAAAAGAATTACTATATACGGTATAACAGAATACAAGGAATGTATGCCAAGTGTGAATACCGCTTGCACCCTATACTATATGTATTATCACATGATGCGTTATACGTTATTAAACTTAACAGTAATGTCACCAATATTTTAATATCAGCTTTATTTGCTGAGGATAACGATTATTTATTAGCTGCTATAAAATAAATTAATTCGCGCGTAGACAAAACACTAGTTGTAAAGATGGGATTAAGGGTTACTTGGTCCTTTGTCGTACTTTTTTAACAGTTTACAAAAAATTTGTCGTACTGTGGTTTTTGCCATGGTTCATTTTGATGTATACGACAAAATGAATTAAAATAAATTTGCAGTAAATAAACGTCAGAATAATTATATGCCGAAAAGTATGATGACATGACTACTTCCGAGGTTGAAGAAGCAGAAGTAAAACTCATTTCCATTTGTCGTCTTTTTTGCCATTTTGATACCGCAAAAGATCAAAATTAGAACCTAGTAATCCTACAAAAATAGATTGAAAATCATCTTTTCGAAGATAAAGATCAATTTTCGAGAGGTAGACTATGATATAAAATCACTCCAAGAATAAAAAATAATATTCTGATACTTTGTCGTATGTAAATGTCAAAATATATGACATAATGGAATAAACATTTCCTTCTCACATGACAATTAGGTATGACAAAAAGTAAGTTCAATTTTTTTGGTAAAAGCAAATCTTTATTTATAAAATATATCTTTTTTGAACATCATTCAAAGTATGCTCCATCGTAAGCTACGACGCCCATCTTTCCGCAAACTTGCGGATTCCATCCTTGCTCGTCCTTCGAAGCGATCCAATTATTGAAGCAAATTTGAATACTTTCAAAAGAATGAAACCGTTCTCCAATAAGGGCGGACTGCATCGACCGAAACAAATAGTAATCAGAAGGTGCAATGCCCGGTGAGTACGGCGTATGCTGTAACACTTCCTAGTTCAGCCTTTCTAAGTAGTTTTTCACTGGTTGAGCTAAGGTCTTGCATTGTCATGTAAAAGTATTATCATATCGCGTCGATTGTCTCATTCTGGTCGTTTTTTTTAATAGCTCACTTTAAACGCTTTAGTTGCCGCCTGTAGACAGCGTCAGTAATGGTTTCAGAGGTTTTCACTAACTCATTATAAATAACACCTTTCATATCTCACCCTATGCAGAGTATCAGCTTGTCACTATGAATATCCTGCATTGGCTGCGATGGATCAGGTTCACCGGGCTTAACACAATATTTTTTCCGCTCAAGATTGTCATAGTGAATCACTTTTCATCCCCAGTAATAATCCTGTATAAAAAACCCTTTTTTGATTGCCTTTGCAGGAGCATTTCAGAAATATTTTTTCGGTTTTCTTCTAGCCTTTCGGTTAGCTCATGAGGTACCCAATTTCCTTGTTTCTGGATGAGTCCCATTGCTTGCAAATGCTTTTCCACAGTTGATCGGTCAACATTTAACGCTGCTGCCAGTTCGTCCTGAGTTTGACATGGATCTTCGCCGAGTAACTCTTCCAGTGGTTCATCAGTAAATTTTTTCGGTTTTTTAAAATGTCGGTTATTTAGTACAAAACTCTTCATGTTCAATCGCAAACAAAAAATCTGTTCTGAACACTTTAACTGATCGAGATACAATGGATTCTAATGTCGATTTCGATGGGACCATTTCAGTTTTGCACTTTTTCTGGCAGCGGAGAACTGCGAGAACTGAAGTCCATCGAACATATTTCTGTCATATTCCTTGTATTTGTGGGCACACGTATTATATACACGGAACTGTCAAACGTAATAAATGTTGTTTATTGATATATAGAAACAAATATTTTCATAACTTAAAGCCAATTACCCAAATAAAAATGTTTAATTCATTTAACTCCAAAATTTCACAAATAATCGTGACAGTACACTTTGACAGAACAGATGACAATTCGACCTCAATATGTATTTGTAACACCGAGAAAATATCCGGTGCAAAGTAGGGGAAGTGAGTGCAAAACTTGCTATAAAAATTGTCCCATCGAACATTTTCAGTGTTGCACTGCTGGAAAAAGTGCAATACTGGTGTTGCACCAAAGTCCCATCGAAATCGACATAACACTGACATTAGATCTGTCAAATATATGTCAAACCGGTTCAGATGTAATACATACAATAAAGTGCCAAACACAATTCCCACGTTTCGATCCGATTCGATCCAAACGGATGCATGATCACAATTGTTTCGTTCGGTTTCAAACACTTAACTTTAAAATTTTGCCAGATTTTCTCTTTCATCCATGAAAAAGTATAAGTAAGTATAAACAAATGTTTGCAGGCGATTTTTCTAGGTTATGTCATCCGTAAAAGTTGAAATTTGCTCAAATTCTCCGTTTCGATTCGATCCACTTCGATCCATTTCGGTGTAATGTGTCCAATTGCACGTATGTCTCAAATTGACATTTGTACGAATCGGATCGAAACGGTGGAATTGTGTTTCGCCCTTAAGAGTTACGACATCTATTAGAAAACGGAACTTACTTTTTCTCATACCTAATAGAATGAACTGAAAATTGCACTTTGAATTACAATTGTAAAATATTATTCTAATCTGGGGATTAATTGAGAAAGTACAGCTTGTATCCACGCCTCTCTTCCAATGCATTTTTAAAATTGACAGCAGAAGACAGTTCGGTTGATGTCTTCTCAGCTTGCATGTAAATTCATTTAGGCATTGAGACGTAAAGTTTTGTATATATCGGCAATGATAGCAATAAAGGAAGTAGTAGAATCGAAAAAAAAAACAGAAGGGAAAAGGAAGGTGTTGGTAAATGATATAATGTATATGATCCCAGAAACACTCATTTTCAAATTTAAAAAGGTTCGCTCTCGAGTATTTCTTTTCCACCATCTTGAAAACTGTATAATGTCAAATTACTATCACTTGAGCTGTCATTATTTTTCATCATGCACGTTCTATGAAAGCTGAGATACCTGGATTACACGTGCAAGAAGTATGACAGTGCAGCCTGCATGCAATCTGTACTTCTCGTGTAATTCCCAGGTAAGCTTGGACATCTGCGATGTTAGTTCATATGGGATGAGAGGTAGATCTTGAATATTCATATTCTGACGTCTATTCACTGCAAATAGGTCATTTTGTAGTAAATGAGCATGAAAAATAAAAATTAACTATGGTGAAAATGTAAGTACAACAAAATTGTTGTTGAAATTCTCACATCACTCCCTCTCCCGCTCAGGGACTTTATCTTACTCAAAAATTTAATTGTATAAAAACATTTTCTACATATAAATTATGAAATGGGGTATATGCGCGAAGCGCACAACTCAAAATTAAGCTAGTCGAAAAAATTGTGTGAGGCGCACGCCTATTGTTAAGGGATTACGCATTGTTCTACACACACTTATCTTTTCCTGCTCAAGTAATATACCTGCGTATAGATGACTATGACCATAGATGGCACAAGAACTAGATGTCGCATGGCATATTAGAGCAGAGTATACACATTGTGAAATAGGTAGTGCATTCTGGAATGGAGCATAACATGTTTTAGAGCGTGTTTTTATAATAGCAGTTTTGTATACATTTGATCGACTTCAAGACTTCAGATACGAAAAAATATGAATCACTCGACGTATACATCATTTCAAATGTTGTGGTCCTTCCCGGAATGGACCGCCCATCCATTTAAATTTTGTATACTTTTTTGTTACTGCATGCGACATCTAGTTCTTGTGCCATCTATGCTATGACTGACCTAAAATTTTCTTTTTATTTACGATACGTCTGCATTCCTCTGGACACTATATGAAATATATTGGCGGCACAGCGTATATACTGGTTGATGATTATGAATATCACTTATTCGGATTAATACATTCCCATCTCCATTTTTGAACCTGTTCTGTCAGATTACGCAAACGGAATTTAAAGCCACTTTCAGCGGCTTACTATTTCGGCTAAAGATAGAATACATGTTTGCAGAAATGTTCAGAGCTTAGAACACCGAATAGAAACACTGAAGAACTATTGAAGAATATTTTTTTAATTACATGCATCAAATTAGCTGAATAAGCTGATAATGATGAAAATTTCAATCCAGTAATTTAAATCTATACGTATCGGTATATTACAGAGAGCAGGTAAAACACGCCCTAGAACAATGCGTTAAGGAGCGTTTACAATTGCAGAGTAGAGTGGAGTAAATAGATTGCATTTTCTCTCATCATTTCACCAACGTGAGATTAGGAATTTTTCAAATCTGATGCTACTCTGTGAAGTGTAAGCTTGAGACAATCTGGTGACTCCACTCTACTCTGCCATTATAAATGCTCCTTTATACTTAACCATAGCCGCGCGTTTCCAAAACAATGCGTAATCGCTTAACAATAGACGTGAGCTTTACAAACTTGTGCTTGTTCGCTAGTTAAGTGTTTTTATCTGGCTTGTGCACTTCGCAAATACACCCATAAAATTAAGTACATGCAACCAGACATATGTATGTATGTTTGTAAAAGAATAGCTGCCTGAAAAATGTCAAGAAAATCCTGTAGAAGATATTGATAAATATGATAAAAAAATTGAACTTATGTATGTAATGAATGCATAGGGTCTAACGCATAAAGTAATAAAGAATATGTAGAATAAAAGTCTTAAATAAAGCAATTCAGTGGCTGGTGAACTTTCCGTTCTTTAAAAAATAAAGGAAAATGACAGGAAAAAATATGTTAAGGCAAAACAATTAAAAATCTCAAATAAAAGAGCATATAATTTTAATATGTAATACAAATGTTACGCGCATATTCAAGAATTTGTATTGTATTTTTAATAAAACGTATTCAAAATGAGTATATTGCTTAAATATTCTTTTATCTCCTCTGCATGAATACCTTGACCCCATTAACTTGAACATCTCGATAAGTTAAGCAGCTTTGGTTTTCTACGTGTTCAAGTTGTTCTTGAATCCCTAAGAACAGTTGTACACATTCACTTTTTTCACATATTTTAATTTCAAAGAAAGTCAATATGAAATATGTAAATTCATAGAGAATTTAGTCAATATGACATTGACCGGGATTGCTGCCAAGTCTGCAGCTCGAGAATTGAGTGAGAAAAACTCTTTAAAAAAGAAAATCTTTAAAAAAAAAAATTTTATAAAAGAGGGTATTTCGTATCAGGCCCAAAATACATTCACGGCCAAAAGCCATAGGACACTGGATGCATGCGTCTGAAGCAAGGGAAATGTATTGCCAAAGTTACATTCGCTATCACAGGCCACAAGCCACACTGTGTCGGTGCGAAGCTTGGTCAAATCTCAAAATTTTGTTGCTCGTGGAGTGGACCCACGCCCCAGTTTACCAATATTGAAGTATACATATAAGAAGACGAAGGTGTTAGCAAGTTTTTTTAATATGGCGGGAGATTTGTAATTATTCGGGATTTTTCTTATCAGTGCGAAAGTTGTTTATCTGTGAGCCTTTCATATTGGATTGTAATAATTGTATACAAAAAAAAAAATAAATAAAATGGAAAAAAAAATTATTAATGACATGAAATTACTTATATTTTTGCATAATAAGAAGCATGGCTTCTTGCCAGTGATCCTGAATGTAACTTCCACGGCTTCAGCAGTTGGCCAAAAGTTGAATTTTTTCTTGGTCGCCTACGGCAGGCAGGAGCCAAGCCATACTGAAGGGATACGATTCCTGCTGATACAAAACGCCCAATTTTTAGATTATTTTCCTTTTTTAAATATAGTTTTTGTCACTCATATTTTAATTTTTCAATAGCCATTTGACAGCTGTTGAGTAATGCCACACGCCACTGCCTTTTTTATATTACATACAAGCCATGGCGTTAACACTTTTCTTTGCTTGTATGTGTATGCAAAACGTGTCGTTTGAAAGATTTATTTAAAAATTTATGATGAACAAACCGCGCTTCTGGTGACGATAATTCTAACTACTATTTATTGGTAAAAATGTTTATTTTTAGGAAAGTCGAAGTAATTATGAGTATTTAAACAAAATTAAGCATTGTTTCCGCAAACTCGATCCAATTCGCTAAGAAGTGAGAGTACGGCTTTCGCTCAAAGCGAGAAATTCTCTTTTAATGATTAGCTTAGAAACTCTTTCCTCGGCATAAAATGAATCTAAGTTTTTAATAAATGACAAGTTCAAATACATTGTAATTAAACTTATGAATTTAACATATAAGTATAATAATTCAATTTCTTCCAATTTATTTGATTTGTTTGTTATATGTATGTACATATTTCGTGAAAATAACAATTTTAGGTTTTCTTGACCTCGATTTGTAATTTTGAAACGCTGTTTATAAGATAAAAGAGAGAATGGCTTTCATTGCAATTCGAAGGGTACTCTGATTTATTTATTGCTTTGAGCGAAATCTACTCTGACTTCACAGCGAATTGGATAAAGTTTAGAAAAATGCGGAGGCAATTCTTTATTTTATTGAAATACGAAAATTAATGTCACTTTCCTAAAAGTAAATATTTTTCGTTAAAATTATTATCACAATAAGCGTGGTTTTTCACTATAAATTTTTAAACATGAAACGTACTTGATTCCACATAAGTGGGAATGCTAAAAAGCTTTCAAACAGCACCTTTTTCATACATATGCAATTTATATAGCCATGATGGCATGTAATAAAAAAGAAGCAGATTACTATAATCATAGCCCACTCATAATCCCACTTTATACGTTTCAACTAATACTTTATATTTATTTTATAAAAAATTAATTCATTCTCGCACCCCATAGTATAAGATTAAGGAATTAATTTTTGTTTTTTGTTCTGTTTTTTTTTTTTTTTTACCCATAGTCAAGTGTTTAGCGCAGCGCTAGAAACAGTAACAGTAATTGGAAATGTTTGGATCCCCGTCCAATTAAAAATTTCCGAGGTTAAGTTCAAATGTCAATTAGAAGCATACAAAAAACAATATTGGATTGATAAAATTGCTTCTACTCGAGGTCGTATAATTAAATTAATTTAGAAATTTTAAAATTATCATACCGCCGCCGCTTAATTATAATATTTTTTTGTTTTTTCAAAGTTTACAATCATTGCAACATATTCTTAAAGCTACAACTAAAATTAAATATATTTCAAGAAATCGTGACTTAATCCGTTTGTAGTTCTGAGTGGAAAAGCTTTCACTAAGAAATTAAGTGGACATGGACACACATATGTATGTTCATAATATTCAAGGTCTATGTTAGTGTAGTCTAGTCTTTAACTGTATTTGCATAATTATCTAAAAGTCAAGTTCAATGAGCTTTAGTTGTAAAAATAGTAGTGAAAATTGAAAAAAACTTCAAAGATTCCTACCAGAAGGTAAAGTAGGTAGATATTTCCACTTTGATATTATCACTTTATTAGAGGAAGCTTATAATAGGAGTTCTTTGCATTCTTTTATATATATTTCCTTTACCAGTGATTAACATAATTAAATCTGACTGTTATTTTTCAATTTACAATCCGTTGGAAATTGATGAGTTTAACTGTATTTTCAATTTCCGCGTAATATTTATAGAATCAGTTTAGTAAGACGTGCGTGGTTCAAAATTAGCACTGCAGTAATGAACATTATATGGAATGGATATAATCAAGACTTGGTGCTCTCAAGTAATTCTGTGCTATAATCTGATGGTTTTCATATTACAATGAGTTCACAAATAAAATTTTCAATAATTGTTAGATTAAAATAAATCTAAAGTTTTTTGTGATCACAGATCAGCTAAATATAAATTTTTCAGGAAATTAATAAAATGTAGTGTAGTCAGGAGAAAGAAGAAAAAAAAACACACACACACCCACAAACAAAAATAACTTACTTCAAAATAATGAAAAGAAAAATTCACGAATAACAATGACCCGAAAAACACAAAATTTCCATAGATGTCCAATATATTGACTATTAATTACTATGTCCAGGCTCTTGTGACTTGTGTGAAACTTAAGCCAGTCACTATTAACTTTTGTATTATAACGGTGGCGTCAGAATCTAGAAACGAAAACCACTTGCGCAAACATTATGCCTGAAGGTTGATATTTACGCGATTCATCTTTAGAATTACTAAGAATTTATAGTTTATTTGTGGAAAATAAAGAAACGTATATACATATGCATATCTTGCTGAACTTTTTGTGCCACATTTTTAGAAGAAGAAATGCATGGAAATGTGTATAAAAAAATCTTTAAAACCAGTTGAGAAACATTTGAAATGCAAATTTATCTAATGACTTCAATTAGCATTAGCTTAGAAATGGATTATGTGATAATTTGATGGAAACAATTCAACACATATTTTGCCTAGAAATAAGGGAGGTTTTGTAAAAATATATAACATACAGACATATATGGATGCATGATTAAAATTTGTCAGTCTGTCCATACGAAAACTCGTTTAAATGCAGTCGAATTATTATGAATTCGATAACCCTCTACGATCATGCTATCATACAGCAGTAATTGGTGCTGAAAAATACAGATAACAGAAGAGAAGACGTGTCACTGTTTATACAGAAATCGATAATTTCTTATTTATCACATCATCTAACACCTAGAGTCGATAATTATGCTACAGAGATAATAAAAAGCGAAGTTCAGTTTTAAGTAACTACACTTCCTCTTTAAACAGCTTAGAGTACGGTAAAGAAATGAGTTCCACACACAACTTTTGTTTTTTATTGAAGTACTACCTCTGTAATAGTGAGGGTAGAGTGTATATTCTTACAAACTTTGACCTCTAAGTAGTTATTTAAAATCAGCTGGTCTGTAACTAGGTATCATAAAACACAATTAATTTTATAGCAAAATACTCATTACAAAAATTAGTTTTCAGTCTCTTCGGCACATGGTCTATTATCCAAAAGTCGTAAGTGGGATTAGCACTTCCTGTGGCCTTCAGCCGTCACTCTAACCTAACCTAACCTAGCCTAAATCCCCATTCAGTATACAAATCGCATCCTCAATATACCCCATCAGACAATCCATACGCGTAAAGTTGGAGATCTTCAGCGTACGATTCGAAATAAACAAAAAATTATATGGAGCGGTAGAAGGTAGAACGACACGCTTTGGAGGTTTTGTGATTTTTGGAACTCTTTCACTTATCATATCATATAATTTTGTCATTATTCAGCTGATTGAAACAGTTGAGATAGCAAATAATTGATAACAGTAAGTCCTTTGCAATAAATGCTTAGTCAGCCCTCTTTCCTCCTTCATTTAACCCACTTCATCCAGAATTATTATTTTTTTTTTTTTCAAAATTTTACTTGATCTGTAATTCTATTTTCTTTTTTTTTCAAAATTTTACTTGATCTGCAATTCTATTTTTTTTTTTTTTTCAAAATTTTACTTGATCTGTAATTCTAATAAAGCTTTACGTATAAAACTATTCAGTTGATTTAATTTATTTTTATTTACTAATAGTAGAGAAATTGTGTGTTGAGAAAACGATTGGGTTCGTAGGAGAGAAAGGAAAAATACATTATTTGTACGTGGCTTTTCTTGCGTTATTTGCAACACTGGGATAAAATGGGAACCATGAGACCCAAATAGGTGCAAGGTACATCTAATTTTCTGCTAATCAGTACCTCAATTTAACTGTCGGAAAAACAACGAACAAATCAATTATCTTAAAGACAGCATAGGTACTGCGGGCATATTTTACGGCATTATTAAAAAATTATTATTTTCGACAACAAGTAATAAGAAACATGGGAATTGGAATAACTTGAACTGAAATTGGTTAAATTCTTTGAAGTTTACTGTTTATTACACCGAGAAAACCAATCACACACCTACAGCAGTAACTACATCATCGGAGTTTAAAAGACACTCAAGTGCAATTCCTATGGAATGACACATCGATAGGCCTAAGCAGTTCTGGACCTTTGTAATTGTAAGTTTGATGGCTTCCCCTTCATTCTTATCCTTCGGTAATACTTAACAGTGCTGACTAACCTACAATTATTGCTAATTTTTTTCCCAACTTTTTTAAATCAGACTTTATAGACGGAGAGCTGGCGACATAAACAAAATTTTCCATCTTGTCATACTCTTATTGTTGATAACTTATTTGGAAGTCTGCCTGGCTTCCAGTGGGGGAGGGCGTTGCAAGCTGGCCCCAAAGGCTAAAAAAATCGGTCGAGTTAGATGATTTCATAAAAATGTACACAATTTAAGCTCTTCACCTCAACGCGTTCTCAAGCAGTGCCCAAATATATAGTGAAAAACGAAAATTTTGTATGACAACCCTAGGAAGGAGTTGCCCGATTGTTCCTATTTTCGAACTTAAAGTTACTTTAAAAAAAAAAGTGTGTAAAATTTCAGCACTGTAAGTGAAAGCGTTCTGGAATTATCGTGATATGCCACCACTTTCCCACCATCATCCAATATGTCTGCCATTTTTACCATTGATCATGAAATATAATTCTCTACTGCCGCACCAAAAATCAACCTTTATTAAATCACGTAAGTTAACCGGTTTTTTTTCCTTCGAGGCCATCCCGCAGAACCCTCTACCACTGGAAGCCTGGCAGACTTCCGAATAAATTATCAACGATGTTAAGAGTATGACAAGATGGAAAATTTTGTTTATGAAATGACGTAAGTAGGTATTTTGGTTGTCAGCTCTTAGTCTATTAGTGATTCGCACTGTTATATTAATTTTAGCGATTTTACATACTTGAAGCTTTGCCTTCTTTCGAATCGATTTTGTTTTGATGATGCCATAATTTCTAAACATATATCACCCGGATGACATCCCATCTTCTTTGTTGAAGAAATGTTGAATTCCTAATTACAGACCAATTGTTAATCTTTCAATGATTCCTAAGATATTTGAGACTATTGTTTGTGAGACACTTTATTTCCACTGTATGCTGTTTATAAGTAGTTTTCAGCGTAAAGAGTAAGTGAACAACTACCAACTTATTGGAGTTTAACTTTCTGTGTGCCATCGAAGCAGGAAAACAATAGTCTATAGCAATAAATAAGGCATTCGACAGGATTAGTCAGGATTACTTGATTGGGTTTTCTCCTTCGGTTTATCCTTTGGTTAACTTCGTACCTGTCTAACTGTACTGTCCAAGTGCTCCTTAATATTTCAGGAGTACCCCAGGGTAGCCATCTAGGGCCACTATTGTTTATCATTTATATCAATGACATATACTTGTTATTACCTTACACCAATATTCTCTGTTATGCTAACGATATCAAGATTTTTCGAACTACCTCGAATGACGATGAGTGTGCTCTGATCAATTATGGCTTGAATATCTTCTACTCTTGGTGATCGAATAATTTATATTGACAAGTGTTTTGTTATGTTTTTAATCATAAGCGTAGATCTGCATATCTCAATTATTTTATCAATGAAAGTTTATTGTCCAGACTTGACAGCACCAAGGATTTTAGTGTTATTTATGATTCCAATATTTGACACTCTATTGTGGTTTTGTTAGTCCGATATTGGAGTATGCCAGTCCTGTTTGGGCTCCATATTAGTCGGATTGATAGGCTCAAATTACGATTTCTTGCATGGTATACAATTAATTCCTCTGAGCTGCTTGGCCTCCTAAATATCTCTACTCAATTAAACCGTCTGTTAAATAGTAAGCTTAACTTAACGCTGCATTTTTCTATTCTTTTTAAATCTTATGTATTTCCTTTATTCATTTAAGTATTTTTAATTTACATTGAAATCACAATATTTTGGACTTAATTCGTATTAACTTTGTAGTAGTCAGTCTTTGATGAAATTTTATAAATGAATAAATATACAGCAGAAAAAATAAATTAGAAGACTAACTGAGATGAAATTGAATTCTATTACTAAGCGACCTCAAGAAATGGAGACAAGAACAGTTGAAATAAATAATCGGAGTTTTTATCTTATAAATGCGCATGCATAAACTTTTAACATGTCTCAAAATGTCAAATTTAAACAAAACAAAAATTGTAAATATCAATTTTTACAATAAAATATGGACTTCCACAAAGATAGAAAGAGAGGAAAGATATTATATTTTGTCATGCTCATATTATAGCTAGCTGAAAGATAATTTGGCAAAAAATAAATTTTAACAAAAACAGTTGTATTACAAAATATGTACCTTTCTGTAGCAAAAGCGATATTATTATCAAAAGTACATTTAAATATATTTGTTTTTGAGAATTTTCTGTTATATGAATACTTGCTGATTTTTATCTTGTAAAATTTATATTCGGCGAAACCGGCTTTTGTTAAATAACGTCGGCCCCCCCGTTAGGTTGCTGGTGGATTTTAAATAATATTTCTTCTATTTTAGTTACTTTCTCTTTTGACTTTGATAAGGTCAATAAACTTTAATGGTGAATTGGTTTTATGAACGTTACAAAACATTTAAGCTTAGTATTTTCTTTTTTTAGATTCATAGAAAGATGCGGGTGGCTCTAATTATCTTCTCATCCTATTGATGTTTCCAATAACGGACTACCCGTAGGGGTAAGTGAGATTGATAGGTCATTAGACTATAGTAGCCGCCACGTTAAGCTAGCCCAACCTAACCTAGATGTAGTTTATTAGTATGTTTAATGGTTAAATCAAGTACTGAATATTATCCCTAGAAAAAGAAGAAAATATTAATATTACTATTTTCAGTCGAAAGTGATCTTAAAGCAACTAAAATTATAAGTTAAGTTCATAATTGATAAATTTGCAATGTTGACAGTTAACTTTACATAGTCTTACAACTTTTTCTTCATTATTTGGCCCGAACTAATAAATACAATACCAAAACTGAATTGACATGCAAATTATGTGAATTTCTATAACAAAGCATCACGGTTGATATTTTTCTTAAAAGAAATAAAAATAAATTCCAATTTCAGCTATCGGATTACCTATGAAGAAACACTTTAACCTTTGTTTCAAATTCCTCTAGCTTGATCGAATGAATACGTACGTATTACACCATCTTATTATAAGTTCTCTTCAAGACAACTAACAAAAACTTGTCATTCGCGCTTAAAATAGCATCGAAATAGACGCAGGTATAGTTGTGGAAAAAAGAATAAAAAAATTCGCAAAAACCACTTTTCGTGCCCTAATTTATCCCTCATACATATTCGCGTGTAAGTGATGCAAATATGCAGACGTGTTTCATAAGTTTTTATATATATATGTATATATATAAAACCTCCAGGCCAGAGGGAAATTGTCTCACACAAATCACAATAATAACTCCATACAGGTTTTAGGTACCGAATCCAATATCGATTAAGTCTAAAAGTATTTTGCTTAAGCTTGAAATTATTTTCTTAAACTTTTTGGAGAGATTTACAGCATCAGCACATCTTCTGTTGAGCGGTTGAGCAGTATTAAAGTAGAATAGTGGAGCCAAGGAAAAATTAATTATTGTTGAAACTTGCAGTAGATTACTCGGACATGCAATTCCCATTGAAAGCTTTAAGCTTTTCTGTTATGAATAAGATTTTCCAGCAATAATAAAGAAAATGAAGGTTAAAAAAGTTACAAAAAACTTGCTTTCATTCAGATGACTTGTCTTAAATGGTGTTCATTTCCTTTAATTAAAGCACACGTAATTCGGACAATTACCGCTGACGTCAAAATATGCAGCAAAGTCAAGGTAACATTTTGCTCTGTTAATACTTGTACATTGCCAGAGGTCATATACTCATATGTATCTGAGGATAAGAAACAAAGCAGAAAAAAATTCAGACTTCGTTGACAAGATTTGCAACAATTTTACTTGTTTTACATGTGGAAATAACTCAAGAGGTCACGGTAACTTGTTAAAATTGAGAAATTTATGTAAATGTTAGTTGAAAAAAAAAACACACACATTAACATACGCACAAGAACGCATGACAACTAAACATTTTTTAAGGTCAAAAGAATGATTCTACATTGTTGTCTTATGATTGTTGTCTGAGGTTGCTAGTTAAGTTTTGCGGCGGATGACAAAAAATATTATTTTATTTATTTTGTATTTAATCGCCCTTATGTTCACACAAACTTTTGTTTACGCTTGAAACAATCCTGATCCGCAGACTTCTACCGCAGCTTGACATCTATATAATATCATTCTGCGCATTTTATCCTTTATAAAAGGAAATAAAAAAGTCACCACAAGGGGTTTAATCTGGACTGTTGCGCGAATAAATCGCCTATTCCATTCTTGAAGTGGTCAGGAACTCGATAGTTCAAGATGCAGCGTATGATGGTGCATTGTCGTGATAAAGAAAGAATTTACTCTTTTAGTCATTTTTCATGCACTTTTTAAAAACATCCAGCAAAAAAAAAGTAGTATACCATTTAGCATTGACTGGACAATGACATTCGAGTGGAATTGTGGCAACATAACCCATATATTCAAAAACTGAGGTAACTATTTTCTTACCATAATGCTTCTTGCGAGGCGCGCAGGAAGCATAATCGTATATTGGTTAATCGTTAGCTGGAGAATATCCACTGTTGTGACTGTCGCTTGGTTTCTATTTCATACATAGCAGTAGATTCAAGTGTCACCACCTGTCAAAATGTCGATCAAGTCAGCTTGGGCGTGCTATTGAGCCTTAGTCAAATTGTTCTGTATCCACCGAGTACAAATCTTTCCAACGGTTTTGCAGAATCGTTTTTATTTGGGTCACGGATATGCCCAGAGATGACTCTATATCGCTATAGAAGCGCCGGTTGACCTAAGTTACATGTTTCGTACAGCTTCGATGGTTTCTAGGACGACGATAGTAGCAGGACGTCGTTTTTGTGGGTCATCCTTTACGCACACTGACTGAAATAACTGGCTTCGTTTTTTTGTTTTCTCCACAACCTGTTGTCGACTCTTTAAAAATATTTCCAAAAGATGACACCTTACAGGAAATAGCCGAACCACAAATCTATTAGATTAACTCGTATAAGCCAAGCAGTCAAAAGTGGTGTAGATCTCCTATAAGACCTAATCAGCGATATGCATTTGATTTATGGACAGTTTTTTTTTTTTTTCACGAAAATTTTTACAGTAAGATTCAAGATTTGTAAAAAATATAATTAAGTATAAATTATTAATAATAAAAGCAGCTAATCCAACTAACCCAATAAAGTAAAAACAAAAGTCAAAGAAGAATATTATTAAATGAAATACGGTACACACTCAATAATTGTAGCAATCGATTCATGAAACTCGTTTTAGCGAAAATGTTTGACTCAATAACATAACATTTTCGCGGCCGCATCCAGAATTGAAAGTGCGTATGTCCATATTTTACTGATTTTTGTTTTTGCGTAGAAATCTCACATGTCAATATCTTACTGAAGTAACGTTATCCAAACAATAAATCAACAGTTAGTATTGAAACAACTCACGTCCGGGATTTGTGGCACTTTAAATCTCAACTTAGTTCAGGACTTTTGGGCTTTGGACATATGCCATTTCAATTCTAAACGATTCAATTGCTCTCTTAATCAAAGCGAGAACGCCTTCTATTCTACTATTAACTGCGGCTTAAGCGGATAAACAGTTGTTCTATTAATGGCAAAGTTGTTATAACCTAGATGAAATCATAAAGGATCAACAATTTCCGAGCTAATCCACTTATAGAATTAAAGAAATAAACTCTGATGATGAATGCAGATTACTTATTCCATTTAAGATTTGACTCCTTGCAAACATCGCAAAGAGGTAAACAAATCGATCTCAGTATAAAAATGAAAGAGGAGCAAACGAGGGGTCAAATTAATTTTGAGGCAAATTAACTTCAAAATCAAAATATTAAAATCGCAAGCGAGCCATATACATATACCCGTGTGTCTGATGTGCATTTGCTTCGGTCATTTCATTTCCATTTGATTTCTGTGTAAGAACAGGTACAACGTCCAATTGTACAGTGTCAGATTTTCACGTAACTTAGACATGTTACAGTGACTTTGCAATTAAATATTAAACATTACGAAAATGAATTATAACAAAGAACTACGCGCCTTGAATTAAATTTAAATATTATGCTAAATTATTACAACTTACGCAGAGTGTAAAAAAAATCTCACATGACGATGAGTATCTATTTTTGAATATGATATTTGAAAGTCTCTCCTTTTTGTGTCTCGTCTCATTAAGTTAGTCAAGTTGAATTTATATTTAAAATTAAGATTATATTAAGTGTAGGTACTAAATGTTTTAATTAAAAATGCATGTAGAAAGTGTTGGTGAAGGTGTTTTTTATTTATTGTAAAAAAGTCGTGATCGACTACTACATACTTGTAGTGGTGGACAAAGTTTTTGAATTTAAAATTTGATCTGTTTTAAAAATAACAAACACGTAAAACAAAAATTTTATTTAAATATCTAAAAGAAAAAAAATAGTCTGCGTAGTTTAATTTCGTAATAAGTTAGCTTTTTAGAGTAAGGATGGTATAACTTTTTCATATACCTAAGTAAATCCAAAACTAATAAAATAACAGTTTTAAAATTTCTTCACTGATGATATATCTGCGGATTCTATTCTAAAATTTTATTGGTTCCATACCAAATCGCAACCATCTTATTAAAATAAAATATCCCGGAGTAACACAAGAGCTCAGACTTCAACAGCTCTTTCTTCTGTTAACCAAAGTCTTCAAAGAATCACTCAACAGAAAACCTATATAGTTTGTCGTCACAGAGTTGCCATAATAGTAGACCACAAGCAAGCTCCACACATCAACGCCGTACAAACTCTGCATCGTATTTCTCTACATTTTTGAGAAAGAATCGAAGTTCAGTTTCCTTTTATTTTCTTAAGCATTTAACCGCAATTAAGAGTAAGTGGATTGCTGAACATGTAGCCCGTATAGTGGTTAGAAAATATCAACGCTATAATGTTAAGGAGGATAAAAAAATTCAAAATATTGCTACAGGTACAAAAAACTGCTATAAACCTTCTTTTGGGAAAAACACTGCCATAGAATTTCATTCCACAAATGAAGCAGCAAAAAGGAAATATAGTCCACGCTCCAGCGGTTTCAATAACAATTGATGCAAGGACATCTAATAGGAATCAGTTTATATTGCCGTTTCAGCACATTTCTACAATACGGATTTGTAAACTTAGTTTTTTTTTATTAGAATGTCTTGAATTTAGTGAAGCTCAATAGGCCCAATTTATTGGAAGAGTTAAAAAGAGTATTTTCTGATCGGAATCTATCTAACAAAATCTCCGGAGCCATAGAAGAATGCGAAATAAAAGTAGTTTTAAAATTTTCGTGAAATTAACATATGAAAACGCGGTTTGGGGCGAACAGAAATATTGATTATCTGGGCTGATATCGCAGGTAAACTTGGTGAACTCCATAAATTATCTATGAATTTATTTCATATTCACTTTCTACTCCGTATTTGTCTAGAGAGTAACATGATCTCATATATTCTGCCGAAGTAGGTCCGTTTACTGTAGTCACGACGTTATGTTCACAGAAGAGTTGTCGAGTCATTATATATAAACAAATGAAATATCATGATCAATCATGCAAGAAGTAATCTGATTATAAAAGAGCGAGTGATCCAGACAGAGGCACGAAATCGAGATTTCGAATGTTCTTTACGACGAACCTCCCTCAGTCAGGCTTACAACTGTTGATGATGACGGAGACAATAAAAGCTACGCAGAGAACTTTGGGGTATCCGAATCATTCCTCATCAACAATATTCATCGTTTTAGTTCTATGTTCAGCTGATGATCAAGCATAATCCGGCAAATCGTACACGAATTTATTCATCATTGCCTTTGCAGCGTCGAGTTTTATGTATTTAAACCGACTAATGACAGCAACTAACTAGAAAAAAAATACTGAAAAACTAAAAAAAAAAAAAAAACTGATTGCCAATCAATCAAGCCCTATACAAAACTTCTTCATTAAAGGAAGATAATTTTATGCATTGGGTGAAATATTGAAAGACTGCTACATTATGAAAGGATTACTGTGGAGATGTACTGTGAGCAGCAAACTTACAAGAACGAAAAGAATTATCTCACAATATAACAATACTTGGCAGAACTAACAGAAATTAAGTTGGAAATTCTTCCCCAGACCTTTAGTACCATTGGATTATAGACTATTTCGAACCTTGCAAAATGTTCTAATTTGAAAAACGATCAAGTTCTACTAAATTTTCTGAAATGATTTCAACCAAATATATATGACGTTTCGAATTGGAGACCAGCTATATGTTCCCAAAGATGACTGCGTAATAGACCAAGCTGGGATGTGACTATATGGACCATAAGCCATTAACAGAGCGCAAAAAAGTCAACAGCGACGAAACATGCCAAAAAAAGAGAGCGCAAGAGCATCTTAAAAAATAGTATTAAGACCATCAGCAATTCATATCAACGCCAAGAATTTTGCAATGAATATCTCGACTTTATAGGAAAGCTAGACATAAAATAGTTGCAAAAGTAGAATATGTACTGTACTGAATATCTAAACAAGAAGGAGTATTTCTTCGAAGCTCTAGGTCGGAGTTATGTAAAGCGTCCAAAAAGCATCAATAACGAGAACGTTCATCATTTTCTTATTAATCTATGCTGACCAATTGTTGTAGCTTTACAGAAGACAGCATTTCAACATGGTTATTGAAAATGTATCTAAACATATGCACATATACATATATATAATATATAACATTTTTCTTTGAATCAGTCAACCTTCGTCTTAAAAATATTCGCATCAACTCAATCTTTCCGAGATACCAACACCAAATCTCCTTGAGGCGAAGCTCTATAGTACTACCCTTGACTTCCACTGTAAAGTAGTTATATTTCCTTTTCATCATTATTTTGCCAAGAGTAAAATCACCCAACAGCTTTGAAACCTTTCAACTTCAATATCAAAACTGTACCTGCTGCTGCATTTTTTTTTATGTGTTATGAATTGGGTGATCTGCTAATTATGCAATTTAATTTCGATTCCTTCTTTTTATTTCAATGTTGACATAAAAATAACATTGCAAAGTAAACACTTAACTCTATCTCACAAGAGAAAGCAATCACATCTCCTCTCTACTATGCAAAATTACATGGCGTCATTCATGGCATGTCTTTTTAGTATTAATAAATTTCAGATTTTAAATATCGACGGCTCATCAAAAGGATAAAATCTGAAACATTTTTTACTATCAGATAAATAAAATTCATTTCCATTAGCTAAAATTAGCGTCAAGATTTATTTATACACCAAAATGCGATCACTTAATTAGCTGGCATGCTTCAGCCAGCAATGGCGCATAGAGCGCGCAATTATATTCTATATCAAAACAGAAATCAAAGTTATGTGCGCTGCGCATCGATCAGTATTAAAATTAACTTTGACAGAATTAATAATGTTACGCAAGTCTTACTAGATTGATTGTCTGTCCCTTTGAATGATCTTGACACGTGCTAAGATGCATAACAATTAGAAATATTTTGCAGATTTATTATGAGTTAACAGCGGTCTGTAATTGTAAGGAAATCACAAATAAGAACTTATCCGCTATTATTCAGGCGTCAAGAATATAAATATTATACGTGCAATATAACCGCGCAATAATTACAGTGACATCTGGTGAGTGATTAGTCGCAGTATGTTTTTTTATGCATCATGCATTTACTATACTTTGCTTGGAAGGAATATAGTGTAATATCAATATGCTTGCCCTACTATCTGGCGGACACTACATTCACAAAAACATGCAGACGACACATTTTTGTATCCATTCTAGTGCGGGCAGTAGCATTTTTTGTTCGTCATGCATTTTTGGAAACATAATGCAATGGGCACCTTGCACTAATCGTACGTTTTTATTATAAACAAAGTGCTGGAGTCAGGAGTATTACACATTTTTACGTATATGTAGGTTAATTATTGATTATCGGCAAGGGTAAGATTTTTATATAAATAAACTAACAATACTCTAACCATCTTCAGGAGTAATAGCTCTATAGAGCTGATCTACTTTGAGCAAGTGCCTTTCGCCAGCTCAATCCTGTTTTTGGAGTGATTGTTTAGTGGGTTGTTCTACCTATACGTAAGCAAAATTAACGGCATTAGATACATCGAACTATCTATACCATCAAGGCACATCACAATGCTGTGTATATTTTGTTTTTGAATCAAGCGTCAGGAGATTAGAAATATCATTGAAGGAATAATAATATTCTATCGCGAGATTGTTGTTCGTCATCTAGTTTATATTCCAATTCCTTTAAAAGTAATTTTGTTGATATTTATTTAAATTAAGTAAATGAAGGATCAAAATAAAATATTAACTATTTAATCTTTCTCAATCCTGTACGGTTAATTTATTTTGTTAAACAGGGCCACAACTACATTCGTTTTAAGAAAAAAATATCTTCAACATCCCGAAACATCGATACCAACTTTGTGAATAAAGTAAAACCAACCTTACATCCCGAGACAACGATACTAGCCTATTGCCAAAACCACTGGATGGTGTCTATAGAGGGATTCCCTCAACCCCAACCAATAATCCATATCCAAAGGCATATCTGTAGTAGCTGGAACACTCGATACTTAGCTATAGTTTCGATACTACTGGACGGCAAATATAAAGGAATACCCAGATGGTGTCAATCTTAAATGATCTAAAGGATATCTGCAACAGCAACTGCAACCATAAATTTGGCTATATAATGTAACCACATTATCCATACAGATTTATATGTTTGCTCCTGCTCCATCGTGAATGCAAAATTTATAATCGTTAGCATCGTATAGTAGCTGTAATCGCTTGGGGTTTTAATTTGATATTGTGGAGCTTAGTATAATTTCTTTTAGTATGAGCTTCATGCAATTATGCATGTTGGCATCAATTCGTTCTGATTGGTTGATGGATAAGCTGGTCCGAGAATGTTGTTAAATGTTCCATCTAAATCCAAAAAACCATCAACATATTTTTTTTATAAGTCGAGCTAATAAATTGGTCTTTTTATACCATATGTTACAACTCAATGTTTGTTAATTTACCTAACGTTGTAGGTCGGCTGATCACTAGATTTTCTCCCAGCTATGTCAACCTAACCATGGTCTAGTTTATAACAGAACTGGCTAGATATAAAGATTGTTATGCTGGAAAAATATTCTGAAATTTATTAAAATGCAAAAAGATTTTTATCGGCGTAAGAAGTAGATGTGTTTTATGTAACAATTCTGGAAAAATTCCATCAACTTCTGGTGATTTTTTATAAGGTTCAGAGTAAAACTCTTTGATGCCTTCTTTGTTTCGTCACACCTATGTAAGTGTTGGAGTTTAATGTCAGAGTGCTCACCTCTTTCGATCTCTCTGCAGAGACTATTTTCCCATTCCTGTACTGCTATAATGGCATATTCTGCATCTTAGCACTCCTGATAGAACTTCTCCCAAGATCCACTTTTAGGTTTACTTATTACCTTATTATATAACTGCTAAAAGTTTCTTTGGAGATTTACAATGCACCGGTGCTCTTCGTTTCCTTGTATCAACCTTCATCTGGCAAATTCCTTTGTTTTTCCTTTTTTATGCCAGTATCATAAAAAGTAATTCCGAAAGCCTTTTCTTCTCTTATAAACTAATTTTGACCTTAATCCTGCCTGTTATCAATCACCTTTTAAATGGATTTCTCACCTGCTCACATTCTCCTAATATAACGGATTAAGGAACCTATTACTATTCTACCTGCCATGTCAAAAATGATAAGATATTTTGATTGTGGACCATACTGCTTCTCGGGCACAAATATTTTTCCAGGCATTTCAATTCGGCTAGATATGTATGTGTAAAAGGAGTAATAGTGTGATACAAGTGATTCATGACTTTTGCAAGGTTTCCGAAACATTCGCCCATTTAATTTTGCTCTCTTAAACTTTGTACAATCATTAACTTTCATCCACTACCTGTAAGCTACTCAATAGCTACTTGGGTACATATTTTTTGGTAAAGTTTAATAATCTTTTTTCTTCCAGTAACAGTTACTCTAGCAGATGTCCGCCTTTTATATCTACGTATGCTGTTGATGTGAAAAATTACTTTGATGCACATTCCGTTCATCTCCATAACACTACGGCAATCATAAATAAGACCTTTGTCTAGTATTAATCCCTCTTAGACCCAATAGTCTACTCTATACTATCAGGGTGGGCTAATCGCACCTTTCTTCACAAGTCCTTCCATTCTCATGGCACAAAATACATGAATGTCAAAAGGCTTGGTATGTTTATGGATCCTAGTTTCATTTGGGAATTGCTTATAAACTTGATATTCTCAAGGGTGTATAATGAACTACGTTTGATCGATGCAGCCTTCCATTATCTAGATCAGACCTCTTAAGATTGTTCTCTACCTTCATTGTTCTACATTTCTTTTATGCAGTTGTAGTGTTATTCTATATATATATATATTGTTCAGCTGGTCAGTCCAAGCTCTTTGATGATCGCAAGGTATGGGCCGGTAAGTATTGTCGGCCTAGGCGTAGCACACTTTTACATCTCTTCTTTACATGCATTTCCCATGCTCACTGTAGTGCATGTATGAGTGGAGAGTATTGGTAATAAATAATAGGAATAAGTTAGGTTTAATGTTCGGATAAGTTTATAGAGGCTTTACTTGAAGCAGGATGGACAATCAATCAAAGACTGCTTTTTCCTCGTATTCAATTTCGTAGCAACAATATTTTTCTAAGTGGAGCTACTAAAACAAACGGTACAACTAAATGTTTTGTTTTTTATTTTTCTAAGTGGAGCTACTAAAACAAACGGTACAACTAAATGTTTTTTTTTTTTTTTTTTTTTTTATAAAATTGAACCTTTAGCACTTACCACAAAAAATACAAACAGTTTGCCCAGCAAGAAAGAAAAAAAATGCAAAAGAAATTATACTGATCACTTAGACCAACATAATTAAAACAAGTAAAAAAGCTAGAATTGGTCTAAGACCAATTCTTATGATACCCTAGAATAGATGAATGCCCGTATTTAATTTCCTATGGTCACCGATCTATTCAAGTTTGATTTTGAAGCTGTTTTTCGCATATATTTCTAGAACGGTTTGTCGCACAGAAAAAATGATCATAACCAATTTTATAGGATTTCGTATTCTGCAGAAGTTTTTAGTACAATAAAAATGTCTTGGACTGATCGTTTTCAAAGTATATGTAAAAAACCTAAAATTTTATATGGCAACACCAAGGAGTTACCCGATTTAGTCCATTTTTGACATTTTAATTGCTAATGTAGTAAAAACATCATGTACGAAATTTCAGCTCTCTACGTCGACGCGTTCTCAAGCAGTGTCCAAATATATAGTGAAAAACGAAAGTTTTGTATGGCAACCCCACGAAGGAGTTGCCCGATTTGTCTCATTTTCGAACTTAGCTTTACTTTTTTTTTTAAAGTCCGTGTAAGTATACGCGTTCTCGAGTTATCGTGCGCACAGACAGACAAACGGACGGACGGACATGCAAAAATCAAAATAACTTTTAGTATTATGCGTGGGTGTCCAATTCATTTTGCTCTACCATCATTATTTCAAGGTGTTACAAACGGAATGACAAACTTAGTATACCCCTATAGATTTCATCTAGGATATAAAAATATTACTATCTAGGTTGGTATTCAATTATTTGAATGTAAGTGAAATTTCTTACAATATATAGTATATATATATACAGGGTAGAGCAGGAGGTAATAGTACTCACCTAGCGGGGGGTGGGAGGGGGGCGACAATATCAACCGTTTAGGGTGATTAAGGAAAAAAACTAGTTTTTCACAAAAACCCTGTATTTTAACAAATACTAGGCGCATGGTTACAGTTAAGAGCTCATGCAGAGCTTCGTGTGCAGAACTTCATGGCCTTTACAACGACTGCTCAACCATCCCCATACCCCTCTCCTTTCAGGAGTTACGGGGGTTTAAAACAATTTCAAATTTTTTTCATTTTGACCTTTATTTTTTTGCAAAACGGTCGTTAATTTAACTTTTTTTTATAAAAACTATAAACGTAGACTCTCCTCTTTAATTTGACCTATAACGGCTGCAGATAACACATAGTGTATATAGGTCAAATTAAAGAGGAGAATCTACAGTTTATAGTTTTTATAAAAAAAAAATCATGTTAGTGAAAGGTCAAAGTAAAAAAAAAAAGATAAAAAAATCCGACATTCTTAGTTTAGAGCCTCATAACTCTTGAGCAGAGGGGTACGGGTATGGGTGGGGTGAGGAAATCGTAACTGTCTCCGAGATAACGGGACTTTAAGATATTTGGGTATGTTTTTATATATCACCCTGTAACTTCTGAATGTTATACCATATGATGATGATTAAAATGACCTATCACACTCTCTACCCAAAATGCAACTCTTTCTGTGTTTTTGCACTTTTTCTTAAGCATACCCAGCGAAAATGGCAGAAAAAGATCGTTTCCAAAAGATAATTGCCTACTTTCTGGCACTTATTGAACTTTTTCAGCCATTTTCGCTGGAGATGCTTAAGAAAAAGTGCAAAAAACGCAGAAAGGGTTACATTTTGGGTACAGACTGTGATAGGTCATTTAAAAGCTAAGCTTTTGGGCTTTTCAAATTCAGTATGTAAAATAGTAATTGATGACGTGTTTTTTGATAAAAAATAAAATATCTTAAAAGTCCCTTTATCTCTGGACCGTTACGATCTCGTCTCCCCCCACCCCATACAATTTTTTGTTTGTCTAAGCATGACCTATCCGTAGCTTTCGGGTGCCAGACCACATACGGGATACCCTGTATACCTAGGACTTAATGAATAATCACGCTAATGATAATTATTTGATTTTCTTGGGAATTATTATCCGTTCCGTATCTAATTTATCAATCTGATCTGAGTTAAAACCAGACAAAGATTTGGATACAAGCAGGCACTTAAGAGTATACTTAAGGATGCTTACAATAAGTCATTTTAAGTAGTGTGGAGACATTGTTATATGATTGTCTTTCGTCGCCTAGGATATTGAACAGGTTCCGGCATAGCAGTAGAATTGTCATTATAAATAAATAATTAGAGTTCTAACTAATTAACGTAAAGAATCTGTAGATTAGATTAGATTTGTGGAGAAGTGTGCAGGTTGAGTAATCTCTGCTTAGCCAATACTTTGCAGTTGCAGGCAGATGCTCCGAGATTTTATATGCATCTGGACAGAAGCAACAGGATGAAGTTTCAGCCAAGTCCATTTTGTATAAGTGATACCTCAATGGGCAATGCCCTGAGAAGAACTCTGTAATCATTTTGATTTTATTATTATTTTAATTAATTTTTAAGATTACTAATGTCGTAGTGCTTAGCGTTATACGTTGCTTTGTGCAGAGGTGTTGATAATTTTTTTAAGAATCTGTAAGTATTATACTTCCTTGAACTCTTTCGACCCTAAACACTGGCACACTGTCCTCAAACTAATCACTCTCAGCTATTACAATTGCCCAATCTGGACGATCCTAAATCACCTTTTCTTAAACTTAATAAAAAAAATGATACACTACACCAGTATTTTTCAAAATACAAACACAAAGCACTAATTCGGTGTTTCCCCACATCTGTAGAGACTTAGTTACATAAGAGTTTAAAATGTTTATAAGAGAGGCAAATAAAGTGTATTAAATAGCTGCTTAACATCTGTTATAAAAATTATTAAAAATTGAAATAAACTAAGAGTTGGCATAAAATATTTTAGTGTAAGTTCAACAACCAGCAATGAATTTTGCGCAATGCAAACGGAATGCTAAGCGAACAATACAATGGAGTAAGTTACCAACGAAAAAGATAAAATACTTTCACTATTTAAGAAAAAGACTACGAATACCTACTAGTCATCATTAAACGTGCAATTTACTGTATTGTTACTACCCCAAATGTGATGTGAAGACATAAAAATTCTTTCTATCCTTCTTAACAGACGGAAATGCCCCGGAAGGTAGGTCAAATGAAGACTGATTTATGACCTACAAGAAAGCGAGAGTACCAACAGGATCAGATATTTCTAACGAATGGTAGTGTGCCTGCTCAAATAATAAAAAGAAAACCATTCGATAGGTTCAATAACAATTTAACAAAAGCTTCTCTTACTTAATTCGCGCAATTTTATGTACTTATATTCCAAGAAAGTCCAGGAAGCCGCTAATTAGTAATTACATATGACGTGATTTGTTCTTTAATCATGACATAAACAGCGCCCACTTTTACAGCACAGGGAATTACTTTTTTTTTTTATTTATTATTATTATTCAATTGAAAACGAACAATAATTTCTTAAATAAGCAAGAACTGCACTGTTTCGATATCATTCAATCAACTTTCATTGGAATTTTTATAAACTTTTTAGAATTTTACTTGAAAAATCAATAAATTAGCAGATCTTGTTCAAAACTAGGACAATTTAGTCTGTCTGTAACATGCACTATGAAACTCATCACTCACGTCACGTCATGGTAAAGTGCTGCTTTTTAGTGTTTCTTTTACTTTAAATAAAATATTTTGCGAAACTGAATACCGTTTCACATTTTGCACAGTGGAAAAAAAAACACTTACCCAAAAAAAAATATTCACTTGATCTCCACTGAGAAACTGTCACAATACATGTAATAAATTGATTGAAACAGCAATAACGAGCAATGATTTATGTTGGTGATATATTTTTTAATATTATTATTACTAAGCAATTTACGCAATGAATGTAAAAAATCACAAACCAACTTTCTTACGTGACACTTTAGCACTGAAAATTTCCTATATATCATGAAAATTGAAGTTGATTCGAAGACGAGAGACGTAGACTGAAAATGTCATTTGCGTTGGCTGACAGTTGGCATTTTGCGATGTTTTCGGATTCGGAGAAAATTTTCATGATGTTTCTAAATAAATTTCGGATATAATTATAAATGTAAACCATCTGCGACTTTACACGTTGCATTATGCGTCACTTTAGTCGAAGAGGAATGGCATTGTTTCTCCATCGAGTGTCACTAATCAACGAAAAGTGAAGTATACGGCAAGGTGTAGGCCCTGGCCTTGAATGAAAAGGATGGAACGGAAAGCGATACTAACATTTTTTTAAGCCCAAAACACAGTGCGAGTGTAGAAGACTTCTGCTCAGCCGACTTTTGATAACTTCGGCGTAGTGAACTTTAGTTTAACTCAATATCAGCGTTGGGAACTTTTATTTTCTGACTTTTATCTTTTTTCTAGATTTCTATAATCCCGGAAATTTAATTTATACATTAACCCCATATCTCGCACCAAACTAATCAACTTTTCTTGAGAAGACACTTCGAAATTCAATAAAATCAAATCAGCTGCTGGCTGTAAACACGGAAAATCATGTTACCAGGCCAAGGTGGCCAAGGTATTTTTGTTCCAATATAAAAACTATTTAAAAAAGTCATGCAATCACGGAATTTTTTTCTGTGGGGATTTCTCAAGTATTATGCTTGAGAAAAGAAGTTCGAACAGAAAAACTCTAGTTCTCGATTGACAAAAAGATGTTGTTCTTTTTCGAAAAATCCATTTATGTCAATATTTCTTGGAGAAAAAAGTACCCATACAATTATTTCTGTTAGGAATTTCAACGTATGTGCAATAATTTGAAAAATTTAAGGAAGGAATGGCGATTTTGCAAGAGGTAAATGGTAAATCAATTTTTAAAGTGACTAATGGAGGAAAAAAATTGTTTACGTGTATCTTCATTTTTCAGTTGATTAAAAAACATTACGTTTGCGGCGATTTTGCAAAAACAATTTAAAATTGTATGTGAAATAAAATTTTAAGTTGTAAGCCTAACTAATTTTGTCTTTGCTTAAGCAACATTAATTCCTCCCTGCTCTATTCAATAAATGGCACTTAAAACTTCATTTAAGTTTTTTGTTTAGAATTTCAGTGCGTTAAACACAAAATTACTTAATTTTTAAAAAAAAATCGTATCGATAAAAACGTAATGTAGCCGGGATAAATTTTTTACATTTGAACATACCTTTATCATTGACTTTGTGTAATTGGAAAGCTCCTTGAATTCCGAAAAAAATACTGGGTTTCTATCGACGCCATAATTCCTTAATGGCCGCTGAAGAAATGCCAAGCGGACGGTCCGCTAGTGTCATTAGCTTTTGGTCAAAGATATAAAACGTTTTAAAAAATCGAGTGTTAAAAAGTTAATAATTGAATAAAAATGGCTGGCGGAGGCACAAAGGTTGTGCAAGTAACCAACATAGCACCGCAGGCGACCAAAGACCAGATGCAAAGCCTCTTTGGGAACATTGGAAAAATTGATGAAATCCGCCTGTATCCCACGGTCCGGGATGTTTCGTGTCCTGTGCAATCAAGAATATGTTACGTGAAGTATGTAGAGAGTACCTGCGTTCCAGTCGCCCAACACTTGACCAATACAGTTTTCATTGATCGCGCTTTGATTGTTATCCCCGTTCTGAATATACCAGATGAATACCGGGCGTTGGAGATGTCAAAGAATGGAACTATAGTCCCAGGATTGCATAAACCAGATTCTAAATTACCAACAGAAGTGGTAAATCATTTAGAAGGGAGTTCTCCACAGCAGGTAATTGATATCGATGAAATTTATTCATTCGTCCTACCCAATCATGATGAAATCTTTTTTTTTTATAGATTATAAAGACATATGACCCCAAGTTGGAAGAGAACGGATTACCTGAGTATCCGCCGTTGCCAGCACACTTTGATGCCAGGAAAATTGAAGAAATTCGCAGGACAATAATCGTGTGTGATGTGAAGAGCGATTGGCGTCTGGATGATTTGATGGATCATTTTGCTAGAGCAGGAGAAGTCAAGTATACTCGGTGGGCTGAGAAAGATAACAGGACATTTGCAATGATTGAATTTGGTGAGCAGAAAAGTGTCATTGATGCGCTGAAAATGCATGGAACAGAGTGTAAGGGTAGCTTTCTTAACGTCTACCATTCCACGGATGCTATTATAAAACCCGAAGCAAAAAGCAATGAAGCTGCTCAAAGGGAAATCGAAGAAGCTATGTCCATTGTAAAGGAAGCTCAAAGTATGATATCAGCGGCAATTGATCCGGTAATTGGAATGTTGGCAAAGGATAAAAGAAGACGAACACGATCTAGATCACGATCGAAAGAGAGAAGGCGTTCTAGTAGATCTCATTCAAGGAGACGATCTAGATCTCGGAGGCGTTCACGATCCAGAACAAAACCTAAAAGATCACGAAGTAAATCGAAATCGAAAAAGCGTTCGCGTTCTAGATCTAGGCGATCACCTTCACGTGCGAAAAGATCACATTCACGGTCGAAACGTTCTAGAAGTAAACGTTCTCGCTCTCGGTCCAGATCAAAACGATCAAGATCTAGAGATAGACGTAAGAGATCGAGATCTCGTCGTCGTAGTGCGTCTAGAAATTCACGTAATACACGACGATCGAGATCTCGTGGTAAGCGTTCACGTTCACGGGATCGCAAACGGGTGCATCGAAAAGAGGAGAAAGTTCGCCGGTCCAGGTCTAAAAGCAAACGACGCTCTCCCTCACGTAGTAGCCGTGTAAGCAGATCATCAAAGGATAATAAATCGAGCAGTTCGAAAAGACGTTCCAGGTCAATTGAAGTACGACGTTCAAAAAAGATCCCCGAAGAATCAATTGTCAGAGATTATGATGCAGAGGAGAAAATCGGATTGGCTGGAAGTGAGGAAAAGAAGATATCAAAGTCGCCAAGTTTGGAGAAGTCTGATAATATGGATATTTCCAACTCACCATGATTTAGCTTAAGCTTAAATTTGTGCAAACTTTTAGCTTATTTGCGTTTTTCTTTTTTTAATTTCAGATTCTGGACGTTTAGTCATTCGCTCCGGATCATACTTGCTGTCAGAATGTATCAAAAATAAATTTTCTTTGCAGATGTGTATGTCATTCGTCGTTTTCAACTTTTTTTTTTTAGGGTCGGGGTTTATTTCGTTGGAAGAAGAGGCTCGCTTCTCTCATGGATTTTTTTTTAGACTAATAATAAGTGAAGATGGAGCAGGAAGCTAGTTTTCTATGTGTTGTCCTTTGTCTTCTTCCTTTAGGTACTTGGGCTTACAAACTATATAACGGCATTCTTGCAAACATTTATTGTCTCGAAGAGCCTCGAATATGACTTGAATGAGAAAATTCTAGAAGAAGCGCAAGTTAGAGAAGCTTTGCGAGGCCTCTGAAAAAGATTCGTTTAAAATAGCTGGTGCTTTCCAGTTGATTGGTTCACGGTGCTGCATGGGGGATGGGGTATAGGTAGCCGCGATAAAGCGAGAAGGGACCAGTAGAAATCTTTCCAGAATAAAGCCGGGAGAAGAAGCAAAATAACAAAAGCCGACATTGCATCGGTTGGTGTTCTTTTTCCGAGTACAGCGCTCACTGCTACTGACGCAGTGCATCCTTCGCCTGCCAAAATGTAGGAATTATATTTCAATCTAGGTCTGATATAAGTTTTGTAAATTTACACAACATTTTTGGTCGGAAGAATAATTTCTGGCATATGAAGATGAAATCAAGGCCTTCATTGTATTTTGTAGTAATTTTAAATATATTGTCATTTCAGGGAAGGACATGCAGATGGGCATGTCATCAACCGAAAGATTGAAATTTATATTCAGGAAGATTCGCCCTGTCCCGCAAAAATATGACTTAATGACCTCCCGGGTGACCTTAATAGCGTTCGTTTAAAGAGTTCGATATCCAAAACTGCACGAATAGGGCGGTTTGCTGAAGGAAGTGCTAAATCGAGCCTTCCCCGGTCTGCTCTAAAAATTTTCACCGACAGCTCTCTCACTAATGAGGGAACCGGTGCGGTTGCTTACGTTCTTGAGGAGTACTTACTTGGAAGGAAAACTATTGGATTCCAGGCTGAAGTCTTCCCCATGGCAATGACAGCGAAGATAACCCTTGATATGGAAAGGTCATTGTTATCCTCGGATAATCAGGCAGCCTTGATAGCTCTGAGTGGCTCACGGAAAACATCTAAGTTATTGGGGGCCTGCAGGTCTCTGCTGACAACCAGGTATCTCTTCAGTGGATTCCTGGGCACATGGGAAATGAAAGGACTGACCTAGTGAGGTCTGGCTCTGATTCTCCTTTCTTTGGACCGAAACCGTTGCGTTGGCGCCTCGGTGATGTGGTCTCTCATTATGATGGTCGCATGAAACTTCAGCAGCAATGGTTGAACCTGAGCACTTATAGGTGTACAAAACTTTTTCTTAATGGGCCTAATAGGGATTTCTCTGACTTTCCCTTAGGCCTCGGAAGGAAACAATGTAAAACTGTGATTGGAATCATCAATAGCCACAGCTCGCTTCATGCTATTTTAACAAGGATGGGAGTTGTTAACAGGCGTGAATGTCTGTGCTGTCTGGTGGAAGGACAGAATGAGACAAACTTTCTGTGTGCTTGTCCGGCCGTTGCCCGGAGTAATATACCTCGGTCTGCCCTCCTATCTGTGGATAAGCTGAAGAACTTATCTCACCTAGACCTGACGCGCTTCATTAAGAGGATAGGAAGCTTTTGGAGAGAAGGTTTTTTAGCAGGTTAGTTGAATGGGGGGCCTTGGCCTCTGTGCTTGGGGTCTCTCGTTCCCCTGCCTATAAAAAAAGCCCTTCATGCAGATATCAATATAGGCCATATAATGGTGTTTGACGGGAAAGACAACGAGGGCTGTAAATGTAAATTAGTAGAAAATGTTGCAGCAAAACGGTTAGCTTTATCGCAATAGTCCGCTAACTTACCACACCATTGTGATTAGCAGTAATAGGGAGCATTTGAAATTCGTCTTATGTTTTAAGCCAAACACTGTAGCCAGCTCTTTTGACTATCAATTAACCTTTCTTGAAACAACCTAACAGACCCGAGGTACATACAAGAATACTTTAGCCACGGTACGTTATGAATATTGAAATTGCTCACACTAGTTTACTGTAGATGTGAATATGGATAACAAAGATCTTGTCGGCCTCAGATAGGTTGCGACTGCGGTATAACAAGTAGTAATTTATCACAGATAGTATGATGAAGGAATAAGAAAGAACAATTCATCACTAACAAAATTCAGATAAATGCTGCTAATCGCATCTCACCTGTTCGGCGAAAGAACTTATCTAAAGCGTCCAGAAACACTAACAGAACGCGCAACTTTCACCAAATAAATGTTAGAGCATTACAAAATACTAAAATAAAAACCGTTCCCTGCCCAATTGTAAGGTTGCTGGAATTAGCAACATTATTTCATTTGTGTTTCTGGTAGTGAATCAAAACTATCCATTTAATGATTTTTAAAGATTAGAGGAATCTTCTTATTAACTAATAAGCAAAATCCTGACTCCCGTGATTCGACGAAAGAGTTGAAACTTCATAAAAAAATAAAGACAGTAGGCTGGAGCAAAGCATCGAACCTACACCTGAATTTTCTTGATTATGCAAACGGCTTAGAATCATTTCACTAATTGAATTTGATGTCGTCTTTTCTGAAATATTTATCTATTTAGAAAATTCGGAGGATGTCGGAACGCAATGAAATTTGTAGAACACGGACCTAACCTTACAATAGCCCTGAGCAAAATTAAAAGCCTGGGTCAAAGTAGAAACAGCGGCTTACAGGTAAGGGTACTAACAAATATTCTGCAAGAATGCAGTGCAAGAGTAGATTCTTGAATATCACCCTATGATTAAGTAGGGGTACACTTATCTTAATGAACTAAATTATAAGAAATGGTCTCATTTATTTTCCTTGGTTAGTTTGTCACTATGAACGCGGTTTAGGCAAGGATATTTCAATAAAGGTTTTTGGATTTGTAAAACAAAAGACAACATCTTCATTTGCAAGCTTTTGGTAAGTAAAAAATAAAAAAAAATTTATTCACAGTTGATAACAACAATTTACCAAATAAAGAAATACACTTTAAAGTACCTCATCTCCTTCAACAACTTCCTTTAACTCCAGAAGCTCAACTAATCCTTTTCCCTTTGTTTCATTTCTAATTAGCTCGTCGACCTGCCTAAAATTGCCTGGATCTATCATCATAACAATATTGAGAACTATATCTTCCCATTCCTCTGATTCAACACTAGTGGCTAGCTTTGTAAGAGCCTCCTTAATTTTCTTTGCGCCTTCCTTTCCAGGGAATGAAACTTTGACCTTCATACGTGACCTCTCCAGAGGCAGTGTTTCTTTTAACAAGCGGATTGCTTCCAAAGTCTGTTGCTTTGTGTTCTTTTGTAATTTCACAGAGAAATGTGCATCCTTGAGAGATTTCTCAATTATTGAAACCGAATATGGTCGGCGAGTTTCTGGATTTACACAGAGTGCAGCAACATTTGTAGCGACGCTACTGAACATTGAATCGATCATAGTTTGTCGCTCTTTTTCTGAAATTTGTAGCTCACCCTTTGCAAGGATTTGTTTGCAAATTTCTGTTTCATTGTCGATTCCGAACGCTTTTGATAACTCTTCCTTTTTAGCTGCCTGCCCCTTGGAAACATTTGTAAAAACTGTATGAGTTTGGAGAACTTCATCAATGTCTTTTTCGCTAAAAATAGAATTTCGCAATGCTGACTAACAACGAAACCAATATGAGGTTCTGGAACGAATATTAACTTACGTACTATTTCGCCATGATATTACTTTATTTTTATAACATGCTATTTCAAAACGTTTTCCTCCTTTTTTCAAGCGTACAACAGCTACATTAGTGAGCCGAATTTGGTTTGTTGGAGTAAATATTTTCGACATTTTTAATATATATACGCCTGTATACTTATCTGACAGTTCACTTTTTAATTTTCACTTATCAGCTGTGATAATCTTCTTCTTTATTATTGATTATGCTCGTTCAGCATAAAAGCTTAAAAGTTAATACTATCGCGTTCAAATTTCATACTATAGTTGAATTTTATTAAGTTCGTGTGAAAGTTACAATGTATACAACTTTATGCCCAACATAAACAGACATGAAAGATGTCTTAAACGATGTATTATGATACTCTGGACATATTTTAGTAACAATGTTTATTTCAATCAAGTAAGGAAAGGCTCTATTTCCACAAAATATGTCTGTATGTTTACTCGAAAATTTTTACCCAGGCTTCAAAGTTTTTACACAGACTCAAAAGTTTTCTACCCATAGTATGTTAACTTCTCGCCGTGCGTTGAGCTGCACGCAGAATGTCACATAATGCCACATTTTTACACATCATGTCGTTCAGGCGACCGAAGCGTTGTCATTTCCCCTGGTCTGGTAGCGTTGTGTTTCGGTGCGCTTAGTAGTTTTGACGTTTAGCGTAGTTTTATTCTTAAAAAACTTTCAAAATTGACATTTCGAATCGAAGTGCACACCAACTGTTCAGTTGCTATCCCTACTTTTTCAATCATGCGATGTGCACACCGTTGTGCTAAAAAGAACATCGGTGTGTACACCTGAACGCACGGTCGGTCTAGAAAAATGCATTGAATTGCATTGAATGCATTTCCCCTCCTGAACAAAAGTTAATATTCTTACACATGGTAAAGTAGAAGGGTAAGTTCATTCTTTTCTTTCATTTGACATTTGAAATAATTCTTTCAGTTGTCAGGGCGTTTTTTAAAAAAATAAAATAAATAACATAAATCTGATTTTATTAAAAAAAATATAAATTAATAAAAAAAAAATTAATTTTGATTTTTGACAGCTGACAAATTTACGTCGATTTACCCAGGCTTTACTCATAAGTTGTCTGTCAACTTTTTTCATTCTCATCTAATAATTAGTTTTTATTTGATTTTTACTTAGGCTAATAAAAAAAATTTATCGCCTAAACGAAGAGTTGAACGTCCGCAAATTTTTTAATAATGATAGAGCGGAATGTAGTAACTAAGGTGTATGTGACACAAGAGCACGAAGATGTGGTTTTCGGCGACAAAAACTTCCCGAGAAAGTTTTCTGAATCAGGAGAACAATACATCACTCGATTATACTCGGCGAGACCTTTAATTTGATATGCATTATGCAGTATTGGAATCACATCCATCCTAAAATTATGCAGAGAAAAATTTTCTTCCGCGAATTGTAGCTAGTAATGAGCTGAGGAGGCGAACAGCGAAACCCATTTTTCGATTGAGTTAGAGCCGATCTAAGGTGCGAAAAATCTAGTACCTCGAATAAAAAGCAGAGGGAAATACTAAAAAGTGAGTGTTCGGATGACTATTTAAGCCTCCAAGTATAGGAGTGTGGGTACTCAAACTTCTTATCAGGACCTAAGGAATTCGATTCTGTTCGAGATTTTCAAAAATGTACTAGATCAAATTTCTACACACACCCCCCCCCCACAAGACTTCTGCTGCTTAATTGAAATAAACATTATTAATATAATATATTTTAAGATTATTATAATGCATCGTTTAAGACATCTCTCAAGTCTGTTCATATCAGGCCTACAATGGGTATTCCCCTTTTAAGATTTAATCTGAGTTCTAGTATTTCTTATTTTGCAATGAAACTATTCTGGTGTATATCACTGAGAAAGAAAAAATACTTTTTACTTTTTAGTGCAATTTATTTGGTTTTCTGTTTTTTAGTCATTACATTTTCGCTAAAAACTCATTTAACGGTACATAATCTATGTGAAATACGTACATTAATTCGCATCTATGTTCTCTTGCGAAGGTTTGGGGGAAATTTACTTTCTCTGTGGTAAGTAGTTTAGGAGATTATCGCACTTTAATGTAAGTACTTCCGTATCAAAAAAGTTTACATGAAAAATCTGGGAAAACTTATTTCACATCAAAACCCATATAACGGTTAAACATAGATAAGTGAAATGTTCCCATGAAATATGTAAAACATTATGCTAAAGCGTTTAAAAGAAAAATCAGTCCCCGTACCAACCAACACCCCACTCTGTACACAAAAACTTAATTTTTTTACCCCATCGAAAAGCTGCTCATTCACCATTCTAAATCAAAAAACCCCATTTAAATCCATCCACGTTTACTACTTTAAAACTCTTTCGTCCCTGGACATACAAAGTTATTTAGTTTTTTTTTCTTAAGGCAGGGGGACAAGAGATCCAAAACACGGAGGCCAGAGCGACCCACTGCGCTGTCCTGAGAGAAGCCCTATCACCAAAACCTTCCTCTCCTTTTAATGAAGCGCATCAGGTCTTGGTAAGGAAGGTTTTCAACTCTTTCACAGATAGGAGGGCAGAGCCTAGAGTATCCAGCCTACTCCCGGCGAAGGCCGGACAAGCACACAAAGTCTGTTCATAGTAAAAGGCTAGTGAGATGATAAAAGTTATTTAAAAATGAAATCACTTATGTAAGGTACTATCTCTGTGTAAATGAACCACAGAGTATGTAAAAAATTGTATAAACATAAAAAAATGCCGAAAGTTTATCATAATTTCTTTGAGAGCTTTATAAAGTTTCGCTATCTTCTATTTTTTCTACACCCAAATACTAAATAATAAATACACATTTATCGAGTAAAACGGCCACCTTTTTGGTGTAGAGCAAATTGTTGATTGAATTATTTTGAAAAATTCATGAAACTTCAATCAATTGAATCCTTCTAAAAAACCATCAAAACCATTAAACCTGAAATATTTTGGATTGAAAAACACGATTTTTGGAAGTTTTTGATTAGAAAAGAAAACACTTTTTCAAAAATCTAAGTCCGCCTTCATTTGAACTGAAGCGTTGTTAATATTTTGTCGAAAGTTTCAAATCAATAACAAAAAATTGTGGAAAATATAAGGGGATTCCTTTACTTATCTTTTATATTTATAATATGAATTTTTTGCTGGATACCTATCAGAGTTTTCAGTAAGTGATAAGGGATGTGTAGGTGTGCATTTAAGACCAAATAAATATAATATATTTCAGTAGATTTATTTAAAAATATCATTTGCTAACAATTATCTGTAATAACATGGTAATTAATGAGAAATTTTAACTGCACTTCGTTCTTTGGTAGAGTTTTGCCTATTCAATATATAGGAATGTTGATAAATGATACCCTTATGATTTAAACACAAAGCTAAACGAAAACAGCTCTTAGAAAATTGTACAGTTAGTTCAACAAGCTTAATACAATAGTATTGCGGATATTAGAACCGATTCCAAAATTTACATATGAAAGAGACATCCATGCCTTTAATTTATCACATTTTGCTGTTCCTCTTCCTCCACAAATTCTTGATCTTCAAGAAGCTGTTCTTCCTCCTCAACTTCTTCTTCTTCTTCAGGTTCTTTATATCCAGCATATATAGCTGCGCGTTCTTTGACGATTTCCTTAATGATTTCGACAAGTATCTCTCGGGAATCAATAATGCGACCAAGCTCTTCAGATACTTCTTTAGTAAGCCAAGGGCAGAGCAACTTTTCAAGTTCTTCTTTATTGGCGGCATCAGATAATGGTTCTAGGCTGCCAAGTATACCAGGAAGTAAATTTGCGATATGTCCTTGAAGAAGCTTAGCGGCAGTAACACGTTCTTGCATTTGAGCATCAAGGTCCTTGGAAATTTCATCTTGTCGTAAACGTCGCTCTTTTTCACCTTGCAAACGAATTTCTTCTGCCTCAAGACGACGTAGTTCGGCAAGTTCAGCTTCTCGAAGGGATAAGAATCTATAAAGTATAAGTAAGAATAATTTTATTATCAGTCAAAATTAATACTAATTATTCGGGATAGATATATAGATAGATAGATATTTACTCTTGTTGTTGTTTCTTCAAATCAGCTACTTCTTCTTCGTGTAACACTTCAATTAGTCCTTGCTCAACAGTATGACCAACAAGTGTTTCAAGAATCGGTTGAACTTCGGTGTCGAAATCGAACAAATCTCCTTCCAAAATTTGTGTATGAACATTTACTCCTATTTTTCGTGGAATATATGGCGGGGTTCGAGGTCTTTCCAGGAACAAATCTGTTTGTACGTTAGCATCTATTTCCGGGGGTCTTTCAAAGAGTTCTTCTAAATATTTTTCAGTTTGAACATCTTCATGTTTTCGACCTGGAATTGCTGGAGGTGTACCAAGAATACTTCTTTGATTTCTTGCAAGGCAACGTTTTCTTAACATTTGTCTTCGGCGAGCTTCAGCTTCTTTGCTTACTAATTCACTGTCGCCCTATTGTAAAAAGAAAAGAAAAAAAAAATTTTTTTTTTGTGTTTTTTAATATAACCAGCTTAGAATTACATTGATAAAACAAAAATCTAAAAAGCAAATGGAAAACGTGTTATAATATAGAACAAAAAGTGCTCTTTTGCAGCATCTAAGAATTTGGTGGTTTCGTTATCCTTCTACATTGTAAACTCACTTTTCCAGATAGGAGGCCCGCATATGCGAAATACGGATTCCACGGCTGGAATGGATGTTGTGTTTGCAGTTGGAATGAAGCAAGTGCATAATTAATTAAATACAAATATTCTTTTTTGTTATTATATAAGTTTTGGAGAAATTATCTAGAAGAAACAATCTTCGATAAGATTTCATGTATTATTCTTTTTCGTGCTATTGAATATTTCTTTGGCCACAAATTTCACAATTTTTTTCCTTTTCAATGTTTTCGTTTCCATAGAAGATAGAAGCCAAATTCAAGTAATCCAATCGAATAGTTTTCTTGAGACAGAAAAATTCGTGGTGGGAGCTAAAAGTCAAGATGAATACAGGGTGTCCGGTATGCGGTCTTGCACTCGATGGCTATGGATCATGCTTAGACAAGTAAAAAATTGTATGGGTGAGAGAAATTCTAACGGTTTTCGAGATAGTATATTTGGGTATATTTTTATGGATCACCCTGTAACTTCCGAATGTTACAGCCCATGATGATGATTTGAACTTTATTAGATATATAGATAATCGTTGGACCTTTCCAATGGTCTATAAATCCCCCTTACCCTCCGTTTTCAAGTTATGGCTTTCGGAATTTAACTGTTTTTTTTTTTATTTAACTACTTTTTTTTATCAAAAAATACGACATCAACACCAATTTCTCATATTAGATTTAAGAAGCCCAAAAGATTAGCTCTAAAATGACATATCACTCTTGTTACCCAAAATGTAATTTTTTCTTCGTTTTTTGCACTTCTTCTTGAACATATATATCCAGCGTAAAAGGCTTAAAAAGCTCATTCCCAAAAAATAATTGCCTACTTTTTGGCATTTATTGAACTTTTTTTGCTGGATATGCTTAAGAAAAAGTGCACAAAATGCAGTAAGGGTTACATTTTGGGTAAAGAGTGTGATAGGACATTTTAAAATGCAGTCTTTGGGCTTCTTAAATCCAATATGAAACATTATTGTTGATAATCTGTGTTTTGATAAAAATAGTAGTCAAATAAAAAAAAAAAAAAACGAGTTAAGATTCAAAATGGAAGGGAAAAGGAGAAAAGTTAAATTTTAAATCATCTTCATAGGGCATACGTTCAGAAGTTACAGGGTGATCTATAAAAATATATCCAATTACTTTAAATCCCGTTATCTTCGAAATCGTTAGAATTTACCTTCCCCCAACCATACAATTTTTTGCTTGCCTAAACAAGACCTATCCATAGCCTTTGGGTGCCCTACCGTTCATGGAACACCATGTATATACGATATTATCGATAATTTTTTTTTTCTAGATGACTTCTCTATATATGTTTGTATGTACAGAGTATGCTTAGTGAAATATAACAAAGTTTATAGTTACTTGCAAGATAAATTAAATAAATTGTCTATAAATGAATAATTAAGAATAAGGACAATTATAGGTTTCCAAACAGCGAAAGCTAGTAAAATACTGTGGCCACTATGAGAACTATTGTGTCCCCTATTTTGCTAGGATCTAGCTGTCAGAATTCAAAAATGACAAAAAGTCAGTGCTTCTGTTGTTGCCGAGTTGTCACATTAGAAATTCATTTCCCTTCGAGATACATATATGTATGTAGTTAGTATGTAAGGTCAGAGGTCCTGCTAATATTCGCTTTGTGTGTTTAAGGCATCTTGTAATTGAAAGTTTCCTACAAGCTGTATCTTTCCAGCTTTCGTGCCCCTCCCAGAGTTCCAGTGAATGACTGGCAATGTATAAATTTTCTTAATTTTCTTAAGAACACATATGAAGAGGACTATATTTGTTATGGCATATATTTGTTTTGAAATATTGTGGTGGGTCTCTTTACGTTCTATGATGTTTCAAAATTGGTCAGTCATTTAAATTACATTCCTCACAAAGATAAAATGCTTCAAGTATGGCCGATTAATCTGTCAATTGGATACTGATGTCATATGGCGATAAATTTGTTCGTTTCAATTTCCATCGTTCTTATACTAATTTTCTATTTGGAAATTTCTTTCCTAGCATTTAATTAGTTCTGCGCAAGTGCTTTACTAATGTTTTTATTAAATATATAACTGGATGTTGCTTTTGCAACTTAACACTGCACAATTCAAAAAGGTTTTCAGTAAATATAACGCAAAAACTCAAAACAAATTCGTTGGTACAAATTTGTTGCCAAATGACGTATCAATATCGCTTGTTACCATGGTCCCCACGATGTTATACCTATCGCTCACCTGACGAGTGCTTTACTAGTAGATCGACCGGTATATTCGGTTGCGATTGGGACATTGGATGACAAGCAAGTTTCTTTAAGAAGCTTGACATAGTGGCAATACCAAATATTTTCGGATTTATTTAATTTGAGGTCTAAAAATGCACAGATGAAGCAGCAATTAGGCATAATATTATTTTTATTGTCGAATCAAAGGATAATGTCTGATATTTATTAAAAAAAAAAAAAATCCCATGACGCTTATAAATGGTCCATACCAAAATTATAAAAATTTAAAAAAGGCGATGTCCACGGCAAAAAAGGTTACATTAAACTTGGAGAACAAAAAGTGTTTGGAAACCAATTTGCTAACAATTCGGTCAATCGAGGCAGTTTTGAAAGAAAAAAAAATTAAAAAAAAAAAATAGGAATTTTAATTCGAAACTTGGAAATCCAGAACACTCTTGCGAACTCCAGAGGGGATGCCACATATATTAAACGAGATTGCATGATTAGATCATTCAATAATGATTCTGAGAGTATCCTCGCTTGGGAACAAGCGAATCGCGGGGATTCTAATGCATTTAAGACCCAAAACTGTCTCATATCAATAAAACAAGATCAATACTTAACCAATCCAGTTTCTTTTGATGGAGCATTAATTACTAATACACCATCACTAAGCATTCTTGGCATTAATATTTCCAGTAAGTTAAGCTGGACAGATCACATCTTCTCTGTTGCCAAAGAAGCATCCAAATGTCTTGGATTTTTGAAATGTTATAAGAAATATTTCAGTCCGTGAAATCTGGCGTTCCTCTATAAGTCCTGCATTAAACCTAGAATAGAATACAATTCCCATATATGGTCCAGAACTGGTCGCAAAGCCTTAGCCTTATTACTTATTATCCAGATGAGAGCCTTCAAGCTAATTGGCGATGTTGTAATTACTTGTCATATCGACTCACTCGAGCACCGCCGCAGTTTTGGAAGCCTTTCGCTCCTTTATCGGTATATGCATGGTCAATGTTCTGATGAAATATCCAGTCTGATCCCTTGTAGATTAATTTCTGCACGCAATACTCGCGCTGCAAACCGCGCACATCCTTTTACCCTTCAAATTACCTTCGGCTGTTCAGTAAAATTCCGTGATGCTTTTTTTTTATCCCATATTGTGCGAATGTAGAACAGTCTACCATCTTCTATCTTTCCTTTGGCATATAATCCGCAAAAGTTTAAGGGTGACATATATCGGTACTTCCTTTCTCTATCGCCTTCCTGTCATGTTGTGCTCAACATCGAGAGGAATGATTTGAGCCCAATATCGTCCATGGATATTAATTTTTTTTTTAATTCTATCAAAGCTGCCACGATTAACAGAATTGGCAGAAAATTGATTTCCAATCATTTTAGGTTGTCCAATACATCTCTCTAATTATAGGCAGGGTAACCGTGTGTTTTATTTAGATTGACTATCTAAATATCTCCTACTCAAGTTATGTATGTATGTTATGACTAATTATGTTAGGCTTCGGTACGCTACCATAGTCCCATAGTCTTCATTTATGTATGTTTTTTTATTGCTGAATAAATGTATTTTTATTTAATTTATGAAGATTTTTACTGCAAGATTTTAATACTTTAAAATATTTTTTTTACGCTAATTTACATTGTAAAAAACTTTAAAGTCGCGATAATAATGCTTACTTGACCTCGTTAGGGGCGGTTGGGGGGGAGAGTTAAACAAGTACGAAGTTCCTGGTAGTTTTAAATACATTTTCTCGCTATGTCCTTGCATGTGCATGTTCTTTAACTACACACGACAAAAACAAAAAGGCGATAAAATCTCTCACAGAAATTTAAAATTTAAGTTGGAATTTGTGGTATCGTTATGGTCGTATATATAGATTAAGAATTACATTGAATATGAAAAGGACGAATGGAAGAAGGTGAGGAGAGTGGGAGCAGAGGACTGCCTGATGGCTGTAACATCCACTTATACTACTACATAGTACATATTTCTTAATAAAATCGTGGTGCTTTTCTTAAAGTTCATATTGTGATACTTACCGCCATTAGATGGCTCTGACTGAAATTACTACCCCGAATAACCCTCTTTTCGAACATGAGGTTTTTGTATGGCTCTGGTGCTTGTGGTTCCCTGAAATGGAAGAAGAAAACTTTATTGTAGTCGACGACACTATACACTAATTAATTCGAATTAATAATATAGAAAATATATAATCAAAAGGACCTTGGCCCTTTTATAATATTATACAAAATGAAGGGTTAGAGATGAGTCAGATATGTGTTTGGTCCCCAAGTAGTACAATGAATGATATGGAATGAAAAACAAAACAACTTTCCTTCAGTTATAAATTCAAAACGGAAGTTTTCGTCATATATGTTTGTTTAAGCGAGCAGTAAAAAAACTTTGAAGTGTGTCCCTTTTGTCATATTCCATATGAATTTCTCCACCATAAATCCGGCATATGTCATTCTCTAGGAAATCAACTAACATGACATCTTTGGCTGCCGAGTAACCTAAGTCCTCTAATCTTTTCCAATTAATAATTTCTCTATAAATTAAATATTAAGTAGTTTCCAAGGCTTAGATTTATACCTCAAGATAGAGCTTGGGTGGTGTGTGTTCAATAAGTTTACCCCCAAAATTCTCGTAAATTAATCAATTCAATAATGTGAATTACCTATGTATACGTACCAACAAGCTTTAATCATGAATTATTACTAATGTCATCCCAATCAACAGTTAAGTTAATTCAATAGAGAAAATGTTTTTTTATTTATAGAAAAAATATAATAGTTAGGTTCATGCTAAAGCAGGCAAGAATTTCCTTTCATTGAAAACATGAAAATGTTTTGTACTTGACGATTTCTTTGGTTGCGTCCTTGGAAATTTTACCTATAAGCAGTATGTGTTGTGTACTATAATAAGAGTGGGAGAACTTTCTTGAACAATTTTAACAAAATAACCGTGCGATTAGGTTTAGGACACGAAAATGTAGTTTCGGAAAGTATAATTAAGGAAATTAACTAAAGTGAAGCATAGAAATGAAGTGTTTTCTTGGTGTATCATTACCATCGGCCCACAAAGTTAAAGTAATTATTTAACTCTGTCCTTGTACTTATTCTAATAAAACTGTTCTTTATAAAGTTGATTAGAGGCGCTGCTATTATAGGATGTTGCTTCTAAATATAAAAATCAAAAAGCATGTGTTGCTTTTCAGGAGAAAAAACTTGTTTTTTTTTTTTATATTAAGAATAATTCTTTTCAGTTTATTGAATATGTGTCAATAGGATTATGACAAAAAACATTTTATTTCTCAAGACAGAGAATATGAGGTAAGCGCACCAATGTAGTCGACACATTAAGGAAGAAAATAAATGTCTCTATTGCATGCCCGTTCCAAAAAAGATTTCGGAAAATCTTAGATTAATATCACGGATCGAATCCTCTTTAAGCTAGTTAATATATTTTTGGTAAATTGGACAATGTAATTTTGACTGCAAAATATAAATAAGCAAGCAACACCTAAAATGGCGCATGATCCTATAGCCCACATGGGTCGTGCCGTGTGTCATACCCCAATAATCGTTATGCTGCTTAGGACTTTATTTATTGCAAAGTCATGGTCCAATAGGATTAAGTTTACTTTAAGCTGTAGATCTAAATACTTTCAAGACGAAAAGTTACAATTGGTCTAAGACGTCCTAGATTAACATAAAAGCTAGATAAAATGAAAACCCAAAGTTCTGTATGAAAAAGGGTAGCTCGATTTATTTAGTTAGTTAGTTTTTTTAATTTTATTTACTTTTTTTTATGAAAACCCTGTGTAAAAAATTTCAATTCTCTACATCGACGCGTTCACAAGCAGTGTTCAAATACATAGTGAAAAACCAAAGTTTTGTATGGCAACACCAAAAAGTTATTGCCCTATTTAGTCCATTTTCGAACTTAAATTTCCGTTTTTTCTTAAAAAGCGAAAATTTCAGTATTTTAAGTGAACGCGTTCTACATGGATATGGGATAAATTATTTGGATGTGGATGGCTCCATATATAACTACCGACTGCGCTCTGCATAAGTGGACTACATTATAATTGCTTAGTTCTTCCATGAATATACGCCAATTTTTACAGTAAAATCTTGAACAGGACGACGTGATTGATTGAGGAAATTTAAAAATTCAGCCGAATAGCGGCCTGCATCTTCAAATATGTACAGGATCGTTTTATTGATATTTTTGCCGATTTTATTTTACGAAATTACCTATAGCACACTATTGTGAAACTAGGTTAAAGGCTTGTTTACAATACTTTAGATGTCCGGATGAATTTTTTCGACTAAATTCTGAAAATTTTTAATATTTCGGAGCATTTAATCGATATCTCTCCATTGGTTTTTGGAACAGTTCCATTTTCAAATCGAAGCAAAATAACAAAAAATTGGTTTATTTATAAATAGTTGTGAAATTGGTAGAAAAATTCGAGCTGTCGGGACAAGTTAGTGATGTGAAGAATAAAACCCGTGCACGTCGCTCAAGAACAGCCGAGAATATTGCTGCTGTAGCCGAAAGTGTTGAAGAAAACCCAGGTTTGTCCATTCCTCGTCGTTGTTTGGAATTAGGCATTCCACAAACGTCATTACACCGTATTTTGCATAAAGATTTGGGTCTTAAGGCTTATAAAGTTCAGTTAACACAAGAACTTAAGCCGGCCGATCATCAACAACGTCGAGTCTTTGCTGATTGGGTCCTTGAAATGCATGAAAATGATCCGGAATTCCATCGAAAACTCATCTTGAGTGATGAGGCCCATTTTCACCTCGATGGTTTCGTCAACAAGCAAAATTATCGCATCTGGGGCTCGGAAAACCCAAGAGTTATTGTTGAGAAGCCTCTCTATCCTGAACGTGTGACTGTTTGGTGCGGTTTATGGTCCCGCGGGGTCATTGGAACTTACTTTTTCGAAAATGAGGCTGGAGCAACAGTTACGGTGAATGGATTGCGCTATCGACAGATGATTAATGATTTTTTATGACCGGAATTGGATGGTATTGATCTGGACAACGTTTACTTTCAACAAGACGGCGCTACGTGCCATTCAAGCAACGAAACCATTGATCTTTTACGGGAAAAGTTTCCGGACCGTGTTATCTCTCGAAGAGGTGATCACAATTGGCCACCGAGATCTTGTGACTTAACACCTTGCGACTTCTTCCTTTGGGGCCACGTGAAAGAGAAGGTCTACGCCAACAGCCCAGCGTCGATTCAAGACCTCAAAGATGGAATTCGTGAGGCTATCGAGGACATAGGGCAGCCACTTTGCGATTTGGTTATGGAAAATTTCATGAAAAGGATATGGTCCTGTAGGCGGTGGTCGTGGTGGTCATTTGGCTGATGTTATTTTCTATTATTAACGGCATACCTTCCTTTTTATAATGAAATAAAGATACGATCATTTATCTAAAAAATGGCATTTTTCTTTGAATATCAAAATAACACCTCTTATTGGAAAACCCTTTACATATTAGTAGCTATGGCTCACAATGATGATTGAGTTTAGTCAGCATAAATTATGACACTACACTTACACTGCTACAGTGCTGAGAATTAAAATAAAAAAAAAATTATTGTTAAAGATCACTGGGCACCTTACTATTGACCCATCGCGGACATGAACGAAATTGATAGGCTGGAATGCTATATGACTCTAGTTATTAGTGATATGGGTCACATCATATTGAGACACGGAAATCTCGAAAAATCATTAAATTATATAAATGTATAAGAATCCATATAATTTCGAAATCAATGAAACCGTTACTATTTTATGTTTACAATTATGATATTGCTGCGACTCTTCTAATTCCAATATAAATGTTTATCAAAGTATTCACTTTCATCTAAATAACATAAGTGGCGAAAAATAAGCCAATTACTTTTATAATTCTTTATTTAGCTTGATCAAAATCAATTATTACATGATCCAGTAAAGTCCAAGACAGAAAATATACTATACTGGCGATATGTGCAGCTCCCGACAGTACAGCGGACATGTACATATACAGGAACAGTAGTAATCCTCGATAGCTTGTCGTTCATGTAGAGTTGGATTTCTTTAAATATAAATATAATATTGCCGCATTCTGATATGCCGTGACTGTATTCGGAATCTTATTTATTTTATTATTTATTAAGTTTTGGTGTCTATACATTTCTATAGTATAAATACCGTTTGGTCTCATGTGTTCGGCACAGTAAGATCGTACTATTCTTATATGGTATCTCTGGAGATTTAGATCGGAGTTCCATGTCAAGTCAGGGCCCATTGCATCATCTGGTTAAAACCACCTAAAATAAGCCACCAAACCAACACTAACCATAGAGCCAGCTATAATCTATTCAACCTATTAACAACGGCAATATATTTTATTCATTATTGCATTTAATTACCATTTAACTATTTAAAAACTACTGTAAAGATTTAAAGATACAAACTAAAGGTAAATAAGAAACAATAATTCTATATGGTTCCGGTATCTCTTTAGAAACACTGGCTATGTTTTAAGGTACGTAACACAGATCGCGGATATGACACACAATGATTTAGTCCATCCATATAAAAAAAAAACCAATCCAAAAGCAAATAACGAGTCCAGGAAATACGCACGAGTTGAATAATAGATAAAAAAAAACTTGGAAAACACGATAACGCACAGATCACAACGACAGATGACGAAGGACTGCGCAGCGAGCGGGTGGAGGCGCGAGCGCATCGTGTCTCAGAACCAGTTCCAGAACCTTACTAATGTGCGAAAGAGAGAGCTAGTATTAATGTGTGAACTTAACGTTCGTAAAAAAGAATATGGTATCTAAATAGTCTTATAACAGAAAAAATATTTATTTATTTATTTATTTATTTAGTTTAGCTACGTGAACATGAATGGTTACGTACCTATTTATGCGCACTCGGTTCCTTGACCATATGGCGCTCTATCTCTAGTTATATAATTCCTTAGTTTCTACACTTAACCTAACTTATGCTAGGATTACATCTGTCTATTCTAATTCTATGATTCCTTATCCTATGGGTGTTAGATTGGAAGTGGGATGCTTAGGTGGGTGAGGAGTTGGAATAAACGGGAATTTTTGGGCTGAGCTGGGTCGAGGATGGAGCTGAGGTCCGTGCTGCGCAGTATGTTCTGGGATGTGGGGCAGGCAGTCAGTAGGTGGCGTATGGTTAATGGGATTTGACAGGTTGAGCAGATGGTTCTTTGGGATATTCCTATTATATGTCCGTGTGTCAGTTTGGTATGTCCGAGTCTTAGTCTGGTTAGGCTTACGGCTTGCCTCCTGCTGAGGTCGGTGTTGTAATTTGGTTTTCCTATTGTGGGCCAGTGGGTTCGTAGAAAGGTGTCGTTTCGATTCCATTCTGCTTGCCTTCTTCTGTCCAGCTCTCTTTTGACAGTTTTTATGAGCAATCTCGGATCTACTGGTATTGTCATTTCTTCAGTCAGGTTCCTAGCAATATTCTTGGCAAGAACATCGGCTTTCTCGTTCCCAGTGATGCCAACAAAAATGTGGAACGCTTCACGATTTTGCGTGTCATCCTTGCGCAGGGGCCATGCTAATCTTCTCTGTATCGTTCCAATTTTAGTATATGTTCTGCCGAAGCAAGAACAGAAAAAATATGACTCAGATTAAATATTTTTTAAATAAGCAATAACTTATTTTTCCCACTAATTTTCAATTAAATTACTAATTACCATTAAAAGTTAGTGAAATCTATTTAATTTAAAACTATTTTGAGTAATATTCGCAATTCCACGCAAAGTGGGTTGGATCATGCCCAATAACCTTTGTTCTGGGAAAAAGTTTGTGGCGTTTCCCCATAGGTGCGTCAATTTGAAAATGCGAGTAAAATAATGAAATATTGCGCTATATTTTGCAATATTATTATTCACCGATGACATCATAACACTACCCGGAAACGTTGTCGATAACAATGGAGCATATTTGGTTTAAATAAATTCATTTTCACACTATAACAACTATATTGAAAAAATGCCAGGAACTTTTTTCCAGACCACTATTTTTTCGACACGTTTTCGAAAATTCTCTATCGTAGCCAAAATATTAGGAGGTCAGTAGCCCTGAAGTCAAACGTTGTTCAAACTAGCCAATTGCTATGATTGTAGCCAAAGTGGTATTACTGGTCCTGGTTTTTACAAGGTGCTCGTTAAGTCGATAAAAAAATTCGCATGTTTTTTTTTGTATAGTTCGTTGAACGATCGAATTTTTTATAATGATTTCCATAAGTTTTTATATTCCGAAGACATTTTCAGTACATATAAAAATGTTTGCTACTAATCGTTTTACTAGTCCCAAATAAAATAATTTAATTTTCATATATGGCAACTTTCTTGTTTAGGTCCAATCTTCGTTGAGTTCTCACAACATTAGCCTCCATTAAAGGTTCGAGGACTTAGCTCTGAGGTATACCATACCATATAAAATTTAAATCTGACCGTACTTCAGTTTGACTCTGGAATCTTATTTACATGGCTACAGGTAAATTTATACATCAATAAGCGAAGACATTTGATCAAAGTAAAGTCTCATGATGGCCGTAGAGCCTTATATTCTTCACTTCCTATTTCTTAATATTTACCATTGCGTGATAATTACGTTTTATGTCAAAATAAATCATGTATGTAGATGTAGAAATATTTATATCGCTTATGACCTTTAAAACAATCCAACGAGTTATCGACTTGTTGATATGCGGAAAGGTCATTTTCAACGCCAGCAAGGTACCTCTTAATAAAGAGCTGTAAAAACGTCAGTCTATATATGTATGACCTTGATGTTATTATTTTAAAGCGAATTAAGTTAATTGCGATCATTAAGTGAAAGAAAGAAAGCAAACTTCAACTATTATATTTAAGACAATAACAGTCAATTGAAAACTCTAATTTGTTTCAATGAATGCAATTCACAAGCATGCGAGGACGTACTAATTTACTGGCTTCCATTAAATTAACGAGAATCATATAAAAGCAATTTATCGAACTGATTCGTGTGGGTAGTATATGTGTATGTATATTATATATGCTCTTTGGCTAACTAAAATTAGATTTTATTCTTACCACAGTTGAGTATATCTAGTTACTATTAACACCATTATTACGAAAACTTTACAAGGGACGCAAGCAAAAACTTTGAAAGTTTTCTACTGTCCCAAAAAGAATTTCATTACGTCGCGTCGGGTCATCAGTAGCCGCAAAAGAGCCATGCTTTGTTTTATAAGGAAAGTTTCTTGGAATTTGCACAGATTGCAAGGAAGTGAGGCTTTCACGCTAATGTCATGACCTATGCAAATTTCATTATAGCACTGCTGTGAACTGCTTTCTTTAAGAAGAAACTAACGTAACTATTTTTTGTATTCAAGTGCACCTCATAGAGAAATGGTATTTAGCTAAGTAAAAGGTCTAGAGCAGGAAGCAATTTTAACATTTTCCCTTTAGAATAGCCCTGCAATAGCCTGTAGAAATGGAGTAAGCGGTCGGGTAGATGCCCTGTTCAACTAGCAAATTAGAAATCGATCAATATTCACACATATGCACTACATGGAATGATTTCGTTATTTATGCGGTCGTTAACTTTTAAATGGTAAAAAAGATATTTTCCAAATGATAACACGACTACGAAGGAATTTCTTGACGAGTTCAATAAACTTTTAACAAGAAAAAGTTTATTGTTGTAGGAGTTCTCAAAGTACAAATTGAATATGTGTAAAACACCTGATTATGATGGACACGCTTATTTAATACATAGACTTTCGTTTTTAATGGACTGAAAAGTCCTAAAAAATTCTAGTCCAGTCCATTATACAGGGTGACTACTCAACCAATAGTCCATCCCCTCAAATCGGTAGGTATAGATCGTCAAAGTAAATAAAATGGCAAAAAATCTTTGTATTTTTAAATTTTAACGATTTTGGCGCCAAATGGCCTGATAACTGTTATATTTTCTTGGAAGATTTAGAAATCATAAAATGTAACCCTTTATTTGATCATACCTACATATATGCAACCGTTTTTGAGTTAAACCTGTTTTTATGAGGCATTGTACAGTAAGGGCAACCATCAGCTGATCATTAATGAAATTATTTGTTCTTTGTAGCTTTTCTTCTTTTAGGTCTCTTTCAACAAAAACTAAAAAAAAAAAATATATGTCTGTAGTCTAAATGGCTTGCAACTACAGCAAATACTCGCAAATTTTCTTGATATCATTTAATTAAATTATTAAACGACAGTGAGTACGTTTAGACCAACGCTAGTTACGGCTAGTTTTACGTAAGTTGTTTTACGTAATACTAATTCGGTTACAGTTTAGTCCACTGATATTAAAGCTTTGACAGCTGTCAAATTTATCTGATCTGTCTACTACATCACGAAGAATATAAGAAATAATGTTTCCAGTTTCTTTGTACACCTTATGCAAAAGAGAATGGAGCATTAAAAACAATTTAAAAATTTTCAAATTTCTAAATTTTTACCATTCAATAAGGACGGAATACTTTCTGCAATAAAAAAGTCTACGAGGGAATTGTCTCTCACCTGACCAGTTCGCATGTTTCCATCTCAATTCCAATCATTTTTATTGAAAAAAAAAAAACTAAAAACACCCTCTCTATTATTGAAAAAATACGCATTCAAGTTTGTAAACAAATCCTTATGTGTTATGCCTGCGTTTAAGGGGGAGGTGGGTGGGTTACCATTGTTGTGATATTGGTGTGCATTATACACGTATTTTATTAAATAAAGCTATATTATGGCTTTCAGACAGCAAAAAAAATACTTTCTGAGTATATAGGCTGCAGCCCGCAGAGCTTCCAAAAGCACATCATTCCATCTGACGGTGATAAAATGAATTAAAAAAGTCAAATTGTATGAAAAATATATAAAAACAAGAAATTTTTGTCGTTTGCATGGTTAACATTATTGACTTTATTTCCTTTATCATTATACTAAACAATTAGAGTTTTCCAAAATAAACAGAAAATGGTTTGACAAATTGAACTTTTTTGCAGTAGTATCATAATGTTGGTAGTTATTTCTGGAAAATAGTACTTAATAAAAACTTTTTTACTGGTTTTGTTTCCATCACTATCTCTTTCAACTCAAAATCTTCCATACTCAAGTAAAAATTTATCTACATGGATGTATTATTATTATTACATACCAAATCCGCAAAATTTCATGAAATATAGTGTAAAGCTAATACATACAAAACCTCCATATCATTATTTTTGACACGTCATTACCTATGTTTAAGCTAACTATGTGTAGTTTTAAGCACGATAATTAATACGCACAGATTTGACCCGAAGTTGTATTAAATTTTCGTTTTTTTTTAAGATTTCAGTGTAGGTCAATACCGCATCACCAGATCCAATTAAGTACGGTCTAAACTAGTTTAATAATGAGAAACTGTCAGTGACATTTCAAATGAGCTTCATTGCCTGTCAAATCTGCATTTCCTTGAAATGAATAAATTTCAAATTGAGTCAATATGGATGGATACAGCCTGGAGTTTGCCTAGACTCTAGGGCAGTTTCTCGGAACGTTTCTGCCGCCAGAAAACTCATTTTCATGCACTAGCCCAGTTACTATATTTCGCATACACTTTTGCAGTTCTTTCTTCCATGGCCATTAGTGCTCTGTTGTGATCACGAGAAGTAGAAAGGTCCACTTTTGCACCCAAGAAACTCGCTCAAGCTACATCCGATCGCCAATGGTTTTCCCCGCTAGATAGAAATAAACATTGTTAATAAAATATGTTCAATGTATCATAATGCATCGCTTAAGACATCTGTCATGTCTGAAGGTGTCGGACCTAAAGTTGTATGAAGGGTGGGCATTCTCGTTTTCAATGTAAATTACAGTTTTATTTGTGGTCTTCTAAAATAGAATTAATAAAGAGTCAGATTCTGAGGTGACATGACTCAAATGTTTGACCGTTTGAGGCTTCAAAGATATTAGATCCCGATTTGATATAATTCAAGGGTCGGACGATATTGCGTTTGAGAGGTGTCATATCAGAATTTCACATAGTTCAATATTACAGACAGTTACATGTCTCCACAGTTTGTTTTTAGCGAATAGGTCATTAACATTTGCTTGCGGGTCATCAAATACTGCATTGCGCTCCTCAAAACGGGTTATTAAGTTTCTTATTATGTTTGCACTGTGAGCTGTGACAGTATTAAATTGTTGACGGTATTTTCTTTGTGTTGTAAATATAGATTGTCCGCAAAAAAATTAAATTTAAGAATTTGACACGTTCTTGCATTGAGTATGAAGACATACAATTTTTTTAAATTCTTTATAATCTAAAAAAAAACAAAAAAAAAACAAGTTTAAAAATACGAATGTTGGTAAGTCCAAGTTGGTCCAACCTGTACAACAACACAATTACCGGCATTTAAAATCATATATACAATTGTTGACATACCGCACTCACAAAACAGATTTAAACTATGCTACAACATAACCTCATAACCTGATGCAAAGAGCAGCAAATAATTCGACAATTTATTGCGTATTTACTAATTTTAGATTTAAAGGACTTCACGAGCCGTGAAGTTATAAGCGCCTTGCGGACTATTCTGTATATAGTACTAAAAATCCCGGAGCGTGTATCTTTTTTCCGCTCCGTAGATCGAACAGATTTTTTAGAACGTTCAGAGCACTCTGGAAAAAAAGATACAAATCCGGAGTGCTCTGAGTGTTCTAGTAGTTTTTTTTTCTATATTGGCAACACTTATGATTTGTGAAATATCTGTTGATAATACAAAATTATTTATAAAAATAAATAAATAATAATAAAAAAGTTTTAAAAATAAATAAGGGGTGAAGGAAATATGGAATTTAAAAAAGTATTCACATTTTCAATAGGATTTTTTTGCGCTCTATTGGTATTATTGACGGATTGCTCCAAATGCTTCAAGGTTTATCTACGATTAGTTAGAGAACTCGGAGCAATAATAAAGATACACGTTCAGAGCGCTCAGAGTACTCTGAAAGTAAATAAAGATACAAGAAATCGGTGTTCATCAGAGCGCTCGGAGTGCTCTGAGCACAAAAAAATACACGCCCCCGATATTCTAGACTCTAGTGGTACATTCATCTGTGAAAACCAGTGCACACTTTCCTTACGAGTCTGTCAGAAAGAGGTTTTTATTTTGGTAAGGGTTCCCAACGAAGTCAAATTGCTGTCCTAACATTTACAACCAAAATGATTTCTCTGTCTCTTTCTCAGTGAACACAAATTCTCCTTCCCATATGAACATAAAACTCGTGTGCATACTTGGAAATTCTTACACAAAACTGAGCCGACCAAAATTATTGAAGTGTAACCGTTGTAGGAAAAATGTGAGACGCTTAACTGTGGTGATACTCATTTGATAAACAATTACTTGGAGGAAAGGTCTTCTGACGTATTAGTCTAAGCTTTAAGCATAGATTTTAGTTTATGCAAAAAAAAAAAAAAAAAACAAACAAACATAATATGTATATAAGGCTCGTGGAATTATTTTTAGTGTTAGCAGTGTTCTGGAGCGAGAGTTGTAGCCGACCATGAGGACACTACGCTTTTGGCAAAGAGTCTACATAAAAAATTTCTTGTCTTTTGAATAATGACGGCGTTGTAATAGTTCATATAAGCTTTCACGATAAACTAAATATAATATTCGTAAAAATCTTAGTCTATGCTTTCACGTAAAGAATTTTCCTTAATTGCGCAGTCTAATGTCCTTGATTTTATTGTAGCTGCGTCAAAGTATGGTTCATGTTTAATAACACCTTCCCAACCCACTTACAATAATACAAAAATAGTAAAAAAAAAGTTCACTACATCCTCTGGTTCTACTACATCTACAGTGAAAACGAAACCAAACATACACTCATCATCCTACATATCACAACAAACACCATAATTTTTCCAGCAGTTTGCAAATATTTGGTAGCAATTGCTGGCACTGGTTTACACAATTTGCAGGACATTTATTAAAAGTATTTTCATCCCAACAAAAATTTCGATTACATACCTGCGCTTAGTGTTAGCATTCGCAAAAATTAAATTATTGGTGAACGCTTTAATGCTACCAATCGCGGCTGTTAGTTCCTTATCAACACGTCCGATCTGTTTTTTGTTTTCCTTGGTGGCATTATAATTTGTAAAAATTCGTGGTCGTGATGCAAACGCATAGACACGCTTAATAGGAATAGCAAATGGTTCCTTGATTGGTTGAAGAAAAACTCCCGTAGGGACAGTTGTAATGAATAAAGGACGCTTGCTGACCGATTCCTTATTGTTGGTAGCCTGTAAGGGCAAGGAATCTCTAGTCTTATAAGTTTTAAGACATTTCTCGAGAGACTTACGTACATTATTGAATGTAGCCTTCTCTTGCTTCTTTTCATTTTTCAATCGACGCAATCTGATATCAAGCTCCTGAGCGAATTTTTCAAGCTCTTGGGATTTTTTAGACAAATTGTCTGTTACTGATTTTTGCCCATTAAAGGGCTCAGCACGTCGGATGGGTCTCACGATTGCGTTTGGTTTTGCAATTTGTCCCAAATTATCCTGATTTATAACTTGAAATGCTGAGGAGGGAGTTACCGCCACAGTTAATTGACCGGTCGTTGCTGCATTTAAAGATTTGTTAGTCTTTTCGTCTAGCAGTAGTTTCTGCTTGAAACTGATTACTTCAGGTTGTAGATCGAATGATGGTTGTGCTGTAACTGTAGGCATTTTCTTTTAGATTAGTATTTTTGCATCTATAGATGAGTTGCATTAGCTTAGAATATTTTCCGGTATATGCGAATGCAGTCCTACTGAATTGATCATTTTCTGACTGGGGTTTTTTTTTCACTATATAGTTATGTAGGTGCCAATTGAAACGACTGAACAAATACACTTAAGATGATTTTTTATTTAACTGAATATTAATCACCAATCAATTGTGGGAAAAATTCCAGGAAAATTTAACTTTTTTTTCTTCTCTTTTACAGAAGCACTGAAATTTATTGATTAAAGGACAGATATTAACACAACCTTAGGTCACATGAAAAGACGAAGCTTTGCAACCGAGTGACCAAAACAAACTACCGCCGTTAGAGGTGTCGACTGGTCAGTTAAAAATATTTTACCTTCTATCAAGAAACCCCCCCACAGAAGGAAAGCCGGTAGAAATGTTGGAAGTCAAAAGAGAGTGCATGCGTCCTGGAATCCTTGTAGATGGTCTTTTTGTTTTATTTAATTATTTCAAAATTGTATAGAGCTCTATTTTACGAAATATCTTGGAAGGATGAATTAACTGAATTAATTTTAATTTTAAAGTTTTAAATTGTATATGAAGACGGGATATCCTTCCAAGTTGTTTTCAGGAAGAGAATTCTATTCGTATATTGATTCCTATATGTTAAGCAAACGAATAAGGGATTTTGTAGGATGATGGTGGTGGTGTTGTTGGGAAAGAGGAGATGGGACAACTTATGAATTATGACTAATATGTCCTTCAAGCAGAATACGCATATTTTAACATTGAAGTCATTTCATGTTCGGTCATTTTCGGCCCCTATCAAGGTCATCATCGTTCATCGTCAATGTCTTTTCATATTTTTCCATGCTACTGCTGCTGACCATGTGTTTTTTTTGTCCTCATAGAAAAAGTCGAAAAAAAAAATTTGACGCAGACATCCATCGAACGCTATTTATATAATAGTCACGCATAGCAGTTTGGTTTAGTTCTTCGAACTTTTGGTCAAAAGACGTTGAATTTATTTAGGAGAATGTTAAGGATAGATTTAAATATGTGGGGTGAAAGTCCTTTTGAAACACGCGTAAATGTTTTTTCATTTTATTTTTTCTTAATTAAGTATTCCTCGGAATATTTCGTAGAGGAACTTTAGTAGTCTTTGAAGTTCTTTATGTCACGTTACTTTGTCTGGACTTCTAGAGGTATAATTAATGATTTACAAGGGTGCAAGTACAGATTTCATAGCGGAGATGTCCTTTTCAGATATGGACTATTGTATGGAATTTTGTGTGATTAACTAGAGCCGATATTTTAATGACTACGATAAGTTTAGACATTTGACTAATAACAGAAATAAATAATTTTGTCTTGCGTTCTTCTGAGTTTATTTCTGTTAAGAAAAAGAGAAGTGTCGTGAGCTCTTATAGTGAAAGAGAAGTGACAAAAAAATTGTTGGGTCTACATATTTGAATTTTTAATAATTGAGTGTAGAGCATTAAACTTATTAAAATTTACATAGATCACTTAACGGTTTTTGCACCTGTCAATGAGAATGAGTCTATGTAGTTCAATCGATGACAGTAACATTTGAAAAACATTGTGCAAAAACCTCTGCAACAGTAATTCCACAACAAAACGATCAAAATTTAAAATTTTTGGACCCTACCTCCTCCGATTTCGATAAAACTTTTAGAATTAGTTAAGTATTAAAAAAATATTGCACCAGTATTTTTTTTCACCTGCCGGTCTTAGATTCAGGGTGACTCAAAGTTGAATGCCCATTTTAGGCCCGACACCTCCAGACATCAGAAATGTCTTAAAGGATGTATTATGATACTCTGAACATATTTTATTAACAATGTTTTTTTTCAATTAAGAGACCGAAGGCTTGTGGGGAGAGGGGTGTCAAAGTACGTGAAAGAAAATTTTTCTCTGCGTACTTTTAGGATGGGGGCGGTTCCAATACTCCATATTGCATATCATATTAAAGGTCTCGCCGAGTACAATCGAGTGATGTATTGTTCTCCTGATTCAGAAAACTTTCTCGGGAAGTTTTTGCCGCCAAAAACCACATCTTTGTGCACTTGTGTCACATACACCTCAGTTTCTATCATTATTAAAAAATTTGCCGATGTTCAACTCTTGGTTTAGGCGATGATTTTTTTTTATTAGGGTCTTTGCAAAATTTCATATGAAAATTTTAGAATTTACTACAAAAAAATGTTTTTAGATACCTAATGAAATATGTGTTAAAAAATATTATAATAATAGCTCTGCTTTATTATCTCTTAAATTTTGTAATTTCCCTTTTATTAAAAAGTGAATATTTTTTAACAGTAGCACTATTGTCATTTACAGGAATAAATCTGTGATACTTTTGCAATTGCCTTGACAGGACTATATCTATTTTTAACATTTCTTTCTTATTAACTATTTTGCAATCTAAATTGATCTTTGTATTTCTGTTTGGATTTGTATTGAAATGATATCATAATAAATATTGAATAACACTATAATGCAGAAAATTTTCACTACACTTATTATTCTTCATAAAATTTGAAATGTTTCTAAAGATCATTCAACTTTATTTTGTATTCCACTATCATAAAATAACTCTAATATATTTGTCTCTTCTGGTGGGAATATCCCTCTTTAATTGCTAAGACCTGAGTAAACGTGTAAATTACATTAGGTCTGTAAGTTTACTTTTGTGTAAAAAAACCTGAGTAAAAATCAAATAAAAACTTTATTAAATGAGAATGAAAAAAGTTAACAGACAACTTATGAGTAAAGCCTGGGTAAATCGATGTAAATTTGTCAGCTGTCAAAGACTAATTTTTATTGACTTATAATTTTTTTTTAATAAAATCAGACTTATTTTATTTATTTTATTTTTTAAAACATCGCTCTGACAACTGAAAGAATTATTTCAAATGTCAAATGAAAGAAAGGAATGAACTTACTCATCCACTTTACCCTGCGTAAAAATGTTAACTTTTGTTCAGCAGGGGAAATGCATTCAACTATAAAATTTTTCCAGCCCGAGAAGTTAACATACACATTATGGGTAGAAAACTTTCGAGCCTGTGTAAAAACTTTGAAGCCTGTGTAAAAACTTTCGAGTAAACATACAGATCGTATATGTATAACATCCATATGTACATATATCGTAACGGGTCATCCAACTTTTGTACTGACCTATCAGAAAGTATTATTTTCCCAGAGATCTATGTTTTGCCTATCTAGAAGACCAACCTTTAAAAAAATCCTTTTATTATATTAGTATTTTTGGCTCAGCCATAAAGCATTCCCAGTTTTTCACAAAATATTTTCTTCTCGCTCCTACCTTAAATATGGGCAAATTGTTATCCCATTTTTCCAATTTTAAGTACAAATTACGTGCAATATATGTAAATGCTGGTAGGTAAATGTGTACCTTTGAAAATATTAATTTAAAATGTAGCACGCAATGATCCTAGAGATCGAGATTAAGATAGTTTGAATACAATGTGTCTTCTTTGAATTTTATCTATTAATTTTCATTAAAAACGTAGTAAATGCACAACAAGGGAAATATTATGAAATGAAGTTTCATTTCTGGTTTTTAAATTAAAGTGAATAGATAGAAAAATGTTTTGCGAATGTTGTTTGTGTAAAGTAAATTATCGAAATTTTATCGTTTCATTAAGTTACAATACCTTCTGTTAAAAAAATTATTCATATTACAGATAGCTCTGGGCGGCAATACAAAAATAGAATGACTTAGTACAATATATGTCATATGAAGAAAGAGTTCAATCTTGAGGCATAATGGCACATTTTTGCAACCTGCCATGGGAAAGGACCTTGCGATGCTTTAGGATGAGCTCTAAAATATAATGCTGCAAAAGCTAGCTTGCAAAATAGTGAAATTCAAACATCGAAACGTCTGCAAGATTGGGTTGTTGCACAAAAAAATTCAAAAGTAAATTATGTTCTCGTTTCAAGAAAAGATTACACCGATGTTGAAAGAAGATTAAAAATAGATATAATCGTGCAGATACTCAAAAGTACCACACTCTTATACCTGTAAATGAGAACAGTGTTGTGTTAAAAACAAAATGACAAAATTTATGAAATAATAAAACAGAACTGTCATTATAATATTTTTATAAATACATACATATATAAATAGTTATCTAAAAACAAAAAAAAAAAGAATATAATTTTTTTGTAGTAATTCTAAAATTTTCATATGAAATTTTGCAGAGATGCTAATAAAAAAAATTGTATCTTCGTTGAACATCCAAGGGGGTCCAAAAGCAAAAATTAATTCTTTTTTTTTAATCTTTTTATGATCTATCATCAACGTTTGGACATCTGAGCTCACTGTATTATAGACAGCAGGCAGTTCAATGTTACATTGCTGTCCTGATGAGATCACCGTACTTCTGATCGAAACACCGTATACTCTAAAAAATTTCTTCATGAAATTTTAATTTTCGGCTTTACGTCAACAACCTGCCTGTAGACTTTATATGGGTCTCGAAAGAGTAAAACTCACTGCCCCCTTCTATAAAAATTTTGTTGTTTTTTTTTTCATTGTATGTTTTTTTTTTTTTAATTTATTTGGTAAGTCCCATTTAATACCAATAATTTCAAATATCGTACAAAAGAGCCGAGTAACTCGATCCCAACTAATTAAAAAACACGTCCACAGTGAAAACATTAAAATTTGAGTTACCCTGTATCCAAGACCTGAGGTTGGCAGGCTAAACAAAAAAATATAGGTGCAATATTTTTTAATACTTAACTAATTCTGAAAGTTTCATCAATATCGGTGGGGATCGGGTCCAATGGGTGATAGTTTTGGTATGGAATTGCTGTATATGTATACGAAAGAGCAGGCATAAATCTTGAGACAAATATCTTGACTGTGAACGACAAAGAGCGTACATTTGTGCATAATACAAATTGCCTATCTATTTTTTACGCTTAAGCACTTTTCGAGAAAGCTTGGTTTGGAGTAAAACGAACCAACAATCCCTTCTCAAATAAGCTGTAGACAAAACTTTGGAACACACTATATATACTGATGTGGTACGACGATTAACAGGGGTCACACATTTCTCTAATTCAATATACGAAAGTGGAGTACAAAACCGAAAGATTACTGATGATTTGGAGCGACATCAAATTATAAAAAATTTACTCATATTTAAAACTTCAGACACTGTGAAGCCATTTAAACCAGATTTAGAGAAAAAACTTTTGAAGCACCAGAGAGATATTTAAAAGTCCGCTGTAATTTTATTGCTGAGTCAACTAATGATAAGATATACTTATATACATAAGAAAAAAGTACGGTTAGTTGATACTACATAAGTATTTAGTGATAATATGTAAACCGTGGATAATAGAGCAGGAGGTGATAGTACTCACCTGGACAAATAAAAAATTGCATGGCAGGGGGGTTGGGGGCATATTACCCGTTTCGCAGTTACAGGTGATTAAGAAAAAAAGCTAGTTTTTCACAAAACGCCCTGTATATTAAAAAGTACAGGGAGTACGGGCACCGTCAAGAGCACATTGTACACGCCTTCATGGTCTTTCCAACAACTGCACAATCAGCCCCGTACCCATCTCCCCAACGGAGTTATAGTTGTGTAAACTAAAAATTTCGGAGTTTTTCTTACTTTGATCTCTAAGGTCATTAACATAACCTTTTTTTATAAAAACTGTAAGCTGTAGACTCTCCTCAATTTGACCTACTACGCCATACGTACTATTACGTGCCGTTAAAGAGTTATTAGCTCATAACCTATTCTCAGAGATAACTTGTTCCCGTAGTGACTGAAAATACGTCATTTAAAAAAAATATCTTCTAATTTCGGTATGATCTGAATAGGTTAATAGGTTATGAGCTTATAACTGTTTAACATCTACAGTTAACACATAGGGTGTAATAGGCCCAATCAAAGGGGAGAGCTTGCGGTTTACAGTTTTTGTAAAAACAAAGCTTCTGTTAACTACCTATCGCTGTATTCTTTTGTGTACCTTATTCTAAAACTCTCATTTACTGGAGAGAACAAATTTTTCTGACGATTGAAGTGAGCTATTTGTATTGTTCGCTTCATTTAAATCTTTCTATGAAAATGTATGAGGTGTTCTTTTGTGTATATTTTGTTCTACTCTGTTGTGTGGACACAAAAGATCACAGCTTATACATAAAATAAAATATATTAAAAAAACTTTTAAAATAAATAACTTTTGTAAATAAAATGCACTAACAAGTAAAAAATAATTTTTTCTTTCTCAATGACATAAACAAGAAAAGTTTAATGCGAAATAAGAAATGCTAGAACTCAGATTAAATCTTAAAAGTTTGAACTTCCATAACTATAATCAAAATTGTATAACTGCAAATCATGCCCAAACTTTTAAGATTCAATCTGAGTTCTAGCATTTTTTATTTCGCATTGAACTTTTTTTGCTTATGTCATTGAGAAAGAAAAAATTATTTTTTACTTGTTAGTGCATTTTATTTACAAAAGTTATTTATTTTAAAAGTTTTTTTTTTTAATATTTTGTTTTCTACTTTTTAGTCGACTCTCAAAAATCGACTTTCGAAATTCGACTCTCGAATCTCGACTCTCGACTATATCACACACAGCCAAAATTGGACAGCCTCAATGGCGGTAGTTACCACCCCCACCCCAAAGCTCCCAACACGTAAGAAATTTTACCCCATCGTAAAGCTCCAAATTCACTCATTCTACATCAAAAAACCCCATGTAAATCCATCCACGCTTACGACCCGAAAAGTCTTTCGTCGCGAGCGGCACTCTAAGGCGCTCAGATTCAAACTTTCTGAGTCAGGGGTCTCTAAGTTGATAGAAAGTTATTAAAAAAGATGGCAAAGTAAAAGCAAAACGTAAGAAAATCCTCAGTTGGGGGGAGGGGTACGGGGCTGGTTGAGCAGTCATTGGAAAGGCCATGTTGTTCTGCATACAACGAGCTCTTAACGGTGACCGTACGTCCTGAATTTTTTAAGACACAGGATGTTTTGTGAAACTCAAGCTGTTTTTCTTAAGCCTGTAACTCCAAAACGGTTGATATGCCCCCCCCCCCCCCCCTGCCATACAATTTTTTGTTTCTTTAGGTGATTACTATCACTTCCTGCTCTATTAACCACCTAGACGGAAACACCCTGTATACATTTGTAAATACAAAAGTATTATGGTATTATGAATTTAAAAACGACTGAGGTTTACTGAAGTTACCTATTTTACAATTTACAATCTTGCCTCAAGGTGGTGTGGAGATATTGTAAAACTTGGAATAAAACTTTTTAATACTAATCTTCGATAATAGAAAATTAGTTATAAAAACCCCATTCAAGAAAATTTTAAATTATATTTAAATTCACATATTATATTAATTTTGAGAACATCCTTACTATGAAATATTTAATATTCATACTTTTAAGAACCGAGCCATAGTCCCCCACATACAAAAATATTTTTTCAATCAGCGTGCAATGCGCATTTTTTATAGTGTGCGTATAAATTTACACACCTTTAAGAAATGGAAATGTTTGATGTTGGGTCTCTCCTTCAGTTTCTTAGGGTACGTGTCAGCACGCGATATGGCGAGACACCTCGAGGTATCACTCGAGAATGAAATTTTTCATTTTTTCGCGAGGTGCTGCGCGCTAATTTTGATAATATAATCGACGGGTTCTTAACTCATTCTCATATACTGGAAGAATATTGTTATTTATCGGGTCACAAACAAAACTACGGAAAGTACACTTATGTGAAAAGTGGCATATAGTTGCAAACACAAAACTTCTTCAGAATCTGATGACATAGCTTATGCTTTCACTTCGCGATTTACCAAGAAACTGAACGCCTTGTTGTGAGCACTACACCTACCTCGAGGTGTATTTTCACCTCGCAACACTCAAGTGCCGTGCCTAGCCTAGCCTCACATCGCCTTTCTCGTAGGAGTCAACGTACGCGGGTTGTAAAAACGTACGACTACTGACCATGGACTGCTTCATTTTCTATTTCATGTGGGACCAATTTTGTTGGCAGGACTGTGGCAATTATACGAAGAACATTTCTTGTCTAAGAGACTGAAATTTATTGAAAATAATTTCAATAAATTTACAAAATGCATTTAAGTGCAAAAAATGATTGAACTTTTCGACCCAGCGATCAAAGAGAAAGTTCTCATCAGTATGGTTATATCTGATCGCTTACCATTGAACTTCTATGGTAGATATAGCTCAAATCTTGTACATGGCGTTTTCATGAAAATTGCAAATACTGGAGGGTCTGATTTTTTGTCGTAGATACTATTTAGGCGTGTTTTTTGACATATTTTGTCGTACTCTTTTTTTCAAAACAGTTCATTTCGTATCTTCACTATTACCTACCACAAAACTAAAATGAATTTTCGGTGAACAAACGTAAAAAAACACGACTAAATTTGCGACAAATTAGTCAACTGCTCAAGAGTAAATGGAAGTTCTACACCTAATTAGAGCATTACAAGTGCTTAAATTCGAAATATTATTTTTAATTTGTAATGTGGTGAAGTGTCATTTTCAGTTCATTCTATGTCTTGCAAGAGTTGCTAATCTGGCTAAAAACACGAAAAAATCAGTAAATTTAGGCGCGTATATTTTGACATTCAAGTACGACAAAAGATCAGAATCACCGGTTTAAAAATGGACCAAATCGGGCGAGCACATTTTGGTGTTGTCATACAAAACTTTAGAGAGCTGAAATTTTGCACACGGGACTTTCTTAAAAAAAAAATTTAAATTAAGTTCAAAAATGGAATCAATCAGGAAACTCATTTGTACGGTTGCCATATAAGAAATTTGCTACGTGGTGTTTTCATAGCAATACACGTACACACTCACACATACAGACACACAGTGAAACCCTAGAGTACCACATTTTGCGATCGGTCCAGATAATAGCGTAGATATTATTTATCTCTAACTACCCCACCCCACCCTCACCAATCAAGGTATTTATATTATCACCGGGCAACGCCGACGTGCTCCCCATAGTATTTTATAAATTTTTAAAACTCAAAATTTCAATAAAAAATCATTTTTTTCAAACAGCTGTCATTTCTACAAAAAAAATTTTCACAAAATTATCCTATATGCTATATCTTAGCTATTATCATTCTAAGGCCCGTATTCGACAACCCATTTAATTGAAATTTAATTTAATTTCTGATTTAGTACTCTCGTTAGAGAGGGTTGGGGTCCACTTGAATTAAGATTTAAGTTATACATATATGCATTATTATAACATAAAGTAACCCAACTTTAATTTGATTTTAAGTGTGCCCTGACCCTGTCTTACAGGAGTACTAAAACAGAAATTAAATTAAATTTCAATTAAATGGTTTGGTGAATACGGTCCTAACTGATAAAAAAGAAAAATGTTATTATTTCCAAGGCGATGTCTGACAGAGAAAAAAGCAAACACCGGCAGCAACGATTTTTAAAATAGGCTTTTACTTGACGGCTCATATCTCCATTTTTTTTTCGTTTTTTCTTTAAAGTATTCATAAAACTACTAAAATAAAAATTATTTTATATATTTAACAGATGTGTCAAAATTTTATTAAATTTTTATACCCATTTTTCGGAGCGCCAAGTTGGTGTAACCCCTTAAGACTAATTCTCTTACGATACACTAGATGAATGCCCGTATTTTCGTATGGTCCATATCTGTGCAAGTTTTATTTTTGTAGTGGTATTTTGCATATATTTCTAGAACGGTTCATCAGAGAGCAAAAATGATTATAAGTAATTTCATAGGATTTTATATTATGAATAACGTTTCATTACAATAAAAACGTCTAAGGCTGATCATGTTCACAGTATACGTAAAACACCATAATTTTCGTATGGCAACACCAGGAAGAGATTGCCTGATTTAGTATGTTTTTTAAGTTGCATTTACTTAGTTTATGAAAACACTGTGTACAAAATTTCAGGTCTCTAGGTCGATGCGTTCTCAGGCAGTGTGCAAATATGTATATAGTGAAAACTAAATTTTTGTATGGTAACCCTACGAAAGAGTTACCAGATTTGTCGCATTTGCAAAATATCGGCACTCCGTATTTCTTGTTGAGTAAGAATAGATCACTCTACTGCTATTAACTACAATTTTTCGTTTAGGTACAGTTTCGACCCCTACCTGCCGGTAATATTTACATCAAAAGTTCTGTTTGATTTTCACATTCAAAACCGGAAACACGTATTTTTAATGTAAGCTTCTAAGAAATCTGGGACTGAGATAAAAACTTTCTTTTTCACATTGTTGAATTGGAATTCAGAAAATTCTATATGCATTTCTAACGGTAGTCTAGCATACCATTGGAAAGTGTAGAGTTTTAATTATCGAATAACAAAAAAAAAAAAAAAACAAACCTGCACTGATTTAGCTTATGTATTTCAAGAGTTATGGGCAGATAAGTAAGAGCTTTCCCTTTTGAAGGTTATAAAAAAAAACCCTCTTATATCACCGCTTGGAATGGCATGGGGGGGGGGGGGCAACCTCATCTAGAAAAACTTTTGAATTGTTATACAGTACCACGCTGTGAAAAATTATATCTATATATGGACGGGATATCCTGTGTATCTAAAAATATTATCAAATACCGCAAAACCTCAAAACCTTTGCGATGATCACTTTGTAAAAATTACTGTAAAATAAAATATTTATTAACAAACAAAAAGTTATGAAAAAGTTAGAAATTTGCTCTTTAATTTCACCTAATTAGGGCAGCTTAAGATTAGATTCAGACATACAGTGAAAATTCGCAAAGAAAATGTACTAAACTTCTTTGAAAACCAAAATATTGCATATCTATTGGCAAAAATGAAATTTCCTTATTTTCACTATTGCCTTGGAGCGCAGTTCGGTTATCCTATCGTCATAATTCGTTTTTTTTTTTTCGTACGGAAGCGGATTCTAATGTTACAATCTTTCACAAAATGTCCATCCACTCGCAACCACATTTGTGTATTGTATTGTTGTAATGCATTTCAACGCAGTGTGACTGAAGGATAAGAAGGAAACTGGGGAGATGGGGAGTAATTATAATTTCAAAGCAAATCAGTCGTCCCGTCGTGCGTGGTATCAGTTGGTTGGCTTGGCTTGACTTAAGAAATTTTTATTTTTTGCCATGCGCTCGGTAAAAAAGTGTTTTATTTTTTCTTATTACTTAATTATGTATGCAAATTGTGAATTGTGTAATCCGGCTTAAAATATATATTTTCCGTAAATACAAGCGCAAAATGGCAGCACGCTTTTCTGCAGTTTTTGACAATTTTCACCCCTCAGTTCATGTATGAAAGTGGAATAAGTTTTTTCGATTTTGTTCTTCGAGTTTTGTATTTTTACAAATAATTAAGTGGTTAAGAATTGCTAGTAAAGACAAGTTTTTTATTATTTAAATATTTTCATGCCAATTAAATGCGCGTATACCGTTAGAAAAATAAAGTTCATTTGGATATTTTCTTTGTGATGCTCGTGTGTGTGTGTGTGTGTGTGTGTGTGCTTAAAAATGTGATATGTGTGTATAGTAAGTGAAATGAATTGTGTTGCCAGTGTTGTGTGCTTAATATGTTTTTTATGGTTCAAGTGGTATGTTTTTTTCTTCAATTCATAAAATGACAATTTATCAGCATAACAATAGCAAAAAGTATATCATGGATTCAAGGTAATTTTCTTTTTATTTTATTTGCTTTCATCTTCCGTAGAAAATATTTATAATTTTCACTCTAAAACAGTAGATTTAGTGGTGCTACAATCATACATTGGACAGTGCAAGCAAGCTACACTGTAGAGTGTGCAGTGGCAATTGCACTGCACCGCTAAATTCGATAAAAAAAAATGCTTTGGTCACGCATTTTTCCTTTTCTTAAACTTATTGAAATTAATATTTTTTCTTTTTAATTAACGTTTTCTTATGATATCATTGCGTTGTGTTTATGAAGAGCGCAAATATAATTTTTGACATATGTGTCTGGAAACTACCAAGATTTAAAAATCTAATTCGTTGGTTGTGTCTGTGAGACGGTTTTTTGTAGTAGCACAGTGCACAGATTTGGATAGCGTGGACAAAGGATCAACAGTTATTAAAAAAAATCTTTTTAAAGGTTTCTGCAATCTATTCTACCACAAACCCTTCTCCTTCAGTTATATTTATTTGATTACTCTACCAAAGTTAACCTAATGACATGAGGTCATTAGGTTAACTTTGACTCTACTCCACTGACTTATAACAATGGACTGAGCGATTTGCTATTTCATGTGGCACAAAAAATATTGTATTTCTGTATATCACCATTAGAGCATCCTTTAAAACGATTACATAAAAAACATGTAAAACTCAACCAATCAGACGAAACTTTACACCCGAAAATCGAATTAAATTAAAAAAATATATTTTCTTGTGTCCAAGTGATATTTTAATCGTTTATAAGGAATTAAACTCATTCCGACTTTAATTTTCAAAATTTATTCTTAACTGAATCCTGCTTATAGGCAAGAGAGACGGAGCATAGTAAACACTATCTTTACCTTATTCCTTCTGAAGTGATTGCATCTGTAGCCAACATAAAAACTTCAAATGGCATAAGCAAATGTTCCAGAATGCAATATTTTGTGTTGGTAGCTCCAAATCTGCCATAGGGCGAAAGAGAGAACTATAAAACTTGTACCATGCTTTCCTATAGGAAAATGACAATACACTCAGTCCATTGTTATAAGTCAGTGCTCTACTCTCATGGATACCTTGAATATCTACAGGGTGATTTGTAATAAGGTGACTCCTGACTAATGCCCTCAGAGTCATATACCACCATGTGTTTCTTTGAAAGGAATTAAGAAAATATAACTCGAAACGGCCTCCTATCTTTCTTTTTTAGAAAAATTCAAAGGTTTCTAATTTATCTACCTACTACCACAAATAATAGGTATAGATATGGAATTTTCAAGTTGAAAAAAAAACAAGAACCAGTCTGGTTACTCCAGATTAAAGTGTAAACATCTTGTTAAGTTTCCTAGAACTCGGATTTAATCGGACTTAAGGAATTAAAAATGTAAATTTCTACTAAATTGAATTTATTTGGTATTAAGAACGTTATAATATTAGTTCCATACAAAGCCTTCCATCAGACATGTTGCATCTGTATTTGTAGATGCCTTAGGTGACTAAAAGATCGTTTTAAATTCCAGCGGAAAATGTGGTTAGGTGAAGGCTTGTGGAAGCAGTAAACCTTAGTACAAAGGGCTGAAAAATGCTGAGCAATTTTGGATCCATTCCAGATTGTTCCAGAAAGAAGCTTGTTGGAAGGTGCAAGGTATGTTTCAAGCTCGTTTTTGTTTCGTTTATGAAATCAAGGGCACGCAGTTGTTTTTTTGCGTGCACAGAGTAAATTTAATTGTGAATTGTGATTTTTACTGAAGAATTAAAATTAAAGAAAAACTTTATAAATAATTCATATAGGTATGCAAAAATGGAACCTGTTTTTTTAATGTGCGTGGGTGTCTAATCCATTTTGCTTCCATTTTCATTCTAAAGCAACTATGAGGAAGCACACGAAAAGCTTGAATTGTTTACTACCAAAGACATGCTTATAAAAATGTCCCATAAAGTGTCCAATTAAAAGGATGAAACCTCGTTTCTTCCAAGAAACCTAAAAGGAAGCACACGAAAAAACTTGAACTGCTTCCTCCCTAGAACATGTCTGAATGTACGAATGTCATATGAAGTGTCCAATATAGAGACATGCATCATAGTAAGTAGTAGATACCGATGTTGGACGTCTGTTTAGAATTTCATAATAATTAGATTTAAATAAGATGGTGGTGTTGTGGTTCTAAAAAAATAAGACTCTAGCTCGTCTTTGCTGCTGTCTGTTTTGTTAGTGCACAAAGATAATATCGCTTCATATCTGTCCGCATTTAAACCATAAATAGATTTTTTAAAAGGATCTATCGAAGATGCACTTTTCCAAAATGACTGATTCATTTATATTTCTTCCAGTCTGGTTGTCGTGCTCCACATAGAAGACAAATATTCTATTCATATCCACTTCAGCGGTAGTGGAGTCAGAGTCAGCTTGAGATAAGGTTTCCATTACTGCGCTACCGGGGATTCCTTCTAATGGCTTCTAAATTCAGTTTATGGATTTATGACAAAAGTTTAATTCTCGGGCTTTAATGGGTGTTAAACTGTATTTTCAAAATTAGTGAGCGGCGGTGGAGGGAAAACGGGTTAAAATCCGGTTAAACTCGAAATTTCGCAACACCATGACCATATCTTGATAGCTGACCATAAATAGATTATTCTGTTAACAATTTACAGAATCAGTCATAGATGGAATGGGAAAATTTTTCATTTATTTTTAAAGATTATTATTATTTGTGAGGGCATGCAGACAGAGTTTCCGCCTCTCATCTAGTCCGGAGAACTCTAAGATTTTCGTGACATTACCCCTGAATGCCCTAAGCAGCCCATTCGAACTTAAGACCTTTTATAAAGCCTTGACGTTCTTGGGGGCAATTTTTACGACATACTCTGGCTTCACAGGCACATAGGACATGTTCAGCGGTTTCATCGTTTTCCATACAGAAGCGACAGGTCTCATCATTGACTTTACCTATCTTTTTAAGATGATATCTAAGTGGGCAGTGCCCAGTAAATAGGCCCATTATGAGCTTTAAGTCCTTTCTGCTGAGTGTGAGGAATGTTTTTTTTCTCTGTTGCGAATACTTTACAAACTTCTTTGCTTGTCTCAGCCCAGGGATATTTTTCCAGTGTGCCTTTTTAATTCTATCCTCCCAAAGCCTGATCTGAGCTGAGAGGAGACTTTTTGGGTATCCAAAGACGGGTTCAACGCCAATAAACAAAGATCTGGCTCCTTCCCTTGCAAGGCGGTCCACAATCTCTTGCCCTTAATACCTTCATGTCCTGGCACCCAAATCAGCGTCGGGTTGTATGCTTTGGCCACTTGCTTCAAGACAGTAAGACAGTCCCAAACAAGTCCCAAACCTTGATGCAACAAGAAACCACCATCAATAACAAAACGAGCTCCACCCCTAATATCAGCCACTGTATAAGACGAAGTCTTAAAAAGATTATACAGTTCGGCTTTCTGAGGCTTTCTCATACCCCCACTATCATCAAATAGCGAATGTGGAAACGGAGAAAGTTCATAGCTCAGAGCCGCACGGGCTTCATTTTCATCGTGTATCAAAACAGAAATACGTTGGAACAATAATGAAGAATCCACTGAAACATAGTAATCACAGCGTTGGAAAAAAGCTGAAAAATTCCCGTTTTTTTTTTCAGAATGGCTCGTTTTTTTCAAGTTTTTTTTGTAAAAAACAATAAGAACGCGTTACCGAATTTTTCAAGTTTTCTATGAAAAGAACGGAAAAAAACGAGACGCTTTGAAAACAACCCGAAAAAAACTGGAATTTTTTACTCAATTCCAACAAATTAAAGTTTGGTTTTGATATAATACGTTATTTCTACGCTCTTTCCAATTCTGTCACAAATCTATTTCGATACGTTTTGTTATTTTTAGTACCCTAGAAACATTAGTGCTTTTCAATTGCATTATGTAATATATTTCTCTAAATACCCGATGCCACTATAAATTTAATGAAAATGAGTCAGTTATTTTCAAAGAATCTGCTTTTCAAAATGTGGGAATTACGCAGATTGAGGAGTATTTCTCATGAAGCAAAGGCATTATTCAATCTGATAACACAAGTGAGCAGTAAACGTTCATCACACGATATCACAGTAAAATAAAGTACATTTTATTAGTAGTGCGATATAATATTTGATTGATCGCGTTATATACATATAATGCGGATATATGTACTGACAGATTTATCGTGTGTGGTTATAATTTCGTGTAAACTTTTAATTAACAATGCCTAGAAATAAAAGTAGTGTTTGGAAGCATTGTGAGTTAGTAGAGAAGGACAACAAAAAATATGCGAAATGTCGATTTTGTTCAAAGGAATATTCATTTGCCAGTGCTACGCGTATGGGCGAACATTTGCTTTCATGCACACAATGTCCATACGACATAAAAAGCTCCTTTAAGGATGCAAAGTATCACCGATATAAAAAAAAATACGTAATATAGAATCCGACAGTGCTTTATTATCAGAAGTTCCAGTGGCTTTTAAGACAATTAAAAATAAAATTGAAACTGTTACATTTCCGGAAGATTGTTTTGAGTTTAAAGATCAAAAGAACAATATTTTAAATTTTGTAGAAAACCGCCGAAAGTTTTGTGTACAGCCGGATTGGCCACATACATGCTGGATCCCAGATTTCATAATTCTGTTGACCCTAATTTTGAAGCTTTAGCGGATAATGAATTCCTTCAAATGACTCAATACTTATCCCAAGTAGCTGATTCCTCGCAAAAAGGTACTTCTGAAATATTGGCTAATTTCGCAGAATATCAATCAAGGAGCACTTTCTGGAGTAATGACTTGATATGGCAACCAGTCACAAATATTCATCCTCGCGTTCTCAGGCAGTGTGCAAATATGTATATAGTGAAAACTAAATTTTTGTAAGGTAACCCTACAAAAGAGTTACCAGATTTGTCGCATTTGCAAAATATCGGCACTCCGTATTTCTTGTTGAGTAAGAATAGATCACTCTACTGCTATTAACTACAATTTTTCGTTTAGGTACAGTTTCGACCCCTACCTGCCGGTAATATTTACATCAAAAGTTCTGTTTGATTTTCACATTCAAAACCGGAAACATGTATTCATTCATTTCCTCTACTAATTCATAATATTTTAAATATCTATCTATGTAGGTACCCTAAAGTTACTTACTTTTCAACTCTCATCATCCGTTTGGCATTGTACATCGATTTGGGTGCACTGAACCATGTGTAAATCCCTTTGCACGGAGGACATTCTGGTTTCCCGTCATTTTCTTGGAGTTCTGTTTCCATTAACGCGAGACATTTCTTGGCATCGGGACATGAGTACTTCTTATTTGTCCCACAACGGGGAGGACATGTCGGCATTTTTCTGCACTTACTATTTTACACTTAACACACTCAAAAACAAAAAAAAAACTTTAAATTACAATATTACGGTTTCAATTGAAAAGTTTTACACGAAATAAATTCTTTCACTAATAAAAAAATAAATTGTTACACAAATTTTAACAAGGCGCTTCACGTTTTGTTTACAGTCGGTGGTCGGTCGACTCGGTGCAAATCACTAAGAACACGCGATTTTTTTATTTTTTATTTATTTTTAACGTGTAAAAGCCGGGTACCGCCGCTTTTTCGTAACCTGATTCTTCCAAGTCCTTAAAACTTTGCGAGTTATTTTCTTGATGCAATTGTCAATTTTGAACATGTTCCTTTGTTGATCTTATAACACTTTCCACGGATTCCTAGTAGTGAATCTTCTGAAATTGCATTTCTATTTTATAGTGGCGTGGAGTTATTTATAAACAAAAATTCGTTACCATGGAGTTGTGGGCCCCATGGGGCAGAAGCGTTATTTATTGGTTTGTGTTTATGGTTTACACCTTACCCTGTACACATAAAAAAAACTTCTATGTTTTTCTGATTTTTTTTTTTCTGAACACCAAAAGTGAGTGGCGCTTGTGTCGGTGGTTGTGGAATGTGAGATTTTAAAAATTGTTGGAGTTTCGAAAATTGTCCGAATGAGGGCGCCAGGCTACTCGCAGCCGGTTCACGCAACCCACAAGGGATACTGCAAGTTGGTCGAGTTGTCCGCAAAGCGGAAATAGGCAATATTGAAACTCGTGGCGTGAGTGTCGAAAAACAATAACGGCAGGTATTCAATTTGGCGCGAGTATCGCGGGTTTGGACATTAAGGTTATTAAGGGCTTGTATCACTGCTAAAGGTTTTGGAAAAATCTAAGGTTAGGTTTGGAGTTTTGCTAGAAACGCCAGCTTCGCATTTCGTCAGCCGCCCTCCGGGCCGGATGGTAGAAAAGCAAAAAAGCTCGCCACTTTAACGACGCAGCTTGCTTCTTTGTCAACCCCATGTGGATAAAAGCAACAAGAAAGGGAAATGCAATGTTTAAGAGTTTTTACACTGCGTAAACTAAGCCAATTTTATTTGAGTACCCTGGCAGCATAGCGCTGGGCACGTCGTCATCGAAAATGGTAGAAATTACCATTGTAGAAGCAAAATAAAAAATAAACAATAAAAGCACAGGTATAGGCACTTAAAATATAGTACAGTCTAGAGAAATGTAGCAAACAATATAGTAGTTCAACATCGTAAAAATAACATAAATTTACAAGAATCGGCACTTAGGACGCCTAGTAAAATAAGACAGTTTAGAGAGTTTTCATAGAAAAAATGTGGACGGAGCAGAGAAAGGTCTCACACATCACTGTGATGAGAGGTCGCGTATTTTGTGTTGGTACCTCCAACTGTGCTATAGCGCGAAAAAGGAAACTGTAAAACTTGTGCCATTCTTTCTGTAAGAAAACGGCAATACGCTCGGTCCATTGTTATAAGTCATAGACATGTACCTACCTAAATGTAACAGTTTTTGAGAAAAACTTATTTTTATGATGCATAAGATGACCAGAAGCCTGATTGGACATTCATTCGTAAGATTAAACGGTTTGCTATCATCTGAGATGAATCTCACCTTGCTTGATAGGGTGTATATCAAGAAAGTTACAGGGTGTAAAGTGAAAAAAGTACTAAAATCTTAAGCCCCTTACCAACGAAACGACGCGATGCGTCGACCCCCCCCACACTTTCACCATATAATTTTTGCATTGTTTCCACCTCAGCTATCAATCCCTTGAATTATGCGGACGCCGCTAGTGAAACACCCTGTGTAAAGTCAATGTCTGGCACTTCTCCAAGTATCAATATATAACATTTTAGAGAACAGACTCGCACGCACACATATAGATTTCCGTTTCATGGCTTTTGAAGTATTTCTCGAGAGTTTTATTTTTATTGTATAGAAAAAACGATAGAACCGCACCATTGTGTTCATTTTAGTTATGGAAGTAGTAAACCACGGTATTTTCAGAGCGCGCGTATAATTTAGTGGTTGAAACTTCATTAAGTATTGAAGAAATTGAATAAAAGAGATCCTATTGTAATGCAACATATTTAAATTAATATTTTTGTTTATAATTTTATAATTTGTTCTATAACTTTTTACATTTTAAGAATTCTTCGAGTGCCCCACTTATTTTCTGATATTTCTTGACGTTGCCGTTGTCTGGCTTTCTGGGTGATATCATATAAATGCCCGTATATATGCAATGACAATTCATTGTGGTGAACAAACAAACCTGCATTGGAAAATGTTAAATTTGTTTGCCACGGCCGTTTATTTTTATAACTATTTCACTTCTAATTTATTTTATTTAAAATTCTATAATTTATTATTGAAATAATTAAACTTGCCTAAAAAATGGTTTCCAACGGCAATAATTCCGGTAGTATTTGCAGCACAGCACAGCGCATTTCAAGATCATAATTCAGGACTTCACTATCGTTTCTCACTATTATAAAGCCTAAGTCACTTTTAATCAGTTATTTACCATAAAATCACTAAAACAACACCCGATTTGTTTTCGTAAAATAAGAAATTTCGAACGACACCACATAAATACCACCCCTGTTATCATTCCCTCCGCCTTCCGTGTCGACAAAAAAATGTTTATCACACGCACACGAATTTTATACACTGTCGCCTAACCTTTTTGCTATATAATTTAAATCTATATTTGTTAATTTGTATACCATGGATTTATTGAAATGATGAAAGGTAGTTACAATTTACGACACAAAAGTGTAAAAAACGGGATAATCTTCAAATTTATGATTACAAAAAATACTAAACTGGATGTCATAATCTTTTCAATGTGCTATAAAATATTCGCACACATTAAAAGAAGAGAAATTCAATTCGATTCGTACCTTTTCTCGAGGAATTCTCTTGAGAACATAATTCAAAATATAGAAGAGAAAAGATATGAAATCCATCTGCTTTTCATATTAAGCTCAAGAGCCTCAACGCGTTCAGTTTCTGCTTTTCTTGCACTTTATATTTAGTTTGAAATGTTCACTCACAGAATAAAATTGCCTACCTACAGGCATTTTTTTCCTACATTTAAATGAACAAAAACTGCAAAATAAGCAAAAAGGATTGCATTTTAGGTACAGATACGGAGCTGTGATGTCGTGACAGAGTAAACAGATTTGATAATAAAAATTGCTGGGTAACGATGTGTTTAGTAATTAAAGGATTAAAACAATCACCATTCTAAAAATATAATCATACTAGGAAAACTCATGTAGATAATGAATTTTTTTTTGTTCTGGGTGGAGTTGGACGAGACTTCTACTGCTCGCCACGGAAGACCGTTTTGAAATAGCGGTTTACGGTAATCACAGCACAGCCGCCATTTTAAACAATTTTTTTTCTCTTCTTAAAGGGTTGCTTAATCAAATGTTATATTATTTGTATGACATTAATCTCAAATGTCCTAAAAAATTATTAAATAAGCCTTGTTTTTAGAGCGTTTGGAAGGTATAACCTCTTAAATGAAGAATAAAAAAATGAGTTAAAATTGGCACAGAACTGGAGAAAGATTCTTTTTGAGCACAGTACATCCTCTGAATGACCCTCTAAAGACAGTTGCTAGAAGATGGATTGTAGATTATATTATAGTAGACAAATTGTACCAACGTGTCACTTTATTTTTCAAGCAAAAAAAAAAAACTATGGTAAGTTTCGTTCACTGAAATTTTGGATAGAATATTGAAATTACATTAACTAACAAATTCTAAATGACCATTTGGGCATTATAACACTTATGCCAATCCATACATTTTTGGGCCACCCTAAATATATACATGTCTACATATCTACATATGTTAAGCTGGAAGGACTTACAATTATTTTACCATTCGACTCCCAAGAAAATTTCCAGAGCATTAAATAAAGAACTTTTATAATAAGAAACAAGAAAGCTAGAATTTTTACGATAGTCTAGATTCTAGGACCTAGATGAATGTCCGTATGTAGTTTCGTATAGTCACCACATTGCGCAAATTTTATTGTTAAATATTGACTGTTATAACGATTCCAAAAATGATTATAATCAATTTCATCGTTTTTCCAGTAGGTATACATACGTAAAAAACCCCAAGTTTTGTAGGGTATATTTGCGAAGCGCACAACCCAAAATTAATCTAGTCAAAAATACTTTGCGAAGCGCACACCTATTGTTAAGGGATTACGCATTGTTCTAGCACATATCTTTACCTGCCCTAAGTAATATACCCCGAGGGTATATTTGCCAAACGCAAAGAAATTCACACCCAGGCAGGCACACACACACACATGCAGGCAGGCAAACACACACACACACACACACACAGAGGCAGGCTGGCAGGGGCACACACACGCGCGCTCCGCTTCGCTCCGCGCGCGTGTGTGTGCCCCTGCCAGCCTGCCTCTGTGTGTGTGTGTATGTGTGCCTGCCTGCCTGTGTGTGTCTTTGCGCTTGGCGCAGAGCGTACTCCTCCTATTGATATTAGTGGTTTAAAAACTTAACTTAACTTACATAGATCAGGCAAAATTCATAGATCAGGTAAAGATACCTGCTATAACAATGCGTTGACCTTAACCATAGCCGCCCGTTTCCAAAACAATGCGTAATCCCTTAACAATAGGTGTGCGCTTCGCAAACTCCTGCTTGTGCGCTAGGAGAAGTGTTTTTTTATGGCTTGTGCGCTTCGCAAATACACCCAGTTTTGTATAGCAGCACCAAGAAGGGCGTGATCGTTTTAGTCCATTTTAGAAATTTCATTTACTAAGTTTATGAAAATGCTATAAAAACTATTTCAGCTCTCTACGTCGACGTGCTCTCAGGCAGTGCCAAATTATATAGGGAAAAACAAAATTTGTATATGGGAACCCTGCGAAGGAGTTACCCAATTTGTCCCATATGCGAATTTAAATCTTCAAGTTTTTTTAAAAAGCCCGTGCGTAAAAGTTTAGGTCTCGAAGTAAACACGTTCTCGAATTATGGAGAGGACGGACAGACGGACGGACAGACTGACAGACAGACAGACACGACAGACAGACAAACTCACGGACAGACAAACATGTAAATATTAAAACAGCTTTTAACATTATGCAAAGGTGGCCAAACCACTATTTCGATGTGTTACAAACGGAATGACAAACTTAGTATATCCCATAATACAAAGATTAACAAGATTTAAGGTATATAGAATACAAGGTATTCCCATTACGAAACATGTTCCGTCTTTAGTGACGAAATATTGTGAAAATGTATAGGAAAGTAGGGTACAGAGAACACAATACTCTATCTCCTCTCTCTGTCTTTCCTATAAAAATTTATATACATTAGTCACAGAATTACGTCATAGGCTCTCAGCTGCAATGTGCCAACATTTTAATGTGAATATCTTGTCTTCTATATACCTTGAACAAGATTCATCTGTCAGTTGGATACTTCCGTCATTTGGAGACAAATGTCATAAATTTGTTCGTCTCAAATTCAATCGTCTTACCAAAGTGAAGTAGGTACATATGATTGCTTTTCCGCAAGTGTTTCTTTACACGACGGAACTAAGGTTTTTATTAAATATTTAACAGGGTCTTGCTTTTGCTACTTAACACTACACAATCCAAAATGCGTATGACTTACTGCGACAGCTACCAGAAGTTTTAAATGTTGCAATGTGTGAGCAAATAAGGAGTGAATTGCAGGCAAGGTAATAAACTATTCAACCGGCTGAAACTTTTGCTGCAGCTAAGCCTGCTGCTTTCAGCATTTTCTACGTGTTCGGAGAGACAACAACGTATACGTTGCATAGTTGATTGATGCTTTAATAATTCTAGGTGGTTTATAGTACACCGAAATTTACTGAATAATAATTAATAATTTGGTGTAAGAAAAGGAATGTCCTTTCCAAAGAATACCACGATCAAAATAAAAGAAAATGTGCCTTAACGAAAATTTCCGTTGAGTTGGATAACCCGTATGGAGAGTTTCACTTTCTGAGGAAACTACACATCTTGCAAGCACAGTACAATAAACAAAAAACAGAGGGTGCAATTCTCAAGAAATTTTTATATGAAACTTCATCACCCGAACGTAATTGACAAGATGGGCTTGGCTTAGAGCTCATCCTGCAGCTTCGGTCAAGATGCTCATAACACCCTGGAGCACCTTCTCTGCAACTGCGAACCATTGGCCAGGCGGGGACTACTCCACCTAGAATATGGTTTTCCTCCACTAAACTACGTGTGGAATCCCAAAATGGTTCTAGACTTTATTAACTGTCTGAACATAGAAAGGGAGTAAATTTAACGGGAACTCACAACAGATCTTTTAAGTCGCAGTGATTGCGAGGCTAAGGACTAAACAACCCCTTCACAAATCTAATCCAGAGTTTCATCCGATAATATCATTTTTCTCCGGTTTGTGTTGTGAGTTTTTGTGCAAAATTACAGTCAAACAGGTCGCAGCTAACACTTCTGGATCGGCGAATTATTACATTTTTGACTGACATTTGGAATTTTTAGAGATGACTGCAATTAACTAAAATGTAGCAGAAACTGCAACGTCTGCCACGAGCAACCGAGCTGCACTAGTCCAGCTAGATTGATGTGCCCTTAAACAATCTAGCGAAATCTAACCTATTTCAAGAGTAGCCTTCAAAAATTGTGGTCTTTTTGTGCCTTTAATTTGCAGCCAGGATATGTTGATTCTTCTAAGTATAATTGCACCAAATTCGTAGTCATCCTGTTTCAGATAATGTCTTCATGTAACGCATATTAACATCCTTATACAATTATTAAATAAAACGATACCACAGATCTTTGGCCAGTGATGGATATGTCTACCGAGAATGATTGCTACCACTTGCTTCTGCTTGATAATGAAGGAGCATTTCAGTATCAGCAGAAACAGAGAGTTACGATAAATATCTGAAGATGTCACTCATTTGCAGCTCTTAAAATGCACTTGGCTACTGGCAGCAGCACAGCATATTATATGTAGAGGACGATGATTGGTTGCTTTTTTTAAACTCTGGAATTCTTCTCATTCTTTTTGACATTTTGAAGAGCCCATTAAGAGCTGACAAGACTTCTTGTGTGAAAATATTTGATGAAGGCGCGCAACATTAACTGAAACTGAAGTTCATTTCATCTTAACATATAAAATCAGCGCGGCAGGCATTGGGAATATGTTGACCACTATAAAAGAAGACATTTCTTTTGTGTTTTAGTTTATTTTAAAGAACGCAGACTTGTGGGATTAATAATTTTTTTCAAATGGGACTATTTTAGCATGTGTGGCTTTACTTTAAGATTTTAAAAATATTTTCATTGCGAATTTATGAATTTGGAAATGTTTTTGTTTTTACGAATTATGAATCCAACCCCGACACATTATGCTCTTTCTGACTACTATGTAAATATAAATGAGTATGACATTAGAATTGGTGATAGAAATCATTTAGTAATGGTAATAAATATATTGCCCTGATACAAAACTCTTAAAATATTTGCAGTGTTCTTATGTAAAACTGACAAAAATTTGATTTGAATAGCTCCTCCGCCCTAAACTACTATTCATACAGAAAAATGATGTTCTGACAATCTTAAGCTTGCTTTCTTATCTTCCGAACCGTAATAACATTTTCATACCTTTCCTAACAAAATTATTAAAAAATTTATCTAAACCAAATGGCTACGATTTCTGAAACAAAAATTCTCAGCTGAGTAATCATTGTAATGTTGCTGTGCCGTCATGGGATGCCATATAGCTGCCTACACATACGGACTCCGACTGCACATACACACATGCAATTAACACTCAGCTGAGAGGTGTCGAGCGTGGTAAGGTTACTTTGTAATCAAAACTATTTTATTATTTTGTTAAGTAAGGTATATAGGAAGTGTAGCCTTTGGGCAGGTAAGGAACCAAGCTTTAAATTACTAGAAGACTATTTTTCTGTATGGATAGTAGTTTAGGCTCTGTGTCATACATAAAGCCAATGTTTAGCACTTTTCCATAAGTATCAATATAGAACATTTTAGAAAACGGACTCCGAACGCGCACATATAGATTTCTGTTTCATCTTGGGAAGTATTCTCGAGGGTTTTGTTTTGCCTGATAGCAAGACTTCACGGGTTATCACCACAATCATACTTCTTTTATGCTATCAGTGAAACTACATATACTTCAGCCCGTTAAAATGTGCTGAATCATTACTGAAAGTTCCGCGCATAAAATGAAACAAAATGCAACTCCAGATATGTTCCGTCTCCCTCATTATTTTTTCATATTTTCAAGGCTGATTCAGTACTCACAGCAGCGGTTTAGTTCAAATTTCATACAAAGTTAAAAGAACATTGATAGATTTGTCTCATTCTAATTGGCTTACATCGCTTCAGGGCTTATAAAGTTGTTTTGAGGTACATTGGTATGTAAGTTGGCACATTAAGAGAACGCAGGTGAAGTATGCCGATATTTACAATTAGAACATAAATTTTATGTTAGTGCTGCAAAAAATGAAGATGCAATGGTGCCGTAGGAAAATGTGGCTACGATAACCTTAAATGAATAGGAAGCAAAATTTGATTCTTTATCATAATCTGTATATTTGATAGATACGTCCGAAACAGTAATGGGAATCATGGGTTTCGAGCGGGATATGAAGCGTTGTGTGCTCAAATCGCACAACAGATATACTTCAAAATAAATGTCAAAGTATAATTTGTTAAAATATAGAGAGATAGAGAGGCTTTTCAACAATAACTCTTGGGTTTTCCGAGCCCCAGATGCGACAATTTTGCTTGTTGACGAAGCCATCGAGGTGGAAATGGGCCTCATCACTCAAGATGAGTTTTCGATGGAATTCCGGATCATTTTCATGCATTTCAAGGACCCAATCAGCAAAGACTCGACGTTGTTGATGATCGGCCGGCTTGAGTTCTTGTGTTAACTGAACTTTATAAGCCTTAAGACCCAAATCTTTATGCAAAATACGGTGTAATGACGTTTGTGGAATGCCTAATTCCAAAGAACGACGAGGAATGGACAAACCTTGGTTTTCTTCAACACTTTCGGCTACAGTAGTAATATTCTCAGCTGTTCTTGAGCGACGTGCACGAGTTTTATTCTTCACATCACTAACTTGTCCCGACAGCTCGAATTTTTCTACCAATTTCTGTATTGCGGTCCGACAAGGTGCTTCACGACGACCCAAAAATGTTCGAGTTTTACGAACCGTCTCTGCCACATTTGCACCATTTTTATAGTGAATTTTAATAATTTCAATGCATTGGTTAATCGTGTATCGTTCCATTTTTATTAATGGCGTAGTTTCTACTTGTCAAATGTCAAAAAATGGCAGCTCAAAAAGTGATATCTACCGAAATAGCGGGCTAATTAAAATAACACCATTATTTGTAAATCGTTTGCATTTAGATAGGCATCAAATGAAAGGTGACATTCTGAAGTTTCCAAATATTGCAAGAAAATGTAACGGTCATTACTAGTAATTTTGGAAGAAAAATCGTTAACATTTTTAAAAAATTAGTCTTTTTTGTCCCTTTTTTGATTTTTGTTGGATAGTTCGACATTCGTTGGAAAGCTTATCCCGAGATAACAAAATACTTCGTACGAAATTGAAATGCTAGAATTGAAATATCAAACGCATTTCGCATCTGCGACTTCTTAAATTTCCTCTAGGTGAGCAGCAAGCAACATATCAGAGTTTCCAGATACACTGCGATACACTGTTAGTTTATTCTTGTCAATCTTAGTTTGCAACACAAGAGATGCGGTGAGTTTGTCTATCAGAAAGTCAAAATTTTAGGTGGCAAGGAAGGGAATTGCCAACAGATTATTTTTCGCAAAATTGTCTTCTGATTTAGGATATTATTCTTTACTAGCTGCAGTTGTGTGATGTAATTACGAATAAAACGATAAATAAACCAATTAAAAACGTAAGAATAATAAATTATTTCGCAATAAAGCTAATCACAATAAATGTGACATAATAATGTTAATGCATTATAAGCAAAAAATTTACCCAAATGCACGTCATACTGGAACATACTTTACACAGGTCACGCGAGTTGCATCACACCAAAACAAACGTTAAGCACCTTAGTGCAAGCCAGTGATTTTATTTAACATGCCCCAAATCAGGGGTATGTCTATCTATGATAATTCCACAGATTATAATTAAGATTAGGCTAGCGAATTTAGTTGTGTATAAATAAGCTAGCCGAATTCGTTACTTAGTCTAATACAGTCGAGACTTTCATTTTGCTGACTGCTAGTCCTTTGCTGTACCTCCCTTCATATGCATCTGCTAGTTCTAGCTGCGCCTACAAAGAGATCTGGTCTCTGAGCTTCTCTTAAGGAGATCTGCTTTAATAGTTGCCTCCTCAGGAGCACTGCCTAATGGTTGACTTCGATCATCTTTAAATCAACTTGGCGATCAAATATCTATTCACTCTTTGACGACCGTATCATATTATTTCAGGGCGACCCCTGCGTATTGATTACCACATGGCGACCATCATAAATAATATTTCTAAAATATATCATCACATTTATTACTACATGGCGACCGTATCTCATCAAATATATTCACTTCATTTCTACCACAGGTTTATAAATTTTTTTAATTTTTTTCGAATTTTTTTTTAATTTGTTTTAATATTTGTAATTTATTTTTTATTTTTTTTTAAATATTTTTCTAAAAAAAACGCACGCTGGGATTCGTCTGCGTTACAGACAGAGTCTGGGCTTTTCCATTATATTTTATAATTTTTTTTTTACGATGTTGCCAAACTTCAGGGGATACCCTATGATGCCGTAGCATAGCCTTGGCAGGAAAGGAATAAAGGGTAGGGAATTGAGGATTATTGGGTTGAGTCAAGTAGGTGACGGTACGCATTACACCTGTATGTTTGTGGCTCATAGATGGGGGGGGGGGCAGATGATGGCAAACTGTTCCACATTCGTACTGTTCTGCTTATGAATGATTCACGGAATTTCACGGTACGGCCGAATTTGACTTTAAGTGTGTGAGGATGAGCTCGCGTTACAGCTTGCGTGATGCGCATGGGAAGAATTCTACAAGGGATCAGGCTAGAGATTTCGTCAGAGAAATGACTATAGAAGTAGCGATAAAAGAGAGACAGGCATCCGACATTACGTCGGTGCTCTAGGAAATCAATAGTTGCTATTGATATGTCATCGCTAATAAGCCGGAAGGCCCTCTTTTGGATTTCGTCTAACGCGGACAATGCAGTGCGTCCAACCCCTGCCCAAATATGGGAAGTCTGATGGAGTAAAATATTTCTTGCATCTTTGCAAGAAGCTCAGGCATTTCATCGCGTTTTTGGTAATACCAAAAATGTGATTGGACCAACTAAGATTCTTGGATATTTCAATGCCTAAGATGTTAAGAGATGGTGAGCTCGAGATATCTTCTCTATTGACGGAAATGGGTTGGGCGGGTGTTGGATTACGTTTAAGTGAAAACAGACAATATTGCGTTTTAGAAGCATTAAACAAGACCCGATTCGTTCTGCCCCAAGCGAGTATTTTTGTGAGGTCATAGTTTAGTGAACTGAAATTTGACTTAGTTTGTCAGCTATAACATTTGCACGGAAATCAGCAATAGAGTCGAACGAGTACACGAAATCAAGAGTGCTGTCGTCTGCAAAACTATGAATAGGATTGAAAGTGAGAGCTAGCAGACCATTAATTAAAATGAGGAAGAGAGTAGGAGAGAGCACAGAACCTTGCGGTATACCGGCATGGATTATAAAACGGTCAGAAGTAACTCCATCCAATAAAATTTGAATGGTACGGCGATAAAGAAAGCTTTCAATCGATTTTAAGAATAGAGGATCTGGACCTAATGCCTGAAGTTTGGCTAAAAGAGCAGGATGCTAGAGTCTATCGAAGGCCTTCGAGATATCTAATATGATGATATGATCTCAGATTCATCAAAATTATGGAGACATTGATTCAAACGCTTCGTAACGAATGTTAGTAAATCTCCAGTAGAGCGGCCAGCACGAAAGCCGTATTGGCGATCATTAATAAGGTGATTAGTTTCTAGATATTTCATCAATTGATCTACAATTTGAGGGATCGCTTGCCTCTTCTTTTTTGGGTATTGGCTGAACATGTGCAAGTTTCCATGCCGAAGGAAAGACTCCAATCGAATAGGACAGATGAAATAGTTTACGTAGGGGTTTATCTAAAGAAGAAGCGCAGCACTTTAGTACCAGGGGCGAAATACCATCAGGCCTAGCAGCCTTAGACATATTGAGACCTGCGAGAACTTTGAAGACCTTCCTTGCGCGGAAATGTAACAGTTTTTGATTGTAATTGCATGTTGGTGAAGAAGGAGGACTTTGCGAAGAAGATGGCAAGAAGGAATTCACAGCAAAGTTACCTGCAAACAAATTAGCTTTGTTCAATGATTCCGTGTACACATCCCTTAGTGGCGATACCGAAGAACTGGTGAAGTTGTTCTTAACTGTTTTAACAAGAGACCAGAAACCCTTACTACCCTTTCGACTTGTAAAGATTTTCTGTCTAATGTTTTGGTCGAATTGGAACTTAGCTCGCTGAGTAATGAATTTGCAGGTGTTACGTGCTTCCTTATAGATCTGTCTCAATTCCGCAGAACGGCACAGTTTATATGCCTGAAATGTAGCTTCTTTGTTTTTAATGGCCGTATAACAGTCATTGTTAAACCAAGATGAATTGTTAGGTTTAATATTCTTGTAACTATGCGGAATAAAGCTGCACATCCCGAACCATAAGATGTTGATAATGGATTCAGAGCAACACTCAAGATATCTCGAGGAAAAATACTCAGACCAGTCTAACTCTCAAATGCATGTGTTGAGTGAAGCCCAATCAGCTTGATCATAGTGCCACACCAATCGCTTTTTACGAGGGTGACTGGTGGGTTTCAGTGATGATATGTAAAATTGGGCTGAAACGAGGTAATGATCTGAGTTGCCAAGAGAAGATGCCATGATGTGGAGTACTTGTGAGGATAAAATGTTAGAAACAGATCTAATAGCTTGGCGCTATGTCCAATTATATCAGGCAAACGAGTTGGGCTATCAACTAACTGTTGCAAGTTAAAGGATTCGCTAAATAGTTCAAAATGTCTCACTTGAAGAATGTCTGAGCCACTGCATGTTATGGACATTGTAATCGCCAGCAATAACGATTTCGGAAGTAGAAGATTTTATTAAAATATTTGCTATATTTGAGGATAGAGAATCAAATGAGCATACAGTGTCAGCCTTAGGAATATTGGGGCTCCGGTATAAAAAATAAAAATAAATGATGTGTTGATGAAGTTTAAATCGAATCCAGACGTAATTAAACTCTGTATTAGTTGAAGAAAATTCAGGGACAATGAAGAAAGGTACATCATTTCGAATGTACAGAGCGATTCCCCTCTGAGATGAGAAAAGTGGCACTAAGTGATAACCCGGTAAGCGAAACGGGATGATATCAGCATCAGAATAACCTTGGTCCCACTTAGGGCCGAAATAGCCGGTTTAAAAGAAGACAAGTGGCAATACACCGAGAAATAATTACTTCGTAAGTCACGAATGTTGCAAAAATCAAAGCAAAATTTGTGCATTGTCCCAAGTGAGCATTAGCACATAAAAAAGTTTCAATTAAATGCACGCAGTCACTGAACTGACCATGACAACTAGACCCAACTGCATTTTCGATATTAACTTTAAATGGTGGATTTTGGCTTTGCATAGATATATTTTGGTATATCGAATTCTGGATAGTGATCTTAAAATTAGACTTTGCCTAAGCCTACTACAATTTTAGATTATTGAGCATTGCTTTTGGAATTTTTACTAGACTTTCCACTTCGTTTTTTGAATGATTTCGTAAAAGATGCTAGAAAATCATACAATCTGGGGATTGTATCCTGGAATAGCTATTTGTTGTTTCTTTTCAGCGCCAACCATTTCTTCTAAATCACAGCCAGGGCTACTGAATTCGTCGTCCAATGGAACAAGTACCTAAATTTACTTCTATGGATGATAAATCAATTAGTTTTGTAACTAAGTTTCTATTTTAACCGTTCCATGCTTGTTTCCTTAGATTTACCTGATCACGGTTTCACTGCATATTTTAATTTTTATAAATTTTTTATTCTAAAGGGTTTTCCAATAAGAGGTGTTATTTTAATTAGCCCGCTATTTCGGTAGATGTCACTTTTGGAGCTGTCATTTTTTGACATCTTACAAGTAGAAACTACGCCATTAATAAAAATGGAACGATACACGATTCAACAACGCATTGAAATTATTAAAATTCACTATAACAAGTAAAAAAGCTGGAATTGGTCTAAGACCAATTCTTATGATACCCTAGATGAATGCCCGTATTAAATTTCGTATGGTCACCGATCTATTCAAGTATTGATTTTGAAGTTGTTTTTCGCATATATTTCTAGAACAGTTTGTCGCACAGAAAAAATGGTAATAACCAATTTTATAGGATTTCGTATTCTGCAGAAGTTCTTAGTACAATAAAAATGTCTTGGACTGATCGTTTTCAAAGTATACGTAAGAACCCGAAATTTTTATATGGCAACACCAAGTAGGAGTCGCCCGATTTAGTCGATTTTTGACATTTTATTTGCTAATGTAGTAAAAACATCATGTAAGAAATTTCAGCTCTTTACGTCGATGCGTTCTCAGGCAGTGTCCAAATATATAGCGGAAAACGAAATTTTTATATGGCAACCCCACGAAGGAGTTGCCCGATTTGTCTCATTTTCGAACTTAATTTTACTTTTTTTTTTTAAAGTCCGTGAACAAAATTTCAGCTCTTTAAGTATACGCGTTCTTGAGTTATCGTGCGCACAGACGGACAGACGGACGGACGGACATGCAAAAATCGAAATAACTTTTAATATTATGAATGGGTGTCCAATCCATTTTGCTCTACCATCTTATTTCGAGGTGTTACAAACGGAATGACAAACTTAGTATACCCCTATGATTTCATCTAGGGTATAAAAATGGTGAAAATGTGGCAGAGACGGTTCGTAAAACTCGAACATTTTTGGGTCGTCGTGAAGCACCTTGTCGGACCGCAATACAGAAATTAGTAGAAAAATTCGAGCTGTCGGGACAAGTTAGTGATGTGAAGAATAAAACCCGTGCATGTCGCTCAAGAACAGCTGAGAATATTGCTGCTGTAGCCGAAAGTGTTGAAGAAAACCCAGGTTTGTCCATTCCTCGTCGTACTTTGGAATTAGGCATTCCACAAACGTTATTACACCGTATTTTGCATAAAGATTTGGGTTTTAAGGCTTATAAAGTTCAGTTAACACAAGAACTCAAGCCGGCCGATCATCAACAACGTGAGTCTTTGCTGATTGGGTCCTTGAAATGAATGAAAATGATCCAGAATTCCATCGAAAACTCATCTTGAGTGATGAGGCTCATTTCCACCTCGATGGCTTCGTCAACAAGCAAAATTGTCGCATCTAGGGCTCGGAAAACCCAAGAGTTATTGTTGAAAAGCCTCTCTATCCTCAACGTGTGACTGTTTGGTGCGGTTTATGGTCCCGCGGGGTTATTGGACCTTACTTTTTCGAAAATGAGCCTGGAGCAACAGTTACGGTGAATGGATTGCGCTATCGAAAGGTGATTAATGATTTTTTATGGCCGGAATTGGATGGTATTGATCTGGACAACGGTTACTTTCAACAAGATGGCGCTATGTGCCATACAAGCAACGAAACCATTGATTTTTTACGGGAAAAGTTTCCAGACCGTGTTATCTCTCGAAGAGGTGATAACAATTGGCCACCGAGATCTTGTGACTTAACACCTTGCGACTTCTTCCTTTGGGGCCACGTGAAAGAGAAGGTCTACGCCAACAGTCCAGCGTCGATTCAAGACCTCAAAGATGGAATTCGTGAGGCTATGGAGGACATAGGGCAGCCACTTTGCGATTTGGTTATGGAAAATTTCATGAAAAGGATATGGTCCTGTAGGCGTGGTCGTGGTGGTCATTTGGCTGATGTTATTTTCCATTATTAACGGCATACCATCCTCTTTATAATGAAATAAAGATCCCATTGGATCTTATTGGAAAACCCTTTATAAAGGAAGTACTTTGGCCTCTTGGGTTACTCATTTCTTTTAATGGTGATTGTAATATACTTTGTAATATGCGGAACTCCGTAGAGAGAACATTAGTTCGTAGCACATATTCTGTAACGGATAGAGGATGGAGACACAAAGGTTGGATGGTAGAAGAAGAAGACATGGCGACGGAAAAGTAAGATGGGAGAGAGAGAAGTGGTATAGATAGAAGAAACTTTAGGTAAAATCTGTTACTTTGATAGGAAACATGCTAGTGTGACTAATGGAGCAGGTCTGCAGATATATCTTTTAATTGATATTAATGAGTTTGTGCAGACAAGAGTGTTGCCATTTATTAAACCCCCAATTAGATTCCCAATATTTTGCCCGGATCTTGTGACAGCACACAACTTATGCTTCTTAAGCTTTAAAAAGGCTTAATCAAAAGGTATAACTTTGCCAAGGAGGTAAATGCGCAACTAATTGCCAGATTTCAAAAATTTTTGGGTTTCTGTGATTAAAATTTTGTTATCAGCGAGAAAATAGAGGTACTATTTCAGGAAACGAATAAATAAATAGTTTTTAAAATTTCTTTCTATACGAATTAAAAAAATAATCCAAAATTCAAAATAATTTTAATATTCTTTTATGTTAAAAGATCCACTTTTGCTTTTATGTTCATTTCGAACTAGCTCAGCTGCAATCTTTCAATTGATAACATTGAAATGGATTTTTCAATAAATTTACTAAGGACTTCACTCCATTCAGGCCAGAAGCTACAACCAATTTAAAGGTAGGGCATCAAAAATTTGAAGTAGGGTGTAAATTTTCGGTGCATTTGGGATACCTCTGTGTAGGTGAAGGGACATCTTTTTGAAAAAGTAAACCCTCATTTTATTACATTTTTTTATACGTGAACTAAAACAGGTATCTACAATGAAAAGAAATAAATGGACCAAACAAGAAATACAACATGGTTAAAATATTAAATATAATTGCAGTCTTCGATTCACCATATTGTGGAATTTTCGTAGCAATTCGTCAATACCTTTTTTGTAAGTTGTTTTCCATTCAAATGCAAGAAACACCAAACCTGCCATTATCTCGTGAACCATTGACATTCTTTGAAGCTTGTTGATAGCAATTAGTGTCGAAAAGGTAGATTCGTATGAAGCAGTACACTATGTACATCCGATTGTTGCGACTGATGCAAAGAGTTCATACGTATTTCTGAAGGATTCCCTTTGTCAGCATAGAATTTTTAAAATGTTTTCGCTCTGATCTCCTCGACTATTCAACTCATTCAAGTACTTTATCAAAATAGTAGCCTCTTCTTTGGAAGGAATTTTAATACCTAAAAAATAATTGTAAATACGAATTATTTTTTTCTCATTGATTTCCTCACAATAATTATGTATTTAAATATTGAACACACCTAAAATTTGTCCAACTCATCAAGACACAAAATTGAATGAGGATTTACTGAATTGTCTTCCCATCTTCTTTTCATCTCAGCTGTTATTATGTCTACAGTTTTATAATATTCTGCTTTAAATGGCGGAGCTTAAATTATGCCTGCACTGTTTTGACGAGAAGGTGATGGTATATACAGCATTTAATTTTCCAGGGGCCGGATTCTGTAACTCGGAGAGTTTGGGATTCGCGATTCTCTAACATACTTGGGGAGTTAGGGAAAACGTGAGGACTGTCGCAATATTGAAGAACAGCTAACTCTGCGTGGGAGGGTAGTAGAGAATTGGTTTTTTTCTCTTCGGATTTAGAATCTAGAGTACAAAAATATAAATGAAAAATTTTGGGGAATGGGCTTTTGGGGTTGGGGTCGTACGATCCCTCATTGGGGGTTGTCCAAAATACATCATGCTTGGTATCAAATAAAAGAGAGAGAAGCTGGTTATCGGGTAGTGTACTTTCTTTTTGATCATTTCAACTTCATAACTGTCTTTTTACCGCAGAAAGACGGATTTTCTGCCCTTGGGTCATATACACCCAAGTTCCTATATTTTGCATACAGCTCTTCCGTTCTTTGTTTCACATTTATTAGTACTCTGTTGCGAACAATTTTCTCATGGATATTGAATTTCCACGACTTAGCAGTTCTTCATAATGATGAGTTGAAAATGTTTTTTATTTTTGGACCAAAAAATGGCAATTTTTTCATCTTAAGCAGGACTGATTCACTTCTTTTGCAGGTATCTCCAAAACCATTTCTTGGATTCAAAAACTAATTACATATCTAATTAGGGAACAAATGGTAGATGCGATTTAATCCTACATACAAGCTTTAACGTGCATATTTAAAATTTTTATAGTATCTCTTCTGTACTGGAAGACGATCAAATTGATCATTTTCATGTGATTTAAAATTTTTACCTTGAGACACCAAAATCCCTATTTCTCTGTAAGTATTGCAAGGATTTCCATAATTTGTTTTTATAACTATAGCCAGGATATACGGTGAGTCCATAATTTAATTTGAAAATCCTAGGTACCTAGATACTTTCACAAAACACAATAAAAACAGACATTACTCTTAGTTGAGAAATGTTCTTCTTACTTCTCCACAATTAACACAGCCGAGAGTTTTGTGGAGTGGAATAGAGAGTTTGGTAATTCTCAATACAAATCTCCTGAGTTGTAGAATTCCGAGTGGAGAATAAAGTGTCCAAAGAACTATCATCTCCACAACTTCACAACTCTCCCACTTATGGTGAAAACCCAATGAACGTGGCAGGCGTCGCGTCGCTTCTACAGTTCTCTGGGGCAGACGCGTGTAGTATTTGAGCAAGGCCCAATGGACTTGTCGCGTTGGTACTCTTAAGATTTATTTATAAAAAGAAAAAGTGATAGAAAAGCATGAATTATTATTATATCAGAGTTATTAAATGTGACAGTTCTTGCTTTTGCAGCTTACCAATCATATAAACAGTTTAAAATCAATCAAAAGAACTGTCAAAGCGTCTGCCACGCGTTGGAAGTAGAACATTGATCTACTTTCGCGTCGAATCCGGCAAGCGCGGCAGCCATTTGGCCGGCACGAACTTAAACACGTATTAACTATTGAACTGTCAAAGTGACGCAACACCTGCCGCGTTCATTGGGTTATCACCTTTAGTGAATCCGGCCCCTGTTCTGGGAACTATTTTGCGATTCTTTTCTACAATATGGTATTCTCAGCTTTTACCAAAATTGTCTTATACATCTGTTTTGACGTCAATTTCTTCCTGGATACATTTTATTATTGATATGGCATCCTTCAATCTCGTCCCTCGACCCTGGGAAATCTCTAAAAACACATCAGCTGGTTGCAGAACACATGATATTTTTTTACTACTATCTTTGCCAATCGAACTTGCATGTTTAATATAACGCCTTTGATGTTAACACTTTTTGCAATATCATCACCATTGAATTTTTCATTTTTTATTTTATCTGAAGTCTTCAAAATCAGACAAGAATTTTCATATACCTACGACTCTTGTAACAGCCAAATGTCCTGACAAAAGCTGTTCAAGTAGTCGACCAATCGCCTTACCTCCATACACTGTGAAAAATATTAGGACTATTGCCTAAAATGTAGGGAATACTCCCTAAATTTCAGGGAAAAGAAACCTACATTTTAGGGTATATTCCCTATATTTTCATTAAAATTTAGGGAATAGTCCCTACATTTTAGGCAAGAATGTGACAAGAATTTGTGCAAAGTTTTTACTGTATATATTGCAGGAAAAGGTGGGAGGTAAGCAACGCCCAATATGGCCGAGTTGTGGCTGACTGGTCAGTGTTGCCGATCATACAGACACGCTGCGATGAGTTTTATGATGTCGCCACAGAATATGGAATAAATTGACAATGTTTAAGGTAGGGCATAATCATTTTAAGGTAGGGCATTGCCCCTCTATGCCTTCCTCTAGATACGACCCTGACTCCATTATCCTATACATAGATGTTTAAGATTAAGAAAATAAAAGATTTTGTGGATTTAAGTGTTGGCAGTACCAAGTAAATGATATAAGTAAAGTAGTTAATATGAATAATGTCCTTTGCAATGCATAAAAATTGTTAGATAATTTCTAAACATTTGTTTCTCGTTCTTCACAAAATGGTAACAAATAAACAAAAGAACGTAAACGTGTCCTTTTATCAATTAATAGTTAAACAACGAAAGTTCATAAAGAATCACATCGAAAAGTAGTAAAGCAATTCAAAATTCTGATGCTGTTAGTGCAAATTGCTGTATACCTACATAATAATAAATGAAAATCTTCATCAAGGAATTATTTTATATTTGTTATATCTTTTTTCCTCGTAAAGCAAAAGTTGTAGTAATAACAAATATCTAATAAATGGTACCTGACTCATTAGTGGTGGATACTTGGATCAGGAGTGCTTACTGCACCTTGTAAATCATTCTCACTTCCCAAGAAGAAGTATCGAATAGACGAATTACTGATTAGAACTCGAAATGGAAAAAAAAATTAAATAAATTAATTAGTGGTATAGGTCCAAATCCTAATTCTCAATTTCTTGTCGCTACCACCCCTTCTTTTGAACAATCTAAAAAAATAATAATACATAAGAAAAACCTCATAGAAAGTACATACAAACCTACCTACATTACAAACCCTTTGTTAATTTGAAATTTTCAAAAAATCTCTAGCTCGATTATCTTATTACAGAAATTATCTCGACGTTCGTCGACGACGACGACGACGACGACGATCGACGGTAATAATTCAAACTTGGCATAGCGAATTGAGACGATTGGGCGTAGGTTATACTTTTGAAATTTGTTGTTAGCAGCTCTCGCCCATTTCGGCTGCGAACCCAGTCACGTCTATTACGACAGCAATTGTGTCTGCGCTGCCCTGTAAAACAATGGAACTCTCAACGGAGCAATGCGCTTATACTTAACATTGTCTTTCTGTCTCCTCAGATCCCGGGCCAATCGATTATTTCACCTTTTTATTATCAGCTAAAGACCCGAAATTAGCGTGAAATACATAATTCCACGATAAATCAACTAACAGTCGCCGGGGCATGTGCAATGTATACGCACGCAGATCGATTCAAATCCCGCCAAAATTCGTGTAAATGTTTTCATAATTATATCTCGGATCGGGAGAGACATGTGAAATTATCTTTGATATTTTCTCTGAAAGTCTAAGGTGTGTTTACACTCACTCACTACTCACTCAGCTGAATTCATATGTCTGAAAACGTTTTGTCTATAATTGCAAATTTTATGTGCGCATGCGTATGCTACTATTATACGCGTTAATACATTTTAACGAGAGGAAAGAAAAAAACCCTGAAATCATTTTCGCAATATTACCACGCGACGATTTATTGAAGGTGGCGGAAGCCAATTCTGAAATTAATTAGGACAATTGGGTGCTCCATGATTGACGTTTCGCTCTTTTATTGATTACATCTTCGAATACATCATAACACTCCTTATAAGGGCATCAGCCCTCATACTTCGATTATTTCTTCCACATTAAAATGAAATTCATTGTTGATTTCAACCAAACGGATTAGGAACAAATGTCGGAGAACAAGCTTCAGGTAAATCTGTATTTGCAGATAATGAAAAATCATATAATTATCATGTTTATTTGGGCGGTGTACAAATATAATATTTTAGAAATTCTGAGTGGGATGGAGTAACTCATTGTTTAATAAGAGTTTCGATTCTAACTAGTTATACCCTAGATGAAATACAAAGGGTATACTAAGTTTATTATTCCGGTTTTAAGATAGAGGGTGTTTTATGAAAAAACCAGCTTTTTTCTTAAACACCCTGTAACTCCCAAACGGTTGATGTGGACTCACTCCCTTGCGATACAATTTTTTGTTCGGTTAGGTGAGTACTATTCCCGCCTGCTCTATGGACCACCTAGTCGGAAACACCCTGTATAAATGTAAATCTACTGTCTTGAAAGTCGTACAGAAATTTCTATCGATCACCGTCTGTGGAAAAGGATTTCAGATACAGGAATATTGAACGAAATAAGAATGCTTACTAAATTGATAAGGACAATGGGAATAATATGTAGGCAATTCACTGTATCTAGACGATTGCAGAAATTTCAATACCTATTTAAAATAATTGTATTTGTTTAAGGGGAGATATATACACCTAGATGGTCGAAAAACCGATTTTTTTCAGTTTTGCATTTTCTTCAAGTTTGAGGTCTCGAGAATATCTAGTGAAAACGGCAAGTTAATATTTCGATAAATAAGCCAGTTACAGCCGGAAAGTGAAACGTGTTTTGCGGCGTCGAGCCGACAGGCAGGTAGCGGCAATCGACGCTTCGAACAAAGCGTGTCTAGACCTATTTTGTGATTCTATTGTGTTTTTGGGCATGCTTGGCTCCAGGTATAACGGAAACACCATATGACTGTTATTCATTGCCAGAAATAGACACGTTTTGTGAGAAGCTTGCCGTTCATGCAACTGTGCGTTACAGTGAATTTTCATGATTTATTCATTCCCAAATTTTTTAAACGCGTTTTCCTCAAAACCACGTTTTTCAAATCGGTACCCAAAAGTTCTCGAAAACCAATGAACCGATTGCCTTGAGGTTTCTTGTGGTTATTTTATACACTATTATCTAGTACTTGTCATAGGATTTTTTCTTCGGTTACTTAGTTTTCGTTTTATAGGCAAAATAATTACTAAACGTCCGCCATTTTGTCATAAATCGATATTTTCAAAATCGCCTATAACAAGTAATAGATTATAGTATCTAATTTAATTGATTTGAAGTGAAAAAAAAAAAAATTCATAAACATTTTCTAAAAAGTCTGTTTAATACAAAATCAATTTTTGAATATTTTGAATCAAACATTTTTATTTATTCTTTTAATATTATTTTATTATAAATATTTTGTTTTCAAAAACACTACAATCATAGGATATTAAAATGTATGAAGGCAAATAATAATTAGCAGATGAAATAAAACTAACAAGAAAAACAGCCCTGGATGAAAATAAAATTTTTGTATGGCAACACCAATATGAGGTTGCCCGATTTAGTCCATTTTTGAATTTGTATTTTTTATTACTTATTATGGAAACGCCGTGTAGAAAATTTGAGCTGCCCACGGCGACGCATGCTCAGGCAGTTTCCAAATATATAGTGAAAAACGAAATTGTTGTATGGTAACCCTACGAAGCAGTTGCCAGTTTTGGTCCATTTTCGAACTTGAATTTTTTTTTTTTTGCATGTTCCAGACTTCAGCCATAGACGCAAGATTCTGTAAAAGTTGAGAAACTTTTGGAATTAATGTGATTATCTTTATTTACTGGTCTATCCAGAGAACGGCACTATGCCAGAAACCTGTCATTTATCGAAGCATCGCCTCTTTTATTATTGAGCGATACCTTGCGTTGCTGGTTTTTGTTCTATTATTACTATTAAAGACTGTTCTAATTGGTATTTCCATTATGGTACAGCTTCCGACGATTTCCTAACTATAAGGGTTATTGACTTATTCAAATGATTTTTTGGAGCTTGGACTTTTTACATGAAAAAATAGAAGGCTTGATAATTGCATGTCCGACACTTCCAGACTTTTGGCATAGGCACTTGGTATTTCATCCTAGGAAGCAAATAAACTTTTCGGTAGCAGTCTCAAGATGCCCGTTCAATATTGTATATCTTAGATGAATGCTAGATGCACAAAGTGTCGCAATTATTGACAATAATAGAGTACTGTACAAAATCATAAAGCATCCCTTGGGAAAGCACTCTGAAAAGAATACAATATAATAAAGAATGAGAATCGAATATTGTGAAGAAAAATTGATGAAAAAATTCAAAGTTTTCAATGTGACTTCGGAATAAGAATACTAAAGAAACAGTGGCACATTTGGCAGATAATAAAGAGCTCACCATTCTCTATGACAAAAATAATTACCACAATTCGATAAGTAGCCATGATGATAAAGTAGCTATAGTAGATGATAAAAAATCGTTCGAGCTATTATAAGCAGACCCGTGTCTTACCTTAAAAAATTCTTCTTCAACTAATCCTGAAATATTAATGGATCATCTGTACATTTTCAGTGAATGGAAATTACATAATAGAACACTTGGTGAGGCCAAAATATCACCAGTGACTTCATATGGCTTTGCCTTGAATCTAAATACGAAGTTGTCCTGATATTAAGAACGTTATATAAAATACGTACAGGGCTACACTCAGACTATATTATTAGAGGACATTCGTATATATTCGAAATCGCCTAAGCTGATAGTGGTATTTATTTATACCCCTATTTATTTTCGGTAGCACAATCTTTCAAATGTGGATAGTAGGTACCCAAGGCCGTAAAGCACAGGTCATTTTTAGAGACTTGCTTGGGTCTTCATAGGTTTTGACATATTACATCTTATTAGTCTTGTTTGCTGTCATATTTTCTATTTACTAGTTTATGTTAGTTAAATATACTACAACAGTTATAGAAAGTTCGTACCTTATTCTACCACATAATTGTGGAAGAATTGCCTTTATTAAACTTTCCGAGTGTTTTAAAAAACTCATCAAGACTTAGAACCTATCTTCGATTTAATAATAAATTAATTTCCACACTCACCTACGAGTTAACTCAAACATTATGTAATTTTCTTTAGAATTTTAGTTAAATTTTTACTTTATTTTAGATTTTCGAACTCATTCACTTTCTTAATTTGTAATTTCAAGAAGGAAAACAGAAAACTTAATTTTAAATTTAATCAAGAGATTTCTTAAATAGCAGCGCTAATATTGAAACAAAACAAATTATAAAAGATTATAACGAAAATAATTAAAGAATTATTTGTTTGTGGATAGATGGCAGTTCACGCCATCATTTGAGAAAAACAGCTAACCCAGACGAGAAGTTTTCAGGGAAGGAAGGAATTTGCTTCACTTGGCTTAGACGTTCCATAACAATAATGTTGCTTCGCGTAGTTCCATATGATTACCGAAATTAATTGTTTATGTGTTCAATTAAGTCACCGTTTTTGATATAAATAATAACTGTATCACAAATTCACAACACGTAATGATTATTAAATTATTATATTATCACCTCAAATCGAAAATTAACATCTGTACAACCGTCCGATGAGAAATTTCAGAAATTTCGCAATTTCAAATTGGCTGGCTTGCGGTAGTATTGGTATTCTGGCTCTCACTCCCGATCGAAACTTGGTAGCACGGACTTTTTCCTGCCCCCGAATACTTCTCACCCGTAAAAAGTTCCAATAATCTCCTCTGTGTGGGCTATGGATTGCAATTCTAAATTTCGTCTATAATATAATATAAAATATAAGTATTGAATGGTATAGATGACAGCCAATGCACCAATTTACATACATTGATTCTGCGAGTATGAATACCGTTTTTATTTTAGTCAAAAACTAAAAAAAAAAAAATTAAATTTATAGTAATACAAGATCTCTAATATGTAAAAGTTTAACACTTTACTGCATACCATATCATATATCGAATGTTTGTTATGATTTCCGATTTTTAATAACAACTTCCACCTTCGGAAGAAAGAATAACTGGTAACACTAGATTTATTAATATATCAAAGAAGTTTGTAGCTGACAACATAAAAAAATTGGCAAACAAATTTGCGGGAAATGTTTTTATTGTGGTTGATGGTGGTTTACAGTGGAAAGTGTCTGTGAGTTGCTTATATTTTCTGTGCTAAAAACATCTTAAAACTGTGTTTAATTTAATATATTATTATTATTTATTGGACTGGCAAAACGTACACATGATTTTACAATCTTTTTAGTACAAAAAAATTTTGGAACTGTTTTAAACAAATACATGGGAATATAGAGAATATAGGATTCTCTATATTCCCATGCATTTGTTGTTGTTAGGAGTATAGGAGTTTGGGTACTCAAACTTCTGGTCAGGACCTAAGGGATTCGATTCTGTACTAGATTTTGCAAATGTACAAGATCGAACTTTGACTCCCCAAAACTCAAAGAAAAGATGTATAGATTTTCATAGATGTAGTAACTATATTAGAGTTACCAGAACTACCTACATATAGTTATGAATTTCTAAAAAATAGGCTGACAATCATGACTGTAGCTGCATTAATAAAATTTATTTAGAATAGAATAATCATTTCATTTAGTGTGTTCAAGGCTTAGATCATATAACGAAAAGGATAGGCTGGGGCTGTGTAAAATTCCTGTACGTGTGATAAGCATTTTTTTTTTGAGACACGGAGGCGAAATGACAAGTAGGCTATTGCCTTGTTACTATAAGGTTATTCTTCAGTTTGACAATTCTGATTTATTTTTGACATATCAGATTTTATCAAAGGAAAGTTCGTGTTTCATTTAGTGAATTTGTGATATAAAAGTGATTATAAGTAATTATATACTTAATAGAAGTGCTATATTATACTCAAATATTATTTTGTGAACCGGATTTCATAGAATCAAGACTCCGGAGTCTTCAATTATCGGAATGAAGTGTGCTGTGCTGTGCTGCAGAAACAACCGGAGATTTTCTCTTAGGAAATCTTTTTCAGGCAAGTTTAATTCTTTCAATAATCAATTATATTGTTCTAAATAAAATAAGACTGAAATATTTATAAAAATAAACAGACGTGGTAGAAAAATTTAACATTTTCCAATGCCGGTTTGTTTGTTTAAAATTGAATGGTTATTATCGCCTTAAGTTACAACAGCCACACAAAGGCAACGCCAAAAAATATTATCAGAAAATAAATGGGGCACTAAGAAAATTCGTAAAAATGTAAAAAGTTATAAAAATATTATAAAATTATAATCTCAAAAATTAATTTAAAAATTTTGTGATATAATGGGATCTCTTCTATTGAATTTCTTCAATACTTAATAAAGTTTCAACCACTTAATTTTTCGCCCGGTGTGAAAATATCGTACTGCCATGAATAAACGAATACATCGATGCGTTTCTACTATATGCAGAAAAATGCTTAAGTTTTTCTTCCTCATACATAGCCTATCCTTTTTGTTATATGATCTAAGGTTCAGGGGAGTCAGATTGTTGACATACCTAAGTGAAAATTAAAGTACAAGACAAGAGTTCAGCTGGTAAGTAGGAAGTGATTATATTATTGAAAAATATACCATAATGAAAGTGACATTTTTTTTTTATCTTTTTTATTGATAATTTTTAATAAACTAAAAAGCAAATGTCTACAGAAGTAATTTTTTATCATAGACGAGCCTGTATTTTCATATTCTGGAGTAGAAGTTGATGAAAAAGACATAGTGGAATTTGTACTGACATTTTCTTTAAACCCAGATTTTACTTTGCAAGTCTCAAATAAAAACATAGTGGTAACAAATGAAATTGTGGAAGAGTGTTCGGTAACCAAAAATACAGCCGATTTACCTATATTTATATATACGAGTAATTATACACCTAACTCCCCACAAACTGCAACACCAACGTTATTTGAAAACACTACAATTTTGCTAAATTTATTCAATGAGTTGAATACAAAAGATGTGAGTTTATCAAAAATATTCTCTCACAAATATAAAACTATTGTCACAGTTAAAATTGTTGAAAAGATAACTTATTTATTACTTTTATTTCAAATCGTTATGTTCCTTCAGTCCACAGTGAAAATGTTTTGTTAGTTAGCAAATTGTGTTTTTATACTAATGGTGTATGATTTTTTCACGTCAAGTGAGACAATTCTTAAATCTTATGTGCTTAAGTAATCATCACTAAATTAATTCCCCCCACTTAATTGAAATCAATATTGTTAATAAAATATGTTCCGAGTATTATAATGCACCCTTTAAAATATCCCCTTTGAATTATAGGTTATTCTTTGATAACTACTACATATACCCCCATTTCGTTGATTCCCTCATTATACAAGAGAGGTATTTTGAGTGTAGGCCTAATTGTAAGTTATCAGAGGAAAAATTGTGGAAGAAAATGCAGCGTGGATTCTCTAATGAAATGATAACCGCTGTAGATCATAGAATGAATCTGACAGCTGTTTCCTGGAAGAACTCAAAGTTGAAAACGAAGGGAAGAAGGAGGCGGAGCCACGACGATTAATTATGCTACTCTAATAAAGGAGTACAATATGTTTATGGTAGAGTGGACAGTACAAAATAAAATTGCGGTCGATGAAATGATATAACCTTAAAAAAAGCCCAGACTTCGTCTGTAACTCGATCGAATCCCAGCATGATTTTTTTTTTAATAAAAAACAAAAATTAAAGAAAGCCTATACTGTCTGCAATTAAAAAAAAATAAAAAAAATTAAAAAAACTTAATAATTAATAAACTTAAACAGTCCAGACGGTCTCTAATGCGTTCGAGTCCTGGTATTGTTTTTTTAATGAAAAGCATAACAAAAATAAGAAAAAAAAAAAAATAAAAACAAATTTAAAAGAATTAAAAAATAAAAGAAAATTAAAAAAATTTAAAAAATTAAGGAAAAAAAAGAATTTAAAAACTTAAGATAGAATTTCGTTCTAAAAACGGGCAACTTTAGCTAGTACATATATATTTCAGTCCTTTAAATCTATCGCTCCTCTAAAAGTCCTATATCAGACCTAGAATGAAATACAATTCCCATGTCTGGGCCGGGGCTGGTCGCACATCCTTAGCTTCATTGGATATTGTCCAAAAGATTGGCGATTTGGTAATAACTTGTTATATCGACTCACTCCAGTAGCGCTGTAATGTTGGATATATTTCGTTCCTTTATTGCTACACGCATGACCAATGTTCCGATAAAGTATCTAGTCTGACTCCTTGTAGATTAATTCTTGCACGCAATATTCGTGCTGCAAGCCGCGCTCATCCTCTCACCATTCAAAATACTTTCGGCTGTATAGTAAAATCTTATCTCAAACTATGTGAATTGGAATCAGTCTAATATATTCTATTTTTCCTCGAGCTTACAATCTGTGCGAAGGTTCAAGAGTGACATACATCAGAAGCCCCGCTACTTTCCTCATGTCCCCTAATCCTTTCTTAATCTCCTGCTATGCTCATAGTATGCTTGGCTTAATAAAAAAAATAAATAAATACATACGTATATTTTATCATTTTGTGGATATGATTATTTCCAATCCATAGATTCTATTCACTTATTTTTCACTTAGACTTTTTCATATTCATACTAAATTTCTTTATTTTTTTTTTAAATAAAGTCGAGTTGAGTTCCACCAAAAGAAGTATGAACGGATAATGTTAGTCACCGGCATGAGTGGATATTGTCAAGGCTATCATGTAAATATCCAGAGTGCAATAAACTTACATTCGTCAAGTGTGAGAAATGTAAATTAGCGCTCTGTTTCAGCAAAGAAAGAAAATGTTTTGATAATTTGCACAAGTGATTTGATTTATTGTAAAATATATACCTACGTCTTTTCTAAGGACAGGTGAAAATGCGAAGCTATTTTTACATATATTTTTACTGCTCTTCATTTTTTAAGCCTTCTGTATCTTTAGTTTTTGGTATTTAAATGAAATTGATTTGTTTTGTTTATTTTTTTCTTATTATTCTAATTTTACTTTTAAGCACTAATGCATAAAAAATAATTTTTCTAAATAAAAATCATGCAATACAGAATATCATCAGCAAAAAATGACATCAAATTTTAATTGAAAACCTCTTCAAAAGGTAGTAAATATGTCCTTGTCGTGGGTAACATATAAAGGAAAAAGTCCAGCAAGCAAACTATCATTAACAACACTGAATGCCACAAAAGAACTCTTTAATTGTGATCAGAGGTTCATTTTGATGCTGTCATGTCAAGAGGGTGTGTGTATAGAAGATTTTTACAAAGGGACCAAAGGATTTCCCTGTCTGATCCTGATATTAATCGAAACAGAAAAATGCGTGTGGTCTCAAATGCGTAGAAGTGATTTCGTTACAAACACTACATACATACAATCATAATATGTGAGCTGAACATAAGAGGAAACGGGCGGATAACTAGGTGTCTATTGTCGCTATAGTACGTACCTACATACATATATATAATGATCTCCTGGAACACGCCCGTGCCCATAATTTATTTTCACGTCGATTATCAACGGCAGGATGATAAACAAAAATCTTTGACAAGTCTTCAAGCCTCTAAGATGCATTCAAGCGGATGAACAAATTGATTTCAAATTTCGGAGCGCAAACAATGGGCCACGTGTGGCCCACTGTTTGCCTGGACCATTGTGCAGTTCCTGTAGGTTGTTTATATTATATATGTAAGTATGTGCAGTCAAAAGTATACTTCGAATGTTTCTCATTGGGGTTATTAACGTTTTGTTTTGATTACTCTCAGTCAAAGTTAATCAATTGCTGCCCCCTTTCCTGTTGGCACTTTAGAAATGCACCACCCTATGAACATTTATGCGGAAAGTTGAAAGTGAGATTTGTTTTCCGTGCAATTAACACTCACTCAACTTAAGATCTGTAAATAGTAGAGCGTTGCGCAAAATATTTAATTTTGTCCACAGTAGGGAAATATTGTAGGACTCGTTAGAATTAGAATTGGATGGAAGAAGCGGTAGATGTTCATCGGCATCGGATCCTGTTGTTTATTGTTATACAGGATGATATAAAAATATATACACAAAACCCCTTATATCACGTGGTTGAGTAGGTGATTTAAGGAGGGAAAAATATAAACAAGTATTCCAAATTTCCCAATGTTCTTAGAATTATACAGTGGCTAAGAATTTTCATACTTATACCCTTGTACAGCTACGTAGTGAAGGAAACGTCTGCAGTAATATTTCTAGAGAGTATTTTTAATGAGACAATTATATAGAATTCATATACGCAAGAAAGAGAAAACAAAGTCTTGTTTATTGGCGTAACTAGAATTTTTGTCTAGGGCTTTAACAAACTTTTTGTTTGCGGGATATTCCCAGCTATTGACGGACATATTTTATCCATTGCTCTGAGCACTTAAAAGATAGCATGTTGAAATAATACCTAGAGCCAATGAAATTGCATAGATTGAAAAAAACCATAAAGTTTTTTCGAGTCTATAAGTTACAGAACCTGCAAGAAGCATAATCAAAATTTTAAAACAAAAGTTTCATTAAAGTAATTTTGCACACAAAAACTTCATAAAATAATTTTCACTTTACAACTCGCAGACATCATGTCACTACGTTTTTATACTGTAGATGATGAAATCATAGCGTATATACTAAGTTTGTCATTCCGCCTGTAACGCACAGAAATAATAATGCTACAGCAAAATGGATTGGACACCCACGCATAATATTAAAAGATATTTTGATTTTTGCATGTCCCTCCGTCCGTATGATAACTCGAGAGCGCGTTCATTTAGGGAGTTGAATATTTGCACGTGGGCTTTTGTAAAAATAAGGTAAATTTTAGTGTGAAAATGTGACAAATCGGGTAACTCCTTCGTAGGGTTGACATACAAAAACTTCGTTTTTCACTATATATTTGGGCACTGCCTGAGAACTCGTCAACGAAGAGAGCTGAAATTTTGTGCACGGCGTTTTCATAAAAATAGTAAATATAATTTTAAAATTGGGTTAAATCGGGCAACCCCTTTTTAGTAGTTTTACGTATACTGAGAAAACGATCATTCAAGATTCGGCGATTATGTGATAAGTAATAAAATCGAGACCAACGGGGTCGAGTACTTACGAAATTAGAATTAATTCCTTCTTAACTCCAGTTTAGTCAAACATTTAAATTATTGTCAAAATGAATTAGTACATAATGTTATTGGCGAATTCAATGAAAGTGAATTCTTTTCTTTAATTTCAATGAACCCAAGCGACACTCCAAACATCCGAAGTGATTTCAATTTTTTTAAATCATAGGAAATACATAGTCCTTATTTGAAAAATAAATCAAAATTTGCACAATTTTAAAATAAAAATAAAAGTAAGTGGCGTCGTTTAATAGAAACCTTTATTTTATACTTCCCCTCCTTTCCTTCTTTCACGTTTTATTGGCGGTATGCTAGAGCCAAGGAATTCGATCAAGGAATTTTTCCATTTATTTCTTGAAGAGAAATTGACATTAGTTCGAAAAAATTTTGACAATTGTGTGTATTTCAAAAGAAATAAAGATATATTTATTTAATTGAATTTAATTTTATTTATATAATAAAGGTATGGATAATTTCCAATTGTATGTAATTTAACCATTGCGGAATCAATTATATCGGAAGTGTTATATATTTGTTAATTTTGCAGAACAATGTACAAGAAAACTGTGGAAAATCTCCGTTCCTTCCTTCAATTTTTTAAGTTATTCCACCAACGTTAACATTCCTTACAGAAATAAGTGTATCGGTACTTATTGCTCCAAGAAATATTGACATAAATAGATTTTTCGAAAAAAAACGACATCTATTTGTCAATCGAGATATAGAGTTGAGCTGTTCGAATTTCTTTTCTCTAGCATAGTGCTTCAAGAAATCGGTCCAGAAAATTTTTTTCTTGAGCATTATTTAAAATAACTGAAACATTAGTTTGAAGACATTAGTAATCAACTAAACGAATTTGTTAAAATATGTAATGAAATTGGAAAGTTTAACTAATTTTTTAGTTGATCATAATAATAATGATGCTATGAATTTAATTACTTTTGTAATTATTATTTTTATATGATTTTATTATCTGCCCGTAGTAGGCTAACAATATGTTTAATAAATAGGAAAAAAAGCGTTCTGTATGGACAAGAATTCTATAAGAAAGTTTCTGCCTACTGTAGAGTAGACACAGAAGAAAATATTAAGCTAACTCCATATATAAACTCAGTATAAGTTCTAAGTGTGAATTATATGAAGCAAAAATTTCTGATTTGTTAATTCATCAAATGTATAAGTCGAAATTATGAATTGGGTTTTAACATGTCCAAACGAAATTCAAATAAAAGATGTGTCAAAGCAAAGGTTCAGATTTTTCGATTCAACAAATGTATTGGTTTAATTTAATGGGTTTGCGCATAAGTTTCTAGTACGATGAAGCGACAGTAAAAATGGTTATGATTCATTCTGATCGCTGGGTCGAAAAGTTCAATAATTTTTTTGCACTTAAAATGCATTTTGTAAATTTATTGAAATTATTTTCAATAAATTTCAGTCTGTTAGACGAGAAATTTCCTTCAGGTAATTTTTCAGTACAAAATAAAATATTGTAAATTTTGTATGACAGTACTACGGGTTTCAAGATTTCTTCTGTTTATGAAATTATATCTATTATTTTTTCGAAAATACCATAGACGAATGGATAGACGGACAAATGGACAGACATGCAAAAATTAAAATAATAATTATGCATGGGTGTCCCACCCATTTTTCCTTTATCAATAATATGGGTTACCAGCGAAATGATAAACTCAGTATGACCTATGAGATTTCATCTGGTGTATAAAAATAAATATTAATGATACAGTGATTTAATATTTAAAGTTATGCGAAGACTATATTATTCATATCAACTAAAATGTAATTCGTTAATTTATAAAATTGTGAGGTTACATCATATTAAACAAGTTGAATTTATTAATTGCATAAATTCCCTCACCCAGAGAAAAACAGTGTTCAGATAAAATAAAACACGGGTTAAATCAAATATTTTTATAGTTATTTTTGCGCCTACAATGAAAATATTTAATTTAATAACCACACTAAATTCATTTCAACAATATTTATTTTTAAGAAATTTAACTTATATTTTGAATATTTTTTTGTTAAAACAGATATTTCTTGTTCAAATTGACAATAATATTTTTTTGAAACCAACAATATTATATTTGATAAAACTGTAACTTCATGTTTAAATTGAAAATAGGAAATTTAAATAAAAGACGAATATATTCTTAAAGCAACAATACAATAGTCAAAATGGATATTATTTTTATATTTGAAATATTCAAATAGAAAATACTTTTCAATCTAAATATATAATATTGTTATTATAACTGGGTAACGTAGCACGATTTTTACACTTGGAATTTAAATTTTGAATTGATGGTATTTTTTATGAATATACTCACAAAGTGTAAATTGTCATCTAAAAAATTTTCGGAACCTACATATATCGTCAAATTGATTAACATATCTTACCAATTCCAAAAATTTTTCATTTTATTGGATATAAAAAAAGTAGTTGTATTTAAAAATTCAAATGGTGGAATAAAAAATATGATATCTAAAATAAAAGTTCAGTTTTTAAGAACAAAAGAAAGTATTTTTATTATAACGAAAACATATTCAATGTATTAGTATGTAACTTATTAATATAGATAATATGTAAAGCACAGATGATGTTTTTTTTAAAGTTAGCATTAAAGTAATTTATTTCTTAAAAGGCATTTAGAGCCCACACTATAAACATGAAGCGGTGTACTTTGAAAATAATTTATATTAAAAATAGACATTTTCTTCATTGAATTACCTACTTCATAAGATTGATAATGATTATTAAAGTTTTTAATGGAAATTTCCTCGACAATTAAGTAAAATATATTTTCACATGAAACAAGTAAGTCTTTAATTTTATATAAATGTAGTTGACTTTCTACTTTTGTAGAAAGATAGTAATTTAGTTTGTACAAAACTCCTCTATATGTTACATTTTTGGCAAGTATAGCATTTGGAATGTTAATGCATTCAATATTTTCAAGCGTTTTATATTTATGATTAATTTCGGATAAAATGACTAAGCTTTCACGCTTCCACTGTAAATGATCTTTGAATTCGGCAGCATTCCAATTTAATAAAAGATTTGAAAAGTCGAAGCAACTTTTGATGGCTACAGAGTACGAAATATTTTTTCGCGAATTGATTACATGCGCATATTTTTTTATCTCTTTATGCTTTGATTCAAAACGAAAGGACCAGAAGTATTTAATTGGTCCGCAATTTTTAATTGCTGTCACATAATGCAGCATAAAATGGTGTTTTGGCTTCAACTTGCCATGAATCTTAATATACAATTCATGATGTGTTTTAATACATTTTTGTAGTACCTGCAAATCTGCCTTCGAAAATTCTTGTGACAAGATTATATCAATAATTTGAATTAATAAACAGAGCAATTTCCATTCTATATTATCCTCAGGCACTAAATCACCAATCAGAAGGGGCAAAAAGTGTACAAAGTTCCACATTTCTCTGGCGGACATTTTAAGATTGTGAGACTTTAAGCGGCTAAGTTGTATTTCGGCTGAAATATTTCCAATCTCTATTTCTCCATAAGAAAACATTTTTTTTCGATAGTTAAGGATGTCTAAGGAAATAATTTCACTTTCAATTAGTTTGAGTAATATTTGTGAAATTTCGTAGCGGCACACACCTTCGAATATATCATGCATCACATCAACAACAAAGTTGTGTGTTACGTGAAAAGAAGGTATATCATTGAAAATACTGTTTTCTTTTAAGCCAGTGAGTTTGCAGTCGTCTGTAACTATTTGTTCTTTGTACATTTCTGTATTCCTTAGTTCATTAACGTATTCTATAACATCACTTTGAGTTTGAATTTTTGATCGATTACATAGGCGACACAGCTTGTCACAATTAAATGATTTTGAAAACCCTAATACACTTTTTAATCCCAAATTGTCATCTAATATGAGACCTAAAACAAAATGTATATGAAAGACACCTTCGTCTGTTTGTATGTCTAACCCTGTTTGTTCTAGAAACTTAATATCTTGAACCAGTTTATAGAAAGACGAGGCGTTCCCGTGGTCTTTAACGAACTTAGATCGTATAAACCCCGCAATAAATATATACTTTAATTGTGATAACAAATGCTGAGGAATTGTTGGAAAGGAATAATATATTGCACAAAGTGTGTCTTTGGATGAATGACTTCCTAAGGGGTTATTGACTTCGAAATCGTCCATATAGAGAAAGTATGGAATTACAATTTTTCCTTTTTCAAAAGAAAGAAGCTTCGTCTGAAATGCGTTGCTATTTACAAAATTGCAATAGTTATTGCTGCGTAACAATTTATTTGTATTTTGTAAGCATGTATCTAATACTTTAGGAAGCTCAAAAAATTTCCTAAATTGGAAGATCATAGGCTGTATATAGGCCTTTGCTGATAATGCTTCTAAGACCGGATTACCATCTCTAATTTTTTCAGAAATTTCGTTGTTTATCATGTGGACACTGGGACATTGAAATAAATCCTTTGAGCACATACGACTTCGAAACTTGTGCTCAGTTTCTATGTCGGGAAAAGGATTGAAACAAAAATCTAGGATTTCATTTAATTTAGGAGTAGCTTCTAAAGTAGCGCTCGGAATTACTTGTTTTAGTATATCACCTATAGAAGAAGTAAAGTTTCCTATAATAGTTTGAATTTCGGTGGCATCTTTTCGTGTGAAATTGCTTTTACTATAAAAACTCGAAACCGTAGTTAAGGATACATGTTTTAGGTCTTGTAAGCTCTTGGGTTGAAGCTCACAAGTTTTCTGAACGGTTGAAGTGAAACAATTATTATTGCGAGTTTTTTCGATTCCAGGGGATGAAGTACAAGTTTCAGTGCCAGAAACTATAACGGCTTTTTCGAGGTCTTTATGTATATGTAAAGACAGATGTTTTTTATATGCTTTTCGGTTGGAAAAACGCTGCAAGCATTTACTTTGCATACATTGATACGTACCGATAGAAGGTAATTTGTGTACGCATTTGAGATGTTCAATTAAATCATTTACAGTGGAAAATTTTTGAAGACACTTAAAACAAAACATTTTTTTCTTACGAGTAATAATTAATATATTAAGTAGTATTACTTAAGAAGGAAATTAAACCTGAAACCTTCGGGGAAGGTTTATCAAAATTTGTTGTAATTTCAAAAAAAAACTTTTGGATGAAAATCCACGTCGCATAACAATAGCACGGATATTGTAAATGCAGAACTTGAAACACTTTGAAACATGTATCCAGTGCAGAGAGATATGTTGCCACCTTAAGTTTTACACCATCAATATAAATAAAAAAATGTTCTAATTCTAACAAAGTTTTCCCTACTACTATAATTATAGGCTGAAAAGTATCGGAGGAAAAGTATAAGGAGTTTTGCAGACGCAGCACTGATTCCTCTAAAGTAGCGAGTAAGGTAATATGCAATACAAGACTATCAATTGCTTGCTGAATCGTTACCTTCTTTTTTTTTCGTTTAGATGTTCCGTCTTCATTGTTGTCCAGCCGACTTGATGGAACAATGATACCATTTAATAATATAGATACCAGGCAATCTCTACTGTCTGAAAAAAAAAATAAAGAAAAAAAAAACAATAAATAAATAAGAAATGAAATTTTCAAATTTATTAGGACTTACTTTCGTTTTCCTCAGAAGTAGTTTCTAATAAAGACAAATAACTCAAGCACTCTTTGTCGTGGATGTCTTTTTTAAACAATGGTGTAATTTTATTTAAAAACTGTTTCCAATTTGAAAATAAACACATATCCTTTCCCCTGTGTAAATTTTTGAAGTCATCATTAATCTGAAAAAATGAATATAAATATTATATATCCAAGGAACAATTGCTTAAAACAAATGAGACTTACCAATGAAACACCATATACAGCGTCCTTATATAATGGCCAGTCTCTCAGTATATTTACAATGTGTTTCTCTTTACTTGTTTCAAGTATTTGTTTACGTCGAAAAGGATATGACTTGTTCCAGTATTCTTGAATTTCTGAAGCCGAATTCTGACTATATTTCAATGACGTTTGGATTGAAATGCCAATGTTTTCATCAATTTCAGTTGAATCAGTGCATTCGTTTGATGTTGAGTCTTTCAACGTATAACTTTGTGATGACTGACTGCTTCTTTTACGTAGCCGGTGTCGAACATTGAAGTATCGGTCATGCAATTTCCCACTTGGAAATCTTTTTAAATTTGAGCGCCGTGGAGAGTAGTATGTATCCTAAAAATAAATAATTATAAGTAAATAATTTGCATAACAAAAAGGGTTTATTATTTGTATAATATAGACGTCCTCGGTTGTCGATATTTTGCATATTCTGGGGTTAATTACATACATCGAAATGAACATAAAATTGTTACAGTGATTTGAATATTTCAAATATCACATGTTAAACTATCAAGTAAAACTTGAAGCAAAACAGAGCTATTAAATGCACCCCTCAGTTAAAAATAAAAGAAAACCTACCGAGTTTTCTCCTGGAAAACACGTCGCGATATCACCCGCAATTTTATGCAAATTTGCAATACCAAGTTTTCCATACGTAGATATTGCAGCGTCTATAACGCAATTAGTAACAAGTTGTTGATGATATGGTTTTAAGGTTTTATTATTTTCGAAAAACTTAAGGACTTCTTGACCGCCTGCTGAGCGCGACAATATCTCTTTTATATTAATATTAATCTAAGGGGAATATAGTAAGAAAAGTTACGCTTAAAATCCTAGTAAAACATTAAGAATATGTACTTAGAGTTATTGTCTCACTGGTTCGACTTGGTGTCGGCGAGGTAGATGACTGTGTTTCAATCTGACAGTTATTTTGAACCCAATTGTTTGCACTAGATGTAAAACTTAACGTGCTTCCGTCATCGCAAAACTAAATGTAATAAAATTTATATTTCAACTCGTTTTATTTATGTTGGCATAAAATGCTTACACTTACACTGCTTTTTCTCCACAATTTCAACTTTTCACGAAACTTGGCCTTTGTACCAATGAATTCAAATGATGGGAACAGCTTATCAATGTCTTCTCTGTCTAAATATCTAAGTTCTTCATAGCCAACACCAGCACCTTTTAAATACACTGTTTTAGTTACAAATAATTTTAACAAATACAAGTAATATTCTTACTTTTTAATAATGAGAAAATTTGGTCTAGTTTCCACTCTTTTAACAAGTCCAGAAGTTTCATGTCAAATTCATTTTCCACATATAGCACAGTTATAGATGATTCTCCAACATTCACACTTTCACTTTCAATGGGTAATAATTGCTGTTCTCCCGTAGAATTCATTTTTACGCAAAACACAACCAATTTTCTTTGCAAAACAAAACAATTTTTCTCGCCTTTTCCACGATGTGTTCACTTTCAGGACTTCACAAGAAATGATTGAAGATGACGCTACATATACTTTTACAAGAAAAGTATTTGGGGTGCGTCTTTATATTTGCTTTGACAAGAAATTCTCATTTTGACAATAGCATATATTTTTTTCAACAAAAGGTATTTGAAACGAATATTTTACAATCAAAAAGAGCAACGCAAAGTTTAAATTGACAAATATATATTTAGATTGAAAATTAATTATATTTAAGTCATGACAATTATGTATTCATTCTGAATATGTGATATTTAGTTTTTCATTATCGTTTCTTGGACCAAACGCAATTGCAAATTAAATAAAAAATATTTGTTTTGAATATATTTTTTAAATAAATTAAATGTCAAAATTAATTGTAATCTAATGTTAGTTTTACTGAATAAATGGTATTCCTTTTAGGTCTCTTTGGAGCCACAAAATAATTTTGTACTGTCCTTATCACTACCAAAATTTATTCAAGCACTTTCTATCTTATATTTGAATGAACAATAAATCTCAACAATATTAATTTTCGTATGTTCACAAAATTATTGTTGATTTGAGGAAATTATTCTTAAAATAATAATTTTTCTGTTGAGTTGATTATAATTTTCTCCATTTTTGGTATGTTCATTTTAAAAATATATTTTTGTTAAAGTCAACATAGCTTTTTCTCTGAGTGTAATATAACCAATCATATTCTTAAAAATAAACAAACAGTTTCGTTGTTTCTGCGTAAAAATTCATAATTTTATATGTTGATTTCACTAATATGTCTTCTGAAATATGATTAGTTAATTTATCATCAAATATTTGTTAACTGAACTAATTGAATTCGAAGCTACAATTTAAGTATTTCCAAAACAACTAAGGGTAAATCGACTAATTCCAATTAGAAATTGCAACTAATTAGCACTTACAATTTTATTAATCATTTAATTGTTTTTACAGGAATTACTAAAGTACAATCAACTAATCTTGATTCGTCGTTTTAAGTAATAATTTTTTTCACTGTAGGACATATTGCTTCAAAATTTCTAATAATTCGATCTTGACTTGAAGTTTTCCTTTAGTGCGGCATAGTTCTTATTTTGCAAATTTTATAGAATTCTTAATTGTACCCATCTAATTAGAAAAAATGCCAAAGTCCATTCAATTTAATTCCGATGTATGTAGGTATACCTCGCTCAGGGGTATCTTCATTATAATAAAGTAAAAAAAAAAAAAAAATCGCAACGTAAAGAATAAAAGAGCTATTCTTTTCAATATGTATAAATTACTAAATATAGCTACTCTTGTATATCTTCGACAAGCCTACTTCCACAGGAGGTGTGAAAGATCTAATTCAACTGCGATATCTTCCGAACTCATAATTTTTTCAAGAATATTGCTTCGTTCAATCATTGAAGATGTGAAAACGAATTAATTCGTTTGATCATTGTTTATGATATGACACATGATCGGACGACGATCGATCGATCGATCAATTTCTTGATGTCACCCAATCGAAGAAATCTTTTATACTTTGTGCGATGTACGAGACTTTCTAAAAGTGCCAGCGAAATACATTATTTATGGGGGAAGTTTCTTAAGGTTCCCGTGCTAAATGAATTATGCATATATGGACAATCGTATGTACATATGTACGTAAGAGCGCATGCGTAAGTGACTTCTGGGTAGTTTTCGTATCGAGGACATATGGAAAATACATCACAGTTGGTGTCGATGATTAGGACACAACAGAATGATTAAAAACTATTCTTGTTTTTTTGTTATGTATAGAACACTAGATACGTTTAGACTAATATGGACATATCATTCCAATTGTTTCAATGGCTTCCCTTCGTAACAGTTTCATTATTCAAATATGTATCTCCGGAAAATTTCAAAACTTTCATCGATCTTCGGTAAATTTTTCTCACTTCGAATATAAAAAGATTTTTAATAAACTTCTGTCTTTTCGAAGACATAGTGTCTAAGTTAGCAATAAATTTTATTTTAAATATCGAATTTCATCGAAATGAGCTAAATCACCATTTTATGAGTAAAATTCGGAAAAAATGTGGGATTTACTTTCAAGTAAAAAATTATAAGCCACGTTAGGGCCGACTCACTTTGCTAAGCACTTGTTATAAGGTTTTCAAACGCATTACCTAAAATAGAATTTAAAAGTTCATGTGTAGTCATAACCGAGTAAACACGATTTCGAGTTGATTGTAGCTGAACTGTCCTTGTAGGCGTTCAACAGCCAACTCTGACACTGATTTTGAGGAAAAATTAAAGAGTTCAACGATTGTGTGAATTTGATAAATTTAACCGGGGGGTACTCCCATTATATATAAAGCCACCTAATATAACAAGCTGATGAACATTGTTACTATACTAAGTCTGCTGAGTTATAGCACTATAGATCAACTGAACAACGGTTTAGCCTCAGTTCCAGCCCAGGTTCTTTTCATTTTATTTATTTGAAACATGTCGTTTACATTGTGTTAATATGCAGACAATTTAGCAATAATCAATCATATTTAAATGGATTTATTTCTAGTGAGGATTCTTCGCTAGAAATTCTGGGTTCCTAATGGAAGAATGCATTAGGCGTTGCCATACGTGGTTTCGTGAGATTCAGAAGCTAATGGGGAATTCGCCGCCAGAACGTATTCAACTATTTATTAACACTGTCGTAGATTTTTGTGAATCAGTGCTAACGCACTTTCGGCATTTTATATTGCAGTTTTCTGCTGCTTGACAACTGAAGTGTTAAAGAGATCTCGTAGTTTATGCAAAACATTGTTCTGTGATAAGGCGAGGAATTATACAGGTAACCGAAATCAATAGGTTCAGCTGCATCAGGTTTCCAATAACCAACAGTCAACATTATTATTATTCAATTGTGCTCTAAAGACGGAATATATTTGCGCCACGCTTCACATTGTTTACCACATTTCAATGGGTTAGTCGAAGCGGCATTTGAAGTCAGCAAATTTTTTATTATATCGGGCCATTGCAGGAGCATTACTCCTTTTCGAGCAGTTGACTACCTTTGTCGCACAAGCAGTGGCGGATCTAGGGGGTCCTGGGGGTCAAGATACCCATCCCCCTCCTTAAGAGGAAAAAAATATTTAATTAATTGAGTTATTCGAAAAAATTATATTTTTTATTTTAAATTTTTTTTTATTTATATAATTCAACTTTAAAGATTATACAAAATATTTTTATTCCAAAACTTAAAAAAATAAAAATTTATTTCAATGAATATTATTGTATGCATGTGATGTACGTGTATAGGTTTTTCTCCCAATTTGAGTATGGGGCCTCAACTTTGGGAGATCCAAAATGCTCGAGAAACACTTCCCAAGTCACGAAACAGACTCCCATACTACCACATCAAAGCCCTAACTTAGTCCCAACTCCTAACATTCTAAAATAATTGCAGCGTTCTTATACAAAACCACTGACATGTATAATATGGACTGACTACGTCCATAGAAATACATTGCAGAAACTGGGTTCACTTCTATATAGTGTTCTCTTTCGATCTAAACACCAAGTATCAAACTGAGAGATAACTGTAAACAACAAATAAATAAGTGGGTTCGTTGAAATAAATATTTTTAAATTAATAACTTTTGTTAATTAATGATAAACAGTGTTTTACCAAAGGCAATATATTCCTAGATACTTAACAGAAATTCGAAAATTTTTATTAAAATCACTTTTCAACTTCCCGTCAATGGGGTTTTCAATGTTGGCTCCGACGTAGGAACTATTTTTTTACTTTTGAAACAAAAAATTGTACCCGCATGTAGCATATGGAGCAGTCCATATTATATATGCCATTGTGTAAAACTGAGAAAAGTTTGGTTTGAATGACACCCTGCACCCTAAACAACAATTCTATTAAAAAATGACGTCTTGTAAAAAAAGTATAATAAAAATTTACACATTATCTACACCGCTTAATGTGGAAACCTTCCTAGTAACTCACTACAGTACTGCGGAGGCTAAACTAAACAACTTACGGCGCTGAATGCTTTTTTTGCTCAATTTAATTTGTGAGGCGATTCCCCCCGTAATTTCAATGCTAGATCCGCCACTGGACAGAAGTGAAGGCAATCCTTAATTCGCGCCCCACTAATACTGTTATCGTCGGGCCCAGGAGAATCAGAGGCCTTAGCTCCGAGCTATTTTTTAATAGGATCGCAACTAATGAAACTAGATACTATAGAATTAAAGCTTTCCTCCTTGCCTTATTTGCTGGCAGCATATTCATACGATGGTCGGTAGACCCGAAACCCTCTAGAAATTCTTTCCTAGCCATGAAACTGAAATCCATATACGTGGGTGCTAGTCCGATTCTCTGAAATGTTCTGTATTGATTTTATATATGTATACTACTAACCATACAGGAAAATAGTCTTCCAGTAATTTTAAGCTTGACGCCTTACCTTTCCAAAGGGTATAATTACTGCATAAGTACCTTAATTAAAAGAAAAAAGTCTTGCCATTTTACGCTCAATAAATCTCAGCTGAGCAATAGTTGTAATAGTGTATGTGCAGCCGTTGTTCGAATCTTTAGGCAGATTGATTCGAGCTTAATAGGCCCATGGCACACACTGTAAAAAATCATAGGACTATTCCCTAAATTTAAGACACGTTTTTCCCTAAAAATAAATGTCACTTTCTCTGATAGAAAGGGAAAATCAGTTTAATTTCCCCAAATCAATGGAACATTCAATGAATTTAGGTATTTGCCACCAAAAAACCTATGAATTCCCGAAATTTAAAGCTTTCTTAGATATAAGGAAGAGACCATTCAATAAGTTAGGTATTATGCTATATTTTTTATGAAAATATATTTTCGTTTATATAATTCGCACATTGTTTTTAAAAACAAGTCATATATTGTATTTCAATATTTTTTTGTTTAGCGTGCTCAGTGCCCCAACATAACTTCCGTACTACCTAGTAGTATGGGCCATAAGAAATAAGCACTATTCAGCTCATTTTTATGTTTTTTATAGGTGATGGTGCTATCACCTATTCCTTAAATTTTAGGGAATAGTCGCTACATTTTAGTGAAAAAAAAAAACAAAACAAAAATTTTAAAATTCCCAACGTTTTAGGGAAGTTTCCTAAATTTTAGGGGGAAAAAATTGAAAAATTTCCTACATTTTAGGGAATATTCCCTAAATTTTAGCGGAAAAATCTACCTATATATTAGGGGTAAAAATCTAATCTACGTTTTGCATGGTAGAGCTTTCCCTAATCTTATCGACAAATACCTAATCTTTGTGGCAAAAATTGTCGCCACTCACTTTAGGGAACAGTTTTTTACTGTGCACTTCATAAACCAAAATATTACTCAGTTGAGAATTTTTGTTTGAAGGATCGTAGTCATTTATTTAAGATAAATTGTTTTAAATATTTATGCTAGAAAAGATGTAAAAATTGTATTACGGTTGGAAAGATAAGAAAGTAAACTTAAAATTATCAGAGCACCATTTTTCTGTATGAATAGTAGTTTAGGAGCTATTAAAATCAAACTTGTATCGGTTTTATATAAGAAGACTGGAAATATTTTCGAATTTTATGATAAAGTTAGTAGTGACGGAGTCTGTTTTATGGCTTGGGAAACATTTCTTGAGGTTTTATTTGGCTATCAATTTATAAGGTTTATCCTCTTCCAATGTTCTCTATTGCATGAAGTTTGGAAATACTTGTCAAGTCCGGTGGGATGTCAAGACTTGGATAAAAGTAATAGAATCATTTTCCTAAAACTAGTAGTATAAAGCAATATCTCAAATGTCGTCGTATTCATTTACTTAATATTCTTGCATAATACATGATATGAATATTACCTTGTACTGTATTTATAATATTGAGGCTATTCACTTATCTATGCATGTATATGATGTAAGAGTGATAGATTAGTCAAAATTTCTATGACTTTGTAGGAATAGTCTCGTAGCAGCACAAAAGTCACAAAAAAAAAAAGTTAGTCGTAACAGCTCGAATCGCTTTTATATTATCAATATTGTCTCTCTGCATCGTACTCGCTTCAACGATCAAGTTTCATTATGTATGTACACTAGTTAATCACTTCCGATTTAACACCTATTAAAAATCTTAAATCCTCATTATGAAAAACGATTTATTTTCATTTCACTTCAATTTCTACAAATCAATCGTCTGTTATGGGGAGCAGGAGATTAGCTTTCTTACATCGCCATGTATTTATATCGAAATGATTTATAGTTTGAAACGAATCAATTTAACATGAGCGCCTGCGCCACAAGGTAAATGATCACCCTACAAAGCATCGTAATTTGAGATGAAGAGTAAGCACGAGAGGTAGCGGAGGAGGAAAATACACATAATATGCGCGTCCGTAAAAAACTCACTGCATTCGAAACGAATTACACTAAAAATGCGAGAAGCAGACGGAAATGGGCTAAAAATGATTTATCCAGTAGATGCGTGCGCGCAGACCCACAGTGCTCTATAATTGAGAAGACTTCGTATATAATGGACAGTCCCAGCCGAATTGACCGATTTCGATTCCCATTCGTCTTTTTAGGTGGTACTACACACATACCGCGGGTAATAAAGATTCAGAAAATTCGATTTTATACGCTTATCCAGAATGATTTCATTAAACACCGATTCGATGATGGATGGATAATGATTTTCGAAATAATCTCAGATTGCATTGTGTTTTGTATTTTTTTTTGTTTTTGTTTTTTTTCATCAGTCCTGAAGGAGATGACTTATTCAGAGACAGGAGCAATTTTCATCCCTACACTGTGTATAATTTTGCTTTAATTTGGCACACTTTTATTCGGCGGATACTGTTATTACAAAACTCTGACAACATTTTCCACAATTGCTGATTCATTCACGTTTGCAATTAATCATCGTGCGCATGAATCGAGTTGTTTTAGGTGGCTCAACTTTTGGGGCACCTTCTCCAAAACCTCTTCTAATTTATTGGTTAACATGAACCGTTTGTAGTCACTTCATTTGGACGTGGCCCCGTGTTTTTAAGAGTCTCTGTCTCTAAAGTAAGATATTAATTTTTGTGTTCAGTCGGGAATGTCGATCATTTGTCAGTCTCGCCGTCGAGAATTCCTTGTAGATCAGCTCAGTTACAACATGATTTATGCGCGGTTTTTATCTTGCCTTCTCCGATATCAATGGCCAATTGAAATTTTACGATTTAAACAAGCAAACTGGAAAATGAATGAATTAATCACGAGCCGAAATACATTTCTATTTGAGAATAATAAATAATTGGTTCCCTTTTACCAATTGTTTGACACACAAACACACGCAGCCATATAAATTGATTTGAGTCCATTATTTAATCGCCTAATTCTGTCTTGGCAATGTTTACTTACATTTGAATGGCAACAATTTGCCAAGTCGAAGACAATCTGAAGAGATTATTAAAGTCGTGTTGGCAGTTTCAAAAGATCCATGCAGAAAAAAAGCCAACAAATGACCTTTCGTCTTGGAATAATAAATTTAATAATGTGATCTTATCGCAGTCTGTTACTCTGCAACTACAGCACAGGTTTGCGCTGAACACAAAGTTACCGCGCATACGTACCATCCAAGGTAGCATTTTTACTCTGGTTTGTTGTCTACACCCGGAGAATTGAAAATGAAAACAGTAGCAAGACTTGGATTGTTGGCGGCTAATAATTCGCGAATTTTCAAGGGCTTCCATACTTCCATTTGGTAAATGCGGTAAAGTGCCGATGATACTCTTTCGTCGGTTTTATGATAAAGGCGAGAGAGAATAGCTCTTGAATGGAAAATGAAATTGTTCAGTTGTCTCAACCTGTGTTATTGTCTTTTTTTTTTGGTTTTTTTTTTGTTAAATATTTAATTGAGCATAACGAAATTGAAATTGCTGAAGTTTAAGGAAAATATTTATTTATTTATTTATTTTTTAAGTTAATAAGATAGTACACAAACAAAAGTTCATTAAGATACTACCTTAAAAGTTAGTTAAATAAAGAAATTACAAAATAAAATAGAAGAGAAGCTAAAACAAAGTTCAAGCAAAATAATGAATAGAGGAAAAAAGTGAAACTATGCATTACAGAAAAAAAAAAAATATATAAATAATAATAATAATAATACTTAATAAATTTAGTAATTGATATCATCTAGCATTCTGTGTTTTCTCTCCAAAGTTCTTGAAAAGGTGATCTGTAATCAGATTCATTTGTAGATAACAATTTGTTATCATGTTGGCAATCTAGTTTTCGACAGAATCATAGTTATGAAACAACTTTGTTGAAGGTAACTTTGGATCTCAGAAGAAACGTGGATAATGTTTTGTATTTTATTAATTAATTTAATTTATTAATTAATAGTTTTCATTATCCTTTTTGTTTAGATTTCGACTATGTACCGTCCGCATACACTTTTGCATTAGCTGTTAATTTTTGGTTTCAGTCTTGGTTGAGTTTGATCTTTTTTTTTAAGTGTTTCTGGTTTCATCTATAATATGCTCCTCCGTCTTCTAATTTCGCAATAAATGAGCGAGGACTAAAGTGTTTTTGTATTATTTTTCCCGCATACCATTTGTTATTAAATTTCTGAAACCATACTGGGTCACCTACTTTAAATTCCTTTCTTTTTCGCTTGGCACGATTGTAGTATTTTTTTAATCTTTTCTTTTTGTTGTGTAAGATTTACATCAGCATCCTCAACAAATTTAGGAATCAAAAATTTGTCATGAATAGGTAGTTTTGTTCGTGTACGATGACTAAATAATAATTGGGCAGGTGAATATCCCAGATTAACTAGAGGAGTGTTCCTGTATTCTAACAATGCTGAATGGATATCTCTAGATTTCCTTAATAAATTTTTACTAATTCCCACATATTTTTCCGTGAGTCCATTTGATTTTGGATAATAACGACTACTAAAGGTGAACTTTGCTCCGATGTCATTAACAAAATTTATACATTTGTGGCAATTGAAAGGTGAATTATATGCTACAATTTCTTTCGGATATCCATGAGTCGCAAGCAGAATTTTTATATTTCTTATTATTTCATCGGCAGATTTATTCTTTAACGCCAGAACCATCGGGAATAATAATTCACTAAAACAATGTGATTTTTCTTGCCAAAGTCAAAAAGTCTGTTCCAATTTTTAAAGACAGTATATTTGGAACCTCATGAAATATAATTGGCTTCTTCTGTACTGAACTACGATTATGCTGGCATACATAGCACTCTTCAATAATTTTTTCTATATCTGCATTAATTGTATTCCAAAAGATCAAATGTCTCGCTCTCTCTCTTGTTTTTCTAATACCCAAGTGTCCCTCATTAAGTAATTTTAAATACTTTTTTCGTAAACTATATGCTACAACAATTCTGTCCTTATAGAATACTATGTAATTCTCACAATAAAGATCATTTCGTAATTTGAAGTATAACTTTAAGTCATTTTCAACTTTTGTTTTATCTCTTGGACAACCTTTTAAAATCATTTGTAATAATTTTTGTAAAATAGGATCATTCTCCGTTTCGCGTTTAAGTTGTTGTTTGCGGTAGTCACTTATATTAAGACTATGACTTCTTCCTGTAAATTATTTTCTTCCTTTATATAGGATCTTGACAAAAGATCAGCTATATGTAAATATTTTCCCGGAACGTATTGTACATTTAGGTTGTATCTTAAAAGTTTTAATTTCATTTTTTGTATGCGCCTGGAGTAATTTTTTTCAAGGTCTTGTCTAAATACGTAATAAGCGGCTTGGGGTCTGTATGCATTGTTACGGCTCTATCATATATTTAAAAATGATATTTGTTACAGGCGAAAGTTATCGCTAGAAACTCTTTCTCGATCTGGGCGTAATTCTTTTCTGATTGAGAAAGGCTTTTTGATACAAAGCTTACTGGGGCTCCATTTTGCATTAAACAACAGCCCAAACCATCTTTCGATGCATCACATTGAAGTACAATTGGTTTGTATTCATAAAATTTTTTTAATATTGGTGCATTTCCTATCATGGCTTTAATAGTACTTAAAGTTTTGGTATGATCATCTAACCATGTAAATTCAACATTACTTTTTAGCAAATCCTTTAAATTTTCAAACCTCTGCCAAATTTAGAATAAAGCTACGCAAATTATTTATCATCCCCAATATTCTCTGTAAATCCTTTTTATTTTTCGGGTTTTCTATTCCCACCACTGCTTTAATTCGTTCCAGACTAACACCTGATCTAGAAAAAACGTGGCCAATATATCTCGCACTTTCTAACTTATACTGAAATTTTTCCGCATTAAATCGACCATTAATTTTACGAGCCCGTTCGAATACCTTAGTGAGATTCTGATCATGCTCTCTCTCAAAGACGTTAGCTGCCGCCTCGTCTAATAACGATCTTTATTTGGGGCAAATTTTATTATAGTTCCAGAGTATACTAGGCACCATATGTACAGGGTGGGCCAAAAGTCACCATGGGGTTTAAAAATTAAATTGGTAACATATGGTAGGATGAAAAAAAGGAGGGGTAAGGTGGGGTGGGGAAACATGCTTACGTATGAAGAACAGACAGTTGGCTATCATGTAAAAAAGGAATGAAGAGAAATGGTCAACAGGGTGTGGAGCAATGTACAAACGAAAAAGTTAGTTATTTTTAAACCCCATGGTGACTTTTGGCCCACCCTGTATATGATAGATGACCTTAATTGTCGTTTGAATCTCAAACTGTTTTAAAATAAAGGGAAAGTAAAAAATCGTGTCATTACAAATGCAGTTTATTTTATTAACACAAAGAACACAGATTAAAATTTTTATTATGTTCGAGATTAGTTTTTTATCTTAGCAGCTTTTCAATAAGAATCATCCCGGCTAAAATTACTGAAATTTGAGACGGTTTCAAAAAAACTCTGGGTAGGACTTCCGGCGTACTGCCGTTCAGGTCTTAGAATATAGAGGGTGCAGAAAGTGTGATAAGCCAAATTTAGCACATTCAAATTCTGGTTGTTTTAGAATGAGTGAGAGCTCAGTACAGGCGTGCAGGAGAATCAACATAGAGAGTGGGGTAACAAGATATATGGTTGAAAATACTACGGTTGCTCCCATCGAAAATGCTCTTAGTCATGCTTTTAGTCGCTGTCACTGCGCTAGAGTACCCAGGGAGTTTCTCAGCTGTTTCAAAGCCACGCTCATGTACATGAATTTTATAGATATCAACACTTTTTGTTCTCTTTATATTCTAAGGTTCAGGGTGAAAGGATTAAACTGATTTTCAGCTAGATTCAAAGGCCTTAACTCTGTCTAAAATGGATAAATTTAGCTGGCATGAAAATATTTTTCTGGCATTTCTATGCTTCTGTCTATTGTCATGGATGATGGGGAACACAGGGTTGCCAGCCACCTTAGTACATTTGTAAAATTTTTGATTTTATTTTATAAGTGGCATATATGTAAAATTTGAGAATTTGGCGGAATTTTTACAGAGGCTTATAGACTTAAATTCAATAGACAATAAATTGATTGACTGTATAAGTGTAAGCACAATTTAAAGTATGATGTCAGCAAAGGAGCTTTTAGATACCGGAAAGAAGACTGAAGTGTGCTGAAAAAATTTCCTAATTCTTGTAGTTAGATTTTTCTCGTTTAGTTATGAGTTCAGAAGTCCGTCGTATTACCGCCCCATTAAAACTAGCGCCCAAGGCAGGTGCCCCTCGTGTCCTCCCCCCACCCTAGATCCGGCCCTGCTTAAACTTGTCTATATTTATACCAATTTTCAAGTTTTGTATTATTATTTTGCAGGCTTTCACAATCATGGATCACATTAATTACCTACTCTAAAAATTTTAAAGTTGGCAGCGTACAACAAAGTGTCCGAAAAGTAATCTATGTTGGTAACTTTTTGATATAAATCAGAAAAATAAATATATATTAAAAAATAATGTATTGTACCCTCAGGTATTGCCGTATTTTTTCAAATGAACTAAATTGAGAGTGATTAATTTTTCTTGTAATAATTGAATTTCTGTAGTACGGGATAAGAGATATGAACGTACTGAATAGCAACTGATGTTTAGTTGTAGAAAAACGTAGATTATCTAAGAGATTTAATGTGAATACTGAAGAAAGACAATAATCTTCGCTACTTCTATTTCTAATTGTAATAAACGGGGCGTCCGACAACAACATAAATATCATACAGTGGCGGCTGTTAGAAAGTTACAGATCAAGATTATGCTGATAACATGTTTTGTTAACTAATTTGTTTATTCAAAACCTTTCAGTAGAAAGTAGTTACTAAGCTGGCCTAAGATTTAATCAAGAAAATGAATGCAGATTAATATTAGTCTGCCGAATAGTCTTCGAGAACAACAATAAGGAAATTGTTAAGAATTTCTATTATCTCGAGAATTCATCGTTTGCGGACTTTTGGTAATAGGTGTTTGCATCGAATCCTAAATATTAGTTTCAAAATAAAAACTGTGAGATGCACATTACAGGATTCGATCGATAAAATATTTAAAAAGAAGAAATGTAATTGAATTACCCACACGTTACGTTGTGAATGGAATGGGTTGCAGCTAGTGAGCGAACTTGGAGTAAATCCAAACCTGTTGTAGAGTCTGCTGGAGAGAAATCTTCTCATTACTATGTGGATGATGATGGTTTTGGCTACCATTAAAAAAATAAATTTTCAAGTGTTCCACTATAGAAGCAGATCAAAACTGACTTAATAATTTTTGCCTGTGCCTAATCCAGTTGCTTTGTAGAGATCTCTTAAAGACATTATTATATCCTACGTTAACCACTTCATGTACATGCCCATGACTGTCACGTGCCCTGCTTAATGAAAATTTCGCACGGGCGCCGTTATATCTGCTCAACAAAATTTACCTGCTCGTTCCTGCTGCGAACGTGCTACAGATTTCTGTAAATAAATAGCTATTCTACTAGAACATAGATGTAGGACGTAGTAATTAAAAAAAAAAAATAATAAATAAAATAAATAATCAAACAAACTTATGTCCCATTTATATAATGGCAAAATAATTGAGTACGCCACTGACTGACATTTAAAATATAATATTTCCATAAATAATTTATAATTTTTTATATATTATATACATAGTTATAAAAAAAAACAATTTAATTCCTCTCAACAACTAAATTACACTAGCTACTCAATTGAAAATGTGTTTTTTCCATTTTATTATGCATAAGGACTACATTTTTATATTTTATATATATTTTTATAATGTGATCATTTTTTGAGCAGAAATTCAAAAATTATGTGTGCATGAAGTGATATTTTAAGAATCATATTGGAATGTGGCTTTTTTACAGGGTGTTTCTCTCTAGGTGGTTAATAGAGCAGGAGGTGGTAGTACTCACCTAGGCGAACAAAAATACTATGGCAGGGGGGGCGGGGTCCACATCAACCGTTTGGGAATTTGAGGGTGATTAAGAAGAAAGCTAGTTTTTCATAAAATACCCTGTATCTAAAAAAATACATGGCTTATGGTCACAATTATATATTATTAATCCAAGCTCAGAGCATACCCTATGATACAAAGCTCAGCATAACAAGAAAGAAATAAGGAAAGGATTAGGGGATTTGTATTTTTCCTTAGAGTTATCTTCTTCTTGTGAGTATCTAATTCGATCTTCTCTCTGTATAAGAATGCTCTGCTTGAAGCTCATTAGTTGACATCTGATTAGTCTATCAATAGTAGCTTATATTTAGCACAAAGATTAGAAAATTGTAGGCAATTAAAAATGTAAACTAAAGATGTCCTAAGAAATTATCTCGGAAGAGTTTTTAATTATTTACGAGAAGTGATGAAAGGTTTTCGCTGCTAAGTGACTTAAATAGATGCTATGAAGTAATGGCATATTTTTTTTCGGTAATTGTAGTTAGTCCACTTTACCCGATCACTCTTATGATCGTTGAGTATTGTGGAATTGATAACATTTTTACCTCATAGCATATAATTCTTATAAATTTATTTTTAGTTACCACCTGAAAATATCTACATTGATTTAACTAATGACCCTTTTCCTTTGCATCTATGAGAGGACCCTTAATTGGGCATCATATAAAACCTCAAAAAATTTCGGCTAGCATTCATAATTGCAACAGGATGCAAACGCAACCAACAAGCAACAGAAGCCTTAAGAAGAGTCAATCATTAAAGATCTGCAGAATGGTTTTTGCTCATTTTTCTGTTGATTTTTTTTTGCATCCTCGCCGAAAAATCGATCCTGTCAATGTCTCGTCAAATCAGAGTCGGCTGTCAATCTTGGGCTGTAGCCTAACGTATGACTCTCAAATCAATTGGAACTTCTGCGGCATTCCTTTCTGACGTTTTGTCTTTCTTAGCTGCGCGTTCGATCTTTTTTATTCACATTTTTGTTTTACCTTCTCGAAATCTTGCTTTTAGCTTTGGCCACCTCATTTCGAATTCATGCGACCGTTATCCTTAGGCTTGTTTCAATGTTTTGTTTTTTCTCGTTTTTTGGGAAATTTCAAAGTTTGTGTGCAGCCGGCTGCCTGTAAATTCTCTTTGAGGACAAAGAATTCGTCTTGTAGAATTCATTGTGCATGGTTGATGTTGTTGTTTTTGTTTTTTGTGTGACTTTTATGGCATATCCCTTGAGAACCTTTGTTCCATTCATAAGTTAGTCAAAGACCATGTCCTGATTCTCCTGAGTGTAAGTAGTTTCATGAGATGAGAAAATTCCGCGCTGAAAACTATCATCGATAAATTTTAATATTGTAACAAAAAAGAAATGAGAAAAAAAAATATTCGTTCGCGAGATTTGTTGCATGAATCAAGTTGGGTGGATTCACAGTTGAGATGAAATGATGGAACGTGAAATGTGGATGCTGCTACAGCTGTAGCTATAGCTGTATATATATATATATAAACATACAGTCATACCTCAAATGTAAAACAAAAGTAAGTCGACATCGAGAAACAAACAACATCCGAACAGAAATCAAAAGATAAGCCAAGGTGGCAGTGGCCACCTAGGATTTTAAAACTCGTGGAATCGACAACTAGCGTCATACATAACATAACCCACCACAGTTGGGATGGGATGTGGAGTAGCGACTGTGTCTGTTTTTGTTTTATGTATATTTGTTTTTTTTTTTTTGTATATAGGTACCTACTTTGCGGATGGTATCTTTGGCTTCCTCGCCAAATCATCCAGAACCATCCGCGGAGGTAGCCGTCCATACCTCCCATGTCCCATTACACGATTAGAACTACACAGCTACGATTACTTTCATAGCTACGCGCCGGTACAAGTATGAGGACTCTCTGCATGTTCCTGATGGCGGTCCAAGTGGACAGACAATTGTTTGCACTTAAGATTTTTACACGACCACGATGACCGAAAACGAATAAATTGACGTTTGCATTATCCCTGCCTGGTATGGAATTTATTCATGGAAAGTGTTTGCTCAACTCCATCGAGTGTCATGGATGGTGGCAAAGTCTCTGTAGAAGCTAGTTCTTGCCACTGCTGTGCTGCCAGTCTTATCTTTTATCCATTTCTGGTACTCTACTGGCTATTTTAGTTCCGATATATACCTACATAAAATAGGATGCATATAATGTATAAATAAATGTAACTAGATAGTAGTTTGGCTACCGAAGGTTTCACTTAAATGGATAGATACAGGCTTTATCATTTTGTGGCTTATTAGAATGGAATAGTTCTAATAGAAACTCGACAATATACTCCTTCCTTATAGAACTGATGTTGGCAAGAGATGTCACAGTACTCGATATATACCTACAAGCATATAGTCTACGAGATGCATTCTCAGATTTTGGATATGACAAAAAATCAAAGAAAGAATAATTCAAGAGAAGATTCATATTCAAATAAATTTTTCATATAAGCCATATATGTATATGAGAAGGTGATCCTTAACATTTAATTACTCTAAATAGAATTTTAGAAGGAAGTTATACAGGACAAATTGAGGTAACTATAGGTATGTACCAAGAAAAATGAAAAGTTCAAAACTTTTGCTGCTATATAGGTATGTGTTTTGTTTTTTCGCTAAAATTGGAGACACTGTGAGTAAAAAAATAAAAAAAAAGTTTATCCCCTCTTCAAATATTGTGACCTCAGAGCAATTTCCTTGGTCTAGACAAGTACTTGTCTTGACGTGATAATTTATCCCGAAATTTACAACAGCTAAATGGAGGAAGTGAAGTTCCGTTTTCAAAATCAATTTGTTTAATTTTATATTATATTTTTCCTGGACCCAAATTATGTAATTTCGCTGTTCCAGTATGGTTTCTACAAAACCAACAAAAAAACTTAGGAATTTAGGAAGCGGGGTATCGTGCGAATACAGTGTACGTGTTTAAGCATCTCAATGACAGTGCGACCTCTGGTCGGGGGGGGGGGGGGGAGAAATGAAAAGAGGGCTTAGTGCCTATTTTTCATCAATTCAACATTCTGACATTTCATAATTTTGAAAAGAAGTTCTCGGATTTAAATCCGCTATATTTTGAAAAATAAATAATTAAACGTGAGTTTTACGTAATAATAGTGTGAAATAAGTGCGAAATATTCTTTTGTGAACGATATTTTGTGTAATAGAGACTCCGGAGTCTTAAATTATCATTATGAAGTGCGCTGTGTGCAGGAACGAACGGAGTTATCGTCGTGGGAAAACATTCTTCAAGTAAGCTTAATAGCTTTACTTATTAATTATATTGTTTTAAACAAAATAAAAGTGAAATATCTGTAAAAATAAAGAGCCATGGAAAAAGATTTAACATTTTACAAATACCGGTTTATTTGTTTACAATTGAATTGTCATTGGTGGCTAAATTATGCCAGTCATACAAAGGCAACACCAAGAAATATTATCTGAAGTTAAGCGGGCACTAAAAATTTGTTTATTTTACATAGGAATTTGGATTATAAAAAATGTTCCCCTTCAGAATGTCAGAATTTCATTACTGCCATGACGAAACGAATATAAACAGAGCAACGTTTTCACCCGATAACCCGTTTTCTTATTAGTTTTTATGCAATGCTCAGTGGCGGGGAAATCATTTGACAGTCATCAAAATTGCGTGATTTCGATTTAGTGAAAATGCCCTATCACCCATTTCCGGTAGTAAAAATCTCGAAAATAATTCCAAAAATAAGGCCAGGATTCTATGATCAATTTTACTTCAGGTAAAAATATTACAGTCAATAATATCTAGCATTTCTGTACACGTCCTATATCAGACTTAGAATGGAATATAATTTCCATATCTGGGTCATGAAATCATCAAAATCAGTTTATAATTATGTAATTTCTCATACATTTAAAACAGCTGATTTCAATGTAATTTCAAGAAAACTACGATCGAAATTACGTAATTTTCGAAGAATGCATTCCAAATTTCTGATGGGATGCTATAACTTCGCTTCGGAACATTGGCATTTTATTCGTTTTAAAATGGCCGGTAGTGGCTCATAGCAGTCATCACATCTCGTATTTTGGTGTAAGAAAGAAGAACGTCAAGGAGAATACCGATAACTATTAACTTGTCATATTGACTCACTTGAGCACTATTGTAATGTTGGATGTTTTTTGCTCCTTTACCTCTACATGTATGGTCAATATTCTGATTTAATATTTAGGCTGGTCCCTGTCTGTCCGTCCGTCCATCCGTCCGTCCGTCCGTCCGTCCGTCCATCCGTTTGTCCGTCTGTCAGTCCGTTCATCTGTCCATCCGTATGTCTGTCCGTCCTCACGATAAATCGAGAACGTGTGTACTTAGAGAGCTGAAATTTTGCACACGGACTTTTTAAAAAAAGTAAATTTAAGGTCGAAAATGGGACAAATCGAGTAACTCCTTCGTAGGTTTGCCATGGCAAAATTTCGTTTTTACTATATATTTGGACCGTGCCTCACACCGCGTTGACGTGAAGAGCTGAAATTTTGAACACTGAGTTTTCTCAGTAATAGTAGATAAAGCTTCAAAATGGACTAAATGGGCAACCTATTCTTGGTGTTAGGCCGTTTGCACATCGAAAAATGAAAAGGAAAACACTAAACTGAAAAATACATATATTGTCCTAAACTAACAGAAATTTGCCGCAATACATGTAGTAAAATATTGGATATTTATTCTAATTACAGTTTCAAAACAATATCCATATTTAAAGCACACATTCTTATGTATGAGAAACAAATTTTCATTCCGAACTGTTAAGTTTATTTTCGTTCCCTACTACGTTTCACACACGAGCGAATATTTTTTTTCGATCATTTCTGTTTATTTACATTTGTTGCAACCCAACCCAACTTTTATTCGTTCGTTTTTGATATGTAAGCATAAACGAATTTTCGGTGTGGAACCGTTTATTCGTTCATTTTCGTTTTTCGATGTGTAAGCAGCCTTACTATATAAAAATTTGGGCTCTTTATATATACTGCAAAAACCATCAGTCCTAGAATCCTATAATCATTTTTATTGTTCGACGAACTGGAGGGTGATTCTGATCTCTTTGTCGTAGCTTAGGCGTATATTTTTGTCACATATTTTGACACTTCACCTCAAATTTGTCGTACTTTTATATTCACCATGTTCATTTTGATTTATCCTTTTCATCAACCATAAAATAAACTAAAATGAATTTGCAATGAATTAATGTCAGAATACACGCCTAAAAGTACGACAAATTAGTCAACTGCTTCCGAGGTTGTGACAAAATTTTTATATTGTTGAAAATTTATTTTCTACATCTAATTAGAGCAATACAAGTGCTTAAATTCAAAATAATATTTTGAATTTGTAAAGCGAAGTGTCATTTTCTGTTCATTCTATGTAATGCAAGGCTTGCTGAGCTGGATAAAAACACGAGAAAATCAGTAGAAAAGTTCATTTTATTTAGGCGTATATTTTGACATTATAGTACGACAAAAGATCAGAATCACCCTCCAGTTCTAGAAATATATGTGAAAAACCACTTCAAAAATCAAACTTGACAAGATCGTTGACTATACGAAATTACAATTTATTAATTTAAGAAAATGACCAGTTGCTAAATGGGCCAAGTGGGAAATTTACTGAAAAGGACGTCCGTAGACGTGAAACTTCTCAGGACATGTTGCGATTAATGAAAATCCACAATGAAAGTTTTCCCACAATGCAATCATATTAATTCTGAAGTTATCCATTAGAAAAAATGTATAAACTATATTTAATTAGAATTTTGAGGACCAAGGTGGTATTCAAGGAAGAAACTCTAATTGGTGAGTTTTAAGATTCCAACATTAGATGCGTCGCTAATGTACCTTTCGTCATACAATCCCGTTATACCCTAGACACACGACCTAATGAATTATTTGTGCTGACTATTCATTAAAATGCCATGTGTCACATAGTATACGTCATTATAGCTCGAAAATCAGATGATAATGAAGTACACTAATGAAGTGTTTTCCTCCTTCATTATAGCTATAATGAGGAAAAATGTGCTAGATTTGGCATAAAATGTAAATCATCTGCCGATTTGAAACCGATTTGAAAAATAAGAAGAAGAAATGCAAAGAAATGCAAAACACAAACTTATTCTTTTTAATACAAAGTTTTTCTCATTTGAAAATTTTTAAATTAAAAAAAAAAATGAAAACAAAGTTTATCGCGTTAATTCGATCCATATTGCTTCTTTCGTGTGATAAGTTTATCAAAACCAGTTTGACAGAAGAACTTAATTAAAGAAGTGGCTGTGTGTCTGCAGTTTATAATGAATCATTATAGACTAATGAGTCGTTAGTTATTTCTTCATTAAAAGTGCTGTGTGCCTAGGGAATTAACTATTTATGACTTCACCATTTACGAAGCAGCAACGCCAAATAATGAATTCTGCAATCTGCAATTCTGAAATCAATATATTGCACCTTTTTTTGTTCAAGCTACATCACATCACTTAAAGATTTTCTGGAACCGGTGACGAATATCATGCATTGAGTCGATTAAAAAATTCATGGAAATTTAGACTGGTTAAATTTTAAACAAGATTTTAAAAATATTAATAAAATAATTCACTCTAAGAGGAACACTAAACGTACATCTGCCTATGAAGTACCTATGTGAGTTGCTTTCTGATGAAATAAAAAACCTTAAGTCTTTACCTGCAGATACATGTATCTAAAAATAAAACCATTAATAAAAATATAAATAAAGTTCAGTGCCTTAGTATTAAATGACTGCACAGTACGATAATTATTCCAATTTTACATTGCCAAAAATAAAAAATGATTTTCGTAACTTATGCAAAAATGAACCAATACCACTTGAATTATACCCATAGGTCGTAATATGACCATCTGCCAATAACCAGACATCAAGATAGGGCTCCCGAAAAACTCCCAAACAGAAGAAGACTAGATTTTAAAAAAAATCTTAAAATTATTCTTTTTTATATTTTTCATGCCGAATTCACAATACAGAGTAGACTGGCAACTATCATCCTTGTTTTTGCATATGGCTCTAAGTCACTGACATGTATATAAATGGACTGACTGATTGGCACCAGTTTTGATTTCAATGCTACCAATTGTCGTAAGTTAAATTATTTGGGAATTTACTTATATGCATGTCAGTGGGATTTACCGAATTTACGACAAAATTATTGGGGACTATTTGTATTGTTCAATTTTAATTACAAGTCGATGGAAGTGTTTTTTACAAGGCTTTTTTAGTTTTAAATACCGCTGAACCTCAAGCAATTTTTCGTTCCCAACCGTTACAGTTCAGTGGAAAAGTATGCTCTCACGGAAAGAGACAGGAATATGAAAGTAGTGCCATTTGCTTTTATGCATTTTTGGTTCAACGAGCAGTTATTTATATAAATGTCAGTGCTTTAAATAAAGCAGAGTGGAGCTATCATTTTCGAAAGCTCTCAAACTGGAATTTCAAACTACTAGCATGTTGATGCCATTGAAAAAGTTCAATACTTTCTTTTTATCATAACTACCATGTTTTCATGTTATTTTCTGATTTAATATTTCTTATGAATGCTAATAATAAAAGAAGAGGTATTTGTTGCAAACTTCATGATTTAAAAACCAAAAAAGGACGTTAATTTTTAGCTTGTTTCAAAGCAATCTGGGTGCAACCAGCTGTCTCCTTTTTCGAATTTCTTATTTTGACAACGACAGTTAAATAACAAATGCCTGTTTATCGACTTGGTGTTGTTATTGCGTTTTGCTATATAAATTTCAAAGTTCGAATTTTACTTCGCGCTGCATTGTGAACACCTTCGTTCTGGACTTAAAACTCACTCTGATCCACTCTGCTCCACTCTGCATTGTGAATTTGATAACTTAAGAGTAGTTGCTACCATTTCGGAATTTCGATTTCGAACATTTTCATTGCAAATTGCACTTTCACTACAGGTGATAGAAATATGAATTATATGACATATGAAAGGTAATTCAAAGTTTTTGAACCTTACGTCGAAAGTATTTGAAAAAGGTTTGAGCTTGCCAGAAATAGGCTTGTAGAAAGCCAAAGGATGTATCTAATGCCTAGCGTCGGTTTTTTCTTTTTATAATTATTGTATTTATTTTTCTGTTTTTATGTGCCTGAAAGTATACAGTTTTCTTCAATATTTCAATAGGTAAGCAGTTAAGATTTTTTATCTTTTCAATTTTTGAACAATGAATTAAAAACATATTTTGCTTTTATCTGAAGAAATATTTAAAATAACTTCAAATTTTTAATTGTTTTTAATTAATTTGAAGGCAAAAATTTGATATTTTCCTCGGTTTTGTCAGCCGGTTTATTCACTTAGTTTCATATTTTTGCAAGAGGTGTCTCTGAAAATATTATTTTCTATATCTGATTTGCGATTTCACTCAGCAGCGTTGAATATATGAATTTTATTTTAAGAATAAATGGTATTTCATTTCTAAGAAATTTGTGGTAATTGATAATTTAATTTGACTTGCTAAACATTTTTGTGTTTTTAATTTGTGTTTTAATTTAGTTGAGGTAGGTATTGACTTCTTGAAGTCTTTTTATAAACGACTGCAAATTTAATTTTCGTAGTATAGCACTCTAATTTTAGTAAATGGTGTCTCAATTTATTTGATTTTTTCAGAAAATTTACTTAAGGCTTTGAAATCAGCTAGTATCGTTCGCAGTACAATCAATTCAACATTTTTACTGTTGACTGATTTTAACAATTTTTGAACAGATGAAGAGGGCTGTATACTTAATATTTACACAAAATTTGTTTCCATAAAGTGAGAGGTGACAATTTGTGCCACAAAGCTTAGGTATTTTTCGATAAGATTAGGGAAAGCTGCACTTTAGAAAAGGTAGATTAGGATTTTATCCCTAAAATGCAGGTAGGGTTTTTCCCCCCAAAAAATGTAGGAAATATTACCTAAAATGTAGAAATTGGTAACAGTTTATAACTACAACTTTAAAAAACATAGGAATGAACTGAATAGCTCATTTATTATGTGCCATATACTACCATTTTTTTTTCAATTAAAATGTGTGGATTATATTAACGAAAATATATTTGTAAGTGTTCCATAAAAAATGTAGAATAATACCTAATTTATTGAATATTATCTTACTTATATCTGAGAGAGCTCAACATTTCGGGAATTTTACGTTCTATATAGGTTTTCTGGTGCCAAATATCTATACATCCATTGAATGTTCCATTGATTTGGGGATATTAAACTAATTTTCCCTTTTTGTCAGAGAAATGACATTTATTTTTCGGAAAAAATGTTTCTTAAATTTAGGGAATTGCCCTACTATTTTTTTACAGTGTATGTTTTTTTAGATAATCTGTCAATTTCCTGAATAAGCGAATGCATAGTATGTCTAGGTTCTGAGTACTTTTGCACTAATTATAAAATTATACAATATTACAAATACAATATATTACAAAATACTTTATCACAATCGAATTTATTTAATTTGCATCTTGAGAGACGCAACTGTCACTCTATAGCGTTATCAGGGTGATATGTGGATTAACTGTACTGGCACTAGAGATATCTTCTGTCCATACCGCACAGTAGATGTCTTTTACCTTTTAGGGAAGTATAGTAGTTGCAGTCAAATTGAATGTACATATTAACCTTCCTTCTGATTCTTTTCCTTTTGGTATGTTGAGGACACTTTGGAGATCATAAAAAACCACACAATGATTTGAGCATTATTTGATCATTCATTTCACATTTCGTTTGAAATATTCTTTATAAAATACTTTCCATTAGACGAATTTTTAAGTTTTTATATAAAAAGCATTTGTTACAAGGTTCTTTTTGGATCTGTAATATCGTCGTCTGAATACTATTTTGACGCACATGCAAAAATGCAGTTTTGAGATAAATGCATTTAAAGTTGAGGCCTTTATTATAAAAAAACTGTTCGATATATATTTTTTAATTTTGTATAAAAAATCTGTTGTTTTTAGTCTATTTATATCTTGACTTATTTTTGTTTCAATAGAAGAAAATTTCCGTTAAAATTTCATTAACTTAAACCTATATTTCCAAACAATACATTGCTTATGGGGCAAAACAATTTACTAATAAAATTAAAAGAATTATTTTATTACTTCAACATATTTATTTAGCCTTGAATATTTTCAACTTTTTCTAACCAAAAACTATTTCTTCATTCGCAATGAATATAATTTTATGATTGTTTTACCGGCTAAAGTTTATATTTGTTCAAGTAGACCTTTTTGGAAACGAAAAAAAGATTTTTTTTTTATTTATCTATCACACAATCATTTGATTTAGGGCGGAAAAGTTTCAAATCTTGGCTCAACTCATTAAATCCCAAACAACAGAAATGAGTGACTCGAAAAAAATTAATGAAAATAGGATAATGTAAACAAATTTCTCAATTGAAATTTTGCCGTCCTAAATAAAATAATTGTATGATAAAAAATAAATAAATAAAAAAATACGCTTTTTGATTTTCGGAGATTCCCAAAAAGGCCTACCTGAACAAATATTACTAAAAATATTATTAAATAATTATAAAAACAAAATTATGCAATAAATCAATAAGACTCCTTATTTGAGCATTAAAACTGTTTGATAATAATATCTATTTGCATCTGGAAGATAAACAAAAAGAGATTTTATATCTTTTGCCTTATTTTTAAATCCAGCTTGGTTGATTTCAGTCGGTACATTGTTTTGAAATAAGGACTGTTTCCGAAAACAATCGACCACCTATCCCCGCTTCCATTCCCCATTAAAAGAAAATTAGAGATCGCTGATAAGATTGGCATTATAAAAACGTGTGCACTCATAATTGCAATACATTAAATTGCAAAATGCAGTAAAAATGGAAGTCAACCAAGAAGAATGCCGCAAATTAATTCTCTCCACCCATATGGAAAATCCGAATATGGTTATAAGAGGTTTAGCTAAAAAGTTGAAAATTTCGAAGACTACCATTCGAAATGTTCTCAGTAAATTTCGAGAATCTTATAATGTCCAGAGAAACTCCGGGTCCGGAAGGAAATGAGCTTTGATCGACTACAAATTGGCCAAAGAAGTGGTAGACAACTTTAAACGTAATGCCAGCATGTCATTGAGAGATATGGCTGATAAGGCTAGGACGTAATATGCTATGGTTTATCGAATTAAAAGAAGAGAGAAGTTTCCATATTCAGAAAAACCCGAACAGAACACCAGAAAAGTACCAAGTAGCAAAATCCACTAGCCGAATTTTGTATGAAAATTTCCTAACGAAATTCGGCTTAGGTGAAGACGAACTTCAACCAGTGCTTAGCCCACATACACATTTCGAATCCCTCGTTGAACTCTTACATTTTAAACAAATCCAAAACTCCACTTCAAATTCTACCCACAGCTGACGCAAGCACATTTCCACCTGAAAATTAAAAGAAAACATATTAATAACATATTAATAAACTTAAAACATTACAAAACTTACCACTTCCTAACTTCAATCCAATTATTTACATTTCGTAGTGACACCATTACGTCAGTCAGCTGCCCATATTCGAAAACAAAATTAACGTTGCCAGAGCAGCAGCGAAGTTCAGAATTTAATCTGAACACGTCAGAATTTACTCTGATTTTTCCTAACTATCCAAAAACCGACTCTGCTTCCATCCAAGTAGGAATTTGCTCCTACTGCAGAGACTTACTACTGCATCATCCTCCATCCAAGCAGTAGTTTACTCCTACTGCAGAAATTTAATTCTGCTATTTTCCATCTCCCACGTAAGTAGGAATTTACTCCTACTGTAGAAATTTACTTCTGCGACATATCCATCCTTCACCTAAGTAGGAATTTACTCATACTGCAGAAATTTACTTCTGCATCTTCCTTCACCTACGTAGGAATTTACTCCTACTGCAGAAATTTAATTATGCTATCTTTCACCTTAGTAGGAATTTACTCCTACTGCAGAAATCTAAATCTGCTTAATTTCGGACCACGCGCCTGTCTGCCTACACGTGTCAGTATACTGCACAGAAAGTTTTATTTTTGCATTAATCATGAACTACACATGATTAATGATAAACTTGTTTTCTTCTTCCAGCATTAAAGAAAGAGGGGAATAGATAACATAAGCGACGGAGCGTATGTTTGTTTTCGAATGTTTATAGTAGGCTAGGTTATTTTTAAGTGTTGAATTATTTTACATAGGTTAAGATCATTGAACTTTTAAATTGAATTTGTGATATTAGTTTTAAGCGATATATATATTTGAAATAAAAGTTTTATATTTGAATTTTTCAATAGTTGAGTTGTCCTTTTACCAACCGGCACCCCCCTTACGTTTGAGCACAGAACTCACAATCAGTGTCTTTATAAGCGCCTACTTTTATTCTTTAGAAAGCATGATGCATCAGCTTTGTTTTTGCCGGATTTAGCAACTTACCACTACGACAGAAAAGTGAGAGATTTTTACGATGCCCAATGCACACTCGTAATACCCAAGGAAGCAAATCCTGCAAATTGTCCAAAATTAAGACCAACCGACAAATATTGGTATAAGATTGACAGAACATTAAAAAAGAACAAAACACTTCGCTAACATAGCCGTTTTTAAGAGGCAGTATAAAAGAGCGTCCATTAGTTCGATACTGTCTGTATAAAATTTAATGAAGCACGTAAAGCAAATAGTTCACCAATTTATAGAACGTAGTAATTATATCATGTCGGTTGTTAGTAATTTATATAATTAAATAATAGTTCAATAAAAATTATTTGATAACACAGGTAGTCTGTTTTTTTTTAACAGTCCTTAAATTGTTCGGTGTTCCAAATTTATTTCTGCCAGCTGTCATCAAAATTGATTCCGAAAAAAAATTCTATTTGGGTGTCCCGTAAGTCGACGACAAGCCGGAATCGGGTGATAGACTAAATCATAATAGTTGCCAGAAAAATATAAAAAAAAAGTTTAAATCATGTATTTTTTAATTATAGACATTTCTTTTGTATAAGGTAATATCGCTGAAACTACATGGCTCAAACCAGGATTTTGACAAAATTGATTTTGATTTACTCTACGTGGCTGTGTTCTTAGCCACATGGAGCAATCCAGTTTTAAATTTAGTTTTAAATTTCCGCACGTGTATCAAAACAATATTTAAAAAAAGATTTCAAAGTATTTCATTTCAGGTGATTACAGCATTTAATTCAACTTCAGTAATAATCTCAAAAACCGTACTTGACTCAAAATGTGAAATTTGGCGGATGGGACAAACCAAAATTCAGGCGACGATATGCTTAATTGAACCTATTGTTTTTCGATATACATAGGTACATACATATATACCTATTTTCACAGGTTATTTAACATCTTTTAAATAATATTGAAGTGTTTTTGTTAAAGTTAAATCTCCTGTCTGGATTTTTTTTTGTTCAATGGCCATTGTCCATTGTCGGGAAACTTCTAATATGTTGTCGATCTTCTTCAAACTTTTCTGCAGGACATATTTATACTTTATAAAAATTGCACTCCCGAGTTTTTATTTATCAATTATTAAAGCTGTAGTAAATCTTTTTGTTTTTTCTTAATGTATTAACAAATAATGGACAACAAACTCTTTAGGTTTTATCATCAGCTTCATTCTTTTCGACTTTTTCTCCGTTGTATTAGTTCACTTTAACGGGTAAACGTTTCACAAATTCAAGGAAAATTTAAGTTTAACGTCATCAGTCATCAACTTCAAAAATCATCAAAAATATTTTTTCGTTGTATTACAGAAAAGATATTTGACAGAGGCGGTATTACTTTCTACGATAACCTTCTGTATTGATATACGTTTTGCTGAATCACGTAACTTCGTATCTTATTAATATTTTTGATCCAACTTTCACGTATTCTTTGACATTTTCTTAGTAGATTTAATGAATCCTTCTTGAAAGAAATTAATATAAGTACTTAATTAATAAAATTGTTAATAGGAATATTGTATGGATTTACACTATTAAGAAAATACAGATTGAAGGTTTGTGTAGTCAATCCTCATAGCGATGATTACCATGACTATGAGCCAAACTTATTTCATTAAAACAGATTTCGTCAACGTCGGACATGACTTTTTCCTCTTAACTGCTTACTGTGCAATGAGAGTACTTCAAATTAAAAATTAATTAATATGTGAAATTGGAAGCAGAATACCATTTTTTTTTACTGAATTCGTCTATTTCCAAATCTGGATGACCAAGTATTTGAGTACCCACCTAAAGCCAGTAGTAGGTAAAAGTAAGTAAGTGGGGAGAGTTCATAAATTTCGGTAATTCTTTATTTCCCAACAATTATTTAAATCTATCCCCTTAATCTATGTAATTGAGTTCAAAATTTTAGCCATTTATACAAAAAGAAACGCAACCTTGTAAAAGTAAAAAAAAAACCAACAAAATCCTGATAATTGGGGTTTTGTTAGTTGGTCACTTTTAACCGACTGAGAGGGGATAGGGGATGGTAATCTTGAAAAGTTTTGAGCCTCAACATGTAGATGGCGTTACTTGTCAAAACTAAATTATGGTATTACAATAGCGCATGCTTTGAAAGATGCCTCTGAGAATTTCAGCCGTTTGACAGCTATTACTTTGTCAATTGATTAACTTTTGACATGGCCAACAACTAAGATAATCATCGAAAGAATTGAAAATATTCACCAAATGGTTCTGAAAATCGGAAAATTAAGAGAAATAGCAAAGGCTGTGGGAATTTCAAAGGAATACGTTTGTTATTAAAATGCATGAATTAATGACTAAGATAAAGTTAGTTGCTTACTTTAAATTATAAACGCATTCGAAAAATATTTCTAAGACACAGTTGCAACGATTTAAGTGAAACTAGGAATTTGATTTACGAATACGCTTTGAAAAATAGCATTCGCATGAATAAAATGAAAATCGTAAAAATTAATTAGTTTAAAGGTTTCTTGAGACGCAATTCTGATTTGTTTTTGAGTAAACCAGAAAACAGGAACTTTATCAGAATTATAATGAATTTTTGAAAGAAAATGTAAAGATTTTGCAAGAAGTATAAATTTACTTCTGGTAACATCTACAAATTGGACAAAACAAGTTTCACTACAATTTTATCATCACCAAAGATAATTTTGATATTTTTATCAAAAATTTAATGAAAATATTTTTATAAAAAAAAAATGTAAACAGTTTGATATTATGGCTGTGAAACCTAGAATGTTAGCCATTCTACAGATCGAATATCTAGCAAATATATAGACTTGGGGCCAGGCCAGAATCGTTGCCGAAATCAATAGAATCAAATGTGATTATCTTGGCCAGACTGTAACACATGAAGGAAGCAATATTGCAAACTAATGTTTAAGAACAGTACCGTGGAAAGAATTACATCGCACGTATACGGCTTTCATTTAATATACGAGTATGTTGGTAGTATTAAGAAATAGAGTTCGTAGGACCGCAGGCTATTATATAATTTTTTTTGAGAAAATTGTATCGAGCCATGAGGAAAAACAAGGATCTGGGATAAAAACTGACTTGGTTTCATAAAAAAAAAAAAAACAAAAAAAAAAAAAAAATGGAATACCTACTAAATATAGAAAATTTTATGAATCTTGGAGAGAATTGGAGACATCAATTTCAGACGATGGTATACAATTGAAAAATCTCATATATCCTAGATTTTTAGATTTATTTGGTAATAGCGGTTTAAGGTTGATTTATTCTCTTAAAAATAGAAAATCGTCTGTCTGACAATAATATTCATACATTGTATAACACTCTTGGAGAATTGATTAAACTCAGATCATCACTTTTATTTATTAGCATATTTCATTACTTAAAAAAACATGTATTCATTGAATAATTCTCTTCTTAATAGTCTTCCAGTTTTTTTTTTAACCAACAGTATATCTCACGGTATTTTAGTTTGGAAGATGGTATCGAGATGATAGAAGAAAAAAAATCTTAGCATTTATGTAAATCGGTAAATTGAGATCGAATATTGAGATCACATCAGAATACTGATGACTTATTGACAAATAGCTTGTTTCCAAAATTTCCTTAAAATATAACTTCAAGGATAGCAAAAAAAAAAAAAAGATCTAAATTCCGACAACTGCGTTCAATTTATTCCCATCGATCATTTTGCGGGCGATCGTATAACATTTTCTTCATTATACTGAAACGATGTGTTAATGAGATACACTTTTTAACTGAGCGCGCATTTTTATTGATTCCTTATAAACATAAAAAAAGAAAGAAAAAAAAAAGAAAAACACAAAATCAGAATCAGAATTTAATCGAAAACGATCATGGACGCGGACGGCTCATATACATATAGTAAACAAATGGTCACCACTTCCTGAGCTAAAATGACACAAAAAAACCAACTGACGGGTAGAAAATCGACACTGAATAAATTGACATATTTTAAATCGTTGAGGTGATCTTGGACTTTTGACAAAGCGATGAGTATAGAGAGCACAGGTCAAATGTAGAACAAAACGTCAAAAGAGGTGTCCCATAGAAGCGGCGCATTAATCAAGCGATTATATCGATTTGGACAGAACAGTAGTCAGCGACGTCATTCGAAATGATCATCAGTTCTAAAATCCATCGATCACATTGAACTCCTGCCAGTATCCAGAGGAATCCCAAACTGATGGTGGTTATGTCAGATTCAATCATTCAGTAAATTTGATTTTATTTACATTTTTTTTTCGGGAAGATCGTCAGGACCAACTGCCTAGTTTAATCTATTGAATAAATAATTAATGATTTTCTTATCGTTGTTTTGATCGTTTCATTGAATTACCAATCATGAATTCATCAGTCCACGAGAGATGGAGATTGGCCAATAAAATATTTTTGAATAGCTTAGGACAATCCCTCATTTCTATAGAAAATAAGAAAATAAGAAGAAAAAAAGATCTTCAACCATGAAGCTAAGTACACGTTCCTAAAGATATGACTATTTACCGAGTTAGGATTGCGTTCTCTATGTATGTCTGTTTGTTTGTATGTATATATGTATGTACCTTTAACTATGTACCATATCCCAAAGATGTCGCCTTCATCATGAGTTCTGTTTTTTTCTTCTGAATTTCAGCGATTCGATTTAAAAAGGATAAGATATGGTTGCCTTGGTTGTTTGATGTCCTCCTTAACAATGTTCAATGCCCATTGTTGGAAATTCTTGACTTTTGTTTGTTCATTTTGAATGCCTCAACCTCAAGTTTCAGTGGCGATTTACTCTGGCTTGTGCTATTCTTGCAAAGATCTTTAAATATACTATATATATGTATGTATGTATAGCTATAGTATAAGAAAATATATAAATTTTTTTCATTTTATTTTATTTGATCTTTTCGTTTGCACGGCTTTTGAGATGTTGCCCTAAGTAATTCCTCACGTTTTCTGCAAAGATCATGAGCATGGAGATGGAGTCGGCCAAATCTAACTACATATTGTCGTCTCGTGGCTGGCAGCACCCCAAACATTTGCTGGTTTTAACTAATTATTCCTTTGATGGCATTCGGTACAAATTACGGTGAAAATTCCTTTTATCGTTTTGTTTTTGCTCTAAGATTACTGGCGCTATAAAAGTTTAAAGAATTAGAAAAAGAGGAACATTTTTTCGTAACTACATAGGTAGGTATTTAGATTTAACTATGTTGTTTTTGGGAAGGAAGTTAAAAAATGTTGTGAATAGCGGTGTAGTTTTACGTACATACATATGCGTAGATATACATACGTATTTCTACTTACTAATAAAATTTCCTTGCTAGTGTTAGAGAGGGATATGCCCCATTACGCAGGAACTGACCGTTTTTTGCCTGATTTGTTATTTCATTTTTTTAAACCCAATTATAAGCTTTTTCTAGAAAAAAAAACAAACAATTGACATGGCTATAGATCTACTATCTAATACTAAGTGTAGGCTCACCTAGTTTGCTGAGCCCATCCTACTTACGCACATCGGTGCACAAATATCTGAGATAAGAACAAAATAGTGTCCTGATTTCCATGTTAAGATTATGAATATTTTCAACCCTGATCCTTCTTGAGCATCCAAGCAATGGTATATACTCATTTTTAACTTTAGTACAAGAAATTGACTTTCGACTCTAATCAAAACCATTAGAGCAAAGTACTATCTGAGCCAGGGACAGAAGACGCTCAATTTACGCTTATATGAAAATTTAATTCTCTCGAGTGCATAAAGATTTGAGGGAAGGAACGTTTTTTGATATTTCTTCCCTAAAATATTTGCACGGTAAACATGCCGAGCGAATTGAATGCCCTCAACTCAACTAGTAAATGGAATGTACTTACTTCTCAATATTTCTCTTAAGTTGAGATTTATTTGATAAAATTTTGAGATAATCAAGATTTGCAGTGAAGATTTTTTTTCAATTTTTGTCTCTCCAACTCGTTATTAAGTAAAAAAATTCGCAAAATGAACATATTGAGTCAATAAAATTTTGAGTTAAGCGGTGAGTTAAGAGTAATTTGAGCGATTTACATCTGTGCGGGGGCTATGTATAAAAGCCTATTCCTATTACCTTCTTGAAAATATGGGGCGAAAGCCTAGATAATCACATAAAATAGAAAACATTACTACGTCTCCATTAGCATACTTACCAAGCGGAGATATTTACCAGTACTGCTCTTCATAGCTTCGTATCAGGTCTATCGAAGAGGATCGGATGAAATAGAGACATGTTTTTAATCTATAGAAAGTACATCTTCCAAAGAGCGTGTGTTCTCATATATGTTAAACAGATAGAAGTAGAATCATAGCCAATCTAGTAGGATTATAGCCAATTTAATTGAAAAATTGTCGACAATAGAGGCCGCTATATTACATTCACTCTAGTATGAACGTTAGTTGACTCTGACCTTCTCTCGCTTTGGCTGGCGACGAAGTGATATATAGATGATTTGGCTTTAATTCTCACTGGCACGATATAATGGAGGTGGAGACTACCCATAATACAGTCAATGTTAACAAAACACAGTGATCGTCCCTATTAGAAGCAAAATGAAACTTAACATACCATTGCTAGAGAACTGGTTAAATTTTCAGAAAAAAGCTTTAATATTATCTAGTTAGTTGATTAGATAGAAAACTTACGTGGAGGTTTTAGTTCGGATAACGGTAAGTGACCTTATGTATTTGTTACATATTTTTCGATAGGAATTTGAACAAACCAAAAATAGCTCTAGAGTTTGTATGGAATCTATAAAGTAGTCAAAAGATATTACAAGGTAGATTGAATCAATCGCATTACCTTGCTTACTTAAGAACAGGTAATTGATCCTATGCACATCTAACCAAATCCGGCTTTCCAAGTTTTACTAGACCGTTTTCCATTACATTTGCATATAAAAGTAATAGAGACAACCCTCGGGGTATGAGACTTCAACTAATCTCCTCAAACTAGACTCGACAATCTGATTGGCCTTTTTGAAAAGACTTGAACATTTTCTAGAAGGTCTGGTGGAGCATTCTATCTCGGATATTATGCCGAAACAACACATTCAAAAAGAAGTGATCTAAGGAGGTTATTAACAGTAGCGATATGATATGGTAATAAAACCTTTGACATCAGTACTGCTTGGGACCTGCCTGCCGTATACGCCAAAGTGAACCAAAGGAACCAAGCCGCACTGATGAGTATACGGTTCCTGCTGATACGAAACCCCTACTTTTATATAGAAACTTATTTTTTAAAGATTTTTAGAGTGTAAGAGTTTTTTTCCACTCAATTCTCGAGCTGCGGACTTGGCAGCACACTCGTTCAATTTCATGTTGACTAAATTCGATATGAATTTATTTCATAGCAAAACTCTCTAAGACTTACTTAATTTAGCCAAAACACGAAATGCGGATAAACTCAAATACACTATACTAAAGAACAGGTGCAAAAGGGAAAGGTTTTATTACCTAGGTACCATAACTACTAAACTGGCCGTACATGAGGACATCATAATCGGGTATTAATAAATCAAGGAGCAGTGCTTTATTCAGATCCCCCAGATATTGATCCACTGACGTCTGATATAAAATAAAGCGCCCATCTTTCAACTCTATTGTGAAGAGTGATTATCTATGGCTGCGAAACATAAAAGTTCACTTAATTCATTACACTCCGATTGTCAAATTTTGTAAATAGGAGTATTAATGTCGAGTCCATAAAAATTTTCTGGGGGTGTATAGCCAGTACACAATCTAGAACAACTGAGTCCAACATGTAGAACTTTGGAGACAGTTATGTCAAAATAGTATGGGGATGTAGAAATCAAGAGTGGAAAATGAAATTAAATTAGCCACAAGCAACAACGTAATAAATTCCAGATATCAAGGTAGGGACTATATTGGCCAAGCAGGTATTAGAGCTGAAGGTATCCGGATAATTTACTATCCGGATTATCCGAGATAATTGGGATCCGATTTCTCAAATCCAGGTATCCGGATAATTCGAATCCTAGTATCTGGATCCCAACTATCCGGATTCGGATCCGAGCTATCCGGATCCAGACTAAGCAAAAAAAGATCGAAATTTTCTCCAGATTGATTGTTGCATTGGGAAAATATAAATTCCATGATATTTTCATTTTGTCAATGAAACAACACAATTTTGAAGCTTTTTTGCCTAGGTTGGATCCGGGTAATATGAATCCGGATAGTTCGGATCCGGATCTCAGAAATCGGGTAGTTCGCAGATCCAGGTATCAGGATATCCGGATATTAGCCAATCTGGATCCAATGTTCAGCTCTAGTATGTATATGAAATACAGGGTGACATATAATCAGCAGAAGAGAGGGGTCATTTTAATTGAAACCGTATCAACAGAAAGATCATTGATTGAGCTGAAATAGTGGAACACGTAACGGAGCTGTTTAAATTTTTAAAGAATGTTTTCTAAGATAAAATAATTTTTTGAACGAAAAGTTAAACATAAAAAGGCAGCTAATCAAAATTATTTACTCTAACATATTGACGGTATGTTGAGATGGCGAAGCTGTAAAAAATAATTTATGATGAAATACTTCTTGAAGAAGGGAAACGTCGCTTGATCGAAATTTTCTCACAGTTTGAAACTGGAAAGAAAGCCTACTAATGAGTTTAAAAAGATAGATGGTCGCAAGAAAATAGAGAGGACCCAAAATAGCTTCGGAAATTCAACAAAAGTTGCGGTCGATAAAAATAAAGCATCAAATCGAAAATTGAGTATGGAGTTCAGCATTTTCAAAGAAAGGAATGCTGACTAAGTACAGAATTTTTCGCAAAAAATATTTCAAGAACAATGTTGAGATCATTCTCGATGTCGGATACTATTTTGGTTTTGCTTGGAACTTCTTACAACATACGGTTTACATTCAAGACACTTCACTGATCTGACCTAACTTAGACCCGTTTCTTTATGAATAGCAGGAAAAATATTACATCAACTTTAAGTTTCAAATGACGACATGAATAACAACAGTACCAACACTTCTTTATTTCAACATAGAGGAAGATCTTTGTGTACGGTATAACAATATTGTTGTCTATATATCCTGACATAACATTTGATTGCACTTGTCTTAGAATATACAGACAACAGGAAGTGTGATAAGCCAAATTTAGCGTAATTTAATTCTGGTTGTGTTAGTATCTGTTACCGCTGCAGTGAAAGTTCAGTACAGGCGTATAATATAAATTAACATAGACAGGGGAATCAAGTTAAATTACTTTGATTTTCATATTAAGTTTTCACTTAAGAGGAGTCAGTACTTAGCAAAAGTTTCAATTTAGATACCAGCGAGCCGTATGCAACAAAATTTACTATACATAGGTTTGTGTCCTGATAGTGAGAAAATTCATATAAAATTAGCTTAGACCTAGACCACAAACCACATTGGAGACATCTAGCGTAAAAGATAGAAACCCAAAATGCGACAAAACTATATAATTTAAGACGAAATATGAATGGTTGTAGTTCAAATAAATGGAAAATTATTAACGAGAATTAATTGTTCTAAACTTTTTTTGCACATAATTGTTACATATACTATTTGGCTTTGTATATAAAAAGCTTTCAATGAAATATTACAATTTCTCGTCGGTGAAATATCGGGAGGAAAAACAAGTACTATTAGAGCCAAATAATTAAAATAACGCAACTAAATATGAAAAAACTCGACGTTATTCACTAGATCTAGGCTTTATCTTTCTAAATTAGTCACAATCTAAAGAAATGAGAATACCTACTAACAGGAATTTGATTTAAAAAATTTCAATTTTTAACATTTTTTAGAAGTTTCTGAGCTCCACCCCAAATACATTTTTTTTTTATTTTTCGCAACGTTATTCACTAGACTTCTTCATTATCTTTCATTTAAGGTATAAATCATTATTTTGCTAGAAATAGTTTGCCAGAACTTTGCATTGAAAAATGTACAAAACTTGCAAATCTTGGTGCTGACTCCTCTTAAGCTTAGTATGGAGTTCAAGTATTGGTAAAATTTAACGTGGTCTCCAAAAAATAGCATTTTAACGCTGGTAAAAATGTGACGTAAGTGTTATGTGGAGAAAATGAAGTTACAGCTGTTAAGATTACAATTAATCGGAAAAATTTTAAGTAATTATTATTTATAAAGGACATAAATCATCATATCGACGACAACAATTTTGCTGCGGCAGGTCTAAGTGTGTATCGTCGTTAAGAAAATCTCAGGGAAAAACTAAATAAACTCGCTTTGTGAACAATTAAAAAAATTTGAAAGTTTTATCAGCATTTTAATACTCCGCCCATTAAAATCTTCAGTAAAATGAATGGAGACTTACAAGACGCCATCTATCAAATAATAGAAAAAAACGGGACTTTTTACCAGTGAACTCCGTACTGGACTAGTAAAGACCTCAGTAAATTTTTGCTTGGGATTTTACCAGCAGTAACATTTATAAGGAAATGTCACTTTTTACCTGAACTCCGTACTGTTTTACTCGAACTCCGTACAAGGCTTAAATTTTAACTTAATAACAAAGGAATATATGAAATTTGAATGAATAAATATTTCCAGTACCGAATATTGGTGTCATATGTAAGAAATCTTATAATTTAGATTAAATCATACTATATTACATAATTTTTGCTAAGGCTTGCGTATACTATACAGAATATTTAAGTTTATGTATTGTTACAGCTATGTAAGTTAAAAAAGCACTAGCTATCTGTTGCATTCATACAGTAGGAATTCATGAGCATTGGATTATGAATAGAGCAATGAAGGACCTAGTACAATTATTTATCGTATATCTATTATCTCTCGTATATCTATTTTTGACTTCGAGCAAATAATTGGGTAAACCTATAATCGTCTGGCCTCTTTGTTTAAACAATATAATACATTACTAAGTTTCCTTACACCTTTAGCCACAACAATATAAGCGTTATCGAGCTATATTTCCTAGAATTAACATTCACGCAAGTTTAAGCATCCTTAAATGTAGTAATTTAAATTGTAGCTCAAAACGATTAATGAGTCAGCAAAAAAGCACTATGAGAATACTAAGAATTATATTTCAGAAGGTTAAAGACTTGCATCATCAATATTAAGAAAGGATATCGCTTCTGGTTTCAGTACACTTTATGTTTGAAAATGCTTTATATCCGTGCATAAAAAATGGTAATTACAAATCATTTTTCTATCTTTAGGAAGAAATTCTGGCCGTCTTATTGCCTTCAACCATCTATTTAGCAAATCGGCATCTTTTGGGAATCACAAATTATTCATATAATAAATTACAAAATTTATTAGTGAAGAATTTAAAATTGAAATTTATATTCTAATACATATCTAAGGCATATAGAATACAAGATATTCCCATTACGAACCACGTTCCGCCATTAGTGACGAAATATCGTAAAAGTGTATAAGAAAGTTCGGTACATAGAACACAATACTCTCTTTCCTCTTTTTGGCTTTCCTATAAACATGTATAGACATTAGTCAAAGAATTACGTCACAGGCTATCAGCTGCAATATGTCAAAAGTTTAATGGGAATACCTTGTCTTCTATATACTTTGATGCATGTCAATCAATATAAAATAATAATAATGAAATATTATCACGCATTTATTTCCTTTTTCATATAAACGTTTTATTGTTTAAAAATATTTCCAAGGCCAATGTAGGCAGCTACATTCGATATCATCAGCCCACGGAATTCCATGACGGAACAGCGGCATATACAATGATTACTCAGCTGAGAGTTTTTGTTTGAAAAATCGTAGTCATTTGGTTCAGATAAATTTTCTTAAATAATTTTGTTAGGAAAGGTATAAAAATTTTATTTCGTTTTGGAATTTAAGAAAGCCAACTTAAGATTATCAGAACATAATTTTTCTGTAGAGATATTCAAATCAAACTTTTGTCAGTTTTACATAAGAACACTGCAAATGTTTTAGAATGTTAGGACTCCGTTGGGACTCGCATATTGTAGTGCGGGAGTCTGTTTCATGGCTTGTGAAGTATTCTCGAGGGTCTTGAATTTGCCCTTAACTACGCTTTGTGTGTATTGACAGCTGAATCTATTTTATTTCATATTCATTTTACTATTAAAAACTATTTGAACACTGTTAAAAACTTGCTCAAACTGTGTTCAGTCTCCTGATTGTATTTTACTGATTTTTTTTTCACAAAACTTCTCATTTTCTTCCGTTCCAATCTCACCCTAGTTACTATTGTATAATTGAATAATCATAAAATTTCAACCAATTCATTAACGTCAAATAAATTTTATGAAGAAATTTCAGATCATTTACTTAAACAAGTAAAATCCAATGAAAAATTATTCTTCACCTCTGAGACCATCCGTTGAATTTATAAAAATCTGTCAAGGTGGCGCCTATCTGACTAAAAGAATGCTTTTTCTAGTAATGGCTCTACAGTCCTTTTCTACACGATCCCTTGTATCAATTTAGTTATGAAAAGAATCCTTAGAAGGAGTATCATCGGCACTACCAAATCCAATACAACAGCAGGTTGCAGTGTGTGAAATTTTTTTATGGGTTTTTCGGAAAACAAATAAAAGCAGAAAACGAAATTGTTTTCCCTGCTGCAGAACTAAATCATTTTATCCGGGGATTCCATCTAAACACGTCTTTTTGCCACATCTTGTATACTGCAGTGAATGCCTAGACCTACACTCTCATGAGAGTGAAAATCAAATTATATAAAAAAAAAAAACACGCAATTCCAGGAAAAACTCCAAAAACCTTTCTCCGGAACACTATTTCACATGTCCTGTAATAAAAGGACACATCCTTACTACACCCGATATGCACACCTGATTTCTTTCCAGAAGAAGGAAAAAGCCTGAATATGGCAATAAATTTTTCTTCTTGTAGCTAGCGGTTATCAGGAGGTGATATCGCGAAGAGCTGGATATATTCAACAAGTGGGCTGCGAAAGTATTGAATTTGTGCCTTTTTGCCTTAGCCAGAGCTGGGTACCTACTTACTATATACACTCTATACAAGAAAGGATTTGTTGTAATAAATTTCTTGAAGATTCCCGTTAGTTTCTCTGGACTGAATATTAAATATTTAATTCAGGAAACTTCAGTCTAGCAATTGATGGTAGCCAGGATTTGATGTGAAAATGAAAGTGCAGGATCAATGGCTAGAAATTAAATGGACACGTGACTTTGATAGAAACCTGCATGCCTTCTTGGAATATATCCGGAGATGGTTGATTAACGTTATGACATGTCCCTAGTGAATGCTGTTTTTGTCTTTTTTTTTTGTCTTAATAAATGTCCTGCTTCTGTGGATTGATCTAATAGAAGATTTCTAGGAAATTGTACCTTTATTTTTTGATACAGGATCTTTATTCATTAATCACATAGAAAGGACAAACATAGTTGAAAAGTGTGACAACATATTGCGCGGCCACAGATGGACCTATTTGATCAATTTATACATTACTTGAATACAGTCAAATACTGCATATGGCTAGTTTCGTAGCATCCTGAGCGATGTGTATCTTATTCTGAGATAAAGATTTTATTTTTGTTGAATGTTTTTGCTACAGCGTTGTTAAATAATATCATTTCTGAATAATTGGCAGCAATCAGTGGCTTAAACAAAAGATTTCAGCTTAAACGAGTTTGCAAAAATTAAATAATGAGTTTCATGCCTAGGAATATTTTGATACCATGTGTCTTTTGAGATCACAGCTTTAAAGGGCTTAATGGATCACTTTCCGTTGCGTAGACATATAAAGATAGACCTCACTGGTGCACTGAGCAGGAGAGAAATGTCCTCGAGCTAGGGCTGGAAGTAGGTAAGTAGTTTGAGATATTTTAAATCAACTTAGATCAAAGTCGTCAACTTGTTTGGTTTATCGTGGAATTCTCCAATTGCTTGTCATAGAAAAGTCAGAAAGTGCTAAGTTAACCTTAAAAGCGAGTTTTCACAAAAAAGTTTAATTCTTTAATTACTCTATTATTCCGATATGATATTCATACAAAATGTAGGGGACATAGAAACTCTTGATCTTTTGGGAGGCTTGAATGTGAAGAATACGATGACAGATACGCTAAAATAAAACGTCGAAAGATAAGGGATAAGATTAATCATTTACAGTTGCCTCCAAAAAAGTTCGAATACTAACACTTTCGTATAACCTTAAATTTAAAAGTAATTACTTTTTTAGATTTTCTTATATTTTCAGGATTAGGGAGGAATGTTTAGTAATGATTCTTGAATCTGTAAAGTTTTGTGAATGTAAAACCCAAGCGACTATTCCACCAATCCTTCAATTATACGCTTCCATAAATTTTCTCGCTAACAGAGGGTATGAGATGAGCCCATTTGTGCTGTAATATCAAGCTACAGGACTCTTAAGAAATATCTTCTAGTAATCATTGAACATTGGGAATAACAAAACTATATGAAGCAAACGACTATTTCAAAAGGCCGCGTAGTCAGTCCTGGTAAAATTATGGAAAAAATAGTTTTGTTTAAAATGCATAGATAAAATTTGGTGAACACTAATTAGACAGACATAATTCTATTTTTGTTGGTCGGTATCAGTGTACTGATTAAAAATGGACGGCTATGTGACATAATTCCTTCCCCGTATCGCTTTACTTATTCATCTTCCCAAAATATCGTTAACATTGATCACAGGGTTAAAAAGAAGAAAAAAAATCATTATACTGGAATAACATTCGAAGGCTGAGGAAGACAAAGATTTGTAACAGAAGACAAAAACACTTTTGGCGCTCAGCAGTTTAAAACTAAGATTCATAACTCTTAATTGCCATCTCTGGTATCATTTTGAAAAGTCGTCAATATGATCTGGTGTTTTTGCGTGAATAATATCGAAACAGCTGCAAATTTCTTCTGCGACTCCTAGGCTACTAGCCACAATAGGCTGTAAGATCTAGAAATGGCACCTTCCATTACGAGGAGATGTAACAGAAATGGCCCTCAAGAGACCTGCAGATTCTATCAAATATCTCAAATTTTAGTAGGAGCCTCAGATTCAGGTTAATTTCGCAAAAGTTCCTAATAGTTATATATGGGACTAGTTCAGGGGAAATTCCGTCATAATAATTGTTTTTATGTAAGGTTAAGGTTAAGAGTAGATGCGATCAGGCCATTAGGACCATATGGACACCGCGACCAGAATTGATTTGTTGTGCCTTTTTTTTCAGGTATAAATAGAGCTTAAATTTTTCGAGCATTATAAAAATTATAAAATTTTGAGAAAAACAGAGAAACAATATGATACATAAAAATCTACAGGGTTGCAAAATGACTTCATTCTCGAGTAAGTTCATCACCTTTAACGTGTTGCTCATGCTTTCCACAGCGTTTGTGGTAATTCGAAAGGGGAGAAAAATTCCGTGGAAAAGTTACGACAAATTCTACGCCTAATGTTACCAATGAAGAAAGACCACTGCATACCGCACGGATGGCAAGACGGCTGGACTGGCTCTTCTCATTGATCTTTGGCGTGTGAGCTGGATCTGGAGAACCATCTGGTCAGTATGCTATTTGATGCGATGGTTCCAGAGCTTCGTTTCGGGCGTCACTTCTTTCTGAGTTTTCCTGTAAGGAAATCGTGGACTGAGGGAAGTGCCTTATCGAGCCTTCCTCGGTCCGCTCTTAAAATTTTCTCCGACGGCTCTCTCACGACTGAGTGAGCATGGGGCAGGCGTTTATCTTTATGAACCTGACATTGGGATGGAGTACTCATTTAGAAGACACCACTGTCTTCCAGGCTGAAATGTTCGCTATCGCAATGGCAGCAAAGATAGTTCTTGATATGGAGATCGATGGAAAGGGCAATGCTATCCTTTCTGATAGTCAATCAGCCTACATGGCTTTGAGTGGTCCTCGGATAACATCTAAGTTACTGGGGGATTGAAGGTCGTCTGTGGATAAGTTGCGTATCCCCAACAAGGTGTCCTTTCAGTGAGTTCCTGGTCACATGGGATCATTGGGAATGAAAGGGCTGACCTTTTAGCTAAGGCTGGCTTTGATTCTCCATTCTCTGGACCGGAACCCCCCGCCGTAGGCGTTTCCACCTCGAGTATCGCGTCTCTCATCAAAGTGGGTATTCATTGAAAGTATCAGCAGAGTTTAGAGAACCTGGGCAGGTGCACAAATCTGTTTCTTGATGGGCCAAAATGGGGCTTGGAAGGAAACAATGTAGAACTGTGGTTGGTATCATCACTGGCCACAGCTCGCTTTACGCTCATCTAACAAGGATGGGAGTTGTTGACACCCCTGATTATCTGTCCTGCCCTGAAGGAGGGCTTGAGACAACCGAACACTTTTTGTGTGCTTGACCCACCTTCGTCAGAGCAGGTTGGATACACTGCCCGCCTATCTGTAGAGGAGTTGAAAAACCTTTCTTAGCAAGCCCTGATGCGCTTCATTAAGAGGACAAGAAGGTTTTGCTGATAGGGCACAATGGGCCGCTTTGGCCTCCGTGCATGGGATCTCTCGTCCCCAGGCCTTTAAAAAAAAAAAGTATTCGTGCATGGTATAACCGTTTCATTCTTGGTAATGATATGACACGTCAATGCATCGCTATCCAAAAAAATGATGTCTGCGTAGTGTCAAAAGACGGATGGACCAGTTGTCATAATCGCTTCAGTAAGTTTATAAAATTTTGAAATATTTCACATGTATAGAGGCTGTGAAATAGAAATTCATCCCACAAATTTGGGATATTTCCTGGGTCCGTCTATGGAAAGTCGATATTATTCAGGTAGCTAAAATTCGTTTGGATAGGTCAAGTCAAAGATGATGCTGCTACCATGCGGACACCAAGTCTAGTGCGTGAACTTAGAAATGGCTTGTTCTTGTTATCGGTAGCAATAATGACTATCCTAATTATTAGGGTGCTTCATGAGTTCGGCATAATAGAGAAGACAAAATATTATCGGTAGCACCATACTGAAAGCTTGACACCAAATATGGATCAACAGTTCGTAATTTTTTTCTAATGTGGTGAAATAATAGTTCTAACTATGGCGTACTAGTTTCTGGTTAGGATAGATATGATTTCAACTGGTTAAATCTAATTTATCTATTTTTGAGGAATTCACAAGAATTTCACTGTAATGAAAGCAGATTTATACATTGTTTTTTTCTGAGTCTGGAAAAATCTCTTGTTTGATTCGAGGTACTTGATAAGTATATAAGGTCTTAGGTCCGCCAAATGCTATTGATATTTCCTGCAAACATCCATTACGATAGGGGTCCCAATAACTAAGACCACAACGTATACAGAAGAGATTGATACTAGACAGGATACACTAAGGTCACACCTGGATAGCAAGTAAGCTCTGTGTTTTCCATAATTCGATGGTGCCATGTCCATGCGTTGGGTTAAATTAAATTCCCTTTTTACTGGAGACAATAATCTCGAAAAGTCAATTATTTCCGATATCGTGGTCTTGTTCTAGCACGGCGATACGTAACTATACATGGAGTAGAAAAAAAAATGTGAATTTCTTTCACGATAATTTTTTTCTTATAACACAAGGAATATATACCTAAATAAAATCTTTACTCATGAACCTATTCATTGTCTATATCTGATCCACGTAATTGTTGAACAAAAAGTCACACTCCATATACCTATAACATCCTAATTACACAGGTATCAGAAAGAAAATCCATTTCTCAGTCCCGATAGCTTTCTTGAAGTGTTCCCGTGGTAGTGAAAAAAAAAATACTTAAAAACATGTAAACACGGCAAAATTACGACGACGACAAGTTTACCTGCACGAGCTCAGGAGGAAACGATATAGGAAGGTATTCACAGAGAGATTCTTCAGCTTCCTCGCTTCCTAGTCATATAAGACGAAATAAAATGCGAATCTGATTCCATGATTCTCCAAAAGTGCCTGCATTAATTAGTACTGAGGCGTAAGTGAAGCAAATGTATATATCTCTGCTTTCAAAAGATACCGTCACCACTGTTTTCAGTTGGAGTCCGTGATCTGAGTCTCAGGTAAGTACTTTGGTGAATGAAAACCGTGTTCAATACCTTTAAGTTACAGGTATAGCAGCCGAACACTAAATCGGTAATCTAGATTGGGAGAAATGCTCACTAGAAAAGATGTAGAATAGTTGAGATGGTGCGAGGAGTCTACCAATCTGAATCGTGTCCAACTAAATTTAAGTTATTTTCTGTTTTTGTTGTTGTTACATTCGGATTGTTTTACAATAATAGTTTTGGGTTCTGAAGGAAATTTATAGTAAGGATACTTAACGTTTTCCCAGAGTATTGCATTTTACTGAGCAGTCTTTATTTAGCAATGGAGAAATCCAACTAACCGCATTATGATTTATATTCGAAATTCTGTACACTACCACCCGCCGTCCTAGGTTTGCCATTTACTTAAGTAAACCTTTACAAAGCCGGAAACTCTATCTTCCTACGTCCTTCTTCTATATGGACAATTACGTATGGATCTTCGTTGGCTGTATAAAAAGTGAACTAAACTAGAGCACGACCACGAGTAGAAGAGAATCTCATAAAATAACATAAAAAAAGGAGAGGAATTTAATAATGATGGTCACGTGGCTTCTAAGGATCTATAAACTTCCGCTTTTAGTGTCATACTTGATTAATGGCACACACTTCCGGTGCGTATAATACTTTTACCCTACAGGAGTCTATAGTATATGCCTTTTATGGTTTTTTACTATGCCTATTCGGTTGACGACAAAAAAGTTTGTTTACGCGAAAATTTAACCCAGGGGGTTCGCAAAACCATTGTGACACTATGGATTACAGTGATATATGTATGTTGAATATCCAGTTAGGAGGTTTAGAAGGGGGCAGGATACTTAAGAAAAGGAAATTTTGGCGATTTTCAAAATAAAATTGAAATATCATCGAGCCAGGATTAGAATACTTTTGTAGGGTGGGCCAGGGATAATTGGCAAAAATATTTGATAGATATTAGCAGTGATTGGAATGAGTAGGAGGAGATTTATTAAGAACAGATCTATAATTATAGGATAAATAGGGAAGGATAATCATTTAAATGTAGATAAAACTGTAATAGATTGAAACGTAGACAAGTAATACCTAAATATCGATAGCTATAGGAACAAAATAAGGGGAGATAGTATGAATATGAGATGAAATTGCAACGAACCTATATAATAGTTACTGATTTCAGTTGAAAAATTTATATGCGCAAGATTTAAGATGTGACAAAAAAAGAAAAAAAAAAGAAAAAAAAGGTTAAGACTTTAACTCATGCCCACCTGTTTTTCTTTATCCACCTGGTTTCTTAACTATCTACCTGGATGTTAGGAGGGACTTTGACTCAAAAGATATAGCTGTCATGAATTATTTTCGTAATCAATTCTACCTATTCACATTCACTACTTTATTAAAATAACTCTAAAGACCAAGAGTAAAGTTGACAGATTTTTAAATCAATAATCAATGTAACGAAAACTGATTTTTATGCTTTAATTAGAGATAAGGAATGCCACAGAAATATTTTCTAAAAGTCTAATTTTAACAAGTGCATGTGTATTTTTAGTCCATTTTTATAAACCGTACTTCAACTTACTGACTTTTAATTCACTCTGTGTATACCATTTTCAGACTCAATTAAACCTTTTCCAGAAGGAGTTAAACCTTTTCCAAATGAATTAAACCTTTTCCACATACAATTAAACCTTCTCCATAAAGAATTAAACAAAATCCACCAACAGTAAAACTTTCTTATCTCACTAATGCTATTTTCTGTAATCAAAGTAAGGCTGTGGTCAACAGATGTATGGATGCGGGCATTCAACTCGCATTTTTGAAAATACTTGATCTATAAGATTAAGCACAGGTGAATATGGTGGAAGTAATTGAAGTCGTAGGTTATTACAGGTGGCAACAAGCTCTCGAACCTCTTAAAAATTTTACCTAAGGAATGAACAAAACAAATAAAAAATCATTGGTTTAATTGTTTATGAATTTAGTTTTACTGTTTGTGGCTTTTGCTTAATTCTTTATGGAGAAGGTTTAATTCTTTGTGGAAAAGGTTTAATTCTTTTGGAAACGGTTTAGTTCTTTGTGGAAAGGGTTTAATTCTTTTGGAAAAGGTTTAATTATTTCTGGAAAAGTTTTAATTCTTTTTGAAACGGTCCAGATCGGCTGACCCGAATCGTAGAGTATGAGACTCTTAATCTAAGGGTCCTCGCCTCGAATCAGTCCTTGGGCGCACATTCTCCTTTTATTTCTTTTATTTAAATCACTAAAATAATAAATTAAATTTAATTAAATTAAATTTACAAATTTGCATTAAAAATGGGAAGTAATTTTTTCATTCTAGAGTTTCGTTTCGATTTGCATTTAATTATTTCAAAATTTTCAAGGTACATAAAAAAGGCAAAGTCCGTGTAATTGAAGTTGAGCTCTTAATGATTATTAAAATACTAAATTAAATCACAATTTGATGCCTAATTTTGTTTGTTTTCTTGTACCTTGAAAATTTTAAAATTTATACACGAATGCAAATCGAAGCTAAATTCTAGAGAACTTTTGTAATTTATTCTCATTAAGTGAAAAGAAAAATTATTTTAATTATGGCCACCTGTATTTTGTTATTGTTTTTAATTATTATTTTAATTCTGAATAAAAATTAATTTTCGTTACTATATTAAATTTCATTGTTTTACTTGTAAAATAATTAAGAATAATATTTAAAGTAAGCAGTTTTAAGTGATCCTTAATCACACGAAGAAGAGGTCAAATTGCCAAATTTTATATTCCATGCCGGTTAAATTTTTGAATTTTGTCACAAGTATTGCAGTCGGGTAATCATGTCATATCATCAGGGTAAATTCTTTGTAACAAACTTTGAGCAAAGTAATCTAAGAATAACTTTTAATTGGCTGTCATAACACATTAAATTGGGTGTTGCCACTGTGATATTTTTTTGTAAGAACGGTTGAAATTTATATGAAGCGAAGATAGCTATTGGCAATTTTGAAAAGTGTACAAATGAGAAGAAATACTGCTACATTATGTTCTATATAAGAATACAGGTGTCTACGATGGAAAAACAGTTTAGAATATTTTGTGAAGGTTGCTGTGGCAGAAAGAATTCAACTAATTAACCTAGGAGGTTGGAAGCTACAGATTTTTTTTAGGTTTATTAATATCGACTATGAAATTAGCTGATTATACTAGGAAATTCAAAAGTTTTTTAAGTATGAAAGTTTTAATAATTTGGGAATTATTATTGTACATATGGCATCTAATTAAAAGCGTCAAAAGTGTCCTTCACCTTCACGCATTAGTTTTTGTTAATTTTCCCTGAAAAAATTTCTAGAATTTTACACTTTTAAAACAATGAGCGATGAGAATTTTCAATATTTTTTAGAGAAACACATAAATGAATTATTTTTGGGGTCAACCTTGACCCCGGGTAGTAATGAAGGGTTAAATAAAATTTTATTGCTGTTAGAGTATAAGAACAGTATCTCTGGATTTCTTTTCAAACCCCTTTCCATTTTGAAAGGATACATTTATATATTTTTTTTTTCGAAGCAAAAGACTTTAAACCTATCAGTCTCTCCTCCTTCATGCTGAAGGTCTTGGAGAGACTGATAGAGGTACACATAAGAAGTATATGGTAGGGTGGCAGTGAAAGCCAGCATACCTACACAAAAGGGAAATTGGTAGAGTCAGAACTACATGCAGTGGTGTCCGTTGTTGAGAAATCCTTAGAATATGAGGAGTACACTTTGGGTGCTTTCCTGGATATTGAGGGGGCTTTCAATAAAGTGAAGACGGAGGTTATATATAATCCGCGCTATCCGGATGATGGCAAGGGGTTGGTGGATGGAGAGGAGTTTTGGGCACTCCAATATACTCCAGAAGATAGACTGTAGTGATTGCAGGGAAGAAACAGACTACCAAGTACCCATCTTGACTTTTGATGGGGATGTCAATTCAATGATGCCCACCAGGTGTGGCTGGGAGGATAAGGACGTGGTCGTAACATCTGATCTATATTTTTACGGATGGTTCCAAGACTAGTGCGAGCACAGGGGCTGGAGTGTACTCTAGAGATCTACAGTGGCACGAGTCTTACAGACTGCCTGACAAATGCTGTGCTTTACAGGCAGAGCTTGCAACGATTTACCAGGCGGCAATATTGGTATCCATGTGCAGAGAGCCCGCACGGCACCCAGGCAGCCATCAAGGCGCTGGATGATGGGCTGGTAAAATCAAAATTGGTGCAGCTATGCAAGGCCTGCCTTGAGGAATTGACTATAAGGCACAAGGTGACCCTATGATGGGTACCTTGCCATAAGTATATCTCAGGCAACGAGATGGCTGATGAGTTGGCCAAAAAGGGGTCCGAATTGGATAGCACCGCAGTAGTAGCTTATGTGAGGATCTCAATCCGAGCATTTAAAAGAGAAAATCATCAGAGGCGCCTATCAAAAGGCAAGCATCCGGTGGACCAGTAGGGATACCTGCCGTATTGCGAGGCAATTGTGGCTTCCATATGACAGAGAAAGAGGTAGGCTATTCGGTAGCTACTTTTTTTCAAGTCAGGGTGAGCTGCAAAGTATAGTAATTAGATGTATCCTGAGTTTTCTGAAAGAAGCAGGATGGATCTAGGTTAAAGGCCTCAGGTAAATCCTGAAAGCAGAATGGATCTGAGGCTTGTAAGGTTATTCCATGGGGACTAGGGGCACAATGGACCCATTAGAGGTCTAAGTGATGCAGGCTAGTCATCTGGCGGCACCCCTCTTACATAACATAATCTATATATTCTTTTTATTTCCCAAAGCTGCATCGTCTAATTCATATAGTTTCCAGGCATTTGTTTCTTAAAGAATTTTAGCAATTCAATTTTTGTTGAATTACCGTCAAATGCGATATTATTTTCTGTCAACCATTGAATCAGCTTTTATTGATGGCTCCTCCTTCTGCAATAGGATCTTTTAATCCTTCTGTGCTGCTTAAGTCACGCGAAGAGTAAATCTTGAATGATTTTGATAAATCCATGTTTCATATAAATAGCAAAATAGTCTGGTATTATTAAATCGACGAAGTTTTTTTTTTGTTCTATTAAGTCAAGCTCAGAGGATATTCTATGATCAAAAGAACATATTGGTAATGCCTTGCTGTTTTATTGCATGTATATACTTTATTCACAATCAAATTGATATAAATGTTTCCCGTCTGTGGAATGTATATAAGTATCAGTTTTCATTGCACCGACTTATTTGGCTTAAGCCAAGCTTCTTTTATCGTACAACACATTGGCTCATGATTGTGTCGGCCTAGTGCTAAGTTTCACTAGCGCCCACAAATCTAGTCAAGGAATTATAGTGATGAAAGGAGACATTAGAATAGGAATGTTGCTTAATGAGTGAGTAATATTTTTGTAATCCTTCCAATATTGTAGGCCTATATAGACCTTCGTGTACTGGTGTAACTAAGAATGTATTCGCCCCCATAAATAAATGCTACTAGGCCACCGGTTAATTTTTCTATTTTCTACACTTTATGACTAATAAGTTAAACAAAACTTTCCTTCTTCACAATGCCGTTAAATATAAGATCAAATATTTCGTGTTGAAAAATTTTAAAATTCCCTCAAGTTCTGAACACTGCTCAAGGACACGACCCGCCATATAAAACTTTTCGATATATAGGAGATGAATATTCTTTCTATTATATGTTCTTTGATTTTACGTTTGTACTGAGAATTCCATCACAGATAAGCGGAATTCTTATATAACTAAAATTTCACTACGCTTGTTTTCGTTTATCACTATTCCGGTGTTATATATTCCAAGGAAGTCAGCAAAATACTTCTCGGAAAATAATTTACAGTTTTTCAGTTTCAGGCGTACCTGACATATAATAAGAATGGACTAAGCCATCCTATCTAATTCCTATAGTCAAAAATGGCACAAATTTAGGGTAAAATCTATTTGTCTCTTTCAAGCTCAAAATGTACGCTGAAATGTAACCAATGTTGGGAGCAATACGGCTGTATTAAATAGAATGCATTGGAATTGACATAAAATTCAGACAAATATATCTCTTATATGAATACGTCTATCTCTTTCCAATAGATTTTTGAGTTAATTAAAATAAATTAAATTTCTTAAATATATTTTTTTTAAATTAATACTATTTTACAATATTCTCAGTGTTCCTATTCGGCAAATAATAATAAATTATGAATCGTTTTACAATTGTACGAAAATAAAGGATTTTCACAGCCTGTTCAAAATTTGTGCCATTTTGGAAGCAAGAACGCTCTGTCCATTCTTATTATACGTCAGTGGTTTAAATACAGAGAATAAATAAAAGCATTTTCGACTTTTTTATTTTTCTATCATCACCACTGTCTAGCCAGTATATTTGCAGCTTCTTAAAGCCTATGATGGTATGAACACGTTTTTGGTTGGAACTGAAATGATGCAGAGTTCATATAATCTGTATTCAAAGACCGAATTTAAAATTGAGTGAATCTAGCTATTTATTAATCCAGCGTTGTTATTTTCTGCGGTTTCATCACTACATATGATAATATTTATTTTGTAGGCTTTGGTGGACCCCCTAGACACTGTGGGCCCGTTAGTTACGATAGTACTTTCGTGACACTGATTGAGTTATGCGTACCAACTATTTTACCTTAAAGCAAAACTGCCAGAAGTGCGTAATTGTCGAAGTCCAGCATAAATTCTTCTTAAACACGAAAAAAATAATTGCTGTGCACCTTCGCAGTTAACATTGTTTAGAGATGAGTAAAATCATGAAAAGATGGAGGATGATTTGGTAGCGATCCTTATGCTAGTTAGATACGTAATGGAGCCTCATTTGGTGAAGAATTTTTGTTTGTTTAATAATAAATAAATTGCTGAGAGGTAGATAATGAAGTGATGCGTCCTCTAGGGAGATTAATAAATTGTGCTTCTCTTCGTAGTTCATTAAAACAATTCAGTTTTCTTAGTTTAGAGATCTCCAGAATGAATTAGCTTAACATGGTCCAGGTGTGATTTATGGAATATTGCACTATTCTACGCCTAGTATTTTTAAATATTGAAAAAAACATTTGAAGCAATCTTGTCATCTACAAAAAGATTACAGGTAGTGTCCACGCCAACAGACAGTTGACAGTAGCTGGTGATCATCAAACCAGCTAAGAGTTCGACATCCATTTTACGGTACCTCTGATGCTCCAACGCACTTTCCATTAATAGAATTGCGATGAAATTATTAGATGCGTGTGTCTTTCGATGCTCCTCCAATACATTTACATGCTGGATAATGTCTCCCTTATTCAACCTATATACTTCGTCCCTTGGATACTTACCAAGTGGATAGACGTATCTGAGCCTTCGATGGCAACAAAGCCTTACAGATTGATCGGATAAATTTCCAGTTAGTTAAGAGAGTAGCGGTACTCATACGCGAGTTTTGACTTCATCACACAACATGTAATAGCCTTAATTGTTGTCTGACTATCAAAGGAGATAATAAGAGTTTGTTATTATAAGTTCTATTTAAATTTGTGCAGTCATAAGTCAGTATTGAATAAACCTAGATCTCGCTGAACTCTATCAAATCAAGTCTCACCATTATCAATTACGGCTCTCTTTCCAAGCTCCAGCCCTGACTCCTGTTCTAGCTTTTCACTCATCCGTCTATCAGACATGTACTCTGATTCAGATAGTCTAGAAATTTCAGGCCTTTCGGTCCTCTATACCACTATTTAAGTTAACTGAAATTGAGTAGAGAAAGTTTCGTCAGTGTATAGTTTGATGCCATTACTAGTTTGGAAATTATTTGAAGGACCTCCCCAATTGGAGTATGAAGTTTGCCAAGGTTCTTGACAAAACGAATTGCCATATTGATCTTGCATATAGCAGGTTTCAACTCCAAGTAGTGAAGCGGTATTAGATGTAACAGAAATTCCAGTGCTACTGTTGATGCTATGCTCTTGCTTTAAGACTCTCATCAAGAACAACAAAGTGGATGTTGTTAAGAATAAGTGATTCAATTCAAATTTTTAATTGCCAAGAAACACATAATTTTGCCACTAAAAATTATCTACGGAAATTCTTTTTCTCACATATGATTTTTTTTTGTCACAAAACAAAAAAAAATAAATCCCAGCTCGGATTTAACTACAGTAAGCCAAAAGGCAGTTCTAAAAAGCATCCGTAAATTTCTCCTTGCTTTGTTTTGACAATTGTTTCATGCTATACTTACTGCTGTCGTTCGTTTTGGTGCTCCTTTAATATTTGTGCACACAAGTTTGTCTGCTAAACACAATGGAACAATAAAAGAACATGCTCCGTCCAAAAATGGCAAATTTCGTGCACCAAGAAGAAATGTCAGAAAGCAAGAGCTAAACTGCAAAGAAACCGGAACTTTATAACAACAGAAGGAGCGCAGCAGTAGCAACAACAATATCACTAGAGTAGACGCTTATTCTCTAACCAACAACGGTGATGCTTAAAGCTACTACTGCCACTAAGGTACGTGGGTAGATGCCCAGCATATTTACAGATTGTGACCATTGTTTTCCGCCGACTACTGGTAATTCTATGTCCATCTCGACCACGACACTGTGATTCGAATAAAAATTCACCTTTGAACTTGAACAGGACTTGATCATCGGTGATTACTATAAAATATTAACGGGCAACTCACATTCAAAGTACATAATAAATGTCGTAATATCTGTAGGGAGTTGTATGGGTTTTTGGTCGAAACTTGCAATTTATCAATGGTATTTTCCGACATTTTTAAACATTCAAAATTCCTGAACTCATCATCTTGTTCATCTTGATGAACAAAGAAGGATCATCAAATTAATCTTGCCCAGATCGCGCCATGATCATTGATTCAGCGGATAACCCACTAGGTTCTTTACTGTACGAAAATACTATACACACAAACACACATATATATACAACCAGGTATTCATACGATCTAACCTTTTCAAATTTTATGTTTTCTAATTTCTTGTTTTTGCTCGCTATTTTGATCCTTACCCATAACTGAAATCAATCTTAGTCGAAAAATAGACAGCAGGATCGTTGATCATGCTATCCATAACTCAAAGTGGTTAGATAAAATTACCTGCGAAGCGAGAGAAGGATCAACCGATTTCTCGGTAATTTCAGGACGGATCAACAAAAGATGAAATTGCGACACACCTTGGCCGAATCCCTTTTCACTTGACCCTTGTTAGTATGATCTTGATCTGATGCTCATGTTAGAAGTTGTATATGCCTCTGTAATCCAAATGGTGTGATGACTTTCACAAGAAAAATTTTGTTTGACATAACATTTGTGGGTTTCGATTTCGTGGTACCCCAATAGTATTATAGGTTTGAGTTAGTATGTGTATTGTGCAAGGATATGCCATTCTGGATGATCTGGTTAATTGATATGTTTTAGCCTCCTTGTTTGCGCTTGGTGAAAACTGTTTGTGTTTTTTTTTCTCCATTACTTTGTTTTAGAATGACTTGCTTATTGTAGTAGACTTTATTGCGTGTTTTTACTTTCTTTTATCTTCCGCTAATTGATTTGTTTCAAATACGAACATATAATATCTCGTGTAGTTAGTCTGACAAGGCATTTTCACACTAAAATTAGGATCGAGAAGAGATTAAAGCGATTGAATGGCGATGAGGGTATCTTTGTTGACTTGAGTTACTGATGGACAAGGATTAAACAATGATCTTCCAATTTATTTTAAAGACTTAATTAGCTCAGGAGTACTAACTTTGATAGAAGCGCATTTCTGCATTTTTTTTTAGGTTAGAAGCGCCATAATAGTAAGTTGCAACGAAAATGTTGGTATGGAACTATTGACAAGTGGGGGGTGATTATGATCTTTTATCATATTTTAATGTCAAAATATACGAATGAATGAAATGAACTATTCTAAAATGAGTTTTCAATGCATAGATGTCAGAATAAACGCATAAAAGTACGAAAAATTAATCAACTGATGGCAAAAATTATAAACTATGGTAAATAGATATTCTACACCAATTTAGCGCAATGCAAGCGCTTAAATTCGAAAAATATTTTTGAAGTTGTGTATGAAGTTTAATTTTCAGTTTCTTCAAGGTATGTTGAACTGAATAAAGACACAAATAAAGCTGTAGAAAAGTTCATTTAATTTTATCGTATATTCTGAGATTAAAGTACAAAAAAAGATCAGAATCACGCCCCATGTGTAGAATATCAATTTACAATAGTTTAAAATTTTTGTCACAACCTCGGAAGTATTTGACAAATTTGTTGTACTTTTAGGCGTATATTATGACATTTATACATTGCAAGTTTATTTTAGTTCATTTTGTGGTTGATAAAATGAATAAATCAAAATGAATGTGGTGAAAATAAAAGTACGACAAATTTGTGATGAAATGTCAAAATATATGACAAAAATATATACGCCTAAGATACGACAAAAGATTACAATCAACCCCTGCTCTTTCAGAGAGTTGTTTGAATGGTATCCAAATTTACCTTCTCCAGTAATCCCAATGGCACATCCCTATTGGTAAGTTGTTCTTCACTTCTTGACTTGAAGTTCACAATATTTATATATAATGTTTTCGTTGAATTGGAACCCAGTTCGATGATTAGTGGCAATGCAAGAGTTTAGGACATGTTCATTAAAAATAAATTACACTTTCTAAAGCTATTAATAAGTAACTCCTGTTAGGAGTTATAGATCTCACATTGGTACTGGTGATTTGAGTTGATCGGTCGACTAGTTGTCAAGTAGTTTTCAGTTAACCTTGCCATTCGGTTCGAAAAATTTATAATTGCAAATGTAAGCTGTATTTTCATTGACGCCTTAATTAAATAGAAAAGTAACAGAAAAAAGGCATTAATTAGTAAATGGAAAAAAAACTTTCCCAAGCTGAATTCAAGTTAATTCAGGATTTGAAAGCAATTTACAAATTTTGCAGAATGTTCCCTGAAGATTAGGAAAAATCAAACTTACAATTTCGTAAATGAATACAAGTTTTATTGAATACATACCTGTAAAGTAAAGATTAACCTATACTCTACGATTTTTAGCACGAGAACTTAAAATGCCTCCATTCAACACATTTTGAAAACAATTAATTTCACGAATAATTCCTGAAGTGTGTAGCGCAATAATTGATACGCGGAAAAATTAACGATTAGTTTTCAATCGAACTTGACTGTTGCATAGTAAATACTACAGGTTGTTCCAGACTAATATGACTATATTTTGCCATTTGATTCCTCTCGTCCAGACAAGTAAAAAATTGTATGGTAGGGGGGAGGGAAAAATGTCATCCTGTCGAGTTACAGTTTGATTAGTAAAGTATGCTCCTTTTTCAAAAGTACACCCTGTACGGTCTACTTTAAGGTCATACCGAAATTAGATGATATTTTTTTAAAATGACGAGTTTACAGTTACTAAGGGAACAAATGATCTGTGACCTGAATAGGTTAAGAGCTAATAATTTCTTAACCATCATAGATACAATATAAATTAAAGAGGAGACTCTGGGCTTTCGAAATTTTGTAAAAAAAAGTGTATGTTAGTGGGGAAATTTTGAATTTGAAGCGTCATAACGCTAGGGTGAGGGGTGCGGGGATGCTTGAGCAGTTATAGGAAAGGTCATGAAGTTCTGCATACAATACCGTCTTAAAATAGACAATACAGGGTGTGCTTTTGAAGATATACTAATCGCCCTGTAACTGGACAAGGTGACATCTCCCCCCCTCACTTCCTTACAAACTTTTACTTGTATGACGAGAGGAATCATTTAGCAAAATATAGTCATATTCGTCTGTATATGGCACGAATCAAGGTGTAGATTCTGCAGCTTGAACAAATCTAGAACTCGAACGTAGTGTGCAAATTATTTCAGATCAGTACCAACTAAAATATTATTAATCAAATGATATTGGACTATATATTTCGTATGTTGACTTAAGCATTTAAATTTCATAATTATGTACATATTTTCCAATTACAGTATCTGCATCTAATTCGAGCCACTTATGGCCGGTTTCACAGTTCAGGCTTAAGCCAGAGCTTAGCTAAGCCACGGAGGTGGCTTAGCCCAGAACTTAAGCCTACTCGGTTTCACAGTACTTGGTAAGCTGAGGCTTAGTTAAGCCGCAGATGAAAATTTTTAAGTTGTCAGCACTGCTGTAATTGTAAAATTTTGTAAAGGAAAATTGCCATTATGTATTAAAAACCAAGCGAAAGAACGTTTTATTTACCAGTTTGTTGTTTGTGGAAGGATATCAAATCCAAAATCATTGTTGCAGAATGTTTCGACAACGTAAACCATTAAAGCCGAATGTTTCTACAGTCGGAACCGATAATAAAAATCAACGTCATCCCATTTCACGAAATGTTGCGGGCGCACATTTTGCGATATTATATTATACATATCTTGGTCGCTTATATCCTTTGCATCAGATAAAAAACTCATTTTCGTCTTAAACTGTTTGGTTTCTTCCTAAAATGTCAAATGGAATGCTGCCAGACAGTACTCAAAACTGTTAATTAAATAACTATTTTTCGCTTGGAAAATTTCAATTTAGTTTTAAAGTATAACTTTAATAACAGAAATTGTAATATTTAGGCAAAATATATATTTAGCAATATTTTCCTATGTATTTCACGGCAACATCTGAGGCTTAAGCCTTTGAGATGACGGGCCTAAGTTAAATTTTCGTTGAAGAAGAGGAGAGTTTTCGGTTATTATTTTGTGTAGGTTATGTTAGGGTTGCTCGAGATATCCAGCCTGCTTCTCTTCTACCTCTAGCGGGTCTATTGTGCCTCTTTTCCTCATGGAATAACCTCTTTAAAACCTCGTTAGATCCATTCTGCTTCTGATTGTGTAGGAGTAATATCTCCTGTCCTGTTATAATTTCATTTCTACAGATTCCATCATTATCATAACATAATTAATATCTCTTGAATTCGAGTTATAAAATTGGTATTAATTTCCAATGACCAAAAAGGGAGGATTTAAACATTGCTGAAATTGTCCGTAGTACATATTCATAGGTGGGAAACACTAGCACTAGTTTCACTATCATGCTTCGTGGAGTTGAAGACTTAAATGATTACTTTTTGAATGCAGATATGGGTTGTTAACGTAGGATCCTAGATGGCGATGTATTCTGAAATTAATAGAATTATTGGAGAAAATAAAAAAAAATAATGCACTGAATTTACCACTAGATGGAATATTCCCGGGAAAACGGAAAACCGGTGCCATTTGTATTTTTGTTGTTGGTGAGAGAGATAAGGGTGCTTAGAACCCCACTTTCATACTAAAGAGGAGAACTGTTATTTTTTTTTTTTTTTTTGGAAATTGGCCATTGAGGACCTGCCAAAATCTAAGTCTTTGCCCTCATCTTTGCCTAGTTAGTGACTGTTAGTGACGTAACATCGAGTAAAGATCTATCCGAGTTCATATCTACTCCACCAAGCTTTGCTAATTTATATAACAGTTAAAATTTGTGGTTAGCTTGATCTGTGAGTCAAGAATCAGGTTCACTCTTGTAAAGTTATATTTGTTTACTGGCTGCCGAAATCAAACCAAACAAACAAGATCGACCGGCTAGCTTGATTTAATTAAAAACACAATTATTAGGCTCATAATCATAAAGCAGTCATAATTAGTGACTGTAATAAAATTAGTTTCTTTCTTTTTTTTGCTTTAACTTTTAAAAGGTATCATCTACAAAAATCACGTTAACGGTATCATGGGTGTAATTTCACCCCAGTAAATAAATTTAATTTTATAAATTTAATAAAGATATGTAAATTGGATTTACATATTTCATGAAAATTAAAAATAAATCAGTGTAACCAGTAATTCGGTTTTTTATTTACTTTGGGTGATGTTTCATCCATGATACCTAAGGCTTAACGGTTAACTTTAATTTATTTCGCCAAAAATTGATGAATGATTTGTGAATACAACTCTTAAAGGCCTCTACATACGCTCAAGTAAATTGTACAACGTGTCATGCCGTACGACTTGTACTGACGTACGATTTGCATGAGCGTATGCAGCAAAAGTTGGAGCTTAAGTTGAGATTGAAGTCTCGCATGAATGAAATCAGCCGAAATTATTATGTTCAATCAAATCTTATCACTTTGCTAGAAAAAATGTACGCGTCTAAGCAGTTTTATATATTCCACGAATGTTTTCGTTGGAATTTTTAGTTCGATTTGAATTTGCAGACCCATTGAGACTATTCATATAAAGAATTTCCAGGCCTTCACATTAACATTCTTTTCAAGAGATATTCTCAACAAATCTGTTTGCATCGCACTGACACAGTGTTAACTTAACTTTTGATGATGTCCATAGTATGTTTGTCATAGAAATGCAAGTCCTAATTGAAGCAGAGGAGTAAATTTGGAAGTCATTTTAGATATAACCAAATAACCCATATTCATAAAGTTAAGAACAGTCATTAACGGTGGCGAATACTTTTCATATTAATATGTTAGGTAGAGATTAGCCCACCAATTGAGTTGGACCATCAATTAGTTGGTGCAAGTTAAAAGACTCCATAAATGCCATATCTGCATTTTGGACTGATGATTGAAAAATGTCTGAGCCATTGTATGCTTTTAAGATCTTTTTTAATTAAATCAAATGGCAAAATACCGAGAAATAATTGCTACGCTGTAAGCCATGAATGTTGCGAAAATCTCAACTCAAAACGGTAGTGGTATACAAAACAATACAAAACTCAAAACGAATATGAAAATTGGCAACAGTATTTCTCCGTACTCTACTGTATGAGTTAAAGGCAGTAGTAGAGTGACAATTACTCTACTGACCTTTAAACCCGAATCAGGTACTTAGAGGTCGATTAATAATATTCAATGATGATGTCGATTAATATGTTAATCTTGAATGTAAAAGAATAAAGTGGGTGTGGAAGAGAAAAAAAATCCTCAGATTTTCACTAAAATAAATACTTGGATAATATTCGCGCAAAATATTCGCCTTGCTAACGAGAACTACAGAAATTGTAAATTCAATGCGAGAAACAGATTCTGCTAAAAAGCCGTCATTCTCATTCTAAGTCATTCTCTTGGAACGCACTAGAGTGTGTTTTACAATCAAATTGTCAAGATTATAGTGGCAAAGATTCGTAATCTTCTTAAGTCCCATTTTTATTGTCCTTCATGTGGCCTATAAAGCTACTGATGCATTTCAGAGACTGATCAAACCATTTATCTGCAGTGTCGCTGGTGAGCTTCATAGATCCCTTAACGATGATTTAATGATATAATTGCCGTTATTGGTGAGAAAGCATGTATTACCTAAAATACGTTCTTTAATAAAACTCGTTTACCCTTCAACCCATTTCTAAGACAATTTTTTTTTAAGAACAGCAACCATCCATCCATCCATTTATAGATCAAAATCAAATTTCTTCTCATTTACGAAAGCATAAAAACTGACTAGCTCATAATTTTAAAGATCATATTAACCTCCTTTTCTAAACCTTACCGGGCAGTAAACAACTGCCACCCCCACATTTTATGTTATATAGTCTCTTTGGAGTGATCTTTACCCCCGATCTTAGTTCTGCGGCATACAAGATAAAATCTGCAGCCACCATAAAATATCAGCACCACAAGAAGAGAAGGCGATGGTCATATATCACTAATGCCCAGGGAGCAATTATTATGAACAAATCATTCCCATACGTAGGCAGACAGTCAGCAAAAATCATTCTGTGCCTGTTGTACAAAAAGTCTGGAACAACTGAAACAAATAATTCTCACTCAATCCACTTCTTGGCTGATTCACATATGGTCGGCTCTCCTGTGCTACAGAGTCGCATCTGACAAAACTATGATTGATTGATCATAACTCATCTGAGAACGTGATCGTTATGTGCAAAGAAATCGCCTGGAATGATGACGAATGTCATAAATAGTGAGCCAAACCCGAGCCTAGCCTACCCAATATTGCCATATTTGAGAATTGTCCAATTAATCCGTTGAGGGCATGCTAGATCACTGATCGCAGCGCTTAAGGACGGGCGACATATGTACAGGCAGTAAAATACATACGTCTATATATATCAAGAGTCTTAAGATATCCAGTGCACAGTGCGCTAATTGTCTGTCGTTAATAGTGCTCCACAAGTGATGATAGATGTCAAAATGATCTTTTAGATGATGGAAGTGTGTACTAAATCTTGAAAGCGATCTTTAATGAGCATATTATGATCTTGTTACTTCTAGTTGCTCTAATATGGGGAATGAAACGATGGGAAATCAATTTTTGTTATTTTCTTTTTCGAAAACTCGTAATGATCAACAACTAGACCACCTTCATCAATCAAGATCAATTAGAACAGATTTTAAACCGGGCAAGGAAACCAAAGCGATTGCAGCAAAACATTAATCCAAGCCAATCAAGGAGGCGGAATGCGTTAAGTAGATATAACTATCCTTTTATGTCTTGATCTTATATAATCTTAAACCTCCAACCATGATGGGATGACAATATCGACTTGGGTTAGCTGCAAAACTGAAGAGTACACAAGCAAAATCGGAGACAAGAAATGTTCAAGCAGCACATGATCTTGTCATCTCAACTTCGGCCCTCTGTGACTGTACCACAGCAGACGATTCTGTAGTTGATCAGCAGCCAGCCCAACCGCCATCGACTTTTTTGAGAATATGTAAGACACATGTAGGTACATAAAGATCAAAACTCAAAAGATAAATATCTCTCAGATGATCTTTATACACAGACGTAAGTTTCCGTGAAGATCACAACGGAAAAGTACCCGATACATGTGACATTGGTTTGGGTAGAAAGATGTACATAGAGTCTGGGGAGATCAGTTTTCTGCAAGATCTTGTCCAATCAAAGTTCACTCTTAATACGATTGGATGACAATTTCCTTGGATCCGATTTGCATTTCTTGGCTTGTTTTTCTTCGCCTTCATGGATGTTAGCTCACATTATACATAAGTAGGTATGTATGGCATGGCGAATGCTTTGACAAGGATTTTATAGTATCATCTTTGCTCCTTTTGTAATTTTATCTCTAATCCGAAGTTGTGTGTATTTCTGATAAAATCTTGGTATGTGGTAATAATGTGGTGGACATATATGTATGTGAATATTGAGTTTATATACATAACAGCTTAAACTAAATTTTCGGGTGTGAAATACGTCGTAAATTTTTTATCCATTATTTACAAAATATCAATTTGTAAGTGAACCTTACTTTAAATGTTAGCTAATTGGTAAAGTAAAGTTTTACTTTAATAGGTATACACTTGAAATTTGTGAAAAAAATTATTTGAAAAATTTATTTGCAAATTAGTTACTTATCTATAGGCGCAGCTGTAAATATTCCATGAATTGTGTGGGAATTTTTTTCTTTATTAAATATGTACGCTAAATGCTACCCAGGAACTTGATTCTTCAGAATATTGTTAAAAATGATGTTAAGTGAACAATAAAGGAATTATTAGTAGAATTTATAACCATTATAGAGTCCGAATGGATTTGTGCACTTCGACATTGACGCGACACCACAAAGACAAGATTTTCGAATTTAACCAAGCTATTTTTTTTTTAATGAAATGAAACCCCAAGAAATAAAAAATGAATTGTATATTGGTGTTTTTCAAAAGAGTATACATGTAGTTTCAATATATATAAAAAATTGTAGTCGGGACCTGGTGCAGCTTTCCCCAAGTTTTTGTCTCTTCATTATCTAGAAAATGCCGAAAGAAGTATCGTTCGCAATAAATTCTGCGAATAATGGTCCAAAACGATCTGATTTTATACTTCACCTTATCATTAGTGGAGGGATTGATGGTTTGTAGTTTGTGGAATTACGAATCCATGACATTTGTAGTTCTTGCCTCGGCAAACCATATACTAAAATAGGAATAGTACAGAAAAGCTTAACACAAAAGATCTTTCTTTTTTTAATTGGCAGTGATAAGAGGTTGGTTTTCCGGTATTCACAGTTGAATTAGAAATTATTTTCTGGTGCGTATTATCTCCATTATTTATAGTTTCGAACAACGAAACGGTACGTCTACCTCAGTTCTGTTGAAGACTGATGCATCCGTCATGACATGACCAAAGACCAGCTTGGTGCTCTTTTCCAGGAGACGCAAGCTTAGGCACTTGGTTCTTCCAAAGCTTTCTGGACACACTTTATAGCTTTGTCCCTATGTTAAGCACTTCGGGGTCTACCCAAACTAGAAGCTGACGTGGGAGATTCATGAGAAAAAAAAAGTAAATGGAACTATCAGAGTCTTTGTTCAATGCAGGAGAATATTTGGTTGAACATAATTCACATAGACCTTGAAACTGAATATTGTGCAATGGATGTATACCTCGATTGTAAGACCAGTGCTCACATATGCCAATGTGTAAGGTGCCCGCAAGTGGGGACTGCGATCCGGTAGCTGGCGGGCTTGCAAAGGCTCTCATTAATAGGGAGCCGGTGCTGGTGTTTACTTTCTTGAACCTGACATTGTCGCTTGGAGGGAACACCACTGTGTTTCAGGCAGAAGTCATCACCATTGCAATGGCAACGAAGATAATCCTTTATATGGAAGTCAAAGGAAAGGTCAGACAGCCTTGATGGCTCCGAGTGGCCCTCGGATAACATCCAAGTTACTGGCGAACTGCAAAACGTCCTTGGATAAGCTATGTATCCACAAGAAGGTGTCTTTTCACTGGGTTTCTGGATATATGGGGATCATGGGGAATGAAAGGGCTGACATCCTGGCCAGGTCTGATTCTGATTTCCCTTCCTTGGATCGGAACCCCTGTAGGCGTTGCCGTCTCGGTGATCTGGTCTCTAATCAAAACGGATGTTCGCATGAAGCGTCAGCAGCGATGGGCGAACCTGACCACTTGCAGTTGTACAAAACTTTTTCTTGATGAGCCTAATAAGAATTTCTCTGATTTTCTCTTGGGGCTTAGAAGGAAATAATGAAGAACTGTGGTTGGCATCATTGGGAGCTGTTGAGAGCTCTGAAGGTCTATTTTGCCTGGAAGGAGAGCCTGAGACAATCGAACACTTTTTTTGTGCTCGTCCGACCTTCGGAGTAGCCTGGATCCGCTTAGGTCCGCACTCCTATCTGTGAATGAGCTAAAAAACTTATTTCATCTAGATCTGATGCGCTTTATTAAGAGGACAGAAAGGTTTCGGTGAAAATATATTCTATCAGGTTATTACAATGGGTCGCTTAGATCGTCGTACTTGGAATCTTTCGTCTCTCTGACTTAAAAAAAAACAAAAATTCTTTCTCATATGTAATTATGAATGCCACCAAAATCACCTAGAATTACTTCGGAATTGCGGAGATTTTTCAGGGCATCAAATTGGCAATAATTAGCTCAAGGTATCAACCATGTTTCCTAGTTAAAATTTATACACGCGCTCCCCAAACTCATTTGCCTCCGTAAGGCTGTTATCCTTCTAATGCCTGAGAATGTTGTGGACGGTAACACATACATAAATTATTTTCGTTGCATATCCAGATTTGTAATGAGAACTCTATGAAAAACATGAAAATGCATATAAAGAGAGAAATTGAGAGTGACAATAAACAAAGTACTCGAACGGCTTCGAGTAAAAACTTGTAAAAACTTGCAAATATTCGGGATCTGTAATAACGACGTGAAATTTTCCTACCACATAATACAATAAACAAATTTAATTTACCACTTTGAATACGTTGAAATTATTTTGGAGAACATTCTACTTCTACTGGTTTTTCCATTTTTTTTTAAAACTAAGTAAAAACTTGAAAAATAACTGAAAGCTTTAAAAATAACGGAAAACCGGCGACGAGTTGTCAAAACTGACACTTTCGAAGTATTTACTCGATGATTTTTAGTTTTAGATTTACGTCAACAATTTCTCTCGCAATTCTCAAGTATGCGAACGCCTTCGAGTAAAAACTTACAAAAAGTTTTACAAATTTGTACTTTCAAGCTAGTACGCGAGCAGACCTGATGTTCATTATAAAAAGTTTCTGTCATATTGGTATGACTTGAGATTGGAGAGAACAGCCGCAGTTTTAGAGGATTTGTAGAAAACAAGAGAGAGTTTTTCTACATCGTCTTCATGGGAGCAATAATGCCATATATATGTCTGTCAAAGCGAAGGGGTATTCCAAATTCTTGAAAATCACCTAAAAGAAACCATACAAACATTACAATTTTTACCACAATAAACATATTATTATATTTGAAGCATTTCTGCTGTGGGAAGCAATACTTTCCGAGTCCATGTTCTGTTAAAGTTTTGTATTTTTTCCTAACTATGAATTTGCTCATATGGGCGATCAATGAAAGCTGCATAGGGGTTACTTCCCTAAATGTACACAACCCATGTCACTAGATTTCGCAAAGTTTTGTAGATAATATTGTAAGCTTATCAACTACTATCGAAAATTTGTTTTTCGTTGCATTATATAAAAAATAGTCATCTTTCTACACCAAATTTGTTATGCTTTCATGCTGCGTGCAAACGCTACCTCGGCTGGTGATGGAAAATGGGTGTGGTTTAAACACTTTTGGGCGCCACGTAGTTATTAGAGTCCACAAACTCGAGAATAAAATATAAAAATGAAAAAAATCTCTTTTACACTAAAAAACGTTATAATTCATAATCGCTTAAAGAAACTAATCTTAACTCGTAATAGAGCCCAATTGTAAATTTAAATTTTCACAAAAATTAAAAGAAATATTGAATGAAAGCTTTCGGAGGCCAGGCAAGGTAGTGCCAATCATTGAGTCAAGATTTATAATTTCAACAACTTAAAAGAAAAGAGATATTTATTTTCGTAATTTATATTTGTACTTAAATGCATGTACATATGCACATACGGATTGATCCCTGATACCCGGAGTATGGTCCTCCCCTTATCTTCAACTGCCTTTTTTTTTAAATTCCTTTTTGCTGTCTTTAATCCTTTTCCTTTCAACTCTCTTGTTTTGATTTTTTTCTGATCTCCAACCTCTTTAAGTATTATTCGTTTAAATTTATTTTTTTGCACCGACACTCCTATTTCAATTGACTGACGGAGATTAGCCGACCGCTTCACCTACTAAAGCTTTTCTGTAATAAGCCCCATATTTTCTACTTCCGACCCCTATTTCTAGCAATATCTTGCATTTTATTCCATCAAAGTTGTTCTCGCAATTGGCCTAAATAATTGGCTCAGTTCAAAAAATAATTTTGAGTGGTTTAATTTTTCAATATTTTCCGGTCAAATCGGCTTTATATTATGCTTTGGGCTACGGTCGGTCCAATAAGTTTGAAGTTGAGGAAAGAAAGTTGTCGCATTTATATTGAGTGATAATTTATGTTTACGTAATTTTGATAGTGATGCTGAGGGAAGACTGAACCAGGTAAGTCAAGCTATTTTAATACCGATTGTACACATAGGATAAATGCCACCTTTTCCTATTAAGTGCTCTTGGCCTGGACTTCGCACAGTACCCTGCCTGCCTTACATCATATTAACAGTGGTAATTAAATTTTAATTTAATAATTTAAAAATTTGAAATTCAATTTGGTACTATTTAATCCTAATTACAGGTGTGCATAATCCAACAGCGATTAACATATATCCAACAAAACAACGTGGAGGGTTTTAAATCAACCCAACCCTCTAAGATTACGGGATGTGTCCTTCGCTCGAGAAAGGAGAGATCTCAGTCCATCGTGCAAGTATGATAGATGTGGCTGAATGCATATTACATGAATGTCCTTTGTATCCCTATTCGTTTCAGAAGGAATAAGTATCGCAGTGTTTGGTAAAATGTAATCTTTAAAAGCTAATTTGAAGCATCACATCTTGCAGAAATTGTATATACGTGTATACAGGTACTTGGAATTATTTATATTATTTATATTTATGTATATAAAATTAAAATTCCTTTCAGAATCAATCAAATTGAATACTCTTGGACATCACGGGACAAAACATCAAGGTAGGTACATAACATTTGATTTTATTATTTCAATATTTTTAACACCATTTTTATCGTGATTTCGACGCATAACAGTGTAAAAAGTTAAAAAATATGCAATTGAAATCGGGACACTCTTAAAGTCTTTTTCGGCAAGATGCAAAGTTCTACTACTAATACTAAATCTGGTCAGGCCTCAGATTTATTGGGAGTCACAAAGTGGAAAAAAGCTAATGGCAAGGAAGCTAATGGTAAGCAAGCTAATGTTATTGAACCCATTTTGCAAATTACACTGTACATCTACATGGCTTTCCTCCAATACATTAGGTCTGTTTGCGTACTTATTTTTGAGACAATGTATTTGAATTAACTAGAAATTACTTACACATTTTCTGTATCTTTACTTTTTCGCCCAAAAAATTATTTGCATTTTGCGTACGTCACAACTTTCTCTCTTGCATGAATTAACCCAAAGTTTTTAGCTAGTGCAAAATTTTTTCGAGGAAGACTTGCACGTGTCATAAAAAATGTTCTTTTTACTTTTGTAATTTTGTAAATTTCTTCAAAGTTTTAAAAAAAAGGGGGGAAAAAATTAAAATAGATACAGTGTTGAAAACTAAATGTATTACTGCTTGCTTTGGTATATAAACATGATTTTCAAAAATTATATGAATTTTGATTTGGAGTAGCTTCTTGGAGCTGCGACATTTGTAAATACACAGTCCCGGCTTAGGCCAGAGCTTAGCTAAGCCACGGGTGTGGCTTAAGTCCAGAACTTAAGTCTACTCGGTTTTACAGTACTCAGTAAGCTGATGTTTAGTTAAGCCGCGGATGAAAATTTTTAAGTTGTCAGCACTGCGGTAATTTTGAATTTTTTTAAAGGATAATTGCCATTGTGGATTAAAAGCTAATCGAAAAGAAGAAGAACTGTTTATTTACCAGTTTGTTGTGGTTTTTATCTGGAAGGATATCAAATCCAAAATAATTGTTGCAGAATGCTTCGACAACCTAAACCAGTAAAGGCGAATTTTTCTACAGTCGAAACCGATAATAAAAATCAACGTCATCCCATTTCACGAAATGTTGCGGGCGCCTTCTTATAATTTTTTCACGGGTCACATCTTGCGATATTATATTATACATATCTTGGTCGCTTATATCCTCTGTATCATATAAAAAACACATTTTTGTCCTAAACTGTTTGGTTTCTTCTTAAAACGTCAAATGGAATGCAGACACTAGCTGCCAGACAGTACTCAAAACGGCGCTTGGAAAATTTCAATTTAGTTTTAAAGGATAACTTTAGAAATATGTACGTTCATTTAATAACAAAAATTATAATATTTAGGCAAAATATATATTTAGCAATAATTTCTTATGTCTTTCACGTGACGGGCTTAAGTTAAGCTTGCCTTAAGCCAGTGATTTCACTTAAGCCTAGACTGTGAAACACAAATATTTATTAAGCCTTGGATTAAGCAATCGCTGTGGCTTAAGCTTTGACGGTGAAACCGACCTTTAATTGCCAAGGGCCAAGGGAGTAAATTGCGCAACATTGTTTTCCTGGTTTACTACCGTTTCTACAGCCTTTTCACTAAAATATAAATCAAATCACGCGCCAAATTTCTAATTTCACGAAAACTATGTATAAACTAAACTCAATTCTGAAATGTCAATCCACACTTCTTATGCTAGTTTTTAACGAAGTTGCAGAAGAAAATCCGTTTGGGTACTGTTTCATACCATTTCCTTAATTCATCTAGCAGATAGTAAGTTCTATCTAGAAAATTCCACTACCTTATCTTGTATACAGCCTTGGCTCCCTCCATTGCCTTACGAACTATTCGAAATCGAAACCTAGTTTCGAAACTAATTACGAAAAATAAAAACAGGGAAGAACTAATTAATTCTTAATCTTTTGGAGATGTGAGAAATTTGATTCACTTCGAAGATAAAACTTGAACTGTTATTTCAGAAATTTCTGGAACGGTTGGCGTAAACTTGTATTTCACGAATGTTCTTCTATTGGACCTTGATAATAACCTTAAAGAAAAAAAGAAGCTGCATAAAATTTTAAAAGCATGAGTATAAAGGAAGAAAGGAAGAAAATCTAGCCATTTTCCTGTACGAGCTTCTATAACTGGTGCAATGTTGTTAGTTCTCGAATTTATTTCCACCCCCCCCCCCCCAACATCCTCAAACTCCATCTAGAAGTTACTTTACATATCAAAAAATAAAAAAAATTCAAGCCCCTACAAATTCTCTTCTGTTTCCACTATTTCTAAAACATATTTAATTGGCCATTAGCAATGGTAGCCATTTTAAATTCAGTAACTAAAATTAGCGGAAAAGGCTTCAATGTCTGGTTTTTTAACCACCAGTTTGGATCCATTTTTTTCATAAATAAACACCAACAAACAAAAATTTTTCATTTTTTTTAAATTCATTTCACTCAAAATCATAATGACGACTTCACAACAGTTGATTTGTATTTATTAACGGGCATTTAATCAATGAATAATTTCTGTCTAATTGAGAATTAATCAAAAAGTCATTTATGATTTACCCATGTGCTTAGGGTATAAATCTATTTTTTTTCTTTCATATGATAATAAAATCATTTTCAATTGCAAGCAACTAAACGATACCATCTTTATTATACACATTTCTAGCACTAGTTACTTAACGTTCAGCTAAAGCAAGTATTTTAGAATTAAATGACTCAAATATTGCCACATATGGTTTGAACGTCCGACTAAGATAAGCCATATCTGAACTTTTAAAAATTGACAGTTTCCCGAAATGGTACAGAGATAACGACAAAATCATCATGAATTGCATCATATTTGACATTTTCATCTGGATAAATCGCCCAGAAACGTTGCTGCTGTTGTTGTTGCTGTTGATACTCGGGCGCAAGTGACGATGTAATAAATAGGCTTGCAATTCCAAAAGGATGCTATTCAATCATCACCAAAGATCATTCTTATCACTATATACCCATCTCGTAAGTCTAAGGCTGGAACTCCTATCGGATGTTGCATTTTGATATAACCAAAGTAAAGTATAAATCCAACCGGTTCGACGGAGAACACCCATTAGCGGTTGTAAATCTATCGCCAATCTCCAGAGAAAAACTTTTTCCTCGGATCCGTTTATTTAGCGATCTGTCCTCCGATGGAGTAAAAACTCAGATATACGGTGGGAACTTGTTTCGCTGATCTCAGTAGGCACCACCAGAAGTAACTTGTTTCGCTGCGAAACGTAAAACGTATGTACGATCTTACATACCCGCTAGCGATAGATATAAAAACATGGTTATACCGCCAGTAATTCCTTTTTGGTAGCAAAGAAAGAGGCTGCGATCGACTTGATCTCGAACGAGAGGGAAAACCGGCGAGGAAAAGTCATTCGCAATGTCATAGTTGATGATCAGCGAATTGTCATCGGAATGCGGTGATTTGCTAATGGATTGCTACGCAATGGATCACTCTGCGTTTTCGATTTAATGCCGAATGAATCCTTTGCGATTGTTGTTGGTATTTCTTGTTTATGAGGTCCCCCTCCTTCATATCAATGATGCTGCATTTTGTCGAGCTAATTACTCAAATGAATTATGAGTAGCGTGAAATATTTTAGAATTAAAAGTGAAGATATTGGGTTGGTTTTATTCTAAGTTTTATCGAGTTATCTTATTATCCTAAGATATTCTAAATATTCTAATATGATAGAGAAGAAAAATATTAATACAATAATTGGATTAATTATAGTGCGCCATGGTAATCGGTAAATCTGCCAGCGATATTGTGAAAATTTTAGCCAAATTCTCTAAAAAAAATATATGCAAATTTTTTCTTTCAGTAACTATTCAGCGGAAAATCTAGGAAAAGTATAGAAAAACCGACACAAATTTGATAATTGAATTGGGTAGATTTCATCGTCATGGGAGATGGACGAAAAGTTAGATTTTATTGAAGAATTATGGTGAGATAATAGTTGGGGAGTAGCGGTATATGACTTCATCCCTGTAACTCCATGTTCAACTATAAAAGTCTCACATTTTTTTTTTAATTATAAAATAGAAATTTCATATTTTCTAAAACTATTATTTTGTTTTGTTTTCTATTTATATACAGGGTGTTTAGTAGCAGCAAATGAGCTACTGAGATATTTTTATTTAATTTTATTCATTTATAGATGAGATTGCAGAAAAAGATATAAAATCTTATTTTAGTACAAGATTAATGTGTAGGTGCTTTATCCAATCTTTATCCAATAACTAATATTAAAAACAACTAGACTAATAAGAAATTAAAAAAATTACAACCAAGATACAAACGAAAGAGAGAAAGAAAAAAGATTAAACTTATATTTATTGGCAATGCAAAACTAAAAACTAGACTGATTCCAATTGCTTGAAAACTTTGAATTTAAAATTACTAAACGTATCTGACTAAAACAACAATCTCAGACTGGATAAAGAACTGACGCCTAGATGTAAGACAATTATGTCTAGGCACTATTAAAATAGTAACTCGAGTTGATCTTGTAATCTGAAGTATATCGTACAAGTAGCTAGGGTTTCGAGATTTAATAATATAATAATAATATAGCAGCGCGATATTTGCAATAGATCATAAGGTCGAAACCATCGATGGAGCTGGCAAAAGGAGAGATATGATCAAAACGACGAAGACCAGAAGCACATATTATAGTAGCGTAGAATAGACTCATAGTCAAGACAAGAAAATATTCCGTACCCATAGCTTTGAACGGATTTGCGCTGGAGTAAAATTATTAGTCGCCCAGAGTCAACGAAGCCCACCATATATTTTTCTAATTAGAGCATTAATATGATGGTCTCAGGAAAGAGTTCTATTGAAGATAATTCCCTAGTTGGAAGCAGAGTCGATAACTGGAATTTATATTTCATTGATTACGATAAGTGAGAAATAAGAAGTAATCTACGATTGTTTTGTATATAATTAAGTACTTAGTCTTGGTAGGGTTCAAGTGTAGCATGTTGTAAATGGTCCACAAATAAATAGCATGGATATCATCATTTATGCAAAACTGCAAATTGTTATACTTAACATAAAATAAATATTTGATGAATAGAGAGAATAACAGAGGATCCAAGATAGACCCTTGTGGTACTCCTGAAGATACCAATTGAAAAGAGGAATATAAATTTTTAAAATACACAGATTGATACCGATCCCTCAACTAACTGCCGATAAGGTTTGCAGCCTGGGTAGAGAAATTAAATTGCATTATCCATTTTCTACATAGCTTTCTATGATTCATCAAATGCCTTAGAGAAATCCAAGAGCACTAACATATAGAACTCATCACTATCAAAAGCAATCCGTATATCATTGGTTATTTTAAGATGAGCACTAACACAGCTATACTCAGCTCTAAAGCCTGATTGTACCTCATTTAGTAAATTATGATATGCAATGTATCTATTTATCTGGGCAGACATAATTTTTTTTCAATTACTTTAGATAAAAAGATAAGGGTAAGATATTCATAGGTCTGAAATCGGTGTTAAATGAATTTTTCAGAATAGGTATGACCTTTGAGAACTTCCACTATTTCGGAAACCGAGATGACGTAACCGACTTTCCAACTATTCCACCAGAGATATTAATTCCATCCAGCACTGTTGTTGATATCGCTACAATGAGGTTGGTTCTGATGCCCCTTCACTAGCTTGGGAGTCTCATCAATGCAAGAGCCAATTTCTGGCAGATAATAATTCAGGCTTCCGCGCATGACCCTTTTTCTGTGTTAAAATCCCATTTTTCATGATATATTCAATAGTAGCGCAATGCGACCTTGCTCGGTGCATTAAATTGCTTTCGCCATTCACACTGATGGATTTGTTGGTATAGAGTTTCTGATAAATTTCCATTGACCCGATTTGTTTGTGATTGTTTTTCCGATGATCTGCTATTAATTATGCTTCATCTCAAGTTTTCATCCAAACTACTCTGAAGAGAACATTGTTGACCGTATCTAGTCACTAATTGGCTTTCCATTTAACATGATCTAGTCTATAGAGAATTCAGCTTGGCTTACATACATTCGAAATATTGCGACTGTATTTTAACCCTAGCTTTATTGTTTGAAAGTTTTTTTTCTAAGGCTTGGTCTCATCTCAACTCAGGTTTAAAAAGTTCATTAAGAAAATCTTGTTTATTTATACTAACGTAATCAACGCAACTCCTTGCTAGTTGCGACATTTGGCTGTATAGAAGGATCGATGATGTTGAGTTATTTAGCATTCTAGTTTTCTGAGATCGCCATTCTCTGCATTTGACTATTGGGATGATTTAGGAGAGGAATGTAGAGTGAGGGAAGTCCATACCAGGACCTGGTAATCCTGGTGTACTTGGCAAGGGTCTACGATTTAAGCAGTAATCTGCATCAGAAGGTAATTTTCTGTCTCTTCTTATGGAAAAGAAATATCCCAGCAACCTATCCTCTATTTTATTATCCTAGTCAAAATATTAATAGCGCAAGTAAATCTTATATGCCATTTGCCATGTGTCGGAAAATTTGGAGTTAAACTGTCGGATGATCTTCTGGGAATATAAAAGAACCATTCGGTCCATCATAACACAGGAACTGTTGGTGTGATGGAAAGATATTGATTCATGCATGTGGTGCTTTTGCTCATATTCATATTTGGGTGATTGAAGCTATCCTTAATATACGCCCCGTAAAAGTTTACATACAGAAAAAGGCTGCGATAGAGACTTTAAGATTGTAACTTAATTGGAACTAGATTTACCCTGAAGCAAGGGCCCCAAAAAAGTTAATCTTTGAATTTGTGCAATAATTCATACCTGAAATTAACAGTCACAGTGACAATCTCCTGGAAACTATTGTGATTACCAAATTTAGGATAATATTTCCAGATATGGTATAATGGGAGTCATACTTCTGAGTTTAGTTTTTGATGCACATAGCTTTTACACACATTATTCAAAATTTATGCGTCTTCTATGAAGAACCCGTTGTGAAAATGGAAGTATGTTTCGAAAATTATATCACAGTTCGGTTATCCAGGTCAAGGTGAAGGCTATGTCAATTCTGATGCGCCACGTTACAACAACATACTATATAACGGATGAACTCGTGCATGGAACAATCAAATATTAAGGCCTGAGCTTACAGCCAGCACTGTCGACTTTGACTTGATGAGCCCACAGGTTTAGTGGCAAACTAATTATTATCAACGAGGACACATTTGAGGTTGAATAAGTCGTCCTTAAAATCCTGGTATCAATTACCACCGCATACTTACATAGGATACCACCGTGATGCTAGAATATAAGAGATACAGAGAAAAGATTGAAATAGTGATGTATTTTTTGTGTCATTGCCTAATTTGAAATGCTGAGAGATATAATTGCTTTGGCTCCCATATCTTTAGTAGGACTTCATGGTACGTGTCATTTATAATTTCATAAAATCGTCTGACTAGAATTCATGATTGGATTTTCAATTTCAAAATATGTAATAAGTATATAAAATTCTATCGTCAATTAATTCTAACGGCGATGGTGTCATTGTCCTCAAGCCATGAAAACGGCGCCACAAATCGAAATCTCATCACATCTTTAGCATCCTATTCCCTCCTTTTGTGTTTTATATACATGTGTATATGTTTATATATTTTTTTTTAATTCAATTTTTTTTTATTTTTAAAATAATTGTATATTATCTGCTCAAAAGAAAAAAAATTATTTAAAGCTTCCAGGCAAATTTTCAGCCATTTGATCATGGCTCGATCACTATACAGACAGAAGGCATTGATCTGCATTAATTTTTTCTTTTATGTTTACTTGATTTTTTATGAATCGCAAAAACTTCTGTCCACTGAAAATATAAAAATATCGTTCAAGAGAAAAAGAGGAATCATAATCGCCTATAGCTATATGGCGTGGTCCAGAATTTTCAGACAGCCAACAGAGCATTCAAAATATTTTCGGGAATAAGAAAACATAAAAAACAGAAAAACAACAACAACAACATGAAGCTACAAAAATGCAAACGAAAAGAGCTAATCTTACAAACGGCGACACGTGATGGTATTCATCCATAGAGAATTACACCAATCAACTAATTATGATCAATTTTCGCTAGAGCTGCAAGGCTGCAGGCTTGATTTTAATTTCGTATAATTTTGTTAATAGAAAGATGGTGATCTTCGATTTCGGAAATCGCCTATAACTTAAGGCACTTCCATTTCGCAGGATGAGGATGCTAATCGCATGCAGGTGATCTGATCATGCAGTGATAAAATAGACTCAGATTCGAGTGATTTTATTAATTCGAAATCCGTGGACATAATCGACTTGTGATTGGTGCGACGATAAATGAATATGTCTCGACACGTTGATGGTGCATATAGTTTCATATTTACATATATATCGTGATCAATTGCTATTATTGTTTAGACAGTTATTCGCGTCGGTTTTGCCAAATTCTAGAGTTGGTTAATTTGTAATTTTGATCAATTCCCTCTGATCTCCATCATTGCTGTTTGCTAAATGGATTCAGGTCATGAGAAGGAAATCTTTAGATTTTTAATGGCATAAATATTTTGGGGGTTGAACACTTATAAATTATTCATCGGAGGAACCTTCTGTTCACCTTCAAGTAGTTTTATTTAATACACAAGTAATGCCTGTGTGTATCGATTTCGATTGATTTCGATTGCAAATTTGTTTGATAAATGTTCTCATTAGTTTTCAGAAATTAAAGATTTTATCTTAGGTTAGAGCTAGTTCTGGATGTTTTTTACGTGCGAACAGAGAAAATAGTGGGGAAACTATTTCGAATCAGGATCTTACGTTAAAGGAGTGATATCTAGAATTATTAGGCCCACATTTTCTATTCGGTAATTTTGTTTGCCATACATTTCAAATCGGTTCATTTTATAAATGATTTAATTTTTTTTTGAAATTTTATATATCCCCAAGAACTTTTACATATTTTTCATTTTGCATTTCGTGTTTTTGGCGGATAGCGTTTTTTTATGCATTTTTGAGGTACCCATGATTGAGATTATTTAATTGTTTCAGGGGTTTGAAATAGAGAAATTCATGGATTTGGAAGGGAATAATTCAATGAGTACACACAGAAAAATTTTGGATTAATTTTTAATAAAAATGGGATTACATATATGACCGAATCTTTTTTTTATTAAATTTTAAGTTTATCAAAATATTAAATTTGACATTTAATACTCAAAAAAATTAGAATATAATATTTAAAATAATTACCTTTTAAACATAATTTGAAGTAAATTATAAGTTTTAAAGGTGTTATTTTTACGAATTTTCGGCATAAAATTTAATGCAAGTATTACCTAAATATTAATTCGAAAATGTATTAAAAAGTTATACTTACTGTGGGATTGAAATTTATCCTTAATAGGATTGATTTAATGATAAATTGGTATTACAATTTATGCCACTGGTGTCTGTGATAAATTTCTTCACGCGCAATATAACATTTCGAATAGAATAAAATTTTTACGGGCGTTGATAAATTAACAAGCAACGTGCGCCATATTACTAAAGAGTCGAAACTAATTCCAAGAGAATTAAAAATAATTTTGAAATTTGTAAGCCTTTTATTGAGACAAATACTTTTCTTATAAGTATTACATTAAACATTTATCTTTTATGACATATATTTTATTGTTTATTCTTGATAATTTGCGTTCAAAACTACCCTTAATTTTTAATAAATTCATATTAATGGATGAATAAACTGTTAGTGGTTGTAATTCGTAAGAATTATAAAAATTATAAAATTCGTGTTTATACATTCTTACCAAAAAATATATATCTCCAGTTATTTCCAAAATATTTTCTATTTCATAAAAATTTTCATTATAAAATATAAAAAAAGAAGGCTTATATAAAAAATATATTCTACCCAAGAAAGAAAACTTATTACGTAATTGTTTATTTCAATTGTCAGTCCATATTTTGTTAAATCAACATCTAAGAAAACTTTGCTTTTGCCCTTTAATAGAGGAAAATTTAAAAACACATTGTTAACAGAAATTTTTTGTTGATGCCTATCAGCTAGTGTCTTGCAAATATTTTTATAATTGTTTGTTTGCTCAGCAAAAGTAGTAAAAACTTTGTGCTTTGCCTCATAACGTATGCAATTGTAAAATTGAAGTGGACCAAGTTTTTTTATTATAGATGGATAGTGGGTTAAAATGTGATGTTTGGGGATCCAATTGCATTTGAAACATTTTTTTAAAAATAAGAGGTGTTTTTCTATAAGATCTTCCAAAACATCTACATCATGTAAAGTAATTGTATAAGAAAAAACAATAGTCATAATTTTTAGAAGTGTTTCAAAGCAGACCCATTTGTCAGAATGATTACTTATGAAAATGTCTTCGAATATAAAAGGCATATGAGTCATTAAACAATTGAGTTGAGATGCATTTTGTCCAAGATTAGATCTATGTAAATTTATCATTGACGGTCGGCTACTGTTTTTAAGTGAACCAAAATAGTAAAAAACAATCCGGTTGTTAATATCATCTAGTGTAAGAATTTTTTTCTTAATAAGATATTCAAAGGTTAGTTTTAATAGAAATGGAATTAGGCCCTCTAAAATGTCATGCATGACGTCAACAGCGGCATCCTTGAAAATATTAAAATAAGTCAAGTCATTTAGAACGCAATAATTTTTTATTCCTTTACTAGCGATATAATCAACTTTCTGGAAAACGCGTGAATTCAAATCATTGATAATATTTTGGTAACCTTTAAAATTGCGTAATTTTTCGGATATTTCTCTAGTAAAAGTCTGAGCCTCTTCTTTGGACGCCTCACAAAATCTACAGAAGAATGTTGCACTAAAAGAGCTTACAAAACCAAATATTTGGTTTACACCTAAATTATCGCCAATAAAAGACGTAACACATCCTTTTAATGTATGACCGGTACAAACTGTAATACCCTCTGTTTCAATAAATTTTAATTCATTAACAAGTGGAAGGAGAATCTTATTAAATGTATAAGATTTCAAATCATCTGAATGGAAAAGCGCTACAAGATATATATTATCAAGTTTTGACATATATGCTGATGATATGTTCATTATCCGGAAATAAATTGCTCCAATTTTGTGAACACCTGCTTTACTTCCTAAAGGGTTGCATATTTCAAATTCATCGAAAAATAATTGAAGCCAAAGTACATTGTGAGATTTAGTAAGAAGTTCATTACATTTAAAATTTTCTGCGCAGCAATAGTTTTCATATTTTCCTTCAATACAGTTATGGTTTGTTCTACTAAAAAAAGTATTTCTAAGATCTTCATTACAAAATAACGACTTAATTGTGTCTTTTAAGGGAACGTATTGGAAAGTTGCCGATATTTTTAACTGAATAGAAACATCATTTATTTTATTGTATTGCTGCTCGAAGCGTGTTCCAAAACACATTTCTACGGGATGAACGTATTTTGGTAAATTCTTTATAATTTTGTCTCGTTTGTATCTTGAAGTAATTTCTTTTATTATATTTACAATGTGCCTATGGGACAAAGAAATTACTTCTTTAAAAAGTTTTCTTTCCTGTTCTTCAACGATACACTGGACTAAATTATTATTTAAAGTATTGTTATATTCCGAAGTAAGCTCCAACAATATTTTACAAATATTGCTTAGATCTGTATGATTAAAATTAAAGCTATTAAATAATTCGAGTAATTTGAAAGAAAAGTTTTCAGAGATCACACCATTTCGCAAAATCTGACTATCAAAACAAAGTTTTTCATTATTACTTATTATGTTATTTTCTATGAGGTTATTCTTTGAACGACTTTCCTCATTTGAAAAATTTTCATTTTCCCTTAAAGGAATATCTTGTGGAAAATTTATAAATTTTACACTGTTTGTATCAATTTCTGCAATGTTGTCATAATTTGTTTCTTCTACATTATCTATTTCATTAGAATTAATACTTTCGTTTACTTGAACTTTATTAGTTACGGTTATAGATTCAGTTTTATTAAATTTACATTTTAACACGTGCCTTCTTAAGCCGCTAAAAGTTGCAAATGTATGTCTACAAAGTTCTGAGCAAACGCAGTTTAAAGTTAACATAGCGCCTTCCTGCAGCTTGTGAGTTTTTCTTAAATGATATATTATGTGTGACAGTTGTAAGTAATTGTGTTTACACAAAAAACATATGTAGTTATTCATTTTATATTTTTGAAATATTATTCTGAAATATTTGATGTTAATCTATGATATATTTCTTGGGATCGTTTAGATGGCTTATTTATATTATTTTTATAGCAAAAGTTTTCAAAAAATATTAAAAAATGCTTAAGAGATTCATTGTAATTTAAGTTAAATACATAATGAGCTTTATAAAATATGTCAAAAACTTCCTTAAAATTAAAATGGATCGGAATATTTATCAATTTACCCTGAATAACAACATAAAATTGCTCAATTGCTGCTCTGTTCGGTCCTCTTGCCAATATATATGGGTAAATATTCTTCAGATTATTTTCGTCGTCATGATAATCCTGCAATAAATTTTTATTAAAAATTGTATAATTTTTTGTGGTTACATTTACCTCAGTAAAATATATAAAGCTTAAGACTTGTTGTGGAAATGTTGCACGATTTTTGGAAAATTTCCCAGATGGTGTTTCTGGTAGAAGTTTTAATAAATATAAAAAAATCTGGATTGATCTTGCCCAATTAGGCTCAGCCAATAATATGTCAGCGTCCTTACATCCAAAAGACTTCGTCACGTCAAATATATTAGTAGACAGGTTTTCAAAAAAGGTATTAAATTCTTGAGTGAAAGTTTCAGTACTCGGCCAAAGTAAGTCGTACTCAAAACAAATCTGTAAATAAACATTAACTTTATTGAATTTAGTACTAGTATGCAGGCTGTAATAACAATAATTTACCAAAGTTGGGTCTATAAAGAAAAACGGAAACGTTTCATGTATATCTACACTAGGTTTTGCAAATAGCGCTCTCCTTGCATCGAAAGTTGAAATAAGTTTTTGTTTTATCCTGTCATTTTGGACAGGTGCTACTGCAAATTTAAGAAAAGTAAGATCATCTTCTTCGTTCCTAAAACAATCGTCTTGTTCAACGTTTGTACAGGACGGCTTTTGTTTTTTGTACGTTCCCTCCTCTTTTTCGATAGCCCTTCTTTTTGATTGTTCGTTTTTTAACTTTGTTATTAAATACCCGTCTTTTCCATCAAAAAATAAATCCTGTTAAAACATTTTACAATTTCAATATAGTTTTTGTATTATGAATCGAAGTGATTGAATTACATTCTTATATAGGTATATTTATAGTAAAAGGCCCATCAGGAATTACGACTTGCTCTTCCTTTTGAAGTTAGCATTTTTGGATATGTACATATTTTTGATTACAGCAAATTTAAACTTATACCTACAATTCCACCCAATTTGCTTTCCTTTGTTTTGTACGCGGGAAAAAGTTCTATACATGCATGAGCTACTGCAATTTTTTCTTCTTTACTTGGATATAGCCCAAAAATTTCCTCCATAAAGGCAACAGCGAGGCTAACAAATTTTCTTCGTGTTTTATCAGTTAAAACTGAATTATTGTCATACTCATTTAATATATAAGATGAGTTATTTTTATTAATGAAACTTTTAAGAGCCTGGGATTAAAATTAATTTAATTTAAGAAAATCAATTATTTTGGGGTTAATTACAGAACTATTGGCTACTAAAGAGGGTCCTTCACAAGCATTCATTCGACACACATTCCCAATATCTACTCTTGAAGTGGAGGGATTTGATTTATGTGGGTGACCCATTACCTGATCTTAGATACAAATTTTAGAAATATTAAGTTTAATTTCCAATACAGTCACAAGCAGTTTAAAATTAAGAACATAAATAAACGAAAAAAAAAAAATACTTACCTGATTTAAGAATAACTCTTAGTCCAAATTGATTCGAAGAGAAGGCATTCAAAACTTCCAAAAAAATTTCTTCAGGGATGCAATATCCGTCCTGGTCCTCGAAATGAGAAAATTCTTCCAGTTTGAAGTCAAATGATCTCATGGCTAAAATACGGCATGTACATATTTCACATATTAATCTAATTTGACATCACAGTAGTTACCTTCCTCAACAAAATTTGAATAAACTAATCCACTTTCTTCACCCTTCACTAGCACGTACTTTTTTTTGTTTTGAACACAAATTCTAGCGTAATATGTACTCATTTCAATTTTAAATAACTATCACTTTTATTTAGTCAATTTCAGAGCAACCTAACACGGCAATTCACTATGAAAACCTTCGAATCTCTTGCAGTACACTAACGCGTCTTTTCACTATGAAAACATTTGCGCATTTGCCAATGACTCATCCACACTTTGGATTAGATTCTAGCTCAAAGCTGGAGTAAACTGCAAATTTTATCCTCTTTTCTGGAGTAAAATGTAATATTTTTATGGAGTAAAATGTTTGTTTAATTATGATTAGGATTACAATTCAATAACAGAAGAGGGTAGAAAATGATTTTAAGACATGAATAGAGTAGTTTCTATTCCTAAAGAGCATTAAATGATTCGTTTAAGTCTATATACATTAAATATTAATCTCAATTTTTATTAAAATTTGGGTATGCATTTTAAAAGAGTAAAATTTAATTTTCAGAAACATTAAAATTAATTGTAATCCCGTTCGAGAATTAGAATATTATGCTCAAATTTTTCTGTGTGTATGATTTAAATTTTTTAAACTCTTGTTCTTCACAAAGTTAGGTAGATTGAAGTGTATTTGAAAGCAACACTGATAATTTGTGTGGTTTTGGAAAAGAAAACGGTCAGGTGCCAGTAAAAATTGAAAAGCATTGAATGTCATATAGGTATGGGTATTGTCAGATTTCCATTAAAAAAAAAATAGTTATATAGTTTTAGATATTTCCAAGTCATATTTTTAATGGTCTATACATTTTTCTGCCCCCCTCCCTTTCGTTTACACTTTGTACCCAAAAAGCTACCCTTTCTGCGTTTTTTTGCACTTTTTCTTAAGTAAATCCAGCGAAAAAGTTCAATAAGTGCCAGAAAGTAGGCAATCAACTATTGGAAACGAAGTTTTTAAGCCATTTTCACTGGATACGGTTATGTTTAAGAAAAAGTGCAAAAAAGCAGAAAATGTCATGTTTGGGTACAAAGTGTAATAGGTAAGCTCACCTTTTGGGCTTCTTAAATCCAATATGAAACGTTAGTGTTGATGACGTGTTTTTTGATAAAAATAGTAATTAAGTAAAAACTATTCCGAAATTTTAAATTTGTTGAATTATAATTTCAAAACGGTGGAGAAGATGGGAAAAATTTATAGACTGCTGGACAAGTCCAATGATTATGTATCCACCAAAGTTTAAATTTTTGTCAGTGTACCATAGACAGGTTACGGGGTGATCTATGAAAACATACCCAAATACCTTTAAGTTCCGTTATCCCGGAAACTGTCAGGATTTCCCCGACCACCTATACCAGTTTTTGCTCGTTTAAATATGACAAATCCATAACCTTCAGTTTTCACCTCACTTGCGGGACACCCTATATAAAAAATGTCTTTTATAAGAAAAAGCGTTAAGGATAATAAAAATATCTATTATCCTTTAATATCTCAAAATACAGCCTTTTAATTATTTCTTATTTCCTACTTTAATTGATGCTCATAATTGTAATGATTGTAATGGGTCTAGGAAATATAATTTTTTTCATCAATAAGGGTCCCCCTCGTCGCTGAATATGTATTTTCCCCCTAAATCAAATGGATGGCCAGAGCGACTGCTTTCAAGTGAAAGTGAAGCTTTTAAGTGAAAGAAATAAGATAATCCTTTAAGACGGGCGGGGGGAGGTGATACAAATATGTACCAGTATGATTTCCATTTGGTACATATATATACATACAAACAGGTAAGGAGAGACTTACTATAAATGTTGTTTATTGTAATCGGTACATTTTGTCTAAAAATATGTTATTTAGCATGGCAGATCATAAAACAATCTTTACACAAACATTCTTGACAAATAGTATTTGTCTTTTTTTGAGTTTTTGCTTTTGTAAAACGAACACATCTAATTCTTGTTGTACCTTCTATCTACGAAAAGGTATAATGCTGATCCAAAATCTTTTCTTTTACTTTGAAAGAGGGCCTCTCCTTGGTAATGAGCAGCAGGATCACTAAAAATATTAGACAAGGAACTATCTCGTTTTTCCGCCTCAGGTCATCGTAGAGAGTCCATGAGTGTATAAAATACTAAAATACTTTTTTTCCACAATTTGGTAGACTCTCTGTCGTGATGGTAAAAACTGATGAACTGATCAGTGCGATCAACTTCACCCATTTCTGCCAATAAGATTCAGTAGTCGATTGCGTTTTACTGATCTGTTTTAATTTTCTTCCTAATTTTGGTTGAATCTATTTTCTATTTTTCTATTTTTTATTTACATAACAAATATATACCCCTCGTTACAAAGAATATTGTTAATCCGCAATGCCCCTGGTTTACATCACACATTAGACAATTAATGTCTTCTAGAGATATTGCATATGCTAGATGGAAGTGATTTAGGATTCCGGAATTTTGGGAAGACTATCGAGGCCTTCATAATAGGGCAAGTAGTGCTATACGTCTTTCTAAGAAGAAGTACTACTCAACTAAGTTCAGAGCCAATTTGCCGTCTAAAGTTTTATGGAAGAATCTTAAAGCTATCGGTATTAAGTCAAAGACTATTACAAATACCTTACCTGACCCTGATGAGCTTAATAATTTCTTTACTTCATTCACTAGTTCTTCTACTTCTTCCACTTTTTCTGCTTTAAATTACTCCCTAACTCACTCCACCCGCAGTTTCTCATCTTTCAGTTTTTCCAGTGTATATCCTGATGAATTACTCGACGCCCTTCTTCGTGTAAAATCTAAAGCCACAGGAATTGATGGAATTTCTCCTAGATTCATAAAAATTTGCTTGTTCCCCTAACTCATATATTTAACCTTTGTCTTACCACTTCTCGCTTCCCTGATGCCTGGAAAAAATCCAAAATCATCCCAATACCTAAGACCCCAAATGCCAACCTCCGTGAATATCGTCCCATTAGTGTATTGCCAGTCTTATCAAAAGTCTTTGAGAAGTTAGTTTCCGTCCAAATCTCTAAATATTTACATGAACACGGTCTTATTCATGAGCTTCAGTCCGGATTTATGCCCGGTCACAGTTGCTCAACAGCGCTATTAAATGTTTCCGAAAATATACGGCAGGCAATTGATGCCGATTATATTACAATTTTAGTTTTGTTGGAGTTTTCTAAGGCATTTGATGTAGTCAATCATAATCTCCTTTGCAAAAAGTTAATTACAAAATTTAATTTTTCGGCGTCCGCTACACATTTGATTTTTAATTACCTCACTGATAGATTTCAGAGTGTCTTCTGCAATGGTTCTTCTTCGTCGCTGTTGCGAGTAAGTTGCGGTGTCCCCCAAGGATCGATTCTTGGTCCATTACTTTTCTCATTGTTCATTAACGATGTCTTTGAGTGTGTTTCACATAGTAGGCTACACCTATATGTTGATGATGCTCAGCTATACCTGTCAAGACCACTTGGTCTCATTGAAGATGGAACTAGTTGCATTAACGAAGATTTACAAAGGATTTTTCACTGGACTGTAATCAATGACCTGAAGCTTAATGCCAGTAAATCTAACTGTTTGTTAATAAGCAGAACCAATATTGACATTTCTGGCTTCTCTCCTATTACTATTGGATGGGAAATAATTCCTTTTGTAGAAACTGCTTGTAATCTTGGAGTTATATTTAACAATACTTTAACCTGGGATAATCACATTTCGTCTATAATTCGTAAAGTCTATGGTTCTTTGCGGTCTTGGTGGGCTTCTAGCAAATTTACACCTACGGCAACAAGATTGTTCTTATGCCGATTACTTCTTGTTCCTGTTCTCACCTTTGGTTTTGAAGTATTTGGTCATCTAGATTATATTAATTCACATAAACTTTCCATGGATTTTAATGCTATGATCAGATACATATTTAATTTACGCAGATTTGATCACGTGTCGCCTTTTATTATCTACGTATTTGGTTGTAACCTTTTTCGTTCCTTAAATTATCGGCGTCTTGTTGTACTGGTCAAGTTATTGAAATTTCGCAGTCCAGCATACTTGTTTCGATTTCTCAATTTTGGTAATTCTAACAGAAATTGTAATCTAATATTGACCAGATTTTCTTGCTTAACTTCTCAGCGTCTGTTCTTCGTTCATACAATCAAGCTTTGGAACTCCTTACCTGCTTCCATTAAACGATCCGTTTGGGCAGGCTCACTTTCCTCGATCAAGCAACTCATCATTGAGCATTTAAAGTCTTCAGAATTACGTGTATATTAATTGATTTACTAATTTTTTTGTATGTGTCCGCTATGTCCCTCGGCAGTTAGTCTAGATTTAGTTAGTAGTATGATGCATTGAAACCATTTATGATTTTTTGTAAATGCTTTATTGTAGTTTAGTACGTACTGAACTGTAGTTATTCTTTTTTGGTTTTAATTAAATTTCATAGATAAATGCAATGTATTTAATTATAGTTAGCTCTGGATTTCTCTAGTTCATAGGAACATATAATTTTATTTTATTTTTCGCTTAACATGTGCCTAATAAAAGATACTTGTCTTACTGGTGCATTGCCACTAATATATGTATACTAGTTATATGTATATGTAAAATAAATTGAATTGAATTGAATTGAATTGAATTGAATTGAATCAGGTCTGTGGAAATTAGCTCATTACTAAGAATACTCTTCTGGAGGTATCGCACTCGAAGACTGTTCTTCTCCACTGAAGTTTAAGTCAATTAAATGCCTCGTTATATATGAATCATTAAACTCCTTCGACGATTTTTTAAGGAAACTCAAAGACGAGTTATTTTTATTTGTAACTGCATTAATGTGAACATCGAATGAAAATTTAGAATTACGCATAACACCCAAGTCTTTGGTTTTGTCAAGCCAAATTAATGAACGTGACGTTGATCAATATAGTATTTCATTAGCGAGAAAACGATACAATTACTAATGTTCAAAGGAAGGAAGTTTATCGAACACAATTTATAGAATGGGTCCTTGTTTGAAAGAACGCAATTATTTTCACTAAAACCGATGCGGAAAGTTTTGGCGCCGTAGGCATATTAAAGAATTCTCGAAGTAGACATAGTCATAAACATACTTCATTGATCTAAATGATGAAAAGTAGGTAATGGTCCTAAATGGTTTCTCTGAGGGACACTTGAGGTATTGTGAATTTTATCGAACAATACCCTTAGAAATAAAATACGTTGCAACAGATAAGAACAAATCCAATTATTAAAAAGTGGGAAAGACCAATTCTTATGATACCATAGATGAATGCCTGTATGTAATTTCGTATGGTCACCCATCTGTGCAAGTTTGATTTTTCAAGTGGTTTTTCACACATATATTTCTAGAAGGGTTCATCAGACAGCAAAAATGATTATAACAATTTCATAGGATTTCATATTCTGAACAGCTTTTCAGTGCAATAAAAACTTTTCCACAGTATACGTAAAAAACCAAGTTTTTTATATGGCATCACCAAGAAGGGGTTACCTGATTTAGTCCATTTCTAAAACTTATTTACTATTGCTATGAAAACACTATGTATCAATTTTCAGCTCTTTACGTTGACGCATTCTAAGACAATGTCCAAATATATATTGGAAAACGAAAACTTTGTATGATTGGCAACCCTACGAGGAAGTTACCCGATTAGTTCGATTTTCAAGCTCACATTTTTTTTTTTTTTTTTTTAAAAAAGTTCGTGTGCAAAATTTTGGCACTCTAAACAGAACAAAACCCAAAGACAGGAAACTTATGAATGAGAACTCTATATTAATTCTGTCGAAAGCCTTGATAAAATCAAAAAATGCCGTCGACATGTTTATCATCTTCAATTGCGGAAATACAAATATTGGAAAATTCCAGCAAATTAATAAAAGGTTTACAATGACAGTAGACCAAGTCTTCGAAAATCTTAGCAAGACAACATAAATTAGTAATAGGTCGAAATGTCGTATTTATTATGAGGACAAATAATCACAAATAATTTCCAGAGGGTAACGAAACATATCACAAGAAATAGATAAATTAAATAGATGAAAAAGAATGGAAACAATAGACAAGCGATAAGTTTTTAGAGTGTTCACAGGAATGCCATCAAAACCTCTCAAGACACTATCAGGGAAATTCAAAATATGCTTTGAGACGATAGCTTCGTCAAATATAAGATTTCTAGATACAAGGAAACTCGACGGATTCCTTGCCAAATGACCAAAATTCTTAATATTAATATCAGAGTCAAACATGTAGCTCGAAGAAATTAGAAAAGAGATTGGCAGTTTTCACAGAGTGTTATTACTTTTGACATCGTTAAGACATAACGTGGAGGGGTGCAATCACATTTATGCTTAGAGCTATTAAATCTCCTGAACCACGTAAAGCCAGTCTAGTTCTAATGAAGTAATCACTACAGGAAGCTTCAAAAGCCACAGTAAATTCGTTGCGTAACATAGAGTAAGACAAATAGTTCGGATCACACCTTGCGGAGCAAAAAAATTGTCCAAGCTTTACATTCAAACTTTTTAAATATTTCACAAAACCGTTAATCAAATTCACGAGCTACTAGATCTACAGAAAGGCACAAAGCTGAACATATAGAAAGAGTGGAATGGAAATGGAATCTACATTCTGGAAGATCAGACCTGGGCAAGTATCAAAGAAAAAGTACTTAAGTACAAGTACCGAAGGCCTGAGTACTTCAGCGTAAGTACAAGTACCACATGTATGAAAAGTACTTGTAACTAAGTACTAAGTCTATAAAAAGTACTGAGTACTTTTTGAAGTACTTTTTAAAGTACTTTTTTAGAATCTTTGTACGTTGGCAGTAATATAATGAAGTTTATCGAGTTCAGTTAATAAATATTAATAAATCAATACCTTTTGAAAACTATAGTATGTATAGTAACTAGTGGCTACTATTTATAGTTTTCATAGTTTTTGGTGCTGCAAGCAGAGTAAAACTTTCACTTCTCCTTGCTACACTCACAAAAACTATTAGAGGTCCGCCCAAGCACCGATTATCGCCTCCAATAATGCATAACAATTCTAAGGAAAAAATTTCCTGTAAATTTCTAAGAAAAAATTGAGGCCTTCCCTACATCAGGTCGAGGCATCGTTGATTTTTTATTAGAGCGATGCATTGCTTGCTTACTCTTGGTTATGTCCACTGACGTATATAATATGGACTGCTTGTCTATTTCACGTAGGCACAATTGCTTGTGTCAAAAAGAGTTCTTACGTCGGTGCCAACATTGAAAAAATCATAGGCGGGAAGTTGAAAAAGTGAGCACGTAGCTCGGAATGTGATTTTAATAAAACATTTAGAAATTCTTCTGCGTATCTAATGAATACATTGTCTTTGATAAAACAGGTTTTATCAGTAATAAGCCTAAATGATTAATTTAAAAACATTTATTTCGACGCATCCAATAATTTATTTGTTGTTTTCAGTTCTCTCTCAGTTGGTACTTGGTGCTTAGGCCGAAAGAATCAGCAATATAGAAGTGAGCCCACTTTTTGCAATCCATATTATACATGTCAGTGGTTATGTCATCAAGTCGAGGCATCGTCGATTTGATATTCGAGCGAGACGTTACTGGTTTTTGTTCTACTTGCCCAGTCTTGTGTGTATGTAATAGTTTGTCTAAGGTTCTTGACGCGTGAGTGCTTTAAAACTCTACATAAAAGGAGTTCCGCTAGAGATTGTGTTTGCTGTTCTATGAAGAGTTATATATATGTAGGTACTTAATAGACTTAGAAATACCTAAGTAAAAATCTTGCTACTTAAGTACAAAACTAAGTCTTAAGTACAAGTAAATAGAAGCAAGTATACTTATGTTCAAGTACTAAGTAGGGGCATTTCAAAAGAATTGAGTAATAAGTCTTAAGTAACGAAAATGTACTTTAAGTAGTACTTAAGTCTTTTTTTACTTAAGTATTGCCCAGCTCTGTGGAAGATGAAAGTTGTTTTTAGGTTAAATAGAATGCTTTCTTACCTATATATGTCCGAGTACATTTCGTATAATATTCCAGTCCCCAAACTGGCACACGATTTAAGGAATTCCTATCTATTTGGTGCTAGTACACATGCGAGTCCAATTTTCTCCACATTTTGCGAGTTACTAGTCCAAAGTAAACCTGAACTGATTTTATATTGAGGTACCTGTTAAAATAAAAAAACGAATAGATATATTTGAAATCGTTGAATCGTTTTTTGCAAAAAAAAAAACCATTTCCACTGAGTCTAGCCAGATAGATTCATAATTTTACAACAATCCAGACCAGACCAAATAATAGCTTCATTGCCGTTTTCGTTGTGGGTGGAACTAGTGATGATAATAACCATAGCAAAATAAGATTCCTTTTAGCACATTAATTGAAAGAAAAAGCAATACGGAAATCATGAAATTTTATATGAATTTAATTGCTGCTAGGCTGCCTATCATTACGCCGCCTCTTTATTAATGGCTGCATAGTTGTATTGAGAAATTGTCGCGTTGTAGGTACATACCTTGTAGTATTGCTTCATTGAACGACACCACCCATAATAACATATTTTCAAATGTTTAACATTTTTCATCCATTTCCAATCACTAACGGCCTCAAATTCCAGCAATCGTATACTTACTATATATAATAGTCGCTTTACGAGTGTGCCAGAGTGACACCCAAAACGAAGTACCCCACTTAGGGGCACATAAGCACTTTCAGCACGCGGGTTCTCTAGCTCAATCTTTAGTATAAAAAGCCATTCAACGTATAATTATTAAAAAATGTTCGAAGGCTTGTCATTCCTTTTCCAACATATATATTATATCTATGTACCTTGGGCAATCGCCCAGCGAGCCAGCCAGCCAGCCAGCCAGACGGCCAAGTTAATTCTGGGCTCTGCCCTGATCTGTTCCGTTTTACTCGCATGCGATCATTCAGCATCTTTGGTACACTCTAAAGCCTTGCATGCTATCGTTGCGTTTTGGAGTTTTACTCACCTTAAAATACAGCAAGAAAATTTTTTCGTAGGTTGGCGGAATGTCTGCGCACGCCGCCTGTCTATTGCGATTCTGTTGCGACTGCGCAGACAAAATATGTATTTTTGTTGCCAGACGAAAGTGAAGACAAACAAAATGCATATGGAGGCCGAAATGGTTGATTCAAAAGACGAGACAAATTTTTTTCTTCTCTTTATATTTAGAATTTAATTAATTCGTGCAAAAAGTAAAATTGATGTTGCTAAAATTGCGTATACACGCTGCCACCCACATGAATTTTTCAAGTAAATACGTACCAAGGATAAGAACTTGATCGGAAGTTGTCTGTTGTGTAATCGCGGTTCCCGAAAATCAAAACAGTGTGTAAATATGACGAGAAATTTTTTATTTGACCAATGACCAATGGTAGAATGTCAGTGATGGCAGTGAGAAGTAATCGCATTCAATTTGCATAATTTTGGCTAAAAAAACCAATGCAAACATACTTTTTATGGCCTGATGTTATTAACATGTGTGCATTTCCGCTGATTAAATTCGTTTAGGGCGTGAAATTTTGGGCAATTTGAGCACGCAACAGGAAAATATACATATAAGAGGGAGATTATTCGGTTCGCATGTGAAAATCAGCCAATTGTTTCTGGACAGTCGATTTGCATAGGATACCTGTCCTTTTGAGTTAACATTCTTCACGTGACCGAATCTCATCAGTGCAAGTTTGGCAATATGCAAACTGGTCTGAACGGACATGGTTGCTTTGAAATAATTCTTTAGAACTAAACGCAAATAAATGGATACACCTGTTTAGTACTGATCGTGTAGACGAAACCATAAAAGACGAGTTCATATTCATTTCAATTCCCTTCATAGCAGCCGTGTCATTTGTAACAATTTCATAGTCGGTGGTCCCAAGGAACAAAAGATTTCAACTTTGAGTCGAATGCCTTCGCGATATTTGCTTTTCACTTTTCGAAAACTCTTTTCAGCATTTTTGGAGGCACTCGAAACTCCACTTCCACAAGTTCATCCGACGAATATTTGACAATTCTTTGCTGTTATATAGATAGGTACTGTTTCAGCGCAACAAAAGGTATTTAAGGCAAGTTTGGACAAAAAGACAGGAGAAAGGGAAATCCATGGAGCGTGTTGAATTTTTAACAAAATAACAAAAATTCCAGTTCTTTGTGTTGTCCGCCTGACTTGGTTACTTTGTTGAGCGCTAACAGCGCCTCCTTATCCTAACAATTTTTTTTCTTCTTTTGGGTTTGTTGACTGAAAGTCTCTTTGCGTCTTAATTGTGTCTTTAAGTTATCTTTAGATGACGTGAATCGCTTTCTAATTGAGTCTAATTTCAACACGTCCAATAAGGAATTTTTCTTATTTTGGTAAAAATCAATCAGGGTGCAGTGAATGAACTTTGATTGTGTGTTTTTCATTATAACGTTCGGTGTTAAAAGTAGAGATGCAGTGGGTGGTTTAATTTAATAACACTTTTTGGATAATTTATTTTTGTACTTAATTAAGTAATTAGGAGCGGATCTCATTGTGATGGAAACATTTTATCACGAGTCGGAGTAACTGCATCTATGGTAAAATAAATAAATCATGTCATGATTATTTCATTATTTAAATTATTCAAATACTATTTAAAGAGCCGTTCTTGCATATTTATAAATTATTAAAGAAGCTACTTAGTTAGATCTTGAAATTGGAAAAACTCATTTAGGGGTTTGTTACAAAATAATATTGTCAAAAGAAATACAATGAGAAAATCTAATTCCCAGTATTTGTAAATTACCTGTAAAGTGTATTGTCCAGTCCTCGTACCTCAGTAGCTCACATATGTTATACGGAAGTGATTATGCGTAGGGTCTTTTATTTAGATAGTAAAAAAACATTATTTCATATCACCTTCAAATTCGAAACATGGCAATATATACATTAGGGTTCCGAGGGTACTGTCATATGACATTCCACGTGTGATTCATCATGCACGACTTGATGACATCATGAAAACATTGAAACTTGTGGAAAAGATGTACCTATACAGAGAGCAAAGAAGTTCGAAAATTAAAGGAAATTATTTACCAAAGGCGGTCCTGTCCAAAGGCAGACAAGACTCGCTTTTGTCAACAGATTTGAATCTATATAGAGTATTTCAGGAAAAGTATGCAATATTGAAACACCTAAAAGATGAGGTGATTTGCAATCGCAAATATTATTTTAATTTTTGTTCGAATTAATGTTATTTTCGAAATTGTGGAGGATTTTAAATTTTTCCGAAAGTGGCTCTCCTAGAAACATGAAATGTGCAGAAGGAAAAAACATACCGTAGATAAATCAAAGCTTCTAAGCTTAGGTAACGCTCAAAACATAAAAGCTTTTGTGTGTCACACCTCCCACCCCTCCCTAGATTGACGATCTTTGGCCTGAAAAATATACGCGCAAGAAATTTTCGTAATAGGGTAATTGGTAAAATTTGTGAATTTGGGAGTATAAGGGCAAATCTAATGAAATGGGTTGAATCTATTCTTCCCTGATACGAGAAAATTATTTAGCTAAGTTTTCTTAAACTCATTTGAAAACAAGTTTAAAGATTTTGATGACAAGGAAATGAGTCTACCGTCGTAAGGTGTAAGAATGTCATTTAAATATATCCACAATTTGGAGCAATTCAATTAGACTGTTATAAGAGGTAAAGGGATATAGGGCAAAATTTTTTCAGTTCACTTACATGTTCGTAATCTCTCGATTTTTTCTTGCAATTCTCAGTCCATATTCATGGTTTTAATGCATCTATGTAACTCTCTCTCTACAATATTTGGCAAACCTACTAATATTTTATCCCTTCATGGAAAAATTTTCTAAAAATAAAGAAAGAAAACACAAAGCAATCAATTCAGAATTAATAAACAAATATACTTATCTAATTGTGATGTGTCTTCCAAAACACATAAATAACAAAGAAACAACGAAAAATATCACGAACTTATCAAAAACCCACCAATGGCCAAATGTAAAGATACCTTCATACCAACAAATTGGCATTTCTCATGGCTTCAGTTCGTCGCTAGATGTTCACTCTCATCATTGAAATCGAATGAATGAAATGAGCTTTGCCAAGATAAAACATCACATGTGAAAGAGAACAGAATAGGCTATGGTGCGTATAAAAAGGCGACAAGCCGCAACAGAAATCACCCCCATCTAAGTACTAACCGCACACAATGCTGCTTAACTTCGGTGATCGGATGAGAACTGGTGTCTTCAGCATGGTATGGTCATTTCCAACTACAACCTTATTATCAAAAGGTGAAATGGTCTCCCGAAAGATACAAAGCTGCTTATACATATATAAACATATATAAACATTTCGCCATCATATATGAAGCAAATAAGCCCCTTGAAAGAAAGATCCTTCGGGCCTGTACAGGAGTGTACAGGAAACCTGACGGACACTACTTTCCTAACACCTTTTTGTACGACAGTGCAAACAGCACTCCAATTGAGGACTACCTCCTAACTCTCGCGCTCAAACAACTTCAGAAGATCTCTCAATATCCAAACCTCCTCATTAGTCAGCTTTTAACACAACTCCAAGTTGAAAACTTCCATTATTACTTCACGTTATTCAGTCGGAAACGAGAAACATTTATTACCTGGGCGAAAGATTTACCTTCTTCACTAGCACAGGAAGCCACCATCGTGGATAGGACACCATTCTGGTGCTGCTCGATCATCGTGGGACTTATCTTCGCTGGTCCATTCTGAACTTTCGGGATATTTCTCACCCTGTAGGAAGAAAGTTTTTGTATTACTCAGACAATTAAATGTAAAGTGCATCAAAGACATAAGTGAAACCTAGGCCAAAATAAAATCCTGTACGTAAATACAGGGTGTTTCCCACTAGGAAGTCAGTAGAGCGGGAGGTGATAGTACTCACATAGACGAACCAAAAATTGTATGGCAGGCGGAGGGGGGCATATCAACAGTTTAGGATTTACAGGATGATTAGGAAGAAAAGCATGTATCCTAAAAACTACAGGGTGCATGGTCACAGTTAGGAGCTCATTGTATGCAGAACTCCATGGCCTTTCGAACGACTGCTCAATCAGCTCCATAGCCCTCTTCTCTTTAATATGACCTATCACACCCAATGTGCTATCTGAAACCCTTTAAGGGTTATTAGCTCTAAGCCTACCCTCAAACCTATTTTAAAACCTATTCTCAACGATAATTTGTTCCATTAGCACGTCATTTTACAAAATATCGTCTAATATCGTCTAATATCTATTCAGGTTAGGTTATGAGTTAATAATTGTTTAACGGCCACAATTAACACATAGGGAGTAATAGGTCAACTTAAAGAGGAGAGTCTACAGTTTAGAGTTTTTATAAAAATATGTTATGTTAACCACCTTTTTGCAAAAATAATAGAAGTTAAATAAAAAAAGGTAAGAAAATCCGAAATTTTGAGTTTAGACAACCATAATTCTTAGAGGGAGAGGGCTATGCGGCTGATTGAGCAGTTGTTCGAAAGGCCATGGAGTTCTGCATACAATCAACGCCTGACTGTGACCATGTACCCTGCAGTTTTTAAGATACAGGATATTTTGTGAAAAACTAGCTTTTTTTCTTAATCACCCTGTAACTCCTAAAAGGTTGATATGGTCCGCCCCCCCCCCCTGCCATACAATTTTTTATTCATCCAGCTGAGTACTATCACCTCCCGCTCTACTGACCTCCTAGTGGGAAACACCGTGTATTTTCAAATATCCCGGGATATCGGTTAGGTTTATAATTTCGTCATAATTCGTTTTGTTTCGTTAAATGCGTGTGAAGAACTCTGATTAATTGATTGATTAATTGACAGAAATCACCATTCAGAGTTCAGACTTTAATCTCTCCATCGCAGAGCCTAATCTGGATTTTTCCCATCTCAAATATAGAAATTTAATTCTGTTGTCATACTACAGAAGCTTTATTCTGTTTGAATATTCAAATTCGACAGAACTTTTATTCTGTCTCCTCACCTAATTGCAGGCGTTAAATTTTGCTCTCTCATCGAATTGACGGAAATTTAATTCTGTTTCCATATAAATTCCACAGGAGTCTAACCCCACCCCTCCATCCCCGATTCTACATAAGAGACTTGTAAGATATCTCTTAACTTACTCTACATAAATTTTTGTGGATAAATATTAACTTTCAGACGTTAAGTGGGTTGGAGAATCTTTCAGTCAGACCAGCTATTAAAGACGTTTACTTTTCAAGAAGAAAGAAGAAGAAGAAGTAATATTTTTGGCGAGGCGATGATGGCAATATGACCAACCCACACGTAGCTATAATTGTGTGCGTCTTTAATCAAGTGACAATTATCGATATAAATAATAATTGTATGATGAATTCACAGCACTTAATGATAATTGAATTAATACCTAAATCTCAGGTAAATAGTTCCACAGCCGTCGTTACGTCCAACAGAATTTTCGTATAAACCTGTAGCAAAAAAATTAATTGTTACCAAAACTTTAAAGTGACGATAAAATTGTCGAGTAATGGAGATTATCGTGAGGCTTTGTCATTTCTATCACTTTAAGGGCAAAAGTTTTTAGCATTCTGAAATTCTAAACAGCCTCAGAAATAGCAAAGCGATTCAAGTCGTCTCTCAAATTGCTCAAACTATCCTCCATGTATAATTATTTTATATTTCACAAACTTTGGCAACACAAAAAACATTTCCAACATTTCGGTATTTTAAACAAAACAATTTCTGCAACTATCACGATAAGAGATTTAAGTGTACCTAGGTGGTGAGCTCTTATGTTAAGAGATTTTTGACATAACTTCATTTGCTAGAATACCACGGAAGTTTAATTTTTTTTCAAACATATTAATATTATCCTGTGGACGTTCAATTCCATAAATTATTCGAAAAATATTTTTCTTGTTTCCAGCACCAAGGAACTACGGGTTAAATCCAACTTTTGGGGTTATTGATTTTTTTTTAATCTTAATAATTTTTTAAACTATATCAGTATTAAGTTTTTAATAATATTATTTGAATTGACTATGATAGGTTAGGTTTAGTACTGTTGAATTATTTTTGAAGTTTCAAGAAAAAAATTAAATTATTAAATTTAATTTCAGATCGTACACTAATATTTTAAGGTGTTAGAAAGCCATTTCACTATGTCTATACTTTGGAGCAACTCATTAGAGAATGTAATAAGGGTTAAGATGGGGTATAGAATTAGTCAATAAGTTTTCATAAATATAGTTGCTGCAATTAAATAAAAAACTCATAGAATCTCACAACTATACACAATTTCCTCATATTCAATTTCGAAATAACTATTTTAATCGCAGATACGACCGATAGATAATATAAAATCTGGAAGCTGATTGATCATAGATGCCGCTCAAATTGCAAAATTAATTTGCCACTTGCCATCTTATTTAGATAACCACAAAAGTTTCAAGCAAATCTGTTAAATAGAAAATTTTTGAAAATGTTTTAGATATTACGGAATGCAGTTGAAAGCTACTAGATCTTCTTAGACTGATAGTCTCTGGTATACTGTACGCCGTTCTCACTTTATTCGTACTAATTTATTTATTTTACCACATCGATTTATTCACTGTACCAATAATTATTTCCAGTTAAATACGTTAGATGTCATTTTAACCGCTACGCAATAAATGCAAGATTGTTATGAACTTTGTTTTGCTGTGACATTTTCTTTTTGTTGTGAGTATTGTTTTATGGTGAAAATTAAAAGATATTATTTATTCATTTAGTACTTTGGTTATTTATTTCAAGAGTTTTCAAGCGTAGTAAGTATATAAAAAAAAATTTCGTATACAATTAGATTTGTTTCCTTGCCGTATACGGACACACCACAATTAAAGTGTCCTGTAAAAAGAAGTTATAAGAAATCAATGATTTTTATTCTGAAATTGAAGAGACAATGCTAACAGAACAATGGATTGATAAAATAAATAATTATGATTTTTTCTATAGTTTAAGTTGATAAATCCTCAAATCTTTTTTTTGTCAAATATTTCCAGGAAATTTTAGTGACTTAACTAAGCCATTCGGGCTTACAATTTTTGAAAGGCTTCTTGCCTTCTTTTTTCAATATATTGGTAAATAATTGATTGGATTAGTTTAAGTAGGAAAAAAACAAAAACGAATTACCTACCTCACAACCGCGAATATTTTCAAATAGTTTTCCCTGAGATATACTCAAAAATCTTCTGCTCAAAGTAAAAGAATGAACCAATTACAACACATCCCTTGAAATAACACTTCACTAGTTTACCATCCATCCAGGATAACTTAACTGACAAAAATTGTATACAACCTTGTTCAAGTCACGCTTTCTCGTTCATAATATTGTGTTCACACCACCGCCCTCGCCCACTTCATCCGGAGAACTTAAAATGTGATGCGCTTCAGGGCAGAGTATAAAAGTAAGGTGAAGGGCCAACTTTATAATGACTTAGGCACCTATAGTCCTTAATGCAGGAGTAGTAAATGTACACCCTAAATAATTTTTGTGGATTATCATACAATTTGTAAAAGACTTCTTGCCTTCTTTTTTCAATATATTGGTAAATAATTGATTGGATTAGTTTAAGTAGGAAATTCTGTTAATAATAGAATAGAAGTGAGTACCGCGAGCAAGTTTTTACATTGATGTTGATCATAGAAACATTGGAAGGATATTACCTCCCTCTTTACAAAACGAAAAATCAAAATATGATGTCTTACCTAAATATTTATGTATTTTTGGAAAAAGCAGTAAAATAAAGAAATGGTCCTGTTTTAAAATTCCTTTCAAAAAAGCTTTCTTAATAAACCATTCAACTCTGAACCACTCAACTACAAAAGTATTTTCTTTGGTTACCTACTAGCGCATCCATCCTATATAAGCACCTTCAATACTTTCACAAAACGAAACGTGCGTGCGTGTTAGTCATAAAAACTGAAAAATATTGCAGGCACCAACTTATGCTTACCATGAAAGGAAACAGAAATGCATTTAACTTCATCACTATCACCTGCTCCAATTAACTCCCTATGAAGGCAGAATCACCGATAGCTACGGTGTGACGCTTGATTTTACCCCAAAAACCTTACTATAGACAGTAGAAAAACCATAGTCGGGAACGTTTATCAACAGCTAAACTATCGTCGAGCACCTTACCTGCCGGCCTTATAGTTTGAAGCAACAATAACAACATCGACGAGAAGTGATCAGCGCAGCGGCAGCTAGTTGGAAGCGGTACTTCCATATACGGGTAATTAATGCAGAAAAGTTGTATGCTAATTACATCAGGCAGCAAAAACTAAGGCGGCTTATCACTGGGCAATGTGAACAATGAAAGAAATTTTTTTTTCCAGAAAACGGAGAAAATGGAATAAAAACCGAAAAGGGCTCAAAAAATGAGTTGTTATTGACGTCCCCGAGTTCACTCCGATCCGAGATCTGTTGGACGATCATCGATCCGTTTATCATCGCAGCAAGCGAAACCTTAGCACACTAGAGCAGAGATAGAGAGAGAGAGGCTTGGAAATGGGTTTTAACCGTTTGCCTATATAGAAAAAGCGGAATAAAAATAATTTTGTTGTTGTTTTGTTTTTTCAGTCATCGCGATCAAGTCCAAATAAATCCGCCCCTCGTCTCTGTGGATCGATTGTTTTACGTTTCCAGTAAGTTCGAATGGAGTTTGGAGCTGGAGCTCATGGATTCGTCGCAATCAAGAGCACTGTCCAAGAGGAAAATAAGACAAAAACGATTTCTGCGAAAGAGCTAAAATCAAAAAGTGATTGCGATCAATCCAGCCTCGTCAAAATTCAATAAATTGATTTCGTATGCAGGAGACGTCGCACAGACGAATGATTTCATTAGTGGATATTTTTGTCCTTTGCATTCTTGGTCTTGGTAGTTTTATCTTGAGTAGAGATATAATGTTGATAGGTTAGGCGGTTGAGCGGGGAAGGGTGGCTCTATTAGCAAAAAAAAAAAAATATAAATAGAATATTTTTTTTTCTGTTTTACAAAGAAGTTGTTCTTTGTGTAATAATCAAATACTAGAAGAGTTCATGGCATAAGTCACCTGACAAAACGACAGGAAGTGTTGATCGTTGCCACGAGATCGTGGAAACGTGATAAAGTCCTCCCACTGAATTTTCTCAATTTCTACTCCTACAGCTTTCGTGTCTTACTAGTCAAATTGATAACTCTTTCTTCTTTCTTTGATGGGAGGATTAAAGGTGATGATTTCTATCATATCCGCTCGCAAAAAAAAAACAAACAAAGTCGAAATCGGTAAAGTTTATGAATTCACTGCAGTTCGAATGAGTGATAATTTTCAACTTGTTAAAGTGGAGCTGACTTACATATGTGAGGAACTCTATTTTAATGTCGAGCGTGATTTTGAAAGTGTTTTGTTGAAATTTAATATTGTTTTTGATATTTGCTGAACGCTTGTTACACTCTAGATAAAATAACATGTTTTATAAAGTTTGTTCATCGGTGCATATTACACGCATGGAAATTATGATGCCTCAAAAAAATTAACTATATACTCATGTATAAAATTATGAAATATTTCGATTTTTGCTAACTTGAGAAAGCATTGACCTAGCGATATAGAATGTACAAAATCAAGCTTTAATGTAGTTGAATTAATAACGCAAATTTTATAGAGAAAGTAACATTTATTTTGCATTAATAGAAACAATAACAGAAACTTAAAAAACTTCTTACAAAAACAACAAAAAGAATAGGAAAAAAAGTTTGAATGAAAGCGGAATGGCCACTTTTCATACATCTTAGCGCCCGACACCTCTAGACATTAAAGCTATCTTAAACGATATTCTGAACATATTTTATTAACAATGTTTGTTTCAATTAAGCAGGAGAAGGCTTTGGCGATCGCATGTAGCTTGAGCGACTTTCTAGGGTGAAAAAGTGTACGTTTCTCGTGATTTCGCAGAATTGGCGGGTAATGGAAAATGACTTCCTATGAGAAAAATGCTCACAATAGAGCTATAATGGGCACGGAAGAAAGAACTTCAAAAATATATGCGAAATGTAGTAACTGAGGTGTATGTGATCCAAGTGCATGAAAGTTTGAGTTTTCCGGCGGATAAAACGTTTGAAGAAAGTTTTTTGAATCAGGAGGAAAGTACACCACCCGATAGTACTCAGCGAGACCTTCAATTTGATATGCAACATGCGGCGTTGAAATCAGCACCTTAACCATACTGCAGTGGAAAACACTTGATGAATGAATGATACCTCTAATGAAAGCTTATTTTTTGATACATACAAAATTGTCAAAATGACGTACTTATCTGCGTACTTGTTTACAGGAAAAAGATATAGGTGGATACAATAAAGAACCTCTCTATACCACAGAGCTCAAGACGTAATTCAAAAGGAGCTATAAAATGCATTACCCAAAATAGTGAGTTTTGCTAAGTTTAGAACCAAACGCCTAATGTGCCTCACTAGGAGGCAACTTTAAAAAGATAGCATATTGCTATCTAAAAGCATAGGCTTTAGAACATATATTAAAGAGACATGCGGGTATCGTATAAAATTCGTATACATGACTGAAGCTTTCTTCCCCTCACAATATCTCGAAGGGGACGACCTTAACAAAGGACGGAAAATGCAGAACAAATCAGATGGAAACACAAAAATGACAAATATTAAGTGGGACTAACGACAATAAAGCAATGGCAGCGCTTAGAAATGGCAATAAACTTCCACTATTATTAGAATAACTTTACTGCCCCTTCCTGAGTTCTGCTTGCTGTTTATACCTGCACTGAGCTTCCTCATTAGAAAACTGGAACTAAACACAAACATGGAGAAGCTTCACTTAATCTGGTTTATAAGCATTCCTATTTGATATATGTTCTAAGACGTCGGCCCGTGAGTCCTAAGTACAGAATAAACGAGGTAGGTGTGGAACTTCTTTGGGGAACTGAAGATTTTTGGTCTTTTTCGTAATTTCTCGCGTTAGAAACTTATATTACCCTCATGGAGACAGAACCTAGCCTCGAAATTTTCTGGGTGAAAACAAATTAGAAATTGGTTTTGATTTATGGGTGAACTTCCGATAAAGTTCCCTGAAGTATTGAAAAACAACATATTATACATAACGATTGTCCAGAATAACATAATACTAAATGTAGAGGTAATTTTTGGTGCACACGCCATCTAGTTCCCGAAGCCAGCAACTGAAATTTTATAAAAAAAAATCAATTTTTTTTTCTCGAATATCTTAATAACGGCAAATGATACGAACTTGTCGAAGAATTCTACTATAAAGCGATAAGCGACATTTTGTGATTTTCGACCTTTGCTCACTTACTTGTCATTTTCTACATGAGGGCATTGTATATCAGGAATATTTTTTTATTATGTAGAGGAGACTTGCACCAAGTTTTCCTAATCAAGCAATCGCAGCAAAAGTCGGTGTTCAGTTCAATGTCGGAAATACGCCCTAAATCATTCCATCGACGAAACAACACCTCCTAAAAAGGAAGAAAAAAGAACACAAAGTATTAAAGCTAACTTAAAATATCTCAGAATACTTATCTAATTAAATGCTGTACATCTACACCAGATGCAATTTCAGCTGGACCACAATAAAATTCTCACACTAGGTTATATTGTTATAACCCATCAAGTTTGCAGTCCGTGACAACTTATTTTATCTAAAATTATGAAAACAATTATGAAACTAACTAGGTATTTAAAACCAAAATACCTTAAAAAAAACTTACATACCTCTGCATATGTACATGTTTTTTACGTCATCAAATAACACTACTCCAGTTAGCCGATTTCGTCTTCGCTTCAGTCAGAATACAAACAATTGCAATAAGCATTGCGAGGGCAACACCAAGAGGCGAGATGAACATAACTAGTGACCACGGCTATATAAAGTTGACGATTCCCAATAGATGGCATCATTCTTGGCTCAGAGTATATCTGATTCAGAGCATAATCTGAAGAAAGAATCGTGTTCCTAATTTCCATACAGAAGTCAGAGTCTAATCTGAAAATTCCTATCATCCACATTCATCATCTAAATTCTCACACCTAAGCAAAAGAATAATTCTACCAAACTTTTATTGTGCTACATCTGTTCAACACCACACGTTGCAGCACGCTACTGCCCCTTTTTTTATGCTTATTCAGACTTCCTGCCTGACCGGGCTACTATCATCAAATAGATTCGCAGAGAGTTCTTCTGTACGTCACTTTACTACCCTTCTGCCCACATGCAGTAGCAGCATTAATATTTTTACTACAGAAGTTTATTTAATGACAGAAAATTAACCCCGGTCTTCTTTTCAGAACTATCGGATCACGTCATCATCACGTAAGTTTTTTTTTATATTAGGTTAAGTAAATGAATTATAATAATAAAATTTTATATTTCAAGTTTGAACTTGCGAGATATTTCATTCAACTGCAGCTCTTGCTTCTTAAGATCTGTACTTGCCCCCTAAGACTATGTACTTTTCCTAGTAGTATGCCTTACATGGTACCTTCTTTTACTAAAAGTTCCTTTCCAAATTTAGAAATCTTATTTTGAAAATTATCCTAAGTGGATTCATTATTCGATCCACTTTCAATATCATACCAAAGAAACTCGTCATATCCTCCTCCTTATGATCAAAGAGCAAGAAAAAAAAGAAATTAAATTTTTCTTAATTTGCATTCTATAGCAGGAATAGTTGTGGCTACTGTGCAAAAGCTTAACCAACGTACCTTGCTAAATTCGTACATTCGATAGCAAACGTAACTACATACATATATCTTGAATATTTGGCCTCCGATTGGACGAGGATAGAATAGCAATAGCAAATTTGATGACCTGCAAGAAAGCAATGAAAAATCAAAACGAAGTCCAATAAAAAAAAAACAACACTCATTCATGATGGCTCCAAAATAGCCTCCCCGGAATAGACGACGCAGACCACTTTTATACCTGGGCGTTCGGACATTCCTCGCTTAAAACAGGTAGCAGCAACTCTTAAACTAATTTCGACCAGCGAAGAGTCATTTTAATAAACCGCGGAACGTGACATGAATCTCGACGAATCTTCTTATATTGTATATTAGCAGATATTTAGTTAGTTTTTTGGTCTTTTCCAATCTCGACCTTCTTTTCTTCTTTTGCCTGCCTCGTCAATTATATACCTCAGCGGTGAACAACTTAATACCGAAGAAAGTAGGTGTCAAATAGGTTTTCAGTAAAAATCGGGTATACTCGAATGACATCCGGATCAACCATTCCTAACTAGTTCGCATAATGTATGGCATCTTATGGAAAAGATTTATGGGATTCCTCCAGCACATTTTCTGGTCACTGGAAATGTACACATTTGTACGTAACGCAATATTAAGAACTCCTCGGGGATATATTAATTTGTTCGTTGTGCTATGCACTAACTAACCGAACAGATTCAATTGAAAGTCCTAAAATTAACTCCTCTTAAGAAAGGAGTGCGACAGACTACAACAGAGTCTTATACCATTCTGGTTTTACTGGCTGTCGGTTCACCGGGCCTCGGGCATTACAAAAACGAAAATGGAAGAATGATTAAATACCAATCGCGTAGTACTAAATTAAAACATAACTTCATCGAGTACTTGGTAACGTTTCAAGCGTCCCAATATAATTTTGTTAGTCCAACACTCCCCGGTAAAGGCAGGGGGATGATCCCACATCTCTTGTTGTCCATCGATGAAAACAGTCAACCGAAAGGTATAACGACAAGTCGATTTCAATTCTGCCGAAAGGAATAATTTCAGACTGTGCAAGAGGTAGGAGCGGTAGAACGTAGTAGAGGTCTTAAAGCTGTAATTATAATTGAAATAAATTGATTTATTTATTTGCAAATGGAAGATAAACATCTGCGCGCATGCTTCCCAGTGCATTGGTATCACATTCACTTGCGCTTTGCGCAGTTCTCTTTCTGGAAAATTGTGGGGGCTCACTTCAGAATTATGCGATTCGTGCAAAATTTTTGACTGATTTAATGAAAGTATTTTTGAATATCTATGATGGATGGAAGGATGTTCTTGGTTTGAAGTGTTTTTCATGAAAGTCTAAGTAAAATCACTCATCAAATAGGACATGGGAGATAAGATCGATTTTATTTATATAATCCTAAGGAATGAAGCTACCACGGGTTACTGAGAAGTGCCCAATAAGGCTCAAAAATCATAATTCTTTTTTTATTAATTTTTCACATACTTATTCAGTATTTGGGTCCCTCCGTTTATTTATTATTTCAGTTCTGGTGACTTTAAAGCGAGCTAAGAATTAAGGTAAAAACAATCATGTAAGTCTGATAATATTTTAGGCTTAAGCCTAGTATCGAGTTCGGGTAAAGTAAATTTTAACTCGGTCTGCAAAGATTTCACATTAAAATTGCTGGTGAAACTTTGACGTATGTTAATTTGGAGAAAACAAAGTGACAAATGTTTAAAAATTTTATCGCTGAAAAACTTCAAATTTGAAGTTTAGACAAACATTATTACAATTTACAATTGAAAATGGACTTAATTAATCTGAAAATTATCAAGAGAAATTAAATCCTTCAAAACATTAACAAGAACAATCTGAAAATTGCCAAGGTATTAACAAAAAAAAAAAAAAAAAACAATCTGAAAATTGTCATAGAAACAGGAAATGTTAAAATTTTACCAGCATTTTAATGCTCCGCGCATTAAATGTTCAGTAAAATAAGTGGAGACATACAAAGCTCCATCTATCTTTAAATAGAGAAATATTCACTTTTTCCCAGTGAACTCCGTACTGCACTAGTAAAATTATCAGTAAAATTTTTGCTTGCGATTTTTTTACCAGCGTTAAAATTTATATGGAAATGTCACATTTTACTCGAATTCGATACTAGGCTTTACTCAGGATAACTAGTAAAGAAGTGAGTGGAATGGAGAGTCTTGTTCAAAGTTTCAATGTGGACTGCCTACTCGCGAATTTTACTCAGTTTTTGACAAGATTTCAACATTTTCAACATTTTAAACAAATTAAAAGTGTTAAAAATGATAACAAGAAGAGAAAAGGTATTTAAAGGGATAATACCAGGGTAGCTTGAACCAAATTTTTATATTGTTAAAATAATATTAATTTTTCTTTTAGTAATTATAAAGAAATTTTGTATTTCATACTTCAAAACTCCGGAAAATAAAATAAAAATAAATTTTTAAATTTTTAGTATTAATTCTGCATACGATAAGTAAAGGTAAGGTGTAAAGGTAACCTGCCTGCCTAAAATAGGTTTTTTGTTTTTGAGTTTTAATTAATAAATAAATACCCTTTATATCACCCCCATCCTTTTCTTGAGGTAACCCTTTAACAAATCATTGTCATAGGACAATATTTGTATATTTTCTCTTAAGAAGGATTAAATCCACAAAATCTTCTTGTGTTCATGATTTAGTACTGCATAATCAGAATTACCGATGACCTGGAAAGAGTTTCTCAGTAGTCGTAAGGCAGTGACTTGATTCTCAAACCAGATAAATTACATTGTCTAATGATCTGTAATGATTTCATACTCTAGGTACTTCTTCCAATGGTGAAAATTCCAAAAATTTCAAAAATAGGTATGTATCAGAAAAAGGATATGATGTGTTGTTGGAGGGACTTCATAAGCCTAGTGTGCAATAAGCTGTTAAAATAAAATTAAACTCTTAATATTAATCGTTATTGAATGTACGAGTATATTGTGATTTTTTACATAAGAGTCCAGTTTCGACCTACAGCATCCTTTCATTCAGACTTCCCTAGAACGCATGTGACAAGGAAAGCCTTCTAAAAACTTAATGAGATGGCTTAGAGAATTTTACCTCAATCCTCTTAAATAGAAAACTTCTTTTTCAATAGATTGGATAAGAATGCTGGTAAATAGTTTGAAATAAGGAAAGAAATTATATTTTATACTTTGGAATTTTAAATACAAAGTGAAACGAAATCATTTCTTTTGGACAAATCAATCAGCCATTATCAAACATCAGTGTGATTTCTAAGGACATTATTATTTATTTATTTATATTTATTTATAAAATATATGTTTTTTTGAACATGATTGAAAGTATGCGTCATCGGAAGCTATGACGTTTGCCCATCTTTCCGGCAACTTGCGGATTCCATCCCTAAAGATTTGCTCGTCCTACGAGGCGATCCAATTATTCAGCCAAATTTGGATGTCAAAAGAATGAAACCGTTCTCCAATAAGTAAGCGGAAGGTGCAATGTCCAGTGAGTATGGCGGGTGATGTAACACTTCCCAGTTCAACCTTTATAAGTAGTTTTTCACTGGTTGAGCTATATAAGGGGTTGCATTAGTTGCCGCCCGTAGACAGCGCTAGTAATGGTTTCAAAAGGTTACAGCAACTCGTTATTTATATTGAGTTCATGAGTTTCATATCCCATCATATACAGAGCATCACTTTGTCACTACATAACTACATATGAATATCTCGCTTTGGCTGCGATGGTCCAGGCTCACCAGGCTTAACCCAAGATTTTTTACGCTTAGGATTGCATGGACCGAACCAGTTATCACCCTTTACGATGTCAACAATTTCTCTCTCAGTTTTCGAGTACGCGAACGCTTTCGAGTAAGAACTTACAAAACGATTTGAAGCTAGTACGCGAATAGACCTAAAGTTTATGAGTATACTGCATGCGAATTTTGCTACACTTTTGTGTCTAGACGTGTCAATGTCATCAATAGAAAGGAAATAGTTCCGGAAATTTTGAAATTGTTAAATTTCTGATCGGACGGCTTATTTAGGGCCAACCCACACGAGAAGATTTTAAGGAAGGATGAATTTTCCTCCTCTTGTGCTGAGACGTACCAGCACAATAATTTTGCTACGCGGAGCTCCGTATATGATTACCGAAATTAATTCAGTACGCGTTCAATTAAGTTACAGTTTTTGATATAAACCTAAAGAGAACGTCATATAGAAGTGAATTCACTTTCTGCAGTGTCTTTCTATGGACATTAGTCATTATACATGTCAGTAGTTTTATATAAGAACGCTGCAAATATTTTAGAATGTTATGAGTTAGGACTAAGTTAGGGCTCTGATGTGGTAGTGAAGGAGTCTGTTTTGTGGCTTAGAAAGTGTTTCTCGAGGGATCACACAAAGTTGGGGTCCCAAACTGAAATTCTGAGAAGAACTTATACACATACATCACATGCACACAATAATATTCATTTAAATAAATTTTGGTTTTTTTAAGTTTTGGAATAAAATTTTTTTTTGAAGTTGAAAAATAATAAAAAAATACAAAATAATAAATATATTTTTTCAAATAACTCAATTAATTAAATATTTTGTTCTTTAAATTTAGGGGGGGGGGGTTGTCATGGCCCCCCCCCCCCGATCCGCAACTGCTTGGAGTTCCACCGAAGAGGCGTGTCCTTGAAAGTTCTGCTTGACGAAATCTAGATAATTAATTGTAACACTGTAATAAACAAAGGACTACATCTAAATACAGTTATGATTTTGAAAGAAGTACTATATCTAACGACATGGTGCTCTTCCCCTCTCATCAGTACCAAAATCATCAATATATCAAGCTATATGGTGAGCTTCTCGTGAAGCCTGATGTCACAAATCCAGTACTTGTATGCCTTACCGAAAGAATGTGAACACGTCAATGCCGAAATTTGATACTGAGCTCCTTACAAAAAAACTGATGTACAAATCCAGACATTCCAGTCATTCCCAAATGAATGTAAGACAATGTTGTTTTCAGAAACTCTTGATAGTGACTGTCTTGAAAAAGGCTGCTACGAAGAATGCAGAATATGTACGTCTTACCAACATCAACGAAAAAAATTACCTCGGTTCCGGTTTTGCGCTTATTGTTATAGAAGATTTCGTTTAAAAGTAGGGTGCCATCCACAGCCAGAGAGACTTATTATTTCATTATTTTTTATATAAATTATATTCGATTCCCGGATTTTGTAGCTAATCCACGATTGTTTTTTTAAACTACAAATATACTTTTACTCCCGATGTCGAGTGAAGCTTTCTGCATGACAACTTTCCTTTTCCGCCAAAAAAATCTGTCGTCACACTTCGAGTTTGAACTCGCCACCACGTCTCGTGCTTCTTCTTCTCCCGCTGGCTACAATTTCGTTCTTTCAGTTTTTGTTCGCGGAACAGTCCTCATTTACTGACAGTCAGGTGCCCGTCGTGCAGTAGATAAACTTTGTCAGCAGCAAGTGTCAGGTTATGACCTTTTTATTTTTTCTCTCTATTTTGAATTTTGTTTGGTAAGTGAAATACATAAAAATCATCAAGTTGTAATTTTGTTTTTCATTATCTAACCTGCGTCTCATGAAAAACAACATATAGCATCTAGCCAGGAAATAATCCACTCCATTTCTTGATTAAAATAACAATTAAAAGATGAAAATGTCACACCAACATTGGAAACAAGTCCCCCGAATGGAGTATACAAGAAAACTTGAACCAAGCTACAATATATACAATAATGAGCTACAGTGTTTCCATCCTTGATAATTTCAGGCGGGTTGAAATCCACGAAAACGTTGTGAAATATTGTTATATTTGCAAAGCTCGTTATCGAAATTCAAATAGCCTTCCAAATGCAGTTACATTACAAAATTATGTATATTTTCGATGATCCATTTTCCTGACTGAAATCACAACAATTAAGTGAAAGGGACGGCATCTATGAATCCAAATAAGTATGATCACGATGTAGGCGCATGTTATTAATTTATTATGAATTAATAATTAATTTAGTGTGATTAATGGAACATTGATGTTACTAATATATAAATCGAGTATAAACAGGAGTATTTTATGTCATGTAAAACTAAAATTGTTGCTGTCAATTTTGAAACGATTCAACATTTTCTTACCCTTGCTTTAGTTAATGTAAATTTTTTTACACATTTTACACATTTTTTACTCTTTTTACACTTTTTATCACACGAACAATATTTCAAATTCTATGGCAAAGATTGCCTGCCAAAACAAAAACTATGTACACATAAAAGTAGTACGTATGTCCCCTTCAAATATTTATTTTATGTTCTTGACCCACGATAAATATTCTTTTTCCATATCCTCTTATTCTAGCTTTATTGCTATGCAGCTTCCTTCCATGATCCGATCTAGCTCTCCACCAACAAAATCTCTATAGACAAAGATGTAAGCCGCACGAGATAACAACATGCACGCAAAAATCTTGCCAAATCATAAAAAAAGCCAAAGACGAGACCACAACACATAATTCGTGACCAGATGATACGCCACAGCTACTGTGCTCGAGGCCTAATCACATGTTATGCTAAACGTCGATGAAGAGCCCGAGTGGCCGGCAAAGTAATGCAACTCACCCTGGCTGGAGTGGCACTCTCTCCACATCCTCCAATGGTCCAGCTTCAGTTCCAGAATGGCATCCAGCAGCAGCCTTAAGCAGTAGCTGCGCATCTACATCAGAGTGAATTCAAATATTGGATAACACACGTTTGTATAGTAGTAGTTATCCGCGCAGGAGCAGAGAGTTTCATGAAAGTGAAAACAGGAATTCTTTTATATAGAAAAAATAAAAAAAAAAGGAAGAAAAGGAATAAAATTTTTAAAATTAGGATTTTAAATTAGCGGAGTTCCTTTACCACTTTGGTGGTGGTACGTCGGAAGACCTGTTTCGGTATTTTTGGTATTTTGAAAATTCTAATCCCATACGCACGCATTTTCTGACCGATAAACGATAATTACGCAATTACGAAGGGAATAAAATTCCAAGAAGATTGCGATGAGATGATAGTTAGCCCAATAAGGCAGAAAGGTGTGCTAATGAAACTAAATCAAGAATCAAAGTGTCGTTTGGGGGAAAAAATAAGCCGTTCATTCTGTTTTAGCTATACCAGTTCCACATGTGTGTTATATACGACGTATGTACATACTTCCGCTTCGGAATTTTCCACACTCTTAATCCGCCCCAAATTCCTTCAGTTCGAGACTGAATATCGTTATTCAAAAGTTCTTGACCACTTTGACCTCAACCGTAGGTTAGCCAATAACTTAAGCGCTTCGAATCGTATAAGTGAAACACACCGCAAGACCGGAAGCAGCACAGAATGCATAATGAATTTGGTGGCTGATGGCTCCTAACAGAGTTTTTGGGGTTCTGTTCTGATTTCTGGATTCGAGCTCTTTGTAACCTGGCCCTAAAGATTTTCTTGAATTTCAAATCGAGATCCTTTGGTTCGTCTCCAGACCGCAGTTCTAATTGCTAGTGAGTTTCACTTCTTTTTTACTTTTCCTTGTTCTGTTCTTTTTCACTTAAGAACTGAAGAATTCCGGATTAGATTTTGTTATGGGAAGTTTGTATGTACTGTGTATATGCCGCTAGGATCCCCGGTCGGTGGTGAAATGGGGCGCCCCATTTATATGCAGATTTGCGGTTATGTTTTGTTAAAATCGTAATTGGAATAAATCAAGAGTTTCTGGGTCAAAATGGAATGCGATTGCATTTTTTTATGCACACAGCTGCAAGGATTTGTATTTTGTTGCGTAGTTCACACGCATAATTTCTTTTGTTTATGAGATAATTTTGTCATTTAAATTAGTCTGCTTAGTTCATTTGGGAAATTATTATTTATATTGTAGTTGATACTATTTGTTCAAGAAGGAACTTTTTTTAGATTCTCCGGTATAGAGAAAAAGCTAAAAAATGTTTTTAATTTGTTATTTCATCACACAACAAATTTTATTTTAAGGATATTAAAGGGTGTCTTGTTAAATGATTTATACCACCGTCTTCACCACAAGATGATTATAAAATAGTCAGTTTAAGGTGTTTAGGGTTGTAGAAAATACATGTAAGAGGTCCACCAGCAACTTCGATGATTTCAATTTTATGACTTCATTGATGGGCCTTATACTATCAAACTGAAAAAACAAACCAAAATTCTCTACATCAGCAATTTTCCCACTTTGCCAAAGGGGAATGCCCACATTTCATACAACTTTATGACCGACACCACCAGACATGTGGGCTGTCTTAAAGGATGCATTATGATAACTTTTCTACTTCTCGTGATTGTGCAGAATTGGTGCATCGTAGAAAATTACTTCCTAAGAGAAAATGATACTAATTACCATGGAAGAAAGAACTGGAAAAATATATGCGATATGTAGTAAGTGGGGTGCATGTAAAAAAACGGCCCGAGAAAGTTTTCTGAATGGTGAAAAGTATACACAGCCTGGGTAGTACTCGGCAAGACCTTTAATTTGATATGCAACATGCAGGATGGGAGCTATCCCCCCGCTGGGGTTTCCTACTCCCTACCCTAAAGGTATTTAGAGAAACTCTCTTCCACAAATTGTAGCTGGTAATCATCTGAGGTGAACAGTGAAACCCGTTCTCCAATCGGACATAACCCTGCCGAGTTAGAGCCGATCTAAATTGAGGGAATTCTAGTACCTCAGTTCGAATAAAAAAGAGGAAAATATTAAAAAAGTAAAAAAGACAGTGTGTATGGGGATGGCTATAAATAGTTATTTAAGCCTCCGAGTATAGGAGTTTGGGTACTCAAACTTCTTCTCAGGAGCTAAGGAATTCGGTTCTGTACTAGGTTTTTTCTTCAAAATGTACTAGATCACACTTTGTCTCCCCCTCTCCCCAGCTTTTCCTGCTAGATAGAAATAATCTTTGTTAATAAACAATTTTTAAAGTATCATAATGCATCGTTTAAGACATCTCTCATGTCTGGAGTTGTCGGGCCTAAAATAGGCATTTCCCTTTAAGTCATGCAACTACGCATGCAGCCACCATAAAGCAGGAATTTATTCGACTGATAAAAAGACAAGTCATCTTATATCGGAAATTAGCTACACTGAAGATTTCGGTAGTAGGTCTTTTAATATAAAAAAATAAGAAGAACGTCTTATTGGAATAAACTCACTCAATGGAATTGCTGAGTCATATATGTATAAAGAAAGAAGTCCGTCTAATATCGATTGTCTAGAAGGCGTAAGCTACTCTCACTAACTACTTAACTTAGTCTAATTGAGGGCTTTTCACGATCATGTCGAGTAAAAATCTTTCTATAAGCGATTGAAGACCATGAGCTATCAAAAAGAGACGAAATGTTTTTAATGACTTCATTTTCAATGGTGTCAGAATAGACTCCGGATTTGAAAACAAATTTAAGAAGCCTTGCTGACTGTAACATAATACAGCAGGATTTTTTGGATAGGTATCACAAAAATAGACAGAATATGAATATGGTGTATAAAAATCAAACATATATTTTTTTTCGTTATAGATCAAGCGTTACCTGATGTAGTTGTAAATAGTGGCAAATTTTGTTAAATTTCTACTTCAACATTAGTAGTCTGCTTAAGTTTCACTAAGGACATCAAAATTATTAAAGCAAGAGTTTATGATAAACAAAATTTATGAAATATAAAAAAACTAGCTACTGGGAGTATAATGTAACAAGAACACACAAAAATTTGGAGATTTTCTACCACTAATTTGCGCAGGCGTCTTTTTCTTCTCTTAAGTACGAGAAATTATGAAAATTAATGGCTGGAAATTGGAACACTATTAAAATAGCTTCCAGTCAGACAAACTTAGATCTCACAATAATCTTCATTGTTATAACTCGTCTTTGGGACTTCACTATTTTCCCATTTCTCTGTCTGACTGATTAGCAAAATTAAAGCATTCATATAACAGATAATGTTTTCGACCTTCTTTACATGCAAGCAACTTCTACAGAAATCAGTACACATAAACTATAAGGAATAGCACTGAATATACATTTAATAGTAGATATGCTGAATTTATTGGTTATGTACCTGCTGAGGGGTTTTCGTATGCTCATATGACCGAAAAGGACGTATATGCGGCAGTTATTGGTATAAAATCGAACACACTGGGTCTCATCAATCAAGTTTCGATATAATTATTCTACATATTTTACAATCGTATCATAACCTCCTCGTGCTTTCCCAAATGTTAAAAATTAGTTAAAATTATACTAATTCTTAAGAAATATTCATCAGTATATCGTCGTATCTTTATTTTTTCATTTTTCTCTAAGGTGTTCGAGAAAGTCTTGCATAATCAAAACTGATCAAATTGATATCTGTTTTTAGAGGTAACATAGCTGCACAACTGCTTTCATTAAAATATTCGATGATATTCGTGCTTCAATTGATTCTAATATGGCTACAATACTTATACAGCTGGACTTCTCTCAGACATTTTACAATGCAGATCACAAAATTTTGTTTAATAAGCTCGTACCTCACTTCAATTTTTCCTCCTCTGGCTGTAAGATTATAGTATCTTATTTTTGCGGTCGCCAGTAGTGAGTTGGTAGTGAAAATAGAGCCACTGATTTTCTTTCCATTCTTGCTGTGGTTCCTCAAGGATCAATTTTAGGCCCATTATTATTTACTATGTTCATTAATTACTTAACCTTGGTAGTCGAATATTGTACATTTCATGTGTATATGCTGAAAACTTGCAACTTTATATTTTCAAGCCACTGGAATCAATTGATGATGCAGTACACTGCAACAATACGAATCTCAGGGACATACATTCCTGAGCTCTGCAAAATAAGGTAAATCTTAATTCTACAAAGTCCTCCTCAATATTTAAAGTTGAACTTGATACGTCTTTTTTTTTCCTGCTTATAGTATTGAATCAAATCTTAAACTGTAGTGCTCATATAAACCGTATTATTTGGAGAGTATTTGTTACCTCCCTTAAGGTTTCAACATCTACAGTATGTACACCTCAAAATACCCGCATATTTTTTTGTAATGTAGTACCTCACATAATTTATGCATGTGAAATTTTTTATGCACTTGATTCTTCCACCTGGAGAAAATTAAATATTGCTTTTAACTCTGCTAGTTGGTTTGAGGCGCTGACCATGTCTCTCCATATGTAAAGTTGATCTTTGGATGTACACTTACATAAGTCGTTTCTAGAAGTGAGTCCTTTTACTTATTCAATCAAATTAATTTTGTACAATCATTGAATATTGAACGACAATTTTTAGTACTATCTGTGAGACTGTGAAACAGTCTCCCAAATAACATTAAGAGAAGCAGTCATGGATGTAATTTAAAATCCTTGTAATATAATTTCTTTCAACATTAAAACATGTAATATTTTTTAGTCAATATATTTTTTATTTATGTACTAATTAACATTATATATTAATTCAAAATATAGCTAAATTTGCTTATATACATATTAGTGTATTTTATGTAGGTATTAAGTTTTGTTTTTCGAGTTCTTGTAGGTCCTGCATATAATTATAAATTGAAGAATTAAATTCCGTAGTTGTTCTCTAAATAAACTCAACTGAATAGTTGAGTTGCTCGATTTTAAAACACGAAATTATTATTTCGTTTTGGAAATTAATAACTCTTTCAAATGAATACAAGTTTTCCACCTAAATTTGAACTATATATTAGCGCATTTCGAGCGGAATCTAATAGAACCTTCAGCATCATCTATACTGTAATAAACTATAAAGTTTTATTGACCTAACGATTGCAGTGATATTTTTTATTTTGAGTTTATATAATTTTACCATCAATAGTGAAACATGGAAATTCCAAACAAGGAATTGTATTTATATTGGAATTGCAGCTCTTTATAAATCCATCGAAAGACAAGTACAATTCACAAGGATTAGGTGAAGAAAAGTTTGCAGAAATACGTAGAAAGGTAATAAATTTTCATATATATTTTATGAAACTTTGAGTGAGAAATTGCAGAAATCGTCGATTTTTCATCATCCAAACAGCCATTGAATAGACAATGGGAAATCCTATTAGAATATATAAATTGCCCGTGGGAAATCCTGCCACGGGATCTCCTGTGGTTGTACTTAGGCACAGTTAATTCATTCAATAATGTTCAATTCCCGCTACAAATATACCTATGACGTCTTCCGGATATTTTAGTTTGTTTTCAGAATGTAGAGGGAATCCGAGGATATTGTTTGAGATTTGCTGGGATAAAAAAAAAAATTTCAGAGATATACGCACTCAAGCCGCATTTACCATAAGGCGCACTAGGCGCAAGCTGGGGCCTCACTCTCTATGGGGGCCACATTTTAAAACATCACTTCTCGAAAACAACAATATAAAAAAAATTCTAAAATCATAATTTAAAAACTAGAGCCTAATGAAAATTTACCTCCATTTGAAACACATATAATATGTATGCAACATATACATATATTGTTCTTTGTTTAGAATATACGGGTATGATAATAAACAGAAATGCGGAAATGCGAAAATATCGTACATGAGTGCGCCTGCGCCTTCATGAGTTCTGCTAACATATTATTTATTTATTTGTTGCGAGCTAATAATTTGTTACAGCCTTTAGTTGATTTTATTTTAAATATAAGAAATAATTTTGCTGTTTTAAATGAAGAAGCGAATTTAATAACAGATGAAACAAAATTTAAAGAAGAGAAGAAAAGATTGAGAAAATGAAAAAAATTTCTGATGAAGTTCAAAATCTAACGATAAGGTTATATTTCATGGCAAGGAAAATTTTATTGTTAATATTTTTAATTTTATTTGCGAAAAGTAATCTTGGAAATAAATTCAGACATATTAGATACGTATGATATTTTTTTTGGAAAAACATATAAATCAAGACAAATACCTATAAGACTAATATTACGAAAATTTTATTCAACTTATGGTACTGATATTGACTCAGAAAAATTTATTGAAGAAAACTTTTTAATTAAAAATACGTATAAATTTATAAAGAATGGGTTAAGGGGTACTTTTCCGAATGTAAAAACAATTTTAAAAATAATTTTGACGATGCCTATTTCTAATGAAAGTGCTGCATGGTTTTCGATGTTGAAACGAATAAAAAATTATTTACAAAGCAACTTGTTTGTATGGGGAAGTGTGAATTGTATTGTTAACAGTATTAGTAACGATACAAGCGATAGTAGGACTAACAATGCAAATAGTGACGGTACAAGAATAGTAACGGCAGCAGGACTTTAGTAGTTATAATGCCAACTAACCTAGTGGTGGAACTCCAAGTATTGCTAGTTTTGCACAAGAGCAACAGCAGCTATTATACACAACAATGGAAAATTCATAGAATAGCAGGTAGAAACTTAGCCGTATTGAAGAGTATAAAGTTTTCTGCCACTACGAAACGCTTCTTCCAATCCATTTTAGAAGTTCAAATTTGCAATTGACAATCGTCATTAGCATAGTTTCTTTCCTCCATAGACGAAATATAACCCACCTTCCAGGAGGCAGGCGTTGGGATTCCTGGATTTTATAACTTATCATAAGAGATGGTTGAATTTTATAGTTCTTCTTGAATGATGGCTCAAATTTATTATTGTTCACGATTGATAGTTAGATATTATCCTGTATTATTTATCCTGAATGATAGTTAGATTTCTTTCAGATGTAAATGACATTAAAAAATCTCGCCTATATTAATAAGTGTATGTTAATATATAGCCCAAAAATATATATGTCAGTGATTGAATCAGATGTAATGGACTCGATTAATTATGATGACATTATAGACATAATTGCTAAAACAAAAGCCAGAAAACAAAATGTTTTTTAAAATACCAATGTAGTGTTATTTTTATGTTATTAAAATGCGTTATTATGGAAATGTCGACAATTGTTTTCAATAAACTAAAAAAATGCATATGTATGTCCAATATATAATATGTTAACTGAAACAGACTTATTTTTTGGGGCCTCATAATGATTTTGCGCCTAGGGCCTCCAAAAGTATAAATGCGGCCCTGTACGCACTTGAATAAAACATAAACAAAAATTTATAACACCCGCAAATGGAATTCCTACGACAAATTCACTAAAAGGTCACGTCAAAATGTACTAAACTCTGCCATAAAATAAGAAGAAATTATAGAAACGAAAAACATTGTAATATAGCTACATACCTTAAGCAACAGAGGTCTCATATAGTTTCTTTCAATACATATTTTGTTGATATATTTCTGGTCTCCCAAAACGACACACGAGAACCAGAGAACATCCTGAAATAAATTCATATATTAGAAAGCTTGTGGAAGGAAGGGGGGGGGGACAATTTTCCCATTTTTGTCCCAAAATTGTCCTACACATCGAGTATGTATTTGTCTTTAAAATACTGAGAATGCTCCCATAAAAAGTAGTGTGGGATATCCCAGGTAAAAAGATATGAGAAATTTCTAATAACTCCTAGAAATAAATTCCTAATTACTATGGACCTCTGGTTCACAAATGTAAAGCATGAAGAGACAGCAAGTAGGCTAAAATAGTTGATGCCTTAATCCAATCCATATAGAATAGAAGAAAGTATTCCCATTCCTCAATATGAACCAAAATAGTTGAATTTGGATTTATCCTAGAATGATAATAAATTGCTTAATTTTTCGCTTTGCACCTTTGCACTACTGAAGCAGGACAAATTTTGATGCACTTTCGAACTACCTACATATACTGAAACTAACTTGACGAATTCATTATGTAGTATCCTAAAAAACCTAGAGGTGTTCGAAACAGCAGCAGCCGACAGAAGAAATTTCAGCAATATCAAACAATAATTTGGTTATGCTTTTGATGGTCCTACTTTGCCTATAATATGACAATAATAAGCCACATCAACTTCAACGTTAACAGCTGATATTTGAAAAAAATCATCGCTCATTATTCCTTGAAGAGTGTCGATTAAATTTTTTAATAAGAAAAAAAAAAGATGTCAATAGAATTTACTTTACGTGATACCAAGTTTATATTCCACCATAACTATTATTAACAATGGTTGATGCCAAGGTTATATAACATCTGACAGATACAAAGTCATCGGCAACTTACACGATATGCCATATAACTACGACAAAAATCAGCAAGTCCGAATAATTGATTTATGGAGACATCGAAGGAAGACATCAGTTGGGATTATCACCACTTTATGCCCGGATATTAATTATGAAACGTAACGACGAAGAAAATGGACGGGAACGTCTAACATACAAGATACAACAGGATACAAATGGGGCTTATCATTGACGCACAAAAGCAAAGGATTTGACAACACTCACGATGGAAATAGAGTCAGCATATTTTCCAACAACACAAATATTATAGCAGTGGTAACAAAATTAATGTCGACATACATAATCTATTTAAAGCTATTATTTTCACATATAACTTACTACCATTTGAAGAGTTATTAGGAGAAGTCCTGGTGTCTCGAAAAAAGGATTACCAGAAATACAGACTTGCGAAACATTACATAAGAATTGTATGGGAGATCTTTTTGGCTCGAATGAAGATACACTAAAAAAAAAATATACTCTTGTGCAAATAATATTGACATGAAGATCGCACGACCCAACAGTAGCCTAAAATTATTAAAACGATCAAAGGTTAAGGGGATGATTTGGTCCTGAAGAAAAAATGAGCGGGATAAAAACAACCGCAGCATCATCAAACTTATGGTTTATATTATTGCTTGTATCTTACCTGGATTTAGCGTCAAAATAGCTATGTTCTTTTCGTTCCGAACAGTGTTCTTCACAACACAGAAGATTGCGAATTGAATTGATTTGTATAGGGTCCCTGCAAACATTTTAGCGTAAAGCTCGCTTTCTCGAAGTAATCTCGAAGTAATCTCGAATGCAAGCAAGAAATAAGAATTTCGAACTTCCCCCGAGATTTCTTCGTTACTCTGATTCCTTTACGAATGAGAGAAAAATAAAGAGCCCAGCACCACAATGAGACAACATGCGTCTTTGCTTCGAATTTACTGAGCGATTCCTTCGTTTCTTTGAGTAAGATTTAAATGACTAATCCTCAAAATAAAAATAATATCATGGCATGTGCTGACTTGTCTAGTGATTATGTGATAAGTGATATAATTAAATGGGTATTGAAGTGGTCAAGACAATAATCTCAACGAACCATATCCCACTTAAAAGTTCATATCCATGGGTCTAATTAAATGGCCATAAAAACTAGCTTTGCGAGAATAGTTCCTCTTTATATATCTACATATAAGAAATAAACACCACTAATACGAGAATTGGAATCATAACGTTTGCAAAGGAGGATTTTTTTTCGAAAGTATAGAGAAAATAGTCAAATTTCGTTGACTTTTATTCTTATAAAAAGCTAAACCTGTCAAACTTTGTCCGATGAACTTCATCTTTCTTGTAAAAATTTTTATATCCAGGGTAGGAAAAATTATATAAAATTTGGTTCACTTTTACTAATTCAATTAGTTTTTCAATATTCATCTTTCCTTCTTGCGAGAACTGCTCGAATGAACAGAAAAACGCCATAGTTTCGACGAGTCCCACAAAAATTTCGCTCTCGTTCTCTCTCCCGCGGCTTCACGTTGGGCGTTGTGGAAACCTTAATTTATCGCTACCGCTGAGTCCCCCCAAAACCCATTCCCGCTTCGGCTCCCACAGTCTTGCGTTGGTCTGTGAAAGCCTTTATATGTAAAGTTCAATTTTGATATTTTGCAAGGATTCAAGTCAAGGCAATTTGATAATTTTCTCTGTACTTTCAAAACTATTTTTACATCTGTCCACCCTACAAATCAATTCAATTCGAAATCTCCTGTATTCTGCAGAACACTGTTTGGTACCAAAAGAGCACAGATAGATAATTTATTTATATATGCCTGTATTGAAGGTTGGAAGATTCTCCTTTGTGGCATCAGCAAACATCATCTGAGTATCGTCAGCATAGAGATGAAAATGAATACCATCCAACGCTTTTCTGACATCATTTATGAAGAGCGAGAGCATAACTGGGACTAAGGTAGCCATCGCTGTAGTAATCCTACCTTAAATAGCTTCGAAGTATAGATACTCTACCATTACAAATTAAAATCTGCAAACACTCCATTTATTAGGTGACCAGCAATCCATAGCACAGATTCGATGAAAAGAAGCGCTAAATTTACTACAAAGTTCTTTCCTCCAGGGCTTGTATAGGAGTGTTTTTTCCTCATATAATTCACACCCAGAATTTATTCTGAGTTTATATGAGAAGAGATCGGTTTGATCTATTTTCAAGCGTCTGCAGCAGGCAGAAAACCAAGCTGCACCGATGAGTGGAAGGTTTTCTGCTGACACGAAACGCTTCTTCTTCTTCCTTTTTCTTCTCCGTTTTTCAGCCCACTGCGTGGCGTATACAGGTTCGATTCGCTTCGAATGAATCTGTTTCTTTAAAATTTTTTAAATTTTTTTAATAAATAAAAGAATTGTTTTTTTTTCTATTTTTCTTAAACCTTTCATTTCTTTTTTCTTTTTTCATTTTTTCATTTGTTTTTCTAATCACCCAATTTCGCTATTTGGGACCTGTTGATGAGTCAAACCAAGACTTGAAACTTGTCACCAAAAATTAATGGATTGTGTGATGAAATAACAAATTAGAACATTTTTTTAGCTTTTGCTATATACCGGAGATATCCCAAAAAATTCTTTCTTGAAGAAAATACAAAGTTTATTAGGTAAGTCATTCGAAACTGACTTGAAAACCTTCTTAAATTCCAGCAAAAATTGAATAACACAACTGAAAATGCTATAATTGGTCTAAGACCAATTTTTATGATACCCTAGGTAGATGAATGCCAGTATAAAATTTTTTATAGTCACCGATCTATGCAAGTGTGATTTTTGAAGTAGTTTTTCGCATATATATCGAGAACCGTTCATCGGACAGAAAAAATGATTATAACCAATTTTATAGGATTTCGTATTCTGAAGAAGTTCTTAGTATTTACAATAAAAATGTCTAGGACTGATCGTTTTCACAGGATATGTAAAAAATCTAAAGGAGTTGTTCGATTTAGGCCATTTTTAAAATTTTATATGCTATAATTATGACAATACCATATGCCAAATTTCATCTCTTTATGTCGATGCGTTCTCAGGTAGTGTCCAAATATATAGTGGAAAACGAAATTTTCGTATGGCAACGCCACGAAGGATTTGCCCGATTTGTCTCATTTTCGAACATAATTTTACTTTTTTTTTTTAAGTCCCTGTACAAAATTCCAGCTTTCTACCTGAACGCGCTCTCGAGTTATCGTGTGCACGGACGGACAGATGGACGGACAGGTGGACAGACGGACGGACAGATGGATAGACAGACGGACAGACGGACGGACATACAAAAATCAAAATAATTTTTATATTATGGGTGGGTGTCGAGTTCATTTTACTCTACCATCATTATTTCTATGCGTTACAAACGGAATGACACACTTAGTATACTTTATAGATTTCGTCTAGGGTATAAAAATATTTTCAGTTTTACACATAGAACGAATAAGTAGCTCAAATGGTTCTATTTAGTTGTTCAAATTTTGATATGTAATTATGTTGAAAAATGGATGGAATTTATTTTAATTTATTCCATACAAAATATTTTCACATTTTTTTCGGATAATATTATCCGAGATTTGTTAAATTTTTAAACAGCAGGGGGCTAATTTCCTCATAAGTACTAATATCAGACAGGATAAGTAACCATGAGCACTCTAACTGAGTTGGGTAACAGCCTGCAGCCCTCAATAAATACTCGAAACAAAATTAATCTTTCTCACTAAATTTATTGAGTATAAAAAAGAAGAAAAAAAAACGAAAAAGTCGCAGGGCTCCAATCTTTGAATTTTTTATTTTAAATTTTGGCAACAAGTGTAAGATCAAGGACTACCTATTTTATTGAGAAGCGTTCCCTTGAATCTGACACTTTTTCAAAATTTATTGCTTCCGTTTTCGCGATCAAAAGCCATCAAAGCCAAGACTGCTGAAATTGTTGCAAATTAAACACGAAATTGGTTTGAATTATGTGTAGAGAGTGAGTTGAAAGCGCTACGTTTATAGCCTTGGAGGAGGCTATTATAAAAATACCCACAAATACGCCCCTCATGTAATCTAACATCGCACGTAGAATCTTTCACGCAAAGTCTGCAAGTCTTGCGATTATTGTTATATACAGGTATTTGTACTTAGAGTCACCTGAGTTCTGGCTGTTCTTATACAAGTTCTACGTGTCGTTGATGCTTCTTCTGTGATTTCTCCTCACATTTTATTTTTATTTCGTTAAAATGAGTTCATTTTTTTCGATTTATATTAACCTCAAGGCGGCTGAGTTTGTACATATAGAAGATCAACCGTTGTCAGGTTCATGTTGACGCGATCTTGTCACCAGGAACTTTCTGATTCTACCTTAAGAACTTGCCGAAAAGCCGCCAGGCTACTTGCTGAATAGCACGAAAACTACGAGGGTGGAAAACCTGAGAAATCTGAGAGAAAGATTTTATCTAATCAATTTTAAGCTTGAACAGTGGGTGTGAGAATTGGTCTAATCTAGATAAATAAAGATGTTGCGATATTCGGCTAATAACGAGTATTTACGGTTTTTTGTAGCAAATGCTCTGTTGACCATTGAATTGAATTCCGAAGCGAAATTTCAAACTGTGCACCAAACCAACAGTACATGAACCAGGTAATGATGGGTTGATGGGTACGACGAATGGTAAAAAACAGCGACGAAAGGCAAAACGACCAGTGAAACACTGATGCGATACTCAAAAATGTACGTGATGAACCTGGACGACATAACGGCTGGAATATCAATTACTTATCAAATTTTTATTTTATTTTATTTTTACTTTTTCTACCATTTGCCAGTTGAACTCCCAACGGCTGCTGTTACCTGTTGCCTGCTGCTGCTGGGTTTAAGCAAAGCCGTCATGGCGGAGGTAATTGTTTTTTATTGCCCTCGACGTGATCTTCGACTGTGCTCGACGAAAGCGTTCCAACTGTCCTCATAGGTTCCTGTGATCATGTGTATGACCGCCACTGTGCACTAGCAGCATGGTATGGTAGTTTTGTGCAGGCCGTCCGCCTAAGTTACACAGTATATGCGCACTTAGCTGGCCAAACAGGGAAACCTTTAGTGGGCTGTGGGAAAATTTTTTTGGAAACGGATTTTAGGAAAAAGGCCAGCTTTGATCAGTGATCGTGACTTAAAGTTGTATATGACCGTAACATTTGTTTAATCATCAGACGGCTTATCTACGTATAAGTCGAGGAGTTGGAGTGAATCGTTAGCCCTAGGGAACTCAAGGAAATGTGGGAATATTCTCCTTTAACTTGTTGCTATCTAATTAATATTCATGATCTAGGCATAGAGCTTCCTTTGGATAAATTTTGATTTGTGTCATGCAGCGTATAACTGTACGTTTTCGCAAAGGCTTAGGTTTTAAAGTTATTACGATTTTATTTCCTGTTAATAATTTTATGAATTAAAGGTTCACCCTATGAGTGAGAAGTGGAATACGATTTGAGATAGGTTAGGTTAAGTTAGATTGGCGGCTCCCGAATTATCTACTATCAGCCACATTTAGACTTCGAATTGTCCGTTGTGATGCCACCTCATCGTGACCTTGCCTAGAGATGATTGCTTAACTTGTGAGCGCTATAGCTTAAAATCAGTCGCAAGCGTTAATGAACGTTACTATGTACCCGAACCAGTCTTGCAGCTCGAAATCAATCTCTATAGAGTAGCGTAGCCATACGTGAAAAAATTATAGAAAACTTATACCTTAGGTAGGCAGCGCTTCTAATGAAAAATTCACTAATGATTCATTAGACAGTAATGATTCCTTAGGCAACTGCAGCCACAGAGACATTTCTTTAAATAAGCTGTGCTATGAAACTAGTTTTGGCATACTTACCATTACCTTTACATTTATTTATAAAATTCTACAAAATATTCATAATCATTTATTTAAGTATAAATTATTATAATTGCGGTGAAAATAAAAAACCTTAACAGTATTCCACGTACATATACTAAAAAAACGAGAAAATAAAAATTAAAGATTAAATAAGAGAAATGAGAGCACATACTAAGTAAAAAGTAAAAAGTAATAGTTTTAACAGAAATTTAACACAACTGGATAAGACATATTAAGGTGCGATCATCAAAGCAGGAAATTACAAATTAGTTTTTTAAATTCATCGACATCAAAAATAAATGAATAGAAATATGTTATTAGCATGCTACGTTCTCTCTGGGATTGCAAAAACTGTATGTTCCCATAAGGATACTCAGGCATATACGTGTGAATGAGATTATGTAGATATATGTCCAGGGAATCATACATAGACCGAAGGCAAAGCATATGTAATCATTGAAGGCAGGTACAGTTGAACACCATCTGCATTAATATCGTTAATAAAGATAATAAACAGGAGAGGTCGTATTATTGAGCCTTGCGGAACACCGCCGGATAAAGGAATGAACGAGGATCCAGTCCTATCAACAATCTTCCATTGATACATTTTTGAGAGGAAATGAGATATAAATTTTGACGGCAGATGGAGAAAAGTAAAAATTCGAAAATAATTTACGGATCAGTTTAGAATGCACAACACAGTCAAATGCTTCAGGCAAATCCAATAGTACCAACATACCAATACTAACCGGAAATCTTGAGTAGAACAATTTCGCAGATGTATTTTTCACGAAAACCAGATTGAATTTTCGTCAAGACTTTACCAAGAATGCTAAGAATAATAATTGGTCGTAATTCGGCCAAATAAATCGGAAATGCTCTTTTGGCTATTGGTAGAATTTTCGCCACGTTCTAAATGTTTGGAAGATGAGAAGACATTAAACAGCTCCAGTCGCCAAGGAAAGGATGAAGATGCTAAGTTAGTAAGTATCTTAGTTTTCATTTATTGAATTTAGTAAATAGGCAGATGCACATTGGAACTCCAGATTTATATTATATTACAAAATACATTCAGTTTTAGTACATTTTCCTCATTAGTGCTCTAGTGAAGAAGGAAAAAACACTTCGCGTTCATCATCATGATCTAATTTTTGACCCTTAATTATGAATACTATGTCATACGTGTCTCGGCATCTTAATAATTAAAAAGTGCTAATGATTCATTAAATCGTGCTGTGTGTATAATATAAATATAACTTTACAGAGTAATTTTAACTGAAAAAAAAATATTTTTCATAATTTATCTCTATAAAAATTGTTTACAAATATTTCAGTGGGGTCGAAATTTGTAAAGTTAGTTTTTTTCTTTCATAGACTGTTTAAGCAGAATAGAAGTCGATATTTCCCTAATTATATAATCGCCTCTATTGCAATTTTTTTATCATATGAATGAGCTCAATAATGCAAGGAACTTTCTAGTCGCTATCGGTGGGTTCATTCAGCATAAATAATTATACTACACTTACACTGTTAGTTACAATGCGACAATTAAAATAAATTAAAATTATTGGAAATATTTTGGCCACGCGTTCAAAAATTCTCTAGTGTAGACAAAATATTAGGGGGGGGGGGGGTTATGCCGATAGGTAAACGTTGCTCAAAGTAGACATTTGCTACGATTGTAACCAAAGAGGCAACACCAACACTTTGTCTATTGGTTTCCATGATTCGTCGAAGAAATGTTTAACAGCCTAACGTATTTCGGTTACGTTTGCCATGGTTGGAGTTTGGATCATTCACGCAGCAGATAGTGAATGCTCCCAACCTCTTCCTTTTCTAAATACCTTCTCCCGAAGTTATTGAATAGAACTGGAATAAATCCAGTCAATGAGGCAGTATCCAGAGATCGCTAGAAAGTTACGGACGTCATTTTGGATCTGTCTAGCAATATTAAAATTATGCATGTTGGTATTTCTACCCCCTTTCCGCCAATCACCTACGATTAATCAACTTATAGACCTGTAAACCGAAAATCCTGTTCCCTGATTCTAGGAGCATTTCTGTGAATATTCTGCAAAATCCATATTCACTGGTCTCTTGTATATCACAGTGACGAGGTACCCAGCAGAGAGTAGCTATGTATTTCAATTTTGAATTAAATGGTGCGATGTTACCTAGTTGTGGCCAAACATAACTTTCTTTTCATGTGAAGACAATTAGTTTGGTCTTCCTTTGAACTTGAGCTACGTACATTAGTCGTTGATAAGAGCTTTCGCGAGACAAGGATGACTAAATTAGAAAATGCATATTACTGATTTTATTACCTGTCTCTGTGCTTATTAGGTGTCTTCCAAACATGGAGTTAATCTAACGCCGAATGTAGTACCTACATAGGATTCGACTCCTAGAGCTCTCAGGGCATTATGGATAGTGTTCGTTTTGAAGTTGTTGATGTCTCCTTCATATTGTTTTTGAATATTGAGTCTATCGACAGACTGGCATCGATCTTAGGTGAAACTTTTGTCTTTCCAGCGGCGCTTAAATTTCGAGAAATACTGAATGTCGACAATCTTAAGATTTTTCGCATTTTGATTTTCCCTAATTGTTACTCTGTCGTTAAAATCATGGGATTTCAAATATATAGCAGCTATTTGGTGAAATGAAAATTGACGAAAAGAAAAATCATCAAAATCATAGTAATGAGGTGTGCTGGACTTTTTACGAAAACCGTTGATCATATGTGATTGCTAAGCTTGGGATTTTTCTTAAGTATATTTTCAAAAGTGATTGGGTTTTATCTGAACCGGAAAGGCTTGCCTTTCAGTTTCCATGAATAGCTCACCATAAATGCTATATTTGCTCACCGTTTTATTTCAATCATTGAAATGCAGAAATTGATGAAGCTACAATACGAAATTATGCTGCATTTCTTTTGCGCAGTTCAGATGTGTCGGACATTATTAATTCCAATAGACTTCGTCAGCTGTAATATTTGGGTTCATCTTGTTGCTACAAAAAAGAAAAACGAAAAAAAAGGCACCGTATTTTTGGAGATTATTCACAAATGTTCCGAAGTGTCAAAGAATATCTGAAATTTTACATGCGTGTGAAAATGTCGAGATCATTTTGCTGTAGCTCTGTTCTGGTACCACTTGAAGATAACGTCTCTGGCTGCTTTTGGTATTGGAAATTTTGTTGTCGACAACTGAAGTTTACTCAGGAATATCGTATCGTCGAAATCCCTACGAACAAAAATTACCCGCATTAAGTAGAGATAACTAAATAAAGCAAAATTCTATAGTCAAAAGAAGGCCCGGACTATGTTTACTAAAAAATGGAGGCCATATCAAGAATTTCTTATGAAATTTTTATTTAAAATTTTCTGTGATTTGCTGTAATAAATATTTTTCTATTTTGATTAAAGATTTTTCCGAAATACCTCCTTACCATGTACTCACCTCATCAGCTGATACAAGCAGTGGCTCGGATTTTTCTATGTTTTGTTTGAAAAATCAGATGGCAAGGACCTACACACAATAATTGGATTATTTAAAATAAAAGGTGTCATTTTGAGGTTTCCAAATCTCTTAAGAAAGTGTTGTAGTTATTATGCATTTTGACGATAAATGAGTTGAAATTTAAAAATATTTATTTTGATGTCCTGTAACCTGGAAGTACGGATAGAAGGAAGATGGAGAGGTGATTGCACTTTTACTTAGAGAATTTCGCTCGTGAACTATTTTTATAGGATGGATAAAGATAAATTATAGGCTATTTCAAGAAAAAAAAGTTATGTATATCATAAAACCTCTTCCTACCGCAGAAACGAAGCATTTGGCTGCCCCTTACCAGACAATTTCGACAACATCTATAATCCTGTGAAGTTTGACCTTCTAGAACTGAAGAAACACCCTCTATACACCAGTGAATTTACATACGTTATTTTGACTAGACATACAAAATGGAAGGGGGGGGGGGCGGATATCGAACCTCCAAGCGCTTGGACTTAAAAGATCTTTTGTGCTATGCCAGTAGCAAGTCCAATCCACGTTCGCCCTTTTTAGGAAGGTTATTACCTCATTAGAGTCAGTTTTCCGGAAGTCTGGTAACGAATCCATTACTCAGATATTGGAGTTTTTCGCGAATAAATCTTATGCATTCGCAGAGTAGGTAATTGCATTGCAGATTCTACCTCTTCCTTTCAGAATCGGTAGTTATAAGTTATGTCAGTAGTATTGCTCATTTTCTAAGCATGTACCACTTAGCAGACCGATCGAGCTGATTTCCTTATTTTAAAGCAAGTCGGTGCACGACCGATCGAGGAGACCCCCAATTTTAAAGTAAGTCGATGCACAAACGATCGAGCAGATCTCCCCATTTTAAAGTAAGTTGGTGCATGACCGATCGGACAGATCTCCCACCTTGAATTTAGCCGTTGTGTATAGAAGTATGTAGTGATTGCGAAATACTTTGTTGTTATAATATCATATGGCTCCACTTGTACCATTTTGAACGTTTTCAAGGTATAATTCTATGGTGTTTAGTCAAAAGTACATATCTACTAAAATGGCGTTTTGAAGGTATGATTGTTTGGAATAACATTCTGCGTCTTTCTGTGCTAACTACCTAACTGGACCTCTCTTCAAGATTATTAAAATGATGGGTCCAAAATGCATAATACAAAAAAAAAACTGAACAATATTTCAGTTAAAAGCACTCAACTCTGTATGTAGCCTAAAGTAAATGTACTTTTCACTAAACACCATAGAATGCGTACTAGCATACAGCCATTCCATATGCTTTCACCACAGTCTGTAGGGAATACCAATTTTTTGTTTGTGGTTAGAAATTTTGTGATTTGACGATGAATCGTCATTTTGAAAATATCATATCTCAAGAACGGAGCAACCGATTTTTCTGATTCAAATGCCAAATTAAGCTTAATGCTTTTATAGTTTTGTACAAAAAATACAGCACCATTGAACGAATTTTTTTTTTTGTTAATAATGGTATTAAAAAAAAGTATTATTCACTAGAGAGGACTTAGCACTTCTTTTTCTATTTTCATTTTGAACTTAGAAACCATATCTATCTACACAGTAAAAATGTGTACAATGGTTGCCACAAAACTTATGTATTTTTCCCTAAAATGTAGGGAATATTCACTTCATTTTAGGGAATATTCCCTACATTTTATGGAATATTCCCTACATTTTAGGGAAAAATACCTAAGCTTTACGGCAACAATTGTGCAAATTTTTTACAGTGTATGTGTAAAAACTTGCAATGGCGTTCGGCTTCGTCACTGTATACCCAAAGTAACGCACTATGGGAGCACTTGCATGAGGGCGGTTGGAATCGTATAATTCACTGTGGCGCGCACGGTCGGCTAAGTGGTAAGTTGGTATTGGCTAGTCATTATTTCATTGAATAGCCTGAACTGGTGTGCTGACCACAGTTGTGAATTTTTTGAAGTCTTTCTTCACGTATCTTATTCCAGGACGGTTCCGATTGTAGCTGGTAAGTATTTTTCTTTTATTGAAGTCTGGGGAATTGTGTCTATGAACATGAAGAGTATTGAGTCATTTTGAAACTACTAAAGAATTTTTTGATGGCCGACTGAGTTTCCTAGAGCTGGCTTTTAGCATCTTAGCACTAAGAGCAGTATTCTTTTAATGAAAAGATGTAGACAAAATAAGGCCAATTAGTTTGAAGGCTGATGCGAAATAGGTTCTCATACAACCTGTTATTCCGAAACATGTAAGTCTTTGTAAATTTTGCAGTTTAACGTGCATTGGCTTTTCCTCTGTTTCTGTATAACCTTCAATACATGCTGGTTCCATATGAAGGATAATCCTTAGAAAATTTTTCATTTTTAGTACGTTGAATGATCGTTTCATGAAAGGAGAGTGACAGGGTGCGAAAGGGACGTTTGTGTTTTTGCAAGGATTAATGCTTAAACTCTCGATTTCTAAGCAGCCATAAACAAAGTTGTGGAATCTTTGCATTAGGTTAGAAGTTGTACAATCATGCTTGCCTCTTATTGTTTGGACTACGTTAACAGTGTACCACAGTACATCATATCCCCCTTTTGAGAGGTTTTCCAAATTTTTGCTATGTGCGCCTCATAGTTTGTACTTTTTAAAGCATTTCAGGTAAAGCTTCATATGTAACTCAAAATCTCTTTTTTTCATTTACATGTCCTCTATTTAGAACAATTTACTTTAGCTCACGACATTCATCTATAAACTTTGACCGAAATATTTTCAAATTTCAATCAAATCCATAAAAGCTATAAACTCACTTTCATATTACTACCACTCTTGTGGAAGCACTGTGCTGTTCCATTTTAAATCACGATATTCCTACAAAACCACCCTCCAAGAAATGGTGAAATTCATTTTCCCTTCTTAATAAATTTCCCTTAAATATCACCGGATAAAATCGCAATTCTTATTGCTTTCAGCGCCTCTATGTAGTAAATTTTCACATAAATGGTTCAGTTCCATGCTAAAAGCATTCTACGTTCTACACGCTAGATTGGGTAAGTAGCTGATATAGCATTTTCCATGGCAATTTTGTAGCCTTCATTTTCCTTTCATTGTAAAACTACGTATTGGTACAACTCGAAGAGACAATGACTAATATCGCTAGGACCGCTGGTTTCGGCTTGAAAAGGCATCGAAGGGTTGTTTTGTTGGTGCTGGATTTTGCGTCAGATAATACAAAGTTAATGATATGCACCCCATAGCAGTTCCGGTTAAGTCTTGCACCCTGTCCTGGCACAAAAGGACAAATACATTTACTCCATATGCAAATACTCAGTCAAGCTTTAGGATGCGTGTTTCCTTGTGCCCGGCCCGATACAAAGGATAGCAACAGATTAACAAGAATTTTCCTGTCTCGAAGACAAGCACAGAGGATCCTTTGGAAGGAAAATGTCAGCTGGCAATAATAGTTTTCTTCTTGAGCAAGGACCTTCCGTTTCTGATGAGCGCTTTTCAGTAGAATTCTATGTCTATATATGTACCTATACCGAGCGAGAATGCAAATTTCCAAGGACACTAACGACATACAGACCTAAATTTTATGCAGCGCATAATTTTCACATTTCTGCGTTTCTAAACTTCAGAGAAATGCGGAAGGGTGACAGAAGGAAGGTAGTACGAACTACATACAAACATACCGAAGTAGCGGATATGTGCGGTTCCGCATAAAACACTTCCCTCTTTGCTCTGGAATGCATAAAAATTAGCATATCTATATCCTTGTGATGTGTGCCTGTTTGATGCACGCATAACCCCTCGCTGATGAAGGGGTTGACGCGTTTTCTTCTAACGGAAAATTGAAAGAATCTTGTCTAATGGCATGGCGTTTCAGGAACGAATTTCATAACCACATTTAAATTGTGTGTGTTTTTTTTCTACTCATCTATCTCTATAATGCGCAGGACATTTAAGACGTTTTCAAAGGATGTTTTTTCTGTCTTTTTTTTTTAGCGGACACGTGTTAGCATAGTGTTGTATTCGCCTCTTTATAATTGCGCTCGTGGCCTGCGTTTCTAGTTTATTATACGCTATACGCGCATATACACGGTTTGAATCGACCCAGCTTGGCACCGCTTAAAAAGAGCAAAGTGCCACTTATCGCACGGGGTTAGATTATCGGTCTGCATTAAAAGAAGAAAAAAAAACTCGTTAATTATTAATCAGATGCAAATTGGAAGCCGATAGCCTGTATAGAGCCGCATTTTATTTGTTTGCTTGTTTGTTTGTTTGATGGCAGCCAGCAGCACTTTACGGCTTTTCACCTTTGCCATGTACAGTTTGATTTTCATTAAAATGGGGACTTTTTGCTTCCGTTTCGGCAGGTCAGCACTACGTTAAATTTTCAAATATTTTTTTTTTAGATTGATGAACTGCGAGTGGTTGTTAGTAGTATTAAGATTGTGTTTCCCTCGTAGGGTTTCTAAATTTTGAAAATATATAGGAATTGACTTGGCGTTCTTCATAATTCTTGCAAGTTTCAGAAATGAATTGAAAGGTGTTCTTACATTCTTCTTTTATTTGGTAAAATTTTTACGAATTTTAGGTTTTATAAGCATTGACCTCTAGATTAGTGCACCCAAATTTAATTTATTTTGACTTACCTTCAAGAATATTTCATTTCACCTTTTTACATACAATAGATTGCCAGGATTCTGGTATTTTCAGTTGAGTCTAGTAGAAGTGTGCCAAAACTGCCAAACCGACCTGGCAAATTTTTGTATTCGTGGTCCACATATGTATAGAGATATTTCTACGTGTGGGTGTTATGAAAACGCATTTTAAGAGTACATCAGATAATTTTTAATAAAACCATAATTTTCCAGTAATTCAAACTGTTCAATTTATTTTACGTAACTCATTAGCACCAAAGCTCCTTAAATATTTGCATTTAAAGAACAACTCCAAGGACAATTTTTTATAAATTTTAATATTCAAAGTTCTTCTCTGAATTCTGTATCTGAATTATTGCGATACACGTGTCTGGCCGATACACTCATACTCTCCATCATCACCTTCGTTGTCAAAATGATTGACTTTGATTGAATTTTTTAACTTTTTCTCACCATTTATAAAATGAGAAAAGACGAGTCTTATATAAAGCTGCCCACAAGAAGTTCACTTGAGAAATTAGGTGAGCAAAACGACAATATTTTAGCCCAAAATTTAATTAGAATCTCAAACCTAGAGTTTTGTGAGACTAAATTTACGATATGCAGGTGCCTGTGAAGGTGAAAGGGATAAAATTGGTTTTGATTTAATTTCTGAAGACTTAAACATATTTTTTTTCTCCTCTACTCGCAGTGGTAATCAATTGACTGCTTCTTATGTAAATATCTACTGGTAATCCGGTAAGAGATATCTCATCTAATATCAATACTCACAATTTCTATTTTCATGGACTCGATTACAGTGATCTTGTGGATGCTGGCAATTCAATTGAGCCTGAAGCAATAGAGCCTTATAATCTTTCACCTAACTTCATTTACCTTTTTTACCCTTTATTGGTAAATTTGCATGTTATGTAGTTAACTTATGCTTGATTTATCCTATTCTCCTGTTGTCTGAAAGATGGCAACAGTCTGTTATATTACTAAGAATTCTTGTTCTAAATCCCCAGATTATTTAAGCTCAATAAGTTTCCTATGATTCATATTCAAAATCTCAGAAAAGCTAGTATATAAGCAGATAGTCGAAATTGTTGAGGCCAAAAATTTTCTTGTAGGTTGCCAATCAGGTTTTCGGGGCTTCTATAGCTGTGAGATTGCAGTTCTGAAGATGATCTCTGATTTGAGAAATGACTGGTTCAGTATGTTAGTACTTCTGGACTATTTAAAAACTTTCGACAGAGTGAACCATCAAATCCTTCTTCAGAAACTTGCGACCACATTTAATTTTAGTAGGTCAGCTATTGCTCTAGTACCAACGAGTCAATATTAATAATAATTCATTCACTGCACTACCCTTAATTGCTTCATGGGGTACCTTTGGGTTCAATACTAGGACCTTTTCTATTCAGTTTATTTATCAATAATCTGCCAGATGTAGTTCAGGCTGTATAGATCCAATTATTTGCCGAAGATGGTCTCATTGAACGTATAAATAGTGATTTGGGAAGAATTAACAGATGGAAAATTGATACTAAATCTTGCGAAGAGTCATTGTATTAAAATTGAAATCCCACTAATGGCTTTTAATAATGTTTCACTGCCTGTTGTAAGTAAAGTTACTATGCTTGGAGTTGTTTTGAATCAAGTAATGAAATGTTGTGATTATATTAAAATCATGGTTAGAAAGTTTTATGCAGGTCTCCGGTTAATCGGTTTTGCTGTTTATTGACATTTGTTTAAGATTGATTAAAGCTTTAATTTGTCCCACTTCACGTAGGGTAAGAATGGACATTTAACGACTCTGTGGGTGCACATATACAAACGAAAAGTCCAGTCATTAGAGGATAGAGGAAATAAATACCTCCCAAATACACCAATCGATTTTAAATGCTGATAATAAGAGGGCAAAGAATTTAGTTATCGGAAGGCTTGAAAAACGAAGAAAAGTTTATCAATTAGACTAGTGAATCGCGGACTTAGTAAGTGTAGATGTTCCTTAGCGAGAATTAATTTATGAAGGAAAATATAAGGATCTATAGCTAAGATGAAGCTCTATGTAGGAGATAACCTAGTATTGAGCAGCGGTACCGAGTGATATGATCATACGATTTCAATCCGTAATCAAACAATATGTAGTCACTGAACGTGAAATTAATTTTGTTGGTGCAAGAGGAGTCCATGGAAGGGTATATGTACATTTAAGGTTAAATGAGTTTACAGCTGATAAGTTTCCAGCTGGCCTTATGTTTTTGATCGGGTTATTTGAATGACGGATTTTTCTGGATTTAATCGCAGCGACCGAGAATGCAATTAACGAAATCCCAAACATTGAAGACAGAGATGAAACTCGAAAGCTAGTAACTAATGAGATCCACAGACACATAAAAAACCACAAAAATAATAAAATAAATACATTCCTAAAACACTGTGAAAGAGTTACAAACACATTTTTCAAAGAGAACAAAAACCTATATAAAACTAGATCTGACAAAGGTAACATGACAATAATAATGACCAAAGAAGACTACATAATCAAAATAGAACAGCTGTTAAATGACGATACCACATATATGTCCATAGAAAATGACCCGACCTTAAAACTTCAAAGAAAAAACAATAGACTTGTTCTCAATATGGAAAACAAACACTATATCAACAAATTAAAACGAAAACAGCTCTCTACTGATACAAGTACATGCCCCCGTTTGTATGGACTCCCAAAAATTCATAAACCACACATACCCATGAGACCTGTAATATCAACAATCAATAGCCCAAGTTACAATCTCTCCAAGTACATTTGCAATATCTTGCAAAAAACGATCTCTGACAGTACACGCAATATAAAAAATACAGATGATTTAAAGGAATTCATAGACAATATATCACTTAAGCCAAACGATATTCTTATCTCACTAGATGTAGAATCACTATACACAAATGTCGACATAGAACTAGCGCTAAAAATCATAGAAATGAAATGGTCAATTATAGAAACCTTAACACCAATAGACAAAGATCTGTTCAAAGAATCGGTCATCTTCTGTGTAATGCATCTTAGCAGAAATGGTGTTAGATCATATAATTGAGGAAGCCTTAAAGAAATCCGAAATAGTACCAACATTTCTAAGAAGATATGTGGACGACATCATCTGCGCTATTCCCAAAGACTTAGAATATATCTTGGCAAATAGCTTCAATAATATACACCATCGATTCAAATTTACAGTGGAAAAAGAAATTAATAATAGCATCCCGTTCCTTGACATGCGACTACATAGAACAAGAAATCAGAGCATTATAACAGACTGGTATTGCAAACCTTATCGCTTTAATAGGATTTTAAATTATTACTCAAATCACCCACATAATACTAAAATAAATACAGCCCAAACCCTCGCAAACAAAATTTTTAAAATCAGTCACAACAAATTTTCACAAAAAAACATCACAATCGTTACAGATATATTAATAAAAAATAACTATCCACTACATGTAATCCACAAAATAATAAAAAGAGCGGTAAGGAGCAAATATTTTAACAATTTAACACAAACCCCGAACAACACAATAAGACTGGATAACACTAATCCCATTTACACATCAATCCCGTTCATATATCCGTTATCCCAAAAAATCGCGAAAATTATTAAAAATGAGAATAATCACATAAAAATAGCATTCAAGCCAATAACCAAACTAAACAACAATTACACAAAAACCAAGGATCCGATACCCACACATGAAAAAAACAGTGTTATATACAAGGTCAAATGTGAGAACTGCAACACGGCATACATTGGACAAACATCAAAAAAGCTTACAACCAGATTATCACAACATAAAGCATATGTCAATAAACAAGCTCCACGATCCGCACTAGCATCCCACGCAATAGACACAGGACATGTATTTTCCTTCGACAATACAAAAATAATCGACATGGAAAATAATAGAAAAAAACGTGAACTTAAAGAAGCATGCCACATATACCTTAACAAAAACAAAGTTATAAACTTAAGGCAGGACACAGAACTAATAAATAAAGACTATAAACACATACTGAATAAACTAAAACCGTAGTATTAGTCATAAAATTTTAAACATTTTCTCAACGACCGCTTAGTTATATATCGTCCTCGTAGCCAGTTAATTGTCTTTTCTGTTCTAAGTTTATTTTAATTTATTAATAATGTATTTTTCTTCTACTGTAATTTATTTTCTATGTTGTTTATGTGTTATTTATTATTATTTTTAAGAACTATTTATACGCGCCATAGACAGAAATAAGGTATTAAAATATTTATATTTAGATTTTTTTTATAAAAAAGCTTGAACTCATTTGTAATTTATATGTATAGAGCTCCTGAAGAAGGGCCGCACTTGGACCCGAAACGTCGAGCAATGTTATAGAAAATTAAATATTTTTCAACAAAACGATCGGTGTATTCCTGAAAATAACCTTTCCAAAAAAATCCGTCATTTAAGGTTAAGGTGAAAATGGTAGAACGAGGGATTTTATTAGTCTCAGCCTAGACAAGATCAGGAGGAGCGCCGAAAATAATCAGAGCCTTCTAAGCGTATAATAAACTTTCTGTAAGACAGCGTTGAGGCAATCGCAACAAAACTTGCCATGCGTAATTTCTAAATTTTTATTTTTATATACTCGAACCTCAGGGTTATTGTTGAGAGTAATTGTGGCAAAATCCGATGTATCGACTCCAGTTCGCGCAACAATCATATAATTCGATTTAATGGCATTTAACTCGAGATGGTTACTTTTAACCCAATAAGTAATGCAGGGTCAATAATCATTTAGTCCACAAACGTAAACTCGAATGTGACCGACCAACCCAGAAATATAGGGAAATATACAATTGGACGTAATTTGCGTACAAACATCTCTATCTCTCTACAGCTTTGAATTACTTCCGGAAAATCGTTATAAGTATATACATAAAATAAGAGTTGTTAATGATCGTGGTATACCTAAGCTAAATGAACTTATAACAAAATGTGCTTGATTTGAACTTACATCTAAGCTAAAGTGAACTCTGACCAATGTGAGCTAGGCTTTATAATATTAGATGAATATTTGCATTAACTCGCTTATCACACTATCTACCGTAATTGTCGGTACAGTGGCACATGACAGAGTAGGGGACGATATGACTTGACAACCGAAGTATCTTCTTTCTTCTATCATCGTTCAGCAAAGGCACACGTATCGGCATCAATTTCCATCGAGCTAATCGAGTATTATTATTAGTATTTTGTATTAGTATTGGTTTTTATACGGTCCATTTTATTTGAAGTACAATAAATTAAATATTATAACGTAAGGGCGAAAATTCTCGTTTTTTCGAAAAAAAAGAGTGGTCCCAATATAGAGCCCTGAGGAAATCCAAATTTAGCAGTGGTAGTTGTAGATAAAGAGTTCTGTATTTTAACCTCTTGCATGCGTTCCTATAGGAAACTATAAATTAGTTTATAATGGCAACTCTACTGAGTTTGAATCCCACAAAGAGTTTATCCAAAAGTGGTTTATACAGTAGCAATTTTCATGTCTATCAATTGCCAGATTTGGGTTTGCTGTAATTCTCAAGAGAGCTTGACACAACTGTGGTTTTCCCGATAATCAGACAAGATTGCGATTACGTGAGAAACGAGTGAATTTTGAAGTATTGATCTAATTCATTACACACCATCCTTTCTGGCGCCTGAAAAAGGCATAATACTCTATAATAAGTCGAAAATATGAGCTGCTGGAAAAAAAGGATTTTGAAACAAATAACACTTAAGTACGATTTAAGGCACGAGGAAATACGGACATTGTCAGGTAGGTATTGAAGATGTGTGCTATGATGTACAGAATTGATGGGAAAAGGATCTTAATAAATTCTTAGAGGTATATCGGACTCAGATTTTATACCATTAATCTAACCTTTGCACACCAGCTCTGGTCCTACACCATAGAAATTAAATCCATCAAGTTTGGAATCATCAACCAAAATGGAAGAAGACATGATCACGGAACCAAATTGTGCATTCAGGATAGTCGGCAGGCGATACAAAAGTTAAGTTTAAATAGAGTTTTTATTTTTTTTTTAATACAGAGGACATTTCTGTAATTTTTCTTTAAAGAATAGGTGTTCATGCTAAATTATCTGCTAGTTTTGGAAGAAATGGGAATTTTATTTTAATGAAATTTTACATTTGCTTTTAGCATTTTGACCAATCAGAAATTCATCTCTCTTTTTTATTTTTTTATTTCAAATTAATTAAATGCTGGAGATAGTGTGATTCTATATAGTAAAAATAGTTTGAAGGGATTTTGCTGATATTCAAGAATATTTTATCATTAGGAGTAATCGTGCGTTTTCTAAATTTTTGTTAGCACAATCGTACTAGGTCAATGCAACTTCTTTTCACCCATTCATACCAAAGGAATCATTTTGTGGCACATATTTTTTTTTTGCTATTGAATTTGAAAAACTTTGTCACTTTTCTTCGCCTGTTGCTTAACTTTTTCTTATATTCACTTTACTAGAAAGATCCACCGTACAACAACCAGATTTTCTTAGTAATCCCTTAGAACCCTATTGATGACGATGGCAAAACATGACAGTGACATTTATGTCCAGCCCAATTTAGAGTTAAGTCAGAGTATTGAAAGATGAAGAACTATGTGTTGCAGTAGTCCTTAAATGATTGATTTTTGGTTTTGGTTCATATATTGACATAAGAGTTTCTGAAATCAAAATCTTTTTGGTTTAAGAGATAACATCGTGCCTTAGCATGCTTATTAGGGTAAGCTCACAGAGTGTTTGGGGAAGTTTTTGATTGTTGTCAAAGATGTTCGTTTGGGTTGACACCTGCGATCATGGTGAAAACCTAAAATGTTTTAAGACCCCACAAATTGTTCTCCACTTCCTTAGGGTAAATTTATATTGCCGCTGGAAGATAAGAGAGGGATGAGCAAATTTTTTATAAGTAAGGTAATACGAGAGTTTTAAAAGTTGAAAGAAAACTAGAGAAGAGAAAACTGCATAACTTCTAGGTAGATAGATTGTTAGTGCGGTTACCAACTAAGATGTCAAGATCAAGTTAAGGTATCTGTAAGGCAAATATAATAAAATCTTCTGAGATTTTCTGCGTTAACGCGTTCATGGTTAGCTAGACCATCAACGATTTTATTACCCTACCATATTTAGCTTTTCACGTGAAAATAATGACTAACCAAATATTCTGGTTTAAGATGCATGAATTTGCAGCTTAATAGCACTTGAATTGGCTTGTGATTGTTACATTCTATATATGGTTTTCATATTAGCGTTAAAAAGGTACGTATTGTCGATTTTATAAGAAATAAAGTAATAAACCGAATAAGAAGAACCCATCCATCTAGAATTGTTCAGTACGTACCTAAACACAGAAAACAGAAATATCTAAGTAAATCTTAAGTTAGAGAACTAAAACAAAATTCAAATTACATCAGAATTAGGAATTGGTGTCAGTGGAACGTTTTTTTGTTAACATTCCCAGCCTCTATACTTTCATGCATAATCAGGACACATTTCTACCTTACCTGCTTTCATTTGACAGGTCAACTCGCTTTGACGGTTTGATTAGATCGCAAATTTCAGTCTTCTAAATAGGTATGTTTGTTTCTATCGATATACAAAAAAAAAAAAAGAGAAAACTTTGACGGATTAAAATAATATTCTAAATCCATCAACATTTTATTATATATTATGATTTACAAATTTTACAAAATTTTTCTAATTCTTAATCTAAAACTATCTTTCCAATTAAGGTTATGTTAACCTATTTTCATAATTTCAAAAGTCATCCATCATATTCCAGTTCAGGCCATCTAAAACTGCAATATACAAAAAATAAATTAATCACTTTTAATCAAATCCAAGTGTATACACAATTTCTCAGCGTGTGCTGCAAGATCAAGTCGAAATGTAAATTTCAGTAAAATGTCAATGAAAGAAGAGAACAAGTACAAAAAGCAACATACATAAGAAAACTAACTATGCAAATTGGGTGCAGTTTTTTTCTCCAATAAGATTCCATTACCAGCAATTACTGCATATTTCCTTTTTTTTTTCAATTACTTTTCGCAAAACAGCCAACACCTCAGCAAAGTTTGCCATACCAAAACCGGCGCGTTCAAGTCAATATCAAAAACAAACAATCACTAATATTGCCCACCCACACAACAATCGCAGCCGCATTACTCAGGGAATTACTGAAATCTATTCATCACAATACAGTAAAATTCAAATAGAATAAATCTAATAACAATGAATTCAAATTTCAAAACATTTCCTCGCCCCCATTGGAAAGGAAATTAACTGAAAACAAGTTCAAGTTCAATGGCTCTGGGCTTCTCTTCTCGACAATCGAGCCGAGTTGTTATAAGACTCTCCGCGCTCCATCTACATTTTAATTATTAAGCAACTGCCACGCCGCGGCGTCGTCGCGCCGTGCCTTAGAGATGCGTAAACGTAACTTGAAGAGCAAAGAGCGAAATGTAAACAGCACATTTGAACAAATTAACATCTGCTTTCATCAATTAATTATAATTTAAATAATTCTGCAATTATAATAAGTATAGGGGAATATGACGACCATTTTCCCCTCTTTTTGCAGGACAAATCGCGTATTTGTAGGATTTTTTATAGGGGGGATATGGTACCAAATCAGACCACACATTCTTTAACTCAAGCTGTTCTGGAGATTTCGCACTCATTTCTTAGATTCCGGTCGTTGAAAATTTCTTAATGATTGCCTCGAGATTCGATTTATGCTGCAAGCAACAGTACTTCCCTGCCTGCCTCAGTCAGACTCGAAGCCGGGCTCTCTTGATAAATCGATCAATTATGCTACGAGCACACTTCAGTCATGACTCATGAATATTTATCCCCGGAATTATTTACTTAATTCTTGAATTTTATACAAATATGGATGCCGGCAAGAGGAAATCGTAGTTTTCTTATATGTTTTGGTTTTGCTGCATGTAAATTATATAATCGCGTAGGTGGATTGGTGCTCTACTATTTTCGAGTTTATGGAAATTAAATATTGTGAATTTTAAGAGAAATGGAGCTTACCATTCACCACACAGACTTTTAATGGATAATCTTAAAAGGGTCCCCATTAGGTATGAGAATTTTATTTTCTACTTTATTTTTGTGAAATTTTGATCTCATCAAAGTTATGCTAAAAAAATTACATTAAAATTTGAATAAAACCGTAAACCAGAATTAAAAAATTAAAAGAAGGTAAAAGGCATGTGCAAAAGTAGGTAATAAACTATAAATTTTTCTATATGTCAATTTCGAATCAATTTCATGCTTATGAAATGCTAGAAGTATCTCAGCTTAAATCCATAGTCCACAAATTATGCCGAAAATTTCTGTATTTTTAATATACGTAGTTGCTAATCCTATGCAAATCGGTGGTCATTAGCGAAACGGGGGTTCTTTAATTATTGCGAACTCTTAAAATATTCAACAACAAGAACGTTGGAGATCTTTTTTTTGTTGGTTTTTTTTTTTTTTTTTTTTTTAAGATCACTAGGTCTATGGAATATAAATGACACTTTTCTGCTTGTTCTTGTATATACATAATATTGTGACGAGTAAATATATAGGTTTCTAGTCCACACCTTATTATTTCAAGATCGTATCCATCTTAATACCATGCAATTTGGCTTGGCCTGGCGACCCAAAAAACTAATCGTTTCCAATTAGTTAAGCATTACAATGCTAAATAAAAAAATTAAAAGAAATATTTTGCAGTAGGTGATAAAATCATGTGATTTATTAGGCAAACTGGATTGACCTCTTTACCATAGACTACTTTTTATTTTTTTATATAAGATTAAACAAAAAAATTCTGGCTGGTTGTCGTCTATTGATGAAATATAATGGTTAGAACAAGAATAGGCAGTCAATTAAGCTAAGCAACGATCTTTAGATTGCAAGTTTTATTTGAATTGGTATTACTTTTTAGGGAAAGGAAAATTGAAAGCTAATATTATTGGAGAGATTTTAGATTTTAACCTCTAATGACTCAGTACGGTTGTAATTTAAGCATCTCTAATAATAGATCATCTCTTCGTTGATAACCATTGTATTCAGGACCTCGTCAATTAGTTTATATTTAGTTAGAACACTATAAATCAACTCTGGTCACGATGTTCGCTCTACTCTTAACCTAAGTAATATTTACTATTCGAAGTACCCTTTAGACATTATCCAATAGACGCTGTTCGCTCTTGCAGTAACCTTTGGATAAGTTAATTTTAAAATGTGTCAAAATTGCGTCAGTTTGCCAGATAATATTATGGTGAAAATTCCTACCATATGTAGATGTATTGGTGTATGCGAAAGATCTATCCTTTTTAGTTTGGAAGAAAAACAAATTAGTGTGTCGAATGCTTAGATTAATTTTTTTCTCACTCAATGTTGGCATTTCTATTCCTAATGGATTACCGCCCTTATATCCTACCTTATTCAAAGTTGTAGTTATCGGCTTGAAGGGGATGTGGTAAGCTTTTTAAGTCTTTTGCTGTAAAAAAGCAACGTTTTCTCATCTATGGTTCTTTCTCTAATGTCCCCGCAAATAAATGTAGGTGGATGTTCCTATCGATTGTTTTTTTTCCGGTTGGTACCCAGTTATTGAACTTAGTGACAAATTAAAGGGCATGCATCCTTTTTTTCAAACTATTCTGTGTATAAAAGACATTTTTGCTAATTCGTGAGCAATCGGTTTAAATCATCTCCAGCAATTTTTAATGAACATTTAGAATGCCATTGTTCTTTATCGTTTCGATAATCAAGAACAGCATCTGATTTGGTCTACAGAAACAGTTTCCGCGCCATAAACGTCAAAAAAATGTTGCATCACTCTTCATCTATGTTGTTTCCTTAGTCGAACTCATACAGAAAACAATGCCTAACTTAATTATTTTTTTTTTTAATTCTTTAACAATGGATTATATTTGAAGTTCATACATTTTAGAGATCAAATAAATGGAAGACAGAAAACCGATCTGGAGGGGCCTTATATAAATATAAATGTGTTACCGTCGACCCGGCACAAATGACTTAGACCAGGAAAACATGCTCGAATTGTCCCAAAGCCTACAAAGCAATATACGAAAAATAGGATAGGCAATTGCAGTTCACACCTGGAACCTAGATTTCATTTGAATCGTAATTTGGTAATAATTATCATATGTAGCACGGCTAATCCAAAAATTTTTTTTTATGTGCGGCTACCATTTTATTTGAGCAGAATGGCTCTCAATAGCATCAGATGTGTTTCGATAGTCGTAGAGAGTAGATACCGACAATTTATAATGGAAAATTTGAAACTTCTACAAAGTGTTCTGGTGAGTTTAGTTCTTAAAACGAGCTTTCAAAGAATCAAATAGGTACGGCATGCATGTAATTCAAAACATTCTAAGAACACTAGATCTTATAAGACTTGTTGAAGTCTGAGAGAGTTCAGACAACTCATAAAAGAAGAAAATATTGATGCTGCAAGAAATATTGTATCTGAAAGTACCAAAGTGCCCAAAAAGTTGAGCTTAGTATGATCTCTGTATGAAATATTTTATGTAAAGCGTCAAGCATCAAAATAACCATATGGATGGCATGATGAATGAAGTGCAAAGATGTCATAGTTGTGCAATGCTAATCTAATTTTTATACCCTAGATGAAATGATAGGGGTATACTCAGTTTGTCATTCCGTTTGTAACACCTCGAAATAATGATGGTAGAGCAAAATGGATTGGACCCCCATTCATAATATTAAAAGTTATTTCGATTTTTGCATGTCCGTCCGTCCGTCCGTCTGTCCGTCCGTCCGTCCGTCTGTCCGTCCGTCCGTCCGTCCGTCCGTCTGTCCGTCCGTCCGTCCGTCCGTCTGTCCGTCCGTCCGTCTGTGCGCACGATAACTCGAGAACGCGTATACTTAGAGAGCTGAAATTTTGTACACGGACTTTAAAAAAAAAGTAAAATTAAGTTCGAAAATGAGACAAATCGGGCAACTCCTTCGTGGGGTTGTCATACAAAACTTTCGTTTTTCACAATATATTTGGACACTGCCTGAGAACACATCAATATAGAGAGCTGAAATTTGGTACATGACGTTTTTACTACATTAGCAAATAAAATGTCAAAAATGGACTAGATCGGGTAACTCCTTCTTGGTGTTGCCATATAAAAATTTAGGTTTTTTACAAATACTGCGAAAACGATAAGTCCAAGACATTTTTATTGTACTCAAAACTTCTTCAGAATACGAAATTCTATAAAATTAGTTATAAACATTTTTTCTGTCCAACGAACCGTTCTAGAAATATATGCGAAAAACCACTTCAAAAATCAAACTTGCACAGAAGGGTGATAATACGAAATTTCATACGGGCATTCATCTAGGGTATCATAAGAATTGGTCTTAGACCAATTCTAGCTTTTTCACTTGTTTTTTTTTTAATTTAGTCCAACGTAAGTGCCGAAGTTCATTTCATAATGATCCGATAATTATCACAATAGTCGGTTTTGGTAATCTGTGGAAAAATTAAATTTAAAAGTTATAAAAATGGATAAGGAGCTAGAGTTTGTCTGTTACGCTAAATAATTATATTTAAAAAAGGAATTGTAAGCATACCAAGGAAGGAATATAGTTGGACTAGTCTAGAAGTTTCTAATGAAGAAATCTAAAATTTATCTTAAAGGATAGGTATCTAAAGCAACCAGTTTAGTAGGTGCTATTTAGTTTATTAGAACTAATTTTAAAGCTATTTTGCGTCTTAACAAATATAGATCTGTTTTAGACAAACGCAAGTTTACCCCATAGCTCAGATAAATAAAATATGAATGAAACAGGTATCAAAATTGTACAAAAAATATCGCAGATAATAGTTATACGAGGCAGAAAGAAGTAATACCATTAGTGAGAACAAGGTACACTAGGCTATTACAATTAACGCTAGATTAAATTCAATGAAAATTCATTACTTTTGACGGTGAATCATAAAAAAATGAGTTTTATGAAAGCTCATATTTTTTATATCGAAGAAAAACTATTTCAAGAAAGTGATTAATAGATCAATGCGGAACAACAATAAAACTGTCGAAATGGTAATGCATTAAATAAAATATTAATGACTATATCACTGATCTCAGCTTTAATTTTGAGCATGCAGCATGCACCTGAAATAAACATCCAATTTTTTTAGATTGCAGCTAAAACAAAAACAAGCTTTTTTTTTAAGAAAACTTAAGAAATTTACCTGAAATGTTACCCTGAACAGCATTTACCTACATACTTCGACTTGAGCATTATCTGCCATATTGAAAAAAGTGGTGACATAGAATAGAATAAAATCTTAAAAAATAATTTGGTAGCTCTTAGAAATATCCAACAGAAAATCAAAATTAAAAGGAAACTATATTCTTGTCACAAAAGGATCGTTTTAAATGTGTCCGAGAAAAAATCCTTAAATTAGGATCGCAAAAGTGTTCCAAACAACTGCTTGAAAAATTGTCTTATTTAGAGGAGGAAAAGACAGAAAAATAATCAAGGATAATTCAGGTATGTCTTGAAAGAGGAATGAAACTTATTAAGGACTTTCTGTAAATAAAATCTGAAATATTAACGGATGTTGAGAATTTTCTCAAGAAACATTATGAATACCTAGCAGTTTGTTCAACAAAGACCTGCAATTTTATAAGAATGTTTAGACTCCTCCACAGGCTTCTATATTTTAGACAACTTTCGAAATAGCGCAAAATGCGTTTACATGGAGAAAGTCTCTTCCTGATTCTGATAGACACATGTAGCCTAATAACATATTTTAAAAACTGGCAGTACAATTAGTGTGAAAATAATACATTAAAACTAAAAAAATGCAATTTTTCGCCACTTATATACCCTTATCTGTCTCTAAGGTTAATAAGAATCTTAACTGTTCCATTTTTGACTATAACTCACAACAATATGCCACCATTAAATTGACGCCAACTGTAGGCATGTTTTTCAAAAAGGACTTGTGCCACCGAGATAATCGTTTTTTGAAAGACAATGGTTAACGATCCCCTCAATTTTCACAATAAAGAAGAGCAACAGAGATAAACCAGTCTCGTTCAATATAAATGAGTCGGCTCTTCAACAATTCAAATGATCTAAAAATTTAAAATCGTCAACAATTCCAGGTGAGCCTATTACGAATTTTAGGAATAAATTAAAAAAAGTTTATGTAAGCTGTACATTGAACGCAAGAGACATCTACAAAAAACTTAGATTAGACTGGAATTAGTATGGTTCTGGAATGAAATAAAATTTCAATAATATCCGTGATCGTAGAGAAGGGAAAACTTACTGTAAATCATTATATGTATACATAGCACGTGTATCATTCATGACAGTAATGATGAGCATTGTTAGCGACTCAGATAATTATTTGCCGCCCGTTTATATAAATTTTCCTGAAGAAAAGGACCTGGATGGATGATGGATGCAAACTTGCTAATATACTTAGTTCACAAGAACATGAAAACTCACATTCAAGTGTTCTCGTCAGAAGGTATTTATATTACTGTTGGATTATTATTGCAGCTACTGCAGTATTGAGCCTATAATTGCAATATAACTTTTATTATTTTTTTCTCATAAGTTATCCACAATATTTTTGAACCGTTTAAGGTGTTAGGCCCAGACTCAGAGAACAAAAAAAGGGCATATTTCGTGATTTTCTTTTCAGCGAAACCATAAAATAAATTGGATTTATAAAATACGTTTTTTGTTATACTTACATGTAATTGCCAGTACAGAATTATTTTTTTACGGCGACATTCGTCAAACTGGCAACTGTGCTGCAGTTTTCCGATGATGTCTTTATTTCTGGAAGGTCAACAGCCGAACCAACAGCTCCTATAATTTTTGAGTTATGATGAGACACCAAAGTTTTTTCGATTATATATAACAATAGCTATAGAAGTACTTATGATTTTTTTGATATGTTGTGTTTTTTTTTGTAAAAATGACGCATTTCTAAATAAACAAGTTGAAAATTCCATGAGAAAATCGTCAGGAAATAAAAACAAAAGGAACTATGCAATATAATGCAAAATCCTATGTAGTGTCTTAGAAAACGTAATTCTAAATGTACTGTAAAAATTTCAAATGAATCGGATGAAATTTGTTTGAGTCATGAGTTCGGCTGACTTAAAAAATGTAGTTTTGAGATAAACGTGCTTAAAGTTCATAGAAAGTCTGGACATGAATAATGCTTCAATTCTGAAACAGACTCTTCTCGAATGCTCTTAAGTCGAAAGTGACATGTACAGTCAATGAATAAATTCTAGGCTAATTAGGTATCAGATGTCTAGTCTCCCAAATTACACCATACTACTGCGCTCATTAAAGGAGCTTGCTGTGGAACAAGAGGAGTGGCGCTAGAATACGAAAATCGAGTACTTCGGAATTCTATGGATACTAGGGTACCTTTTCAAAGAAAAGATTTGTTGAAAATCCTAGAGCGGCTTAAGTCTTTGGCCGAATCTGCTCTTTGAGAACATAATTTCTGTGTTCATTCAAATAATGTAATATTTAGAAAAAGTTTACATGAACTTGTATTTGTCCGTTAAAGCGTCAAATATTTAATGATGGCAAGTTTTTGCTTAACAAAAAAAAAAAATGAAAATTATAAAACAAATTTTTAATCTCAAACTGATCAAAATGAATAGAGGTAATAGAGAAAATTAATAATGATTGCTATATATACTTCACCTCTTCAACTACGCCCAGTTCTATGAAAAACTAGTATAGGAAATCTGAAAAATTCACAAAATACAATTCTTCCTGAAATTCTTGAAAAAAAAAGTTGTTGATAGGAAGCAATGAAAAACACTAAACGTACTGGAAAACAAAAACATCCCGAACTTTTAAAATACACAAATTTCCATTACTGAGTTTACTAAAATTTCTGTAAATTTTCTCAGAGAGATTCAGGATAATAATAATAATTTTCGCAGTTTTCATCTCAATAAAAGCGATATTAGAAAAACGAAAAAAAAAATATATGTTTTAGACAACCTCGAAAAAGATATTTCATTCTCTTAAATTTATGTTGATGCACAACTTGCTTGCAATGAGTTTTTATTTGACTGAAATATTTTAGAAGAACTTGTTTTATTTAGCTACGCATGCTTAGTATGCTTTCTTCTCATTTAAAATGCCAAAATTGTAAAATTCATAAAAATAGATATAAGTAGGTATGTACATACATAGATGCTCGCTATTCGAATAAAAAAGAAAAAAATATATAATTCAAAGAATTCTCGAAGTACAGCAATTAGGTATGTCATATGACATTTTTTCTGCAATGTAACATTATTGGTGTTTATAAAAATAAAGCTTCCCTGATAGTATAAGGTAAGGAATTAACTCAACAACAATACCTAAAAACGTTCACGTCCTTAAGATTCTGAGAGAACGTAGATATGGTAAGATGTTCTATTGAGTCTGATAAACAAATAACTGCAAACATTATAAACCAGTTTTCTGTAATTCGCTGTCGAGAAAGTTATTACTCTCCAAGCAAAATTCACAGCCGGTTAATTACCATTGAAAATAAGCTTACAACAAATATTTGAAATGTTTTAAAGGAAGAATAATCCCGTTCGTCTTCAAATATTACAAATTTGTTTATTCTAATTTTAATGTTGGGTTTGGAAATTGTCAAACCGACACCTATGTTCAATCTGTAAATTATATTAAGAAGATTCAAGTTAGGAATATAAAAAGCTAGAATATCCGGATAAAAACGGTTCAGTGAAATTCGGGCTAATAAATTTGTATCAATACAACCCGAAAAAAGACACAATGTATATGGTATTTGTTTTCTAGCAAAATCAATCATTCCTGAAGCTGCCAATAGGTAAAATTCCTTACTTTGTAATAAACATAAAAGCTTTCTGAACTCCGAAAACAAACGACCAATTATTTTATAATTATTACATTTTTCAAACTACAACTATTATTCTGGTCACTATTTCAATGCGCTTTCTTGATAGTGGCAACTAGTAAGCCATTTACTAATATAAAACACTATCTATGTAATTTCCTATTAGCGGTTCCTTTGGTCGGGTCGGGAAAAGTTTAATGAGAAAAAAGATTCAATCATATCACCAACAGAATATACAAAAATATATTAAAATAGCATGGATCTGTTCCTAAGCTTAGCGAGGATTGACATAGGTTTTGACTATAAAGCAGAGTTGAAGTGTCTAATGAGGAACCAACCAATATATTGAAATCAATTCTTCCAGGATACTACATAATAACAAAAAATATTTAATATACTAGTATGCAACTATCTAGTTAGTTAGCGAAACTTATTCAGGCTACTGTCCCGTTATTTCTTAATTTCTTTTAAAAAATCCACTGTTTCTGCGAACGTAACAGAGTTTCAATTCAAAATATCGTATAAAAAAAATTCTAAAAATTTCTTCGTGAATGCTGACTATGCATTTCCTTTAAGCAAAAATATGTAAGAATCAAATGAAAGTAAACACCTATCCTATATTGGAGGAATACGACAACGAATTCACAGAAACATCGATTTATTAATAATTTTTTTGTCAGGTATTGCAGAATTACCCGAAATTTAGGTTACAACTTTTTAAATTTATTGAAAAGATGAAGAATTTTTCTAGTGCATTTTTTTCTGTAACTGTTTACGAAAAAGTTTTGTTTTGTTACTTTAAAGTTTTATTTTAAAAGGAATAAAAGTTACTTGTCAAAAAAATTACAATATCCCTTCAGAAATTATTAAAAAAAGCAAATTTCTTCTTGAAAAATGTTATTTATTTATTATGTTGAATTTAAAACAAAATGTCTTTATTTGGATATGGGAAAACTCTAAGCGAAGCATCCATCATTAGGATAGATTTTAATGCAAAGATTATGATGTTTTAGTTCAATTTGAATATTCATAGAATAAGAAAGGAAAAATGCGATGCTAGGTACATCTTCACCTCTTTTCATTTTTACCGTTAACCTTAGTAAATACAAAGTTTCCTAACAAAGATGTAATAAAAAGATATAAAGTAGCTAAATTATAATTTATTGTCTTCTGTATAAGTAGATTCGAGTAAATATGAGTTTTCAAACTTTTGTATCGAATTTTCTTTCTACTCATTAAAGGTAACTCGGTAGATAGGTATATGTTTCCAAATATGCAGGTACCTATTTACATTTAAATCCTAAACCACTCATCATTTTCGAAAATCTGATATTTTTGTTCTTTCTTAAGCTAGGAGCAAACAATTTCCTTTCTACTATGTACTCAAATTGGTACACACTGGAGATGCATATAAATGCAAATTGGGTTAGCGTCGGTATAAATTGATGATTCCGGTATTGTGTTACTATTTCAACTTAAGTAAACCTTTTACTTTAATTTAAGGAAAAAAATTAAAGTTTTGACACTAAAATCTCTGAGACAGTCGTCTTATAGACGTGACATTTTCCACAAATAAGTGAATATTAGTGCACTTACCGTACAAACACTTAAAAGTTTAAAATAAATCAAGTATTAAAAAATAAACGTTAAAAATTCATGATTAACAGGTGCCCAATTATACTTAGGTAGGTATAAAAAAAAAGAGAATAACAAAAACCCTAAATCACTTTGCATCACCAATTTTTTTTTTGTTTCTCTATGAAAATCATCAAACACACAGTCACCATTAATACATTTCTCTAAATTGACACAAACTCTAATAAATAATGAACAAATTTTTATGATTTATATCACTCAATAAATTTTCGAAATAAAATCACAGAAAAAAAATAACAAAATTATTTTCCTTAAAAAAAAGAAAAAAAAAGAAGAATTCACTAAAAATCCGCAGCTCACAACACAAATGTGAAACCCTTGAACAATGGAAAAGAAAATTCATTCGTTGATGGCTGTGAAAAGTGCATTACGGGCGCGCCATCTACACTTGTTTCGTTGAAATTTTCTCAATGGAATATTACGCACACAAAGTGTAATTTTCCAGGCATATCTGAACACAGTGTGTATAATTATGACACCACCCACTCTACCAACCCATTCATATAGTAGCACATCACATCAAACTGGAAAGGTAATGAAGTGAAAACACCAACAACAACAACACACAATCAGAAGAAAAAAAAAATTAATAAGAGTAGAGCATAGAGACACTACCCTACTAAGGGAGAGTCACAGAGTAACCACTCGCAGCATGATAGCCGAGACGAGAGGAGTTATATAGTTGCGTACGCAACCACTTCCTGTGTGACTTGCCACGGCTAATAGAGTTAAATTGTCAGAGCAACTCTGGCTGAAATAGCCCATCGATCCGCGGAGGAAACCATCTACCTTGGTGCTACTGGCATGGCAGCACACAGAATGGAAACCGCAGTAACACTACTACCACAATCAGCTTAAGTCCAGCAAAGAAACAACAGCGAGCTTTTCTGTCAATCGCGCTATAAACTAACTTCACCTGAGTGAAATTTGAGAAAATCGAGTCACAAAGTAGGTGGAGCTAAAGCGGTAAAATGGGAAACTACAAACATGCAATAGTGTGTGTGTGTTCTGTGTAAGATTTAAAATGAAACAAAATAGGCGTTAACCGTCACTAACACGTTATCAACAAAGCTCAAGTGGTTGAATTCAATTTTCAATGGTGTCAAACAAATCTGATGTGTTTACAAGAGGGGCGGTGGGTTACTTAGTTTGTCCCCTTGAATCATAATGTATAGTTGTGTGCGTAACACATATTGAGCACGCCAAGAATTGGTAAACGCAAGTAGCCTGATGTTGTTATATGCGTGTGGGTAACATTCAAAATCAGCTGGCAGAGTGGGAAGGGTTTGCTGGTGCTGTTCTTTTCCTATTATATATTTTTTTTCATCCAATTTCAATATGTTTGATTTGAATTGTGTTTGTAGTTGTGTTGAATTGTTGTTGGTGTTTCTGCTGTGAAACTGGTTTGAAAAGATAGTTTTTGGTCATCACATATACATTGAAAAAGCAAAATTTTCTACTGCGACGTGCCTCGTCGGGCCAGTGAAATATAGTGGTAGTTGTAAACGTAGTATGGCTGGTTGATTCTCGCTTTATATTTATTATTACACAAGTGCAAGTTTAGCTCTCTACCTGTATTTGTAGTCGTCAATCGACACAGTTATAACTTTTCCTCTATAGAAATTTAACCAATTCCTACACTCCGCAATTCCAGCCCAATCTGTATACGTATACAAATTCTCTTTTTAGATTTTATTTGATTGTGTTTTGGTTTTCTTTTTGCGGCACACACAATACATATATTTATTACGAAAACACACAAACACATGAAAAATCCTTGGAACTCGGCTCAATAGTTGAATATTGTTAGTTGACTTCGATAGCTCGATGAGTTTACACGTGGAAATTTTAATTCCCCCTGTTTTATTATTATACTCCACTTTTTAAATAATAAATAAAATTACAATAAAAAGATAGCGGGAAAGAAGATCTAATAATAAAAAAAAAAACAAGGAACACACAATTAATATTCCGGTTGAAATTTATCAAATCGCACCGTTATTATTTATCGTGTTGTTTATGAAATTTATCTATAAATTAACTTCCGGTTTCTCATATTATATCTACATATATATATATATATATTCGGTTTATATAGATACGGTTTAAAGTGCGGAAAAAAAACATAATTTTTTTCCTGGATTTTTTTCAATTACGGATCGGAACTATATTTTCACAGAGAAAAGACATTCAGTCACCTTTTTAATGGAACTAAAATAGTGTTGCAGTGCATGAAAATTTTGTTAATACCTTTCTACATATATGCATAAATATATAAGTGTGAATTTGGCAGTGTTTTAAGGACTGTGTCTTGTATTACAAAAGAAAAGTTTTGTAGAAATAGAAAATGTTGTGAACGGTAGATATCCAATATAAACCACTTATTAGAGAAAAAAAAAGGGAATCTGTTTTTTTCCAAGTGTATGAAAAATGTAAACAAAAATGGAAACTCGCGCGTGGTCCATAATAATAATTAATAGCAAATAATAAACAAAACAAAACAAAAATTATTTGCGGAAAAATACGCTGAGAATAGCAACAAAAAAAAGAAACATGAAAAGTGATTTTAATAATAATATTTGTGCATTTTATGTGTTTAATATCGATGGGTTGTATTTTATAAAATGTTTTCAATATTATTCAAAAGTGCTATTTAATTTTGAATAACATATACAGGTGTAGAGATAGAAGAAGGTAAAGTGTGTGTGTTGTGTTAATAAAAAAAAAAAGAGAAAAAAAATAAAAAAAAAAACAAACGCAAATTGTTAAACAAACAGAACATATTCCGGTAGATACCTAATAGTAATAATAACAATAATAATAAATTGCAACCTTTCTTCAACAAGATTCTGCTTCACAAAATACACCGCTGTTCTTCTACGGACTATTTATAACTCAACTTTCTCGGATTTATATTCACTGTTTTTTGTTTTTTATTTTTGTTTTGACAGACACGTTATTTGCTTGTTATTTAATTAACTTTGGCCAGTTTATATTTACCTATACCTACACAAGGATTATATTTGGAACAATATGAATGTAACTACTTTAAACTAGTCAAGAAAGCCTTAGAGAATCAGTTACCAATTTGCTAAGCGCGTTTTGATTACATTTAGTTAATTTTGGACGTTGGACGAAATTATTATCAAGAAAGGAACACTTTTAGACCAATCAAAATTTTTGATTTCCCATCATCACAAACTAATAATATTTCTTGAGTTTTGTTTCTGTTTTCTTTTAAATAATAATTTTGTGATATATACATATATTATGTTAATAGTGTTATTATTTTGCTGAGAAAAACCTAACCGAAATAAAAAATATATAAAAAATAATAATAATAATAGCAAAAAAAAAGGAAATAGGTATTTGAAAAGAAGAAAATCTTGTGATATTTATGTGCTCAAAACAAAAGTTACGAAATAATTAAAAAAGAGAAAAAAAAAGAAAAGTTAAGTAATTCGCGTGTTCTCCTCTATAACTAATTCAAGTCAAGTCTTCATCATCATCATCTTAGTTTCGAAGTCTATTGTTCTTTTGAATTGTTATTTTTGTCTACCATTTGGATCGCCATCAGTCAGTGCAAGTCCTTTACCTCTTTTTCGGCCAACTCTATAGAGCAAAGAAAAAAAAAAGAAAAAAAAGGAGGAAGAATTCCAAACAACACAGAATAGAAATAAAAAAAAAAACAGGCCACAAAATCCTAACAATCTCAGAACAGGCACGGACACAATAAGGGATCAGTTTTTTTCTTTTATATTTTGGACAACTGTCGAAAACAAAAACAGCAGCAGCATCAGCAGCAGCAACATTTCGAGAAGAACAATCTCATAATCCCACAGAGTGTGATACAAAAGGGTGGCAGAATCAGATTTAAACTATATAATCGAGGGGTGATCATGTCAATCTGATTTTATATATACGATTGAATTTGGAATTTTTCATACACTGAAAACAGCTGACAGACTGATTGTTAATAAGCACTAAAAACCGACGACACATCAAGTGTATACGATCTAATTGAAGATTTCAAAGTTCTAATAAATTACACATAGAAATTATAGCGAAAAAAAGCAAAGCAAGTGAAAGCGTTGGTGTAAAAGTGATATGCTAATAAATTTGTATCTTCATTGGTAAAATCAGTCGTTAAACTGAGCCCCAATTTGGAGCCCTACCCCGCCAGCGTGGAGGGGCTAAATAGCCCTAGAGCGGTGGGGATGGCCGCCACCACATATATGACAACCGCATCCGGTGATCTAGATATGGCTCTGGGTGGTGGTTACCACACATCTTCACCCCGCAGTGCAACAGATGCTGGCGAAATGAAATATATGCAACATCACCATCATCACCATCATCATCAAGTGCCCTCATCGCCAAGTCCAAATACTGGCGGTGGTTTAGGTAGTGTAACAGGCGGACTAGGCGGAAATCCTTGGACAGCTTTACATCCATCAGATCCATGGGCATTACAATCGCATCATACGCATCATCATCCTGCCGATGTAAAACAGGAAATGTCACATTTATCGCAACAATCTAGGGCACAACAGGGTATGGGGTCGCCGCATACGTGGCATGCTCCAGTTCATGCAACAGCACATTATGCACCAACGGGTGGTTCTCCGTTACAGTATCATCATGCTGCTATGAATGGAATGCTACATCATCCAGCACATCCGCATCATCAAAGTGTTGCACCTTTACATCATGCCCTGAGGGGCGATTCACCTCAACTACACCTTCATCCACATCATTTGCAGGGAGATCGTGATGCCAGTGCTGGAGAAGAGGATACACCAACGTCAGATGATTTAGAAGCATTCGCTAAACAATTTAAACAGCGACGGATAAAGCTTGGGTTTACACAAGCAGATGTTGGATTAGCTTTAGGTACACTTTACGGTAACGTTTTCTCACAGACAACGATATGCCGATTCGAGGCTCTACAGTTAAGTTTTAAGAACATGTGTAAACTGAAACCATTGTTACAAAAGTGGCTAGAAGAGGCTGATTCAACAACTGGATCGCCAACAAGTATCGATAAAATTGCGGCACAAGGCCGTAAACGAAAGAAACGCACTAGCATTGAGGTTTCAGTTAAAGGTGCACTTGAGCAACACTTCCATAAACAACCAAAACCGTCGGCACAGGAAATAACATCACTGGCCGATACATTGCAATTAGAAAAAGAAGTTGTACGAGTCTGGTTTTGTAATAGACGACAAAAAGAGAAACGTATGACACCACCAAATACGCTAGGCAATGAAATGATGGATGGTATGCCACCTTCTCATCTTGGACATGGTGGTCACGGAGGATATCATCCGCATCATGATGTTCATGGAAGTCCAATGGGTACACATAGCCATAGCCATAGTCCACCAATGCTTAGCCCACAAAATATGCAAAGTGCCGGCGGTCATCAGTTAACGGCCCACTAGCAATCAGAAATCCAGGAGTCCAACTCCGCTGCAGTTGCAACAACGTCTTCAGGGACGACGGTTACGTCAATGCATCAACATCAGCATCATACGGCGTCATCATCGTCTGCATCGTCGGTGTCATCAACAATGACAACAACAGTCCTTTCCCCTCATAGTCCGCTTGGCGGTGGACATAATACCAGCAATAATAATAATAATAACAACAACAACAATAATAATAATAACAATAACAACAACAACGATTCTAATGGTGATTCTTTACTACATGTTTCAAAGAGTGCATCAATAGCTGCAGCCGCAGCTGCTGCTATGTATATAGATCCAATGAGATATCAACAACATCATCATCATTCATTGATGAATTCTCATCATATGCATCATCCGCATTTGCATCATACCAGTGATCAACAGCACTCATCTCAACAACAACAACAACAACAACAACAGCAACAACATCAACAACAACAACAACATCATCATCATCAACAGCAATCACCAGGACCACCGCCACCGCCACCACTTCCTCCGCCGACATCGACTCAACATCTGAATCTTAATCCTCACGTTGTACACCATCACCACCAGCAACAGCAGCAGCAACAACTCCATGCCAGGAGATTGTTCCACGAGTGGACCCTGCAATTTGGCGCCACTGGACCACCTAGTGTACGTCATTTTAACAGTTTTAGTGGTGAATAGTAAAAGAATAAAAAAATTATTAAAACAAAAACAACAACAACAAATCCATGTAAATATTATAAATATTAAAATTAATTATTTAATTAAAACAAAAAGAATGATGTAAATTTCGTGGAGGTGTTGTAAAAGAAAGTAAAAAAAAACAAAATTTTTTTTTTTAAAATTGGTGAAAGCCGTTCTATAATTAAAATTATTGCAATGCAACCCTCCGCGTGTCATAGGTGAATATAAATGATAAAGTTTTCACGCAAAATCAAACGTAAATAAAAGTGATGTTTTAAGATATAAACAAAAAAAAAAAACACCTGTAATTTTTAACGCAAAAAAAAAACACAAAAATCGATGAAACAAAACATTGAAGAAATAAAGGAAATTCTGTAAAAAGGTAAAAAATATTAATTTTAATTAGAAATTTAATTTCCCTACCCCATATATATATATATATATGAATATATATACTAGAGTTGTATGTATACATCTAGCGATACACCCATGCCATGCACCATATATGTGTGTGCGTGTGCGTGCGTGCGTATGGGGAACACAAAAAACACAGTAATTTTTCTATAGAAATATCGAAAATACAAAAAAAAAAAAATAAGAACACAAAAATGCTGTAAATAGTTAAGTCATTAGGGTATGTAAAGAATTGCAAAATTAGGTTTATTTAGGTATATATTGCGCGTAAAAAGAAAGAAAATTTAAAACATACACACAGAAGCCGTTTAACATTTAAGTGATGGTAAAAAAATATTATTATTAAAAAAAAATTCAAAAAAAAGTATAAATTAAATAAATATTTGGAATATTTGTTTTAATTTAACTGAAAAAAAAAAAAACAAAAAGAAAAGACAAAGATGGAGGAAATGTGTTATAATGATAAAAACAAAAACCAATTAAATTGTGAATATACGAACACAAAGTTTTAAGTAATAAAAAAAAATATACGAAAACTTATCTTTTTATTTTGGAATATTTTTATTTTCACATTTTGGATTCATTCTATGCATAACTCTTCTTTCCGTCTTTTATCAAGATTTTTTTTTAAGTTGTTTCCTTTGTTTGTTTTTCGTTTTTAACAACCCCAACACACAAACATCAGCAAAAAAAAACAATAAAAAATGCTTCTTTTGTAAAATTAAAATTTAAAAATGAAAATTACATTTTCACCAAGGGAACGAGAAAAATAGGAAAATTTTTTCATAGAAATTGTTTAAGTTTTGTATTTTAATTTACTTTGTCTGTTCTTCTTCTCCTTCCTATTTTTGTTTGTTTGTTTTATGTTTATTTGGATGAGGATGATTTTGCGATTCGTATACTTCTCATTGTTATTTGAAACACCAACACAATTTTTCGTATCCTAAGGATATGGTCATTATTTATGTAAAATGATGGAACAAAATTACAAAAAACCAAAAAAAAAAAAAAACCATAAAAACCAAGAAATATAATGAAATAATGAAAATATTTAACAATTACGTTTTATTTTTTGTTGAGTAGTTAGAAGAAGTTAAAAGTTAAAATATAAACAAAGGTTGGCTTCGTTGTATTACAGGATGTATCTACGTCGTCTATGTGGGGTTTGTTCAAAAATATGTAGATTATCGGCCTACACCTCTATACTGTATTTGTTGTTCGAAGTATTTTAGAAGATTTTTACAGTGACTGTTTTTTGTTTAGTTTTTCAATTTTTAGGTTTTGATATGAAAATGTTGTCTTAACAGCAAAGGAGTAATTCGGATTGGTTGTCTATATCTTAGCAAACAAAAATGGAAAATACTTAAAATTTTGGAAATAAGGATTCTTTGAGATTTTTTTCAGGGAGTTTAATTAAGTAGTTATGAAAAATTATTAAATTCACATAACAGGAAAATATTTTTAAAAACTTGAGTGTTCTACTTAATGGTGCGAACTTACTCAAGTTCTTACTTATCTAAGCTCGAGACGAAACTTATGTAGCGTCTTAACTATTTTTGGTTTCACAGTCGGCTTTTACCGCACGCTTAGCTGAATGAGAGTTTTAAGTATTTCATTATTATCTGAGTAGGAGTAGTATTTATCATGAGTTTTCAGCAAAATTATATGTTTGGAAAATGTGTTGCCAAAACAAAAAAATCAAAAGCTTAGTACTAAGGTTTACGCTAAATTAAATTTTCATATAAAATTTAGTACGCTAAGAAGTACTGGTATAAATTTATCTTGAATTTTAGCGAGATTGACTAGTACTAAGGTTAACATGCTAAATTTGGCTTGTTGTTCTTGAAGAAGTGGTACCACCAGTAACTCTTCAAGAATTTTAGCTTGAATTTATCTATCCGGGCCGTTCTTTAGCATGCTAAAAATATTTCTTATTAGAGTTCTGAGAAATGCCAATTAAAAAAGTAAAAACATCTACATATTCGAAAAGACTGAGTATAATAATGAAAAATCTTTCTTTTTTTATTACATCTCATCTCTGAATCTCCGCTGCTGTCATATTTTAGCTGCCAAAAGAACGGCCCGATAATGGAGACTCACTAAAATTTAGTTTAGCATGAACCTTAGTAGTAGGCTTTATATGTTATAACGGAAAGATAATAAAAAGTGAAAATTAGGATTAAATAAAACAAACAAAGTGAATAAAAATAATAATAATAATGAATCTAATAGAAGGAGTCCAATCTTACATATAAGTGCGGAATTCACACAATTTTAATGGATTTAGTTGTGAAATACAAATTCATTATTGAATCGAAACAAACCAGTCAAACTCTAGTTTGTATATAAAATGAAAGAAACTGACGTTGAGCTCAATTAATTATATCTATCGAACGCTCGAGATTATATGCATATTGCTCTTGAAACATTTTGGGAAGAGAACGTATTAAAAAAAAATGCGTCACTGCCTTTAATTTCAATACATATATTTTGAAAAATACTACAAAACATACGTATGTTTTTTTTTAGTAAAAGATTATCTCTTTAGCTTCAAGGAGTTTAATGTGGTAGTAGCAAAATCAAATTCTACCTACAATTTCTGTCTAATGCTTCTGTACAACTATGTTCTGAGTTCTGAAAGTTCCATAAAAATCAATTTAGAATTTCATAATATCTTGATACCTATTACTTACCAAACTTACATTTCTGTACAAATGTATCGGAAACACGTTATACTTTGTATAAAAAATATTAATTAACACCTTAAACACAGTTTGATGTTTTACACATAACCAGCATAGCGTATAAAGGCTTAATTTTCTGATGTCCTTCTGCCGTAATGTGGAATAGTCCATATTGTTTTATTGTTTATTCTCTGAAGTCCTTATCGAGTATCCATAACGAGTACTGACGGACAATATTCAAAATGTGGCTTTTTGCATAGTATTGTACAGTCTTATTTCACTTAACATCCAAATATTATCTCTGGCCCTTCGGAAATACAATAGTTTTTTTAGTGTATTGTCTATAAATTCTTAGTTTTTTCAACCAATTTAATAACGGCACTATATAAATAACTATTAAGTAACTATCATTTGGTTTTTGCTCTATTAAGATTTAATTTATTGGTTTTTAGCCATGATTCTAGTCAAATTACATCTACACTAATTAAAATTCACACTATCATCTACAAAGAGTCTTAATTTACAGTGGCCCAGAATATTATCAGTATAATTATTATAAATAAAAAACAGCAATGCCCCCATGATAGAACCTTGGGGTATTCCTAAGGTACAGTTTATTACTCCTGACATTAATTTGTTAACTTTAATCCCCTCCAATCTGTTCATTAGAAACGACCGATACCACTTCAGTTCTCTTTCTTTCACTTCGTACGTATCTAATTTATCCATGAGAATATTTAAATTCACCGTCTCAAAAGCAGCCCTCTTCATATCTAGTTGAATAGCGATACTAAATTTGCCTTCATCAATAGTTCGCTTTCATTCAATTATTAGCCAGTTCAGAGCTGTTTGACATGAATGCTGCCTTCTATAGCCTGACTGATATTCAAAAAGAATGCTATGCTCTTCTATATATTTAATCAGTTATAGTTGAATTACCTTTTCCAAATATTTTTCAGGTAAAGGGGGCAAGGTTTTTGCATAAATTTGGATTTTTCATTTTTCTGAATATAAAAGGCAAGGGACTACTTTCAAAACTTCCGGAAATTTACCAGTTGACAAGTCAGATGATCTTTTAACATGCTGATTTAAAGTCCTTTTTCTGATTGATATTATTGAACACCTTTTTGAGGTTCTCTAAATTAAATGTTTGAAAAAAATTGTTTTTTTTTCCTGATAATCTTAAGTTTGTGTTCTAATCTTCCCAACCGTAATCAATATTTTATATCTTTCTTTACAAAAAAAAAAAAAAAAAAACTATTAAATTGTTTTTTATCTTATCCAAATGACTGCGATTCCTTAAACAAAAACCTTCAGCTGAGTAATAATTGCATATGCAAATTTCAAAATGTGCCATGGTCCGATTAATTCAAATGAATATGCCTGCAGATGACTATGCAACTATTACCTGAGAGTTAGAAAATTGGTAAGGCTTCTTTTTGATGAAAACTACTTTATTATTTTGTTAAGTAAGATATATGGAAAGTGTAGCCTTTGAGAAGGTAAGGAGCCATGTTTAAAAATACTGTAAGACAATTTTCTTATATGGATAGTAGTTTTGCCTCTTTAGACATACATATAACATAAATGTCTAGTCTAGCTAGTTCTTCATAAGTATCAATATATGTAGAATATTTCAGAAAATCGGACCAGCTTACACACCTATGAATTTCAGTTTCATGAATTGGGCAGTATTTCTTGTCGGTTTTGCAAGCTATGTTTCTGGGATAAACATTGTTTCGATTGTGATGAATATACTTAGATGTTAAATTTACAGTTATACTTAAGTATTAGAAATAAACTGCTTCATACGAAAATCAGGGATTCAGTATATTTATGCTTAAATTTTCATCATCTAAATTCCGTTGTTTTGCTACCTACCTAGATATGCTCTTGGCTTTTCCAAACTCCATATGATCTCTCCACATAGTTACTTGTTTGAATATATGAGCATTGCTGTACATATATGGTTCTTCTGCTTAATTTTGTAGAGGAGTAAATATTACATAGTTTCTTCTTGGAGGTATTTAAGATTAGTCAAATCATGGCTGGAATCTGGCCATCTTGCTACAATGTCCATAATAGTTTTAATCATGATATCACATTTGACATGACATCTCCATTTGCTGCTGCTTCTGTATTAAATAATTTTACTTATGATCAATTTATTTGTAATTTCTATTTCAAATTCTTATATTCAAAATACCAATCTGGTGATTTAATGTGCAGTGCATAGTAGCAATGTTTCGAAGAAGTGTATAGCTGTGTTAAAGAAGTCCTGCAAATTTTAAAATAAACTTTCTCATAACACGGTAATGTAGTTGATATGGGAACTCTTTAAAGACTTTCAGTTGTCAGTAGAAATCCTCCACTGTTATGAAAGCACAATATAAGCAGGAGCATGCATTCTGGAGTTATTGCCTTATTCGTATATATAAATTTATTTTATGGACATAAGATCTATAACACAGAAATTGTGACCAAATTTGCGAATGTATTTGGTCAAGGAGGACAACATAAGCGCACTATTTGGATTCCCTGAATCGCGAAAAATAGCAATATCATCCCAATAAGGTAAACATTTTCCTCTATGGAATATTTTGATACGTGTGTAATTCAAACAATTACTTCATAATACTCTTCATCATTGCAATCAATCACAAGTACAAATTCCCAAAAGCACGTTGTTGGATTTTACCGTAAGGCTTAAGTATCCAATTTTGGTGGCTTAACCAAAATGACCACTTAAGTCCCAATTTATAGTAGCGCAGCCAGGACTTCGATTTGGGGTAGGGATGGGGTACCATAAGTGTCCATAGTCAAAAGAGGGGTCAGAGAAATAGGGCTCTAAAATCGCGCCCTATGCCCATGTGAGCACTTAAGAACTGTTTCTCTTGAAGGTCTTGAATTTAAGTTTTATTTGCTAAAATCTCGGCATAAAGCTACTGTTTTCTTTATATTCAATAAATCAATTATAATTTCATAAATAATGAAACCCATTTATTTATTTATTTACAATCCACGTGATTTGTCCTACTTTAACAGAATTTTAAAAAGTAACCTAAACCATACAAATTTATAATTGGCGCCGATTATAAATGTCAACGTTTATTGTATACGTCTGAAACTGATAGCAAATTCACAAAATGACCTTCCTACCGGTATATGCCGTAAATTTTCTCTGCTTGCAAATTTTAATGCAGTTTCAATCAAATTTTTACCTCAATAAATCCTTTATTATATTTAAAATATTTCTGATGTGGGTAACAATATCTTTCGAGTCCATAATTTTTTAAAATTGCAATTTTTCTTAAATACGAAATCCAAAAAAAATTTAATTTAGTTGAATGGGCGATTAGTGATAGCTGCTGAGGCATTATTTCCCTAGACGTCTGATTTGTACCCATGTCACTAAATTTCTCTAAATTTTGTAATTTTGAATTTGGTATTTGTCACATATTATAAAAGATAGTCAAAATAGTGTGTAAAAAGTTAAGAAATAAGCAATTAGTTCCGGTGAAATGTTTTACAATCCTTTTCGGATGGATGAAACTGTAGAACTTTTATATCTTACGCCCGTTCTGTGCAACAAAAATCGGAACGTAACATATGGAACGAAAAGAGAAAAAACGTTAATTGGGACGTTTTAATCAAACCATTCTTTAAATATAAAAATTTGAGATGTACTAACACAAAACTAGCACTAAGTGAGGCAACTATTTACTTTTCGTCTAATTCCTTCAGTATCATACTCAATAGTTTTATGAGAAAAATTATGGTGGTGTTTTTCTTGTAAGTTAATTTTTAAAATTAACTTTTTAATAGTTTATTCTAAACTGTTCTACTGTATTGTATGAGATATTCTGTGAAGTAACTACATATGTCTCACCTTTATCACCCGGTAATGCCTCTCTACGCCTACCGCCATATGACGGCTAATCATATTCATATTTTATATTTAAACGTTTTATTTTATCGAATTTTGTAATAATATATAGATTACGTTTTATTTCTGATTTTTAAATTACGTTGACGTTCGGCCTTCCTCATCGGTGTGCCCCTGCTAATCTACCAACACTTAAACTCACACCGTAAAACGAAATATAACCCAAGGAAGTATTCATTGTAGGATGGGCACATTAAACGACTACAATCGTTAGAATATGGCAGTATTAAACCTGTGACACACAGGCATAGTACAGATACCATAGTCCATGCATATGCCATGTGTGTGTCGTTGCATACTAGTATTATACAAGTTGGGAAAACTAGTACGAAGTTTATCCATGGTACACTGCACTTTATAATAATTTCAGCGACACTTTCTGGTAGTGAAAAAATAATCTAGTTTGCGATATAGTACTAAGTTGAAATTGTTTTATAAACACGAGTTTGACTCTAAGCGAAATGTCCTCATATTATAAAATTCAATTCGTCATCAAATTATCTTTGTTCAAAAACGTCGATTACCAAAAAAATGGTTTTGTTCGGTACCTTCTACTTCTGACTCTTGCTTTTAGTGCTAATATTACGAAAATCTTCCTTTTTCTATTTAAATATTGGATTATATTATCTACTATTAGAAATGACTATTATGCAAGTTATTTGTTATAAGTGTGGCGACCCTTAAAGGGTCGAATTAGGTGATTCAAGAAACGAAAATCATAATTTTAGGTCTGGTTGGCGCGGTGTAATTACAAGCTAATTAATTAAACTTGTCGGAAAAATTACGGTATTCAAATGATTTGTTACACAAAAATTCTTACATTTTTTTGTAGTCCATGAAAATAAACATGGCGGTAGCGCAATGCTACACTTTTTTGGCGGGGCTTATGGAACGCCATACTAATTAAATAAAACGCATTAATAATTTTTTTTTTAACATTTGTTGCAAGATAATTTTTTTTTTAATGACAGTATTCAAGTAAAATTCCACGAGAATCACGAGAATCAGATTTTTTTAATTAAGCAAAACGATTTTTTACAGTATGGCACTTGAATCCTGAACTATCAAAAAATCTAATCTAAAAATTATGATTTTCGTTTCTTAAATCACCTAATTTGACCCTTTAAGGGTCGCCATACTTGTAACAAATTATTTGGATTTTTCTGTCATCACCTCCCGATCTAGGTATATACTTATGAATGAGATCCATACTTAACACGTTCGCGGATGGTCTAAATTCATATAAGATGTTAATATGATCATTCTCTAGAAGATTTATTTCAAATCAGGTCAAATCAGAAAAATTGACAATAGAATGACGGCGTTACGGCAGTGAGATTCTTGTATGTATGGTGAACGAAGAATACACTACAAATTTTACCTATAAGTTTTTCCATCGTTTTGATTATTCAAATTATACAAAAAAAAAATATACTGCATATGTGATGGTGACCCACCAGAGCAAAACGAAAATACTGCATATGCAGTAGACGTTCGCGAGCGAGTTAAATATCCACTTTGCCCACTAAAAATATTTCTGACGTTTACATGACAAGCAAAAATGAATACAATGGTTTCAGAACCATGGTTCCTATACTTGCCATGTGCCACAGGCATAATCCTCATTTTTGTATTTTATTTCAATAATCGTCGATCTTAGATTGTAATGCGAATATATTTCATATTTTTAAAAAGAACGTACATACAACACCTGGATAAATTTTTATAACCTGCTCGGACCCAAATTGTCAGTCACCCATTCTTTATTCTATCCAATAGGGTTGATTCTGAAATGTATGATCTTTTCTTGAATTATGTATTATCAAGATGGAGAAAACGAATTACTGCATATTTTTATTATCAAAATGTTCGAAGGATAAGAACAATAACAAGTGGAAAAGATTGTTTTTTCAATTCGCCGGGTTTTATAAGAAGTGTGGTGAAATTATGATTTCGGTTCAGTCCAATTAATAGAGAAAGAGTCCGTTTCAATAATGACAGTAAAGTTTTGTGTCAATTCATTGTAAATAGGAAGGTTTTTGACTTTTCTATTTCGAATGGGTTGAATCTTGTATAAAGTAAATCTCCGAGCATTTTACTTTGACTTTTAAATAAATATCAATTACATTTTTCATTTCTTTCCTCGAGAATTCTGCACTGCATTCACATATGTAATTAGTAGCAAGTCATACAAATAAAATCTAAATCTACATTCATATTTTTAGCTACAAAAGCGGAAAGTATAATTAAAGCGCATCAATATTTAATTTATTTAATTATTTCTTGTTTATTGGAAAAATTTACTTTTTATAATTACAACATTTTAGTCATGACTAACACTTAATTTTAACCACTTCAACAATCAAGCTCTTAAATTTATTTAAGTCTTTTTCAATTTGACACTCCCTAGTTAGGCTATTAAACATTTTCAAACCATTTAGCATTAGCATATTTCGTGTTTTTGTTTTCTTACATGGCACTTCTCTAAAATCGTCTCTATTTCTTAGATCGTATCTAACAGTCTCACTTATATATTAACAGTCATCCAGCTCAGCTTTTCCTTCAATACAGCAACAGGTATCAGTCTACTACATTTCAGAATTATCCGCATCGCTCTATTTTGCAGTTTTTGTAGTCTATTTACCGTTGTAGTACTTCCACAGAACAAAATTGTAGCACAGTAGTCAGAATGGGGCAGGATCAAGGTATTATAAACGCAAATTGCTGTTTTGTGGTCTAGAAAATACCTAATTCTTTTCATAAAGCCTAGTTTCTTCGCTATCTTACAACATAAACTTGTTTATGTGAGGTGAGAAGCTCAATTTATTGTTCACCACAATCATAAGATATTTAAGTTCCACCACAACTTCTATACTGGCTCCCTGAAAAGCTAGTGTCACAGGTTCCTTACCATATATTACCATGCATTTTGTTTCCGATGCGTTTAGCCTTAGCTTGTTCATGTTAATCCATATTGCGATAGTTTCCAGGTCTTCTTGTGAGTTTCGTCTGCATTCACTAATGTCCTTTCCAGTTATGTACACCAGTGTGTCGTCCGCGAATAGCATTACTTTTGAATATTTTATAACATTTGGGAGGTCGATAATATATAGCACAAACAACAGCGTACTCAGGACTGCGCCTTGTGGGACCCCAATGTTGCACTCGACAGGCGCGGACGTATAAGATTCCAGTTTAGTTACTTGAGTCCTACTTTGTAGGTAGTTCTCAAACCATTTATTTTCTTTTGTCTTAATGCCATACTTGTCTAGCTTTTTTAGTACAATGCTGCCGCTTATGGTTTCAAACGCTACCTTCAGGTTTAAGAAAACTATAATAACTAGCTGGCCAACCTCCATTCCAGGACGACCAAATTTAAAGTTGATTCACAAGAGTGCTTGGGTCTAGAAAAACCCTGATTGATGCTCCACGAGCAGTTTGTGCTTGCATATGTACTCCTCTTCAAGTTGAGTCTGTACTGTTTTTTCAATGATCTTTTCTATTAGTGGCAAGCTGTTTATTGGCATTATTTCTTCACGCTTAATCGTGTTTTCACTTTAGGGATTGGTGTTACGCGTGATTCTTTTAAGCTATCCGGAAAAGACCCTTCGGTCATTGATTGGTTTATAATTTTTATTAGTGCTGGGCTATCTTTAACCATGTTGACATTTAAGAACTAGTGATCATATGATTTATTCAATTTACTGAGAACGTTTTAAAGGTTATCAACATCAATACATTTAAACTTGAATTCCGCAGTAGACTCAGTTTCTGAATACACGTATGGTACGTCTGGTATACTCTCTTCTATATCTATGACACACTTGCTGAAGAACATATTTAGTTTTTCGCAAATTTCTGTGATATGTTTAATGCAAGCCCCCTCAAACTCTATTTCTTTAATACCTACTATTTCCAACACTAGATTTTACTAATGCCTTTAGGACATTCCAAATGACTTTTTGATCACCTTGATTTGAGAATAGTTTTTGCCTAAAGAAAGCATTCTTCGTTTCTATAATTCTTTTCTTATATTAGTTCTTGTCTCGGACATATTCTACCCAATCTTCACCCCATTATAAATTACAGATTTGTACGGCTCTAAAATTTTGACTCATGACAACCGATTCGAATAGAAAAGTGATTAAAAAAATTAATTGGCACAAAACCTTAAATAAAATTTTATAAATGCACATTTAAGGAGTAAAAGGAAAAGGGACAATTATGTATGAATCTCGGTCTATCTAGGAGTTTTATCATGTAATCTAAAAAGACATATGTGTGCTTAGGTACCTAGTTGTATTCAGAAAAATCAGAAATGACTAAACTTTTTAACGGAAATAACTCATGAGCCACAACTTTTATGGTCAGGGCTGAGGATGATCAATTTACAGACTTTTTTAGCTGCTTTTTGTTTGTTTTATTAGCAAAGTTTAAGGGTAATCTACATATGTATACAACGTGGGTGGACAGAATTATGTAAAAATTAACAACGTATGACCTTCCGCAACTTTAATTCTCACCAAAGCTCAAAGAGGTAAAGTGGAAATGTTTTTGCTTTTCCATATGGGCACATTCACTTTTTCGGAAGCGATTTGCATTTAGGAAAGCGGAAGAAATAAATAAATAAATATATTTTTTTAACCGGATGTTGGATAAGCAACTTTAAACAGTACAAGTTTCCAAATTATTCAGTCAATACAACAAAATGGCACTAAAAAAAAAAATCAATTGTGAAAACTGACCACCAGCACAACTAAGAAAATGACGCTAATTAGTTTTTAAGAAAGTCAAACTTTGTTATAAAGGGTAACAATCATTGGTGGTAAATAGCAGACTATGACCTGGTTTAAACGGGTCAGTATGTTGCTTCTGCCATTCAAAATCTGTAGAGAAGGTGCCCCCAATCGCCATCTTACCCATAAGTTTTCGTATAGCATGTAATCCTCAAATACAACAAGGTGTTCTAGAGTGGGTATTCGGGTACATGGGTCATGCAGAATTAAAGAGTTTACCTACTAGCTAGGTCGGGCTCTAGTGTTCCCTTCCTTGCACTAGAATCCGCTGTAGGCGTTATCACCTCGGTGATCAGGTCTCTCATCAAAGCGGATGATTACATGAAACATCAGCAGCGATGGGCGAACCTGAGTACTTGCAGGTGTGCAAAACCTTTTCTGGATGTGCGTAATAGGAATTTTATTGACTTTCTTTTGGGGCTCGAAAGAAAACAATGCAGAACTGTAGTTGGCATTATCATCGGCCACAGATCGTTCATCTAACAAAGATAGAAGGTGTTTACATCCCCGAGTATCTGTCCTGCCTGGAAGGGAGGCCTGAAATAGCCTAAGACTTTCTGTGTTTGTCCCGCATTTTCCCGGAGAAGGCTGCATACGCTTAAATCTGCCCTCCTATCTGCGGATGAGCAGGAAAGCTTAGTTCACCTACAATGCGCCTCGTAAACAGGATAGGAAGCTTTTAGTGAGAAATCTTTTCTTAATGAGCCGTAAAAATTACCTCAAAAAAAAAAAAACCCATAAGCACAAAATACTCAAACTGAAAATCATTTCTCCTAGGTTCCATGCTACAGAATTGGGTAGTAATATCTTCATACACGTAGTGGGCTCGGAACACGTCTTCTACAATTTTTGGATTGTTTACCATTCTCAAATTTAGCATTACACAGGACTTTGGTTATTTTTTAAGACATTGTTTCCCATTTTTGGATTTGTTTTATGCTTGGCTTGTTTTAGTTGTTTTTTGTTTTATAATTGTGTTTCAACAACGACTGAAAATACTGCTTCTTGTTTTTTTTGTTTTGTTTTCAGATTTTAACATTTGATTGAGTAAGAACAAAACTCCAGATAAAAAATTCTCAAGATACCAAATTAAAAATTGTGTTGTGCATTGTTGGCTCGTTAAAGAGCTTTCTTGATAAAGAATTAAGCGAAAAATTCCGATCACAGTAATCTTTTATTTTTGAGTGAGATTAGTATTGTTATTTAGCAGTATTTACGAGCGCGTATAGTCAGCCCAATGGGATATTTCGTCTCCCTGCAGTTAAAATAAAAACAAAATAACATATAGTAAATATTAGTAGTATGCTTAGTAGTTAGGTAATTACTTTTCGGATGTTGAAAATTTGGTTAAATACTACTTTAATAGGGGTAATAATTTTTGGTTAGAAAATTTACTAAATCAGGTGGTGGGGCTACAATATAAAAATTAAAATTGTGATGTTTTACGTGTCTCTCACTTAGCACTGAACACTTTCACTCAAAACCTTTTAATATACTAAGATGTTTCCAATTATGTTTTTTTTTACGATTATTTCAATCATCACAGTTTGACTAACCATTTTTAAGCATTAAACAAAAGGATGTTTTTTATTGTACGATCAAAATTTTATTTCCAGTCCTCGTTGTGGGATGATCAACCATATTTGGTTTTGCTAGCTTGAACATAATTCCGACTGTTGGATGCTTATCATTTCTATTACCACATTTATAAATTTAAGTAACAGTTGATCTGATAATTGAGAATTTATTTATTAACATCAAAGGATGACAAACAATATTTGCTAAACTGCAGTGTGAAATCGTATCAAATAACACCTATTTTGGGTGGGTGTTATATGCAATTTGCATAGAAGTCTCCTATATTTGAGGTTAAGGTTAAGGGGTGCCAAATTTGCTAGGACCATACGGTTGCTGCGATTAAGGTTGATCTATTGGTTCCTCCACTAAAGCCGTTAGGCAAAATTTAACCTTTTTACGAGCTCGATTGTTACCCTTGGCGTTAGAATGCAAACCTTATTTGAGGAGAGATAAGTGCTTCTCCACTGAATTACAGTTTTAATGCTGCAAGTGAGGGACACTCACATATAATAGTTTCGAAACTTCATCTTTCTCGACACAGTTCGATGTCGGATTTACCTAACTTCTTCAGAAAATATTGGAACGAACCACGTGTCCAGTGAATGCATTAGTAAGCAGCCTGAGCAACTGTCTGCTAAGATTTATTAGTTTGCGTATCTGGATAGGATAGGGGATGAAGAATTCCTAGCCTCCTATATTTATATCAGTTGGTTTCTCTTAGCAGAGGGAAAAACAGATAACATTTCATATAGTTTGGTTCGATGTATATTTTTGTTATGGTCAAGGGCTTTTATTTAAATAAAAATATCCCTTACAAACTAACGCACTAAAATATTGTCATATAAAAAAGGTGGCTATTACTCCAAAAGTAAATTGGCCAATATACTTAATTCCTTTCCACAAAACAAAATCCGCGTTGAACTCAGCTTTTCGGCCGTAATACCTGAGTAAAATGTTAAGTGACCCAGGACCAAACTAACGAACGAGAGCTTGAGAAATATATAAAAATATATGCCTAAACTAAATATCGTCGGTAATACTGAATAACTGCGAGAAATATCATATTTTTGGATTTTAGGCGTGAAATTAAAATTTGTAGTTTCTTAGCTACGTTACGATTAACCGCGAAATTGAAATGTTGTTACGCGGTTATTATATTTCTTGTCTCGTAGTTATGCAGTATCACCCATGATATTTTAATACAGTTAAAGACTTTTGAAAATTTAAGTTTTTTCTCTCACTCTGTTCATGTTTCGAATCAAAATCAAATTATCTAAAATTTCCGTAAACTTTAATATATCACTTAAACGAAACAAGAATACTGTTATTCAAAGCAAAATAAACAACCCTCCATTAGACAAATCAAATTAAAAAAAAAAAAATTGTAATGATGAAAAAAAAAACCAAATTTTCTGTTCTCTTGAGAACAACATCCTTCTGAGTGAGTTCGTCGTGGAACTTTAATATTTTATGAAAAAAAAAAAAAAATTGTTCTCTTTAGAACTTCATCGTTTTTGGTTCTCATATTTTGTTCAGAATGAAATTTTTCATTTTGGTTAATATCGGTCCTTGAAGATTAAAAGTGCTCTACTGGTCTGCTTTTGAAGGGTAAAATGATGCAGTCTCCCAATAAGAATTACCAAAACATAAAAATCCGAACTTTAAATTGAAAATGCCCAATTTTGAAATACAGATGCAAAAAATTTAAGATTTATTAATGTAAGTAATATAATTGTCTTTAGTTAAATTTGTATTATTTCTGCCAAAGCTTTGAGCAAGCCAAATTGTTGTTTTTCACGTTCAATTAAATTCGTTGTACCACCTTTAAAAATTAATATTTTGGATAAGGCGACATTTTCGCCTAGTAGCATACTTTCAAAATCGAAAATTCGCACCTAACCTGAAATTAATCTACATAGGTACAGTTGGTCAGTGATGATATTCCGACAAACCGGCAGAATTTTTAGCATTTTATGCACTTTTCGAAATTTCCTTGAAAACTAAGAAATTTGGAATTAGTCTGTATTTTGGACTGTCAGGATTGAAAAAAATTGTATTTCGCACTGCTCAGCTTACAGATTTTTTGTATTATGAGTTTGCACTCAAAATTATATAAATTTATTGGAGCTCGTTATTTATAGCATTTTATTTACTCTTCAATGAGATTTTTGGAAATTGACAATTTTGGAATTATTTCAATTCCTACAAATTTAAAATTGGGCATTTCGTATCAATTACAACAGAACAAATAAAGATTGCATGCTTCGCCTAGACTTTTTGTGCTGGTTGAAGGATTATGGTCGCTTTTGCTGTTTTAAATTAAGAAGTGTTAGAAACAGAGCTATTCATAATTGAAGCTCTATGGAAGTGGATTTCATTAATACTAGAAATAGTTTTGAAATTTATTGCACTTTCACAATGGATATTTTCATAGCACCATTTACGGAAGTGGTGCCAAGTGACTTATTGTCAAGTTGTCCATGCTATGTAAATATGTCTGCAGGAAAGCCTTATTGTTACAGTTTAATTTAAAAACAACAGTTAAAAATAGTGTGCTCTTTAGCACTACTCTTTAGTATTAGAAGATTGAATCGAGAAATGCGGATTTTAACTAAAAGAATAAATTCTTATGAGTACAAGGGAAAATAATAAAAAAATTAGCAAAGCGTTGCTTGTGTAGAGCTACAGCAACTCTTTTTTCTGTTTTTAATATAAAAAGTTAAAAAATTGGTCTAATGCGGTTAACGCCCACGGTTGTATTCGAAAAGTGGTTGTCCGATTAGATGATCAGGCGGAAATTGGTTTCGGATTTTATTTTATTTCCACCTTTAATGATGATTATACAGGGTGTTTCCACCTAGGAGGTCAATAGAGCAGGAGGAGATAGTACTCACCTAAGCAAACAAACATAGCAACCGTTTAGGAGTTATAGGCTAATTAAGAAAAAAGCTGGTTTTTCACAAAAGACCCTGTATCTTAAAAAGCACAGAGAGTACAGTCACAGTTAAGTTGTATACAGAACTTCATGGCCTTTCCAATGACTGCTCAACCAGCCCGGTAATCATCTCATCTTAAAAGTTATTGTGGTCTAAACTAAAAGTTTTGGAATTTCTTACCTTTTTTTTTGCTTTGACCTGTATTTTTTTGCAAAAAAGGCTATGTTACTTTTTGCAAAAAAAATAGTGGTCCAATTAAGAAAAAAGGTAACAAAATCCGAAATTTTTACTTTAGATAATTATAGCTCTTGATAAGAGACGGGTACGGCGCTGGTTGAGCAGTCGTTGGAAAGGACACGTAGTTCTGCATACAAATCTTGACGGTGACCGTGCTCCCTGTACTTTTTAATATACAGGGTATTTTGTGAAAAACTAGCTTTTTCCTCTTAATCACCCTGTGACTCCTAGACGATTGATATGACTCCCCCTGCCATACAATTTTTTGTTTGATTAGGTGAGTACTATCACCTCCTGCTTTATTGACCTTCTAGGTGGAAATACCCTGTATAAAACAGAAGATGAGCAGCCTTTTAATGTATATTGAGATAAGGTTAAATAGAATATCATTATTGTTTGTTAAAACTAGGTCATAAAAGTAATTGTGTCATCAAGATTCTCGATACAAGATTATATGCAAATGCATATTTATAACAAGCTATTCGCGTTTCTTCTCAATTTTTACGCTCACTTGAATGTGGCGACCTGTATAGCTGCTCTATTTGTTTGTATTAAAGTCTCCTGTTGCTTATTGTACATACTACAGAGAAAAGAAACGCATTAATTAATATAACAACAAAAATTTATACAAATTATGTTTTAACGCATTTAAGTTGTGTAGTAGTTTTCTGACCATCTTCTATTGTAATAAGGGTTTTACCGGGCGGAGATATAAAAGGAAAGACATAAAAACTGTGTTCAAGCTTATACAGCGACTTGAATGAAGAAGGGGATAAGAGTTTCGATTTTCATAAAAAAAAGTACTTCTTTTATTTTTTATATCGACTAATTTGTCCATTTAGATTGAGTTTTTTTTTCCAGAGCTCTCTCCAACGTTCTGAGAAAATATTTTTTTGCTATAACATACGCCTTTTCAAAATAAACCACCTCTATCGAATCGAGCTAAGGTATAATTGTGCTGGCCATGAAAGTAATGCAATATAATTATTTTTTAGCCAAGATGTTGTAATTTTAGTGGTGTCATTATCTTGTATGATATCAATGTTTCTAGCTCCACATATTAAACTTTCATAGGTAAAAATTTACTTACGAAAAATTTTCTTCAGAATTTTTATGTGGGTACTTAAAACTAGGGCGACATGTAGCATTCGCTTAGATCTCGTATGTATTTTTGTATTTTCGAAGTATATAAGTTGTCTTGTTTGGTGCTTTAGATGGGAGTCCTTCTTGTTATATGTTTCTTGGTACAGACTGATAACCGCTTAAGGTTTGATAGAAATTTGACTATTTTTTTTTTATGTTTGTTGTCCTTCCGCAATATTTAACCCATTTTTATTATTAATATCTTTGCGGGAATAGTATGCGGCCGAGAGTTTAGGAATGTTTTAGAATAATTGCACGATCTTGATTTAAAATACATATAATGTCAAAATTGTTTGATTTCACTATAGTTAATGAGATAAGGTCAACTCACCAAATTGTTCTAGAATGATAAGAAAAATAAACCCTTTACCAGATAAGTAATGGCATTTCGTTCTATAGTTTACTATTATATTTGGAAAATAAACGTTATAATTATTGGAATTTTATAATACAATGAAAAAACCGTTTTTTTTTCTGGTTGGGACAGTTCATCTATAAGCTTCAACAATAGTGGGCCATCATCTTGCATTCTCTTAGAGGCCATATCACTTTCCTCCAGTGCCCACTTTTGTACGACTGTATTATAAATGTAGGTGAAACAGGGATATTTAGTGTATTTATTTTACTGACCGAGTAAAAAGTTTAGCATTTTTAAGTCAACACAAAACTCCCCCGATGTTGACCAAAAGAGATTTCTTCTAAAATTATTTCGATTGATATTTTTGTGTTCGTCCTCTATTGGAGTTGATACAAATTTATTTCCATTATTGAAAGATCTTTTAGAGCCACAAATCTTACGATCGATATTCCTGTATTACCCATCAGGAGTAAAAGTTCAGAGACATTATTACATTACTCAAGATTTTATCTCCAGAAAAAGGAAAGTTAAATTAGGAAGAATTTTTTGTTGCCTAGTTCAATATGGTATTATAGTAACTCACGGCCTAAGACGTGCTCTTTCTTTAAGCATGGCGTTAAAAGTTTTTTAATAAATTTAAATCACGAATGAGAATGGCTATGGTGTTGAATTGTATCCTTAATACTCATTTCTACTCAGTGCTATAGCTTGGGTATTTTTTGTGTACCCTTACAAAGGAGGTATGGCAGGGAGTAAATTTTCAATGTAGGTATGGTATTGGGGTGGTTTTGCTGATTCCAAATCAATATAAACCTAACTAGGTTTTTTTAAACTGATTTATTTATATCTATACTATTGACATTCACGACACAAAAAATAGCAATCATTGAAGCGATTTTTTAGTTTACTCCATGTCATTGGCATTCCTTCTTTCCGGTGTCCTTTTATCCATAATACCGAAGTGATTCCATACAAGTTTTTCTCTCTAAACTATATATGTCACCTAGTTTTTGTCCTTTTGGTCAAGTTGTTTGCCAAAAAGTATGCAACAAATGCATGTTTTACGAAGTCAGTTATATTTTTTGTTAACCTGTGAACACAATATTTTCCAGGAATATAAGCAAACAAATTCTTAGTTAGGCAGCAGGAGCCAAAAACCTAAAAAAAAATGTTTTCATTTGTTAGGTACCACCCATGGTAAGAAGATTAATTTTTGTACCATGGATGCCACCCAACCCAAGGAGTAACATAGGTATGTTCAATATTTTTTTAACATCTAAATCCCGACAACAGTCGCCGTGTTTTTATAAATTAGGTGATATTTTGATGCATTTTGTTTTTGTTTTTCAAAGTAAGACGTAATAATAGGGGACAAATGTTTATATTAGGTGGATTTCGATTTAGATTCGTGAAGGGTTGTTCAGGCATCAGATTTTCATTCACTGCAACCTGAAAATGTATTGTGATGCCCCATTATTCCCTTTCTAGGTTGAGACTATTAATAAAGTCTAGAACCGTAGCTAACGTTTCGGAATGACAGAGTAAGGAATCTGAAGTTTTATGAGCATCCTGGTAGAAGCCGAAATAGCAGAATGAAGTCTGAGTCAAGCCCACATTGTTTAGGTGATACCGTAAGGAGCAGTGGTCTGCGAAGGGCTCTGTGATTGTTTTACGCTCTGGTATCCTGAGGAGTAGGAATTATATTGTTTTTTCGAGAGAGATGTGGATAAAGTTTTTTGGATAATTTCTTGTCTAAAAGACTGAAGTTCATTGAAAATAATTTCAATGAATTTGCAAATTGCATTAAAATGCAGAAAACTTTTTTGTCTAAAGAAGTCCTTATAGCCTTTCTCAGTAAAGGTATTGTTGTTTATTCTCCACCTATTTAGGGTAGCTAACATTTATAAGTGTAACAAAATGGATTTAGTCCGACCAAGGGAGTTTTCGCTCCTCTTTTGGCTTAGCCGTCAGCAATTTCATTACCTTTATAGCCCTAATGTACTGGCATACACAGGATGATAGTTTTCTTTCTCCTCGATAAATTTTTAAGGGTTTGCAGACACTCACAGACTGTCTTTGACTTAATAGTGAAGGACTTTAAAGCCTCGAAAGCAGTTTGACTATCCGAGAGCATATTGACGATTGATCTATTTATGAATACAGTATTGGGCCATTCTTCTATGGGTAATACCTCACTTTGAAATACGGTAGAGATAAGTTTTTAGATTTGGCATCTGTGGCCATAAGAGCTTTGTCCAACTCCAAAGTTCGTCTGTATAGAACACCATTTATTAATTAAGGAACGCGTCAAATTTTCTAACTCCTTGGGTGATACGGAAATGAGTGTAATATTGAAACTTTTAACATAACGAACACATCATTCCTAGACTTCCGCAGACGAGTAATATGAAGACAATATTTAAAAACAGTTCTATTCAATACACTAAAGAATACAATACGAGGGTGATTTAGTTAACTATTATTAGATGTACCCATGAACACGGTTTCTGTATTTGGGTGGTGGGGGGGGGGGGGAACTCCGATTGTGGGTGTTTTCTTCAATTAATTATTATGGGCTATTTTTAAGGAGTCGTTTCAGTACTCTGTTTTCACTGACTCACATAACATGGATTTTGTACCGATTTGTTGGAAAGCTTCGACTTTATATCAAATATTCCTACTTAATAATTTTAAATCCACACCTCCAAATCTGAAGAAAACGCCGGAGCAGGCCTTTTCTACTAGGAGCCTCATATGGAAATTGCTATACACCTTGAAGGCCTGACAGTGACAACAAGGAAATTGCCATCTGTTCGGACAGCCAAGCAGCTGTGAAGGTGTTGCCAAAACCCTTTACAACCTCCAAACTGATTTTGTAAAAACACTCTGATCTCCATCTCTTGGGTAATACGGTTCAGGGTGCCAGGTCACAGCGATATCCTCGGGAACTAAAATTTGGTCGAGCTTGATCGCCTTGGTTTAGCCTCGGAAGCATCCTCCTCCACAATCGGGATCACATCAAAATACCTTGCCTCTAAAATTTCGGCTTGGGAAGACTGTTAACACAGTCGTTCTTCGTTAGATGACCCTTCTTAGTAGAACTACAAAGGAACTGTAGGGAAGGTCAAACCCAAACTTGAACAAAACGTGATTGGTATTAAACAAGCAAACCTTAAGAACTTTAGTGTCAATTCTCACTAAACACACTTTTCTTAGGAGTCACCTATATAGGACCCGACTTGGTGATGATCTCGAATACGGAGGATGCGGAGAGGAACTCGAAACGGCGACCAATGTTCTTTGTGACTGTCCGGCTCTCTCAGGAAAGCGCTACAGATTTTTTGGCTCACACCACCTGGAAGTACTGCATGAAGCCGGTAAAGAGCGTTGAGGGCCAATATTGTCCGGTTAGGACCTCGTAAGTCTGGACGCTGAATAATGTGTGTTGTTTTGTCTTACATTCCAGAGACTTGGCTTGGCACATCAACCTCTCTGGAATTCATCCATCCAAGTTCAATAATAGAGATCTCATTTTTATTTTTATTGTTCAAATCATGTCCTTCTACGAAAAGATTGATTAACACTGAATCAGTCTAAATCACTACCTAATATTTTAAGGAAAGCTCTTGAATATAGTGCAGCCTATAGCCTTTGGGAAAAGTAGGATCTACCGGTATATTATATGTACGATAAATTGTTTCATCATTCATATGAAACTGATATGAGTAATTTTCAAGGTCACATAACGCTCGCAGTTTACAAAAACTTCCTGTTCATATTTTACTTAGACTCCGTTTATATAAAATCCTCTTGATCCAAATTTTACATGATTGTACCTTCAATACAAATGTTATTTTTAATTCTTCCATAATTAAAATTTACCTCCCCGGGAATTTATGCAATATTTCTGTTTGTAGGGCCATTTTTAGTCCATCCATTGGTCTCCTATATCTACAATGTCCTCTGTTTAAACCTTTGTTTAATTTCAACGTGGTAGTAGCTTTATAAAGCTATTCACCCATTGTTATGGTGCTAACACCTTAACTCAGTTTATAATATCAATTTCTGTTTCAGTTATTTATTCAATATTTATTGGATCTCAATTTGTTTTTTATTACCATCTGCCTCAGATTTGGTTAATTTATGTATGATAAAATTTAGAATTTTACACCTACCTAAAATTCGCAGAGCTTACTTTTTACCATTTCTGACTAGAAATATTTTAAGCAATTTTTTTTTATATTTTTATTAAAATTTTTTATTATCATTTTCTGGCTATATTTGATAGCTATGCTCCATTTTAATTGGGTTTTTTCTATTGATGTATTATTGCTTTTAATGTTGATTAAAACTTCGTGATTTTAGATTAATTATTTTTTGTTTTCAATTGGTATTTGAAACGAGTTTATTCTTTTATACCTTCTCCCATTTGGTAATATATATTAGAGGGTTGTAGGAATAAAACTTATCGAATTTTCAATAAAATTTATTGTAACTATGATGGTCAAGTGGTGGTAACTACTTTTCTATCTATTTTCTATTAACTCTGAAAATTTTGACCTTTGCACTCTACTGGTTTTCTTGCGGTCACATTGATAATCTGTCCCACTAGCGCCATTGCGGTGACAAGCCTAAGTTGAATATTAGAACCACTGTATGCATCCTGTTTGGGCCTCTATTGAAGTAATCAAGAATATTGATCAGCAAAGCATAATAGCAAAATCCATATTTCCTATTCTGATATTATTTACAAGGACAAAATTCAACCAAATTCCGTAGTAGAATCCATAGTTTAAGGTGAAAGGAAAAATGATGATACATATAAGGGCAAACATAAGGCCTGGAATTTTCTGGTAAATGTATCTTCCGCGTTCAAGTTCCTACAAATCTTACTCTTTCAGGTCTTTTTCAAATATTCAAAATTTATTAAAAAAATTAAACTTATCAAAAACCTCGACCTACGTTAGATCTTAAAATTATCACTCTAAAAAAGTTATTTATGTTAAAAAAAAATTTAGGCTTACTCTAGGGCATAAGTTGCAATATTAAAGTGTTAATAGAAAATGGGCAAACATCAAAAATGACATATTTGTTACATTTATTTCGACAAAACTAATAGTAAACATTTTCAAGTAGATGGGTTCTAGACTAAAACCAGTGGAGATTTTAGCTATGCGTATATAAAATTTAAAATATTTGTTTTGCGATATTTGTAGCTCTTCATTATATGTGTATCTGCACACAGATGTTGTAGCTTTCAGGCGCCCCGTGCAATATTTCAGCCTGCATTACACATTACGATGATGATATTGTTAGTTGTATTAAAAGGAAATTTGGCTCAGCTTTACTTGAACTTATGCAAACTACCTTTAGCATTGTTACTAGATGCTGTCAGAATATGAGAATATCAGTGAATCCAAAAAATACTCGATAGTCCCTTTCATCACGAAAAAGAGTTTCCAGTACACAGCTGATAGGTCCGATTAGAGCAATACTTTCCATCTTTTAGGAAGAAGTCCACAATATAGAAAGTCTAAATATGGGTTGCATGAACTTCAACATCTATATTTGCTCAGACAATCAAGTTATGCTCCTGGATCTATCCTTTCAAGACTTTTTCGAAGCTAGTCTGTTGTTGCAACATAAAATTCCTAGCTTCTGTCTAGGAACAACGAAGTTATCCAACAGTCTATATACCGGTTCCTAACTAACATTAGGTTGACGGAAAAACAACTTTACGGAGAAACTACAAAAATGGGGAGATAGACAACTAGATTTCCTTTCGCGCACCTGTTATAAAGTAAGCGAATGAATTTTTCACTCTCTCCACTTCTAACGTTAAAAAAGTGGGTCTAACCTGACAATCTTTTAGGCTGTTTATTAATGCACTCACTGGACATAACCCACTTCGGTTATTTCTGAAGGTCATAAGCAAGCCCAACAGCATGGAGTGTCGACTGTGCAAAGAGAAAAACAAACCCTTCAAGCATATCTAATTCCATAGTGACTCTAGCTTGCAACTTTGAGAATGCAAATTACTTGAGAAGCATTCAACACTCCAAATTAGTTTTTCGAGCTAACTCCCAATATTGTATATGCGTTTGATGTGCATATTGCTATGTCATCAGCAAACATAAAAATGTGAGTATTTTTTAAAAGTGGAAAATCACCAGTAGAGATACTGTACATTAAAGATTCTAGAATAGAGCCCTGAGGGACCCCCAAAATTATTCAACGGGGCTCAGAGTGTTCCGAGCTTACATACATTCGTTAAAAAAAAAATGTATTTAACGAGGTTCATATTATAACGGAATTAAACGTCGATTGAATACCCAATAGAATTAAGACTGTAGATTTTTTCTGAGGTAGGTTGGTTTTGATAATGCAACGTTAATCTAATATCCCTTCTAAATTTTAATTGAGTTGATATTAGGAAGTATTATTTTGTTTTTCATAACTTCCATTAGTAACAGCTAAAGTAATTAGTCGGTAACGTAAAAGGTTATCTGCAGATTTTCTTGGTTTCGGAATAGGAAATTTCCATATCGAAGGCAGAAATTTATACTGTGGGCAATGAAAAGTATTATTACGCTTGCATGGAATATTATTAACGCTTTCGTTAATAAAATACCCTTGCCTTCCGTAATGACCTACATCCTAATAGTTTCTATTAATTTACATAGAGTCGAACTATTCAGGAACATTTTCTTTGCTTTGAAAAGGGCGAAATGTGCTTACATATTTTATTAATTTTTGCTAAGTTTTTTCTTCACTATCTTCATCTTGGCAGTAGCGGTAGTAATGGGTTATAGACAAATCTTGCTTGCTTGGGTTGGTACCGTAAAAGGCAGTAGTAAGACCCGACACGAACCCTGTAAAATATTATTTTTACTAGTTTTGGTTTCTTGACAAAGAGACATTATCTTAGTGGAAAGTGTGGTAATGAGTTTTTTACTCTTTCGAGACCCGTACAAAATACGATTTACAGGCAATTTTCAACCTACACCATGTGAGCAGAGAAAATTATAGATTATAGATTTTTAAATAAGTCTATATATATCCACCAGCAACTTATTGGCATCTGAGCTCACTGTAGTGTAGACAGCAGGCAGTTTCAGGGTTCATTGCTGTCCTGATGAGATCGCCCTATTACTGCTGATCAAAACACTTTACACACAGTACCTACATATACTCCCAAAAATTTCTTTATGAAATTTTTAGTCTACGACTTTTAGGCCAGAAACGGACAGTAGCTCGAGACATTATTTTTATTTTTCATCAGAGGTGTTGTTGCATTTTTTTAATTGCCACAGTTCTTATAGCTAGTATTGCCACTCGAAAAACTTTCAGAATATCCAAAATACCATGAAAAATGTATCAAATGTTCATTAACTTTAGTTGCCATTCGCAAATTTGTACAGTAAAAACCATATTTTCATTTCATTAGCTTAATTTACTTAATTTGAAGTAAGTGTTTTGATTTGAACTCTTTACCCAACTTTAGAAGAAATCTATTGGATTTTTTTAGTTTTTATTAAATTCAGCTAAGAAAATACGCGTTCAACGGCTGTGATCCCTGTATGGAAATTTTGGAATGCTTAGCACAAAATTACATAAATTTTCTAAGGCCGTCCTTCCATATGCATATCCATAAATTTTCAATTTATCCCAAATATCTTCAAAACTTATCTCCTTTTTGTTAATTCGAAATAAAATTTTAAAATATGCTCTTTAATTTGAAGTTCTAGTTCGGGCGAAATGGAGTTTGACTACTTCTTTTTCTGCATTAAGGCCAATGAAAGTTTCAAAACTTAAATGATCTTTTCCCATAAAATTGCTTAATGACGAGTAGAATCTGTTCTATAACATTTTAAAGCCGAGGATTGCGTACTTTTCCTGACGAATACTCTCCAATTATCTGATTCAAAATTTTTAATAAGAAAAATATTTTATTACGTATGGCATATCTAATTCTTCTACAGAAATCCATGTCTGAGAAGTGCACAGAATTTTGTCTGGACTTATAGGAAAATATTCATGAAATTCTTTGATTTCAGAAATTCTGTTTGAGTTGCCACAGCTCAGCAAAAAAAAAATTATAAATGTTTCTAGCCAATTTTTCTACAAGAATTGCTGGCACATAAGTCAAGTATAATATGGCATATGTATTAATCCCCTTCCAATTTTTACCTTATCTACGGCTTTGGCGCTAGGGTAAATTTCATTACCGAACATAAACCATGCAAAAAAAAAGCAATTGCCTCTCCTTTAGTTTTTTACTCGTACAATTCCCCAAACGTTTTGGTTGACAAGAGGGTCGTGCCCAAGGTATATCGAAAACAAGTATTCCCATTAAAATATTGACACATTGCAGCTGATAACCTGTGACGTAATTCCGTGACTAATGTATATACATTTTTATAGGAAAGACAGAGAGAGGAGAGAGAGTATTGTGTTTACTGTACCGTTCTTTCTTATAAATTTTCACGAAAGTTCGTCACTAATGACGGAACGTGGTTCGTAATGAGAATAACTTGTCTTCTATATACCTTGGGCCGTACATGATTCGCTCATTGCATGTTTATGCGAAATTCTTTTTAAAAGTTGAATTCGATTTTCCGAAAATCGTTGTCACGCACATGAGTTAGTAATTTAAAATAAAAAAGCGCACACTCGCGTGCGCCTACGAAATTTCTTACTGCTAATTTTTTTTTAAATATTTTTGAGAATGAGAAATTTCGTGTACGTTTTCTTCCCTTGAAATTCTTCCTAGGCCAATTATCTGGGATAAGGGAATATTCGAATCATTAAAAAAGTTAACTAAGCTATCGCATAAACTACCAGCAGTCACCTTTTGAAGCTTAATCAAGTCTAGAAATAAATCTCTCATTAATTTTTGGGACTTAGCTTGGTGCAAAGGAATTCATTGATCTACACGCCATGCGATATTGTGATTTCAGAACTAAATTCCACGGATAATTTGGATGTTTTCTTTCTTTAGCCGGATATTGAAATTGACTACGAATTAGGAACTACTTTCTTTCAATTTGAGTTATCAGTATTACAATGGCACCAAACGTAACTTTCGGCATCATGACTATCAATGAAAAAATTTTTGTTAACTTTTGAGTAATTAGAAAAATTCAAGGTGATTGCAGCGAAACATTGAATCAGGTGTTTAGTTACAGTATAGTAAGAAAAATAAGAGAATTGACTTGCGTACTAGCTCGGTTTCTAACAATAATTATTATAGACCTTGCTATCTCAATAATTTTTTCCTTCATTCAGGTGCGGGCCCAGGTTTACTCTCAGGGAGGAGGCGGCAGTTTTTGTGAGAGTTACCTAGTGATATACAGAGCTGAAAATACTATTCCTCAAAAATTTAGCCAATCGCCTTTTTTATGCAACATGAATCCATTCTGATATATTTGTATCAACGTGGCAACCCTAATGCACCTCATTATATCTATTAGGCTCAGTGATTTTCCAGTTACCTTTTTGGCTAGGCCATCAGTGATTTATTGCTTTTGTGGCTCTAATGCAATAATACCAATATTTTGAGGGTTCGTAGAAAATTCCAGACTATCCTTGAATTGACTGTGTAGCGTCTCATTAAATTCAGTTTTTATTTTATTTTTAATTTAATTATATTTTTACGGTCAAATGGAAAAATTTTGAATATAAAATTGCAAAAAAAAAACAATACTCCTTCACTCAATACAAATTAAAAATTCCAATCTCATTCACAAACATTGTCTCATATAAAAATACTTTCATCAACTAAGTAAATATACAATAAATAAAAGAAAAATTATAAATTATTGTTTAAAAAATAATACGGCAAATCAATAGATGAGTCATGCTTGTGTTTACAAACCTAGAAAGAACATTCACACAAAAATAAGTCGATAATGAAAAACGTTATAATATCAAAGTATAAAGCGTTCAATAAGAAGGCGTAAAAAATAAATAATTAGATTTAAAAAAAAAAATAATGAGGTTAACCTTTAAGTATGGACGTCATTTTTTATTAACACTACCCTGGACGTGGAGTTTCACAGGCTACTATATTAACATGCAACTTTTTCCCAGAAAATGGTTCCAAATATCTTCAAAAGTGTATCTATATCAAACTATACGTAGGTAATAATAAAAAAACGTGTTTCTAGAATTCACTTTATTATTAAAATTATAATAATATGAAAAATCGAAAAATTATAGCAATTTTCAAGCTATATTGACTTAGGCTACATTTTTAGCAATTAAAAGTATCTAAAACTATTTATAGAATGAAAAAAACTTTTTTACCTTAAATTCCAATATTTGGGGATACAAAAAAACATAATATCTACTTCTTTTAATAAAAGACAAAAATTCTGACAACAGACATATAGCATGAAAATTATTGGCAGTCATTGCACAATGGACGAGAACATTGCAGGCACACGGGTCTACTGCACGCAACACAAACATAAGTTGTCATTCTATGTTTTTTTGCGGGACAAATTCTACATAATCTTCTAGTTCCTTGACTGACTGCTTGTGCCTGGACATCTACTGTAACCATGTCGTTACCTAAAACTCGAGTCATTGTCGACCTCAGTTCTCTCGGTAATTTTGTGTTGTTTACACGTCTTTGCATATGTGGCACCACGAGCGAACGAGCCAAACTTTTGAGAAAAACTCCTCTGTCAATATCCTTTGTTTGGTGCATGTTACAGAGAATGTACGCATTCATGCCACTCAAGTCTAAAACTCGATAAAATAACACCATAGGCCATCTCCTTGTTCGGCGACTACTCGAGTAAATCGAACATTTCTTGTCAGCTTCATCAACGCCCCCTTTCGTAGAATTGTAATAAAGTACAATTTCCGGCTTATTACTACATTCATCAACCTGATCATTATGATGCATGGAAGAAATAAGTATCACTGCTCTATTCTTCTTTGGCACGTAGGAACATAAAGTTTTTTCTTTCGTAAAACCAAATAAAGTAGACTGAACTTCTCGACTCTTCAGTGGTTGAAATTCGCGTGGTAACTCCCTTTTATTTTTTTTCACTGTCCCCACATATGTTAGCTTCCGCTTCGATAGTTCATCTACGAGCTGTATAGATGAGAACCAATTATCAGCCGTCACATTACGGTTGCTTCCTTGGATTGGTTTCGTTAGCCGTAGGACGCATTGAGTTGGAACTAAGAATTTTTTTTCTTGTGCTGTCAATCCTGTACCATCGGAATCTTTCCCAGAGTAGACATAACCATTATAAAAATAGAAGTTTTTAGCATCACATAACGCTCGTATCACCAGTCCATATTTTCCTGGTTTCTTAGGCATGTATGATATCATGTGACTTCTTCCTCGAAACTTGACTAGCATCTCGTCCACGGTGACACATTCACTCAATTCATACAACTGTTGGGAATTACTAACAAACTTGTTGAAAATGAGGGATATAGCAGCTAGATTGTCATTTTGTTTCCTCTCAGCACGATCATTTGGATTGTCAAATCGAAGACATAACAGCACGATAAGAAATCTTGTCTCTGACATGCAGCACCTAAATATCTCACAACCTGTACCATCTGCAGCAAACAAGTAACTTGTGTCTTCATGATTTGATTTTAAAACAGCCGAATAAAACAATAGACCTAAAAATGCTTTGAACTCCAGCACGTCCAAGTCTTTTAGTTCAGGTCTATTGTGACGTACAAATTTGGTCCTGTAACTACAAATTTTCGCATTCGTCCAAGTCAAAATTTGTTGGAGCATTTCATCATCAAATAGCTTATTCCAAATGTAGAAAGGATTTTTGTCATCGTCAGCCGTCAATTTCGAAGAAGCAGCACGAGATATAATATTGTGTTGGGATGTGCGAACCCTAGCAGTAGGTGGCGTCTTACTCCACTTATACCGATTTTTTCCATAGTAAAACTTAGATCGTAATTCCTGAAGAGGCGCGTTGTCTGAAATGTCACTGTCAACTTCTTCCGCAAGGTCCTCATAGTCGTCTACATCTTCATCCTCGTCACTAACATGATGCTGCCTAAGCTCCGGCTCAGATATCAAAAACTGTTCAATATCCTCCTCATTGTCCGAGATGTCGGAAGCTAACAACACTGCATTCAATTCTTCTTCGAAAGATGGATCATCTACCCGAAATATTTTTCTAGCAGGCCGCTCAAGTGAACTTTGGGATGGTCGTTTTGTATTGGAACAGCCCGCTTTACTAATTTCTGCCATTTTGCATACGAAAATCTAATGCAAACAAAAACGCTTAATAAAAATATTTTATATGGCAATAACGGACGTGTAGTCTGACAGACTACAGCCAATGTTTCGATGACTATTACTCACCTCTCATGCATCGAGCGACACGACCTCTTACCTCGCTGGTTGTTTCGCAACTAAAACTGAAGCTACTGAGCCGCTCAGTCGCAAAGAGAGGGGCGAAGTGTGCGAAACTAAGAAACCGAAAATGTTGCGGAGCCTATGAGGCTCCACGTCCATACTTAAAGGTTAAAAGCGGGTCAATCTCGCATAATAAGGGTTCCGTGTATATATTCAAGTATATTCAAATCAAATCCAAATTTGCCTATGATAACTGAAATAGACGGATGCAAAATTAATTTTATAAGATTTGGTTTTATTAGTTAAAAGTTGTCTTGTAATTTAAAACAAAAACATTTTTTTTCCAACACCTACGAGACTGACGAAAAAAGGGTCAGTTTTATTGTTGATTCAATGACTACTAGGCCTGATATCAAAATTTTAGGTTTAGAAACCTAAAAGATCTTGCGGGGGGGGGGGAGGGGCAGTATTTTTTCACATTTTGGGCTAAACCTTTATAACAAATTCACCAACAATATTGAATGTTTTCATGAACATCGCAAGGATCAACCAGTCTCCATCGTTGACTGTCGAAATATGTACGTGTCACGTGTCTGCCAAATTTCAAATTCCTACGTCACGTCGGTTTTGATAAAAACTTCTGTGCCAGACAGACGAACGGATGCACGAGCGAACTTATAAGGGTTTCAGTTTTGCCTCCTGTTGGACGCAATCCTGAAAATATCTTAAAGTAAAAGGAATAATCATCAATACTTTTATGGAAGAAAAATTACAAATAATCCCCTTAGATTCGGATGCAAATCTTGGATTTTTTAATAAAATTTTCTATAACATTTTGTGCAGAGACGAGTATTGATTTCATTGATTGACCGTTTGATTTCAGTTTTGCGGGTGGCAATTGTTTGCGGATTATTGATATATGTCTTCGATTTCCAGCAATCAAACAAAAAGAAGTTGCACGGCGTTAAATCACTAGATAGTGGTGGCCAATTGACTTAGCCATTTTGTAAGATTATACAGCATGGAAATAGTTGCTGCATTAAATTGATTTTTCGTTTATTTTTATGGTATGGCAGGTGGCGCTATCCATTTCCCCGAGGCTATCTCTCTATCCCATGTAGTTGGTGCTACAAGGGCTCGTTAATTATTTTACGGTAATGAACGTGGTTAACCGTAATTGCATCTTCATCATAAATTTCAAAAAAGTATAGGTCTATTATTTACGCATTGTCCAACACCATCAACTCTAAAATTTTCGAAGCTTTCTCTTACGTTGACCTACACTTTAGTTGCAAACCATTTTGGTATTCTTTCTAGCATGCAATTACTGTGTATTTAATATTGGAGGAGAAAAACAGTTTGACTGGATTTTTATCGATGTCAATGAGGACTTAAATATAATTAATGACATAATCTTTCTTCATAAGCTTACTTCACATTTTTCTGTTTCTTCTTCTCTTCTCATAAATTGTTTTACCTCCATACTCAACGTGCTCATTTTGTAGAATTCCAAACTTAATATAGACGACTTTTCATGTGCCACTAGACAACCATCTTGGACCGTCACTTTTCATCAATGATGAACTGAAGTTTAGTTTTGATTCATTGTATTATTCTATGTTACGTTTTACAATAGTAAAATATTTCGAACTGCTTTTTATCTTTTCACACAAAAGGTTTTTCCGCTTTTCGATTCTACCCTAGACGGATGTTCATTAAATAAAACCAAAGAATTATATTTTTAATTCAATATCAGTATGACAGCACTATTATCGGAGTTAGGGTGAGTTGGAATTTTGATTCAAAGAAAATCGAAAGAATTTAATGAGACCAATATTACCAAGCTTCCTTATTGCCCTTTTGTCAGGCCAGTTTTGGAGAAAGAGAGTCCTGTATGGTCTCCATTCTATGCGATATAATATATTAAGTGGATAAAAGCGGTTTATTTTTCTTTAGGCATTGGGGTGAAAGAAGCGAAGCACGGATGGCAAGACGGCCCATGCTAACCTGCTAAACTAATAAAGATCTCTTATCAAAGTCTTACTGTCCTGTATCTAAATGGAGCACAACAGGTGCAAGCGAGGTAACTTTTTTAACTCTTACACAGATACTTAGAAGGGCAGACTCAAAAGTATCTTGAATACGCAGGGAAAAGGCCGGACAAGAGCATAGATATTGCTCGGTTATGTTAGGCTTTTTCCAAACAGGAGAGACACTTAGGGTTGTATATAATTTCCAGCTTTGTTAGATGAGTGTAAAGGGGGCTGTGGCCAGCAGACCTGTAAAGTACTTAAGTACTGATACCAGTATCAGTACCTTGACTTGAACTTAAGGAATTTTGAGTACCGGTGCTGGTAATGGTACTGGTATTTGTATTTGGAATTTTATAGGCCTGATGGTCAGTGAGGATTCCAACCATAGTTCTACATTATTTTCTTCTGAGCAAATCAGTGAACTTCCTATTAGACCCATGAAGAAAAAGCTTTGTACACCTGCTACGGATGTATATTAGTTTGGATGAGGTGGTACAAGGAAGGTATATTAGATTTTCTTTCTGTTGTATGTATTCCTAAAATACCCCTCTTATCTGGTTTCTTATCTATGTAGATCGACTCAAGCTTATATGTTTAAAAAAAAGGTGCAACAATACCAGGTTTATTTTTTTTTAATTTTAGATTGCTTTCAATAGACAATAAACTTTCTTGAGCCCTGGGTCTGCACCATGCAGTTTTCTCTAGTAATTATATTTTCCATTCTCCTGCCGCTGATAATTGTACGACTTAATAGAATGCCAAATTTTGTAAAGATTTTAAGATCCAATTTTGCAATTGTAAAAGATGATATCCAAAATGTCTCAACTAAATAGGCGGAGATAGTTAATTTCTTACAGAAATGATTATACGTGATGGAGTGAGTGTGAGTAATTTTCACGTATTTGTTGTTTTTTTTATTATTAACTATCAACTAATAATTTATGATGCATAAAAAGTCGATCGGCAATTACATTACACCACGTGCTCGCTATAAATTGCTGATTTATATATATGTATATGCGCATGTATTTTGCATAATTTGATTCATCTGATTTTATATAACAACAAAACGAGTAAATTTTTAATATTATTAATAAGATGCATAGAGATTTTTCTATAGCGGTGCGTAAGTATAATTGTTTATTAATTGCGGGTGCTTCCCGTATAGTAATTGGCAAATAAATAATATTTTTCATCTGTTTATGGTATACAGCATGCAAAATTATCAAAGACCGGTATCGAAATGTATATGAAGAGTAGTTAGTAGGTACTTATAGATAATTACTTGGGAGTGGTTTTAGTTAGCCGCTCATTGATAAAATCTTTGGCATGCTGGAAATTGATAATAATTACCATGAAAGTTTGTTTCGTTTATAGTTGTGATAAAATGTAATAAAAATCATGGAGATATTGGATATCTACTTTTTATTATTTTATTATAATTTTTCAACACCTCTGCGACTACTTCCACCAACTTTTCTGTCGTAGTGGAATGATATTCACTTACTTATTTGTTGCAGTTTTAGAGCAATATTATACCTATGTCTATCTTTACATACCTGTAAGAAGATTCTACGCGAAAATGGTAATCAGAGATGTTCACTAAAGAACTACACTTCCATTAGCAACAGCCATCTTCTTTAAATCCTTTCATGTATGAATATTTAAGTATTCTGTTTCTTGACGAATTCTATGATTGGATGAACCTATAATTTAGGGTGGGCTTTGAGCTATGGTATGTTGTGCAAATATTATCTAAAACTAGAACTAGTTTGATAGATTTTTCAAAAAAATTCTAATAATGCAGTGAACACACCGAATGCACGTAAAAGTAAATAAATAAATAAATATTTTTCGTTAGTTTAGAGTAGCTATTTGCAGTTCAATTGCGATTAGTGTAGTTCCCTAAAATTGCGTTCGTAAAAGTTGAACTTGCTTTATTGCCTCATCTCGCCAAGTCTTGTTTCCTACGAATTACATTCCAATCATAAAAGCACTCGATTAGATTTGTGGAGGGATGTGCAGGCGTTTGTCTCACATTCAGTGCAACCTGAGAGATATATTGTGAATTTCCGTTCAATTTACTTCCTTTCTAGGTCTAGACTAATAATAAAGTCTAAAACCATTCTGGGAATTAGGTTTCACACGTAGTTTGGTGGAGGAAGAACATATTTGAAGTGGAGTAATTTTCGCCTGGACAATGCTTCGCAGATGAAGAGTAGGTGCTCCGAGGTTTTTCGAGCATTCTGACAGAAGCGGCAGGATGAAGTCTCAGCCATGCTCACCATGTATAGGTAAACCTTAATGGGCAATGACCTGAGAAAAGCTTTGAAATCATTTTGAACTCTCTTTCCCTTAGAAGTACATGATTTTTTTATTTGTGCAGAATTGCGCTGCCACATTCTCTTGGAAACCGTAGCTTGAAGGCAACAGTTTATTTTTGAATAAGTTTTGAATAAAACAAGCAGAGGTGATTTTTTTTTTACATGGATGGTTTATTCAAGGATTAACATATACAGGGTGTTTCCTGCATGATGGTTCATAGAGCGCGGGAGGTGATAGTACTCACATAGATGAACAAAAAATTGAATGGCAGGTGGGGGTCTACACCAACAGTTTGGGAGTTACAGGGTGATTAAGAAATTATTCTAGGTTTTCACAAAATACCCAGTATCATAAAAAGTACAGAGTGTACGGTCACCGTCTAAAACTGATTATTTGTAGAACTTTATGGACTTTCCTACGACTGCCAAGCCAGCCCCATACTCGTCTCCTCTCAGGAGTTACTGTGTTATTTTTATTTCGGATTTTCTTACCTTTTTTTTAGTTTGACTTCTATCTATTTTGCAAAAATCACATTAACATAATTTTTTTTTTATAAAAATATAAACTGTAGACTACTTTCTTTAACTTGACCTATTACACCCTATGTCCTAATTGTAGCCGTTAAACAGTTATTTACCTATAACCTCCTCCTCCTTGCTCTTTTCTTCAGGTAACTCCAAAGAAGAAAGTCTAATCAATCGACATCGCCTTATTCGAACAGAAAATCCGTCCTTTAGAATTTTGATCATTTCACGAACTGGCATTTTGGCATTATCCTACTGAAACCATATATTCTTTACTTCTTGTTGACTAATTGTCGGTGCAAAAACACAATACTAGTAGTATCTCAATATTTAGGTCTCTGATAAAATGCAAGAGAATTCTCTTTAACATCTTGGGAAAAAAGGATAACGCACCATCACGTCTAAAAGACATTTTTGGATTAATATCGGGTTCACTGTTGCCAAAAATCGCTGCCAATATTACAAATCCACTCATCATTAAATAACCTTTGTCACCAATGATTCAATTTCTAAAAAAATCAGGATTGTTATTGTGGAATCTATTCCCCATGATGTCTGTTATCATTTTCTTGAAGTTATAAAATTTGTAATTGAATTGCTAGAAACACTAATTTTTTGGGCAATACATCAAACTGAGGTACTTGGACTTTCATCCATATCCTCTTCTGTAGCATCAATGTTTGCTTTGTTACGAACTGTCTAAAGTCTACAAGGTTTCGGAAAATCTTCTAGCACGTAGTGTTCATCAAAATATTTGATTGATGTTTACTCTTTGATGGTACTCGCGTAATTTTAGTTTTTCAGATTTACAATTGACGATCCATTTTTATCCCAAAATGCATTGCTGCTATATCACGAACTTGAGATTATGAATTAGTGGCAATGGGATCCCATGCCCTCTATGACAGTCGAGGCACAACTGATAGTAAAAACTATTGAGAGAGAAATAGCGGTAAAACAAAATCGTGAACATACATTAAAAAAAGCACCATGTATAAAATAAATTATAAATCAAATGTCAAATCAGTAAAATCACTGATTCAATTATAAAACTTACATATTCGAAAGCCGACACCAGAAAGCTAGTAGAACTGCCATAGGTCTTCAAATAACCATGTTAGGAGGCTGGGTCTAGAGTCAAACAATTTATGTCTTAGCTGTAAAAATCGAATCAGTTCGACATGTACTTTGCGAGTGTCCTGCTCTTGCGACCATACGAGGTAGGCTACTTGGTAGCTACTTCATCACGAAGCTGACGGAGTTGCCAGGTAAAGAGAGAATCAGGGTGGATCTATAGTTGTTCTTAGAAAGATAGATTCCCATGAAACTATGGGACACAATGGAACTGTCAGTGGTAAAAGTGAACCTAACCTGTACACCTGTTCGAATAAACGTACGTTTTAAATTGCATAAAATTAGCACAATCCTCATCTTATCATTGTTATTTTTGGAAATTTTGTACCAGTGTGCGAAATAATTATAGCAGACAAACGAAGTCACCAAACAAGTAAATAATAAAATATTTGTTTTAACAAAATTGTGTGTCCATGCAAAAACAAAACCCCATGTAGGTAATTATTTTAAATTTAAGTCAACTAAAATATTAAATATTTCAGAACCATGAACTAAATGTTTATACCAGATACAACTTAGAAGATTAATATTATTTTATCTCATAATAAATATTACTTTAAACCTACTCTAATAATTAATATTAATACGCCCGCCTTTATTTATAATGATTCCAATCAAGTGACGAGGCATTGATCTAATTAAAGATTGATGAGTGGATATGACACTTTTTCCTATTGCTCTTGAATTCATATATTGAGCTACACCAAAGTGTCAAATTGGCGACCACTTGAATGGACCTTCTGTGATAAGATGTCCCATAGATTCTCTATAGGGTTTAAATCAGGACTTATGGAGGGCCACTTCAGCAAAGCTATATTTTTCGACTCTGAAAAGTTTTTTGTATACCTACCTAGCGGAGTGTATAGAGGCTGTCTCCTGCTGAAATGTCGAATTGTCGCCTCATAAGTTATCTTCAAAACCAATAAGCACACTCTACAGCAGTTCAACATATTTCGCTGAATCCATTTTGTGGTTTACAAGACAGATAGGAGTCTTACCGAGATAACCAAATGCCGCGCATATCATGGGTGAACTTGCTTGAAAGTTTGTAGAATGGCGAGTTCGACGTTCCTGACAGGTACCTCTTCAATATTCTTGCCAGCCGTCAGGACTGTCCTGATTACATATTCTTTCGTCGCTAAATTTAATGGACTGCTATTCATCCTCCCAAAATTTGTACCTTTCCGCAAATTCTAATCTTGCAGATTTGTTTCTTCTTCAGAAGTTGTTGGACATTTCTTGTAGTCACGGGCAGAGATAATTGAAGTCTAATTTAAGATAGAATAACTTTCTTATCAATAGCAAGATGCCTTATTTCTGTCTTAGTTCTTTTGGGGTACGATCTGGTCTTTTGATTGCCGCGTAATTTTCCAGATCTTTTAAAAATTTATTAATAGCGATCTTATGTTTTTTTAATTTTCAAGCTATTTTTCTAATAGTCATCCCGTATTCTCTGTAAGCTGAAATTCTGGCCCGCTTTTTTACTGTTAACATTGCTCCCATTGGCATTTTTGAAAATTACCGCGGAAAAAAAAAATATTACTATCTGAAAACACAAATATGGATCCCTAATAAATCAAATTACTTACTTCTTTATGGCCTAAATAAATCTGCACTAAAAAAATATGACTTTCACTTACTTGTCGGTTATATTTATTTCGTACGACTGAATCTACATTCTAACAAGAACTCAAAGCAATCACAATATCATAGACATAGAATGAAAACCACTGACATGCATAGAAATGAACTGACTGATCTCCTATGTATGTATGTGACACCAATTTTGATTTCAACAAGTAAAAACGCTAGAATTTGTCTAAGACCCTAGATGAATGCCCGTATGAAATTTTCTATGGTCACCATTTTGGGAAATTTTGATTTTTGCAGTGGTTTTTCGCATATATTTCTAGAATGGTTCATCGGACAGAAAAAATTATTATAACCAAGATCAGGACAGTTTTATTGCACTAAAAACTTCTTCAGAATATGGAATCCTTATTCTGAAGAAGTTTTTAGTGCAATAAAAATGGCTAGGACTGATCATTTTCACAGTATATGTAAAAAACCTATATTTTTTAATGGAAACACCTAGAAGGGGTAGCTCGATTTAGTCCATTCTTGTAATTTCATTTGGTATTACTATGAGAACACCATGCACCAAATTTCTGTTCTCTATGTCAACGCGTTCTTAGGCTGTGTACAAATATACAGTACAAAACAAAATTTTTGTATGGCAACCCCACGAAGGAGTTGCCCGATTTGTCTCATTTTCGAAATTAATTTTACTTTTTTTTTTAAAGTTCGCGTACAAAATTTCGGCTTTCTAAGTACACGCGCTCTCGAGTTATCGTGCGCACGGTCGGTCGGATGGACAGACGGTCGGACGGATGGATAGGCAGACGGACATGTGTTCTACCATCATTATATATGTGCGTTACAAACGGTATGACATACTTACCCTATGGATTTCATTGAGGGTATAAAAAGTATGCTCTCACTGCCAGTGTTACCAACTGTCATAATCTGCCTCTATATTTAAATTATTTGGGGATTTTCTTATATACATGTCAGTGGAATTTACTGAATTTACCACAAAAATATTTGGGACAATTTTTGTTTGTAAATTTTAATTATACAAAGCCACTTTAGTAGGAAAGGTTTGATTACCTTCTGTAAATACAGCTGAACCTTAAGCAATTTCTCGTTACAAATCGTTACAATTGAGTATGCTCTCACGGAAAGAGACAGGAATATGAAAGTGGTGCCTTTTGCGTTCATGCATTTTTGTTCAATGAGCAGTCCATTTATATAGATGTCAGTGATTAAAAGGAAAAAATGCATTAACCCACCAATACTTAGAAATATATTGTCCGATATAATTATTTCGCACATTGTATTCTTGGGATTAATGCCCTTTTAATAATCAAAGCAATCTTCGAAAATTCTCATATTTTGTATTGTAAAAGAAAGTAGTCCCTTCTTATTTTATTTTATAACCGTTATTCTTGCTAGGAAAGTGATTTTTTTAAAATTCATCTCATGAACTTATACGGTTTACTTTTGGTTACTTTATTATGAAACACCCTGTATAAGTTGGAAAATGTATTTATACTTTACTTTAGTCAGTGGGTGTGGAATGACTTTTTCTTTACAAATTATATTTTTTTAAATAATACAAAGTAAATAAGTAGCTACCTATATAAAATATTCTTATAATATTCGTCCTTCCTTCAGAGATATTTGAGAACAGTTAAGTCATTTCGTTTCCAGTTGGAAGAAGGATACGAGTTTCGGAGTACAAAGAAACTGTGGAATCCATTATAATCAATTTCTTCTCTAATCGACTTTTTGTCAAGGAAAAAATATTTTGTAGTATCCGCATCCTCCAAGCAAGGAGTGCAGGTTGAATATGTTGTGGATTTATATGTAAAGGGACCACATCCCATCAGTGACACCATCAGTGAGAGAATAAATGACCTCATCATTGAAAATGGCTACAATACTACATTTACATTGCGATGTCATAGGGCAGTATGCATAATAGCTACTTTCTGCATTACGTAAGAATCAGTGTTTTCACTGATTACAAATTACGCAGCCTTCATTAGTGAAATAAGCTTCCCTTCTTTGATGTTTTCTTTTATGTCCTTTATGTCCACAAATAAAACTTAAGAATGATTTCTTTTCAAAATTCAAATAAGTAAATAGTCTTCCATATCGGCAATGCACTTTTAAGCTTTCAACATAACCTAAAATTAAACTTTGATTCCCCATGCTAACTGCAGCAGGTTTGTTCTCGGTGACTTCACCCATTGTCTGCCTTTTATTCATTTTACATGCTACGACACACGTGCTACTATCAACACCAGTTCCTCACTTACTTTCTCCATTACCGTGAAGTGACTTTTTCACCTATTACAGTTGCATTATGTTCATCGAAGCAGTCATAAATAAGATCTTCATGAATTCGCTGCTGGAATATAATTGTAATTATCTCTATCATAGGACCACCTATTAGGTCTACTGAAATTGAGTAAGTAGTTTTCAGCTAATGCCTTTTTGAAAAGCACTTGATGTGTCTCCAAGTAGACATGGACCATCATATCTTCATAGATCTGTTACTGTATAAAGTTATCCAACCCTTTACTAGTGCAGAACTAATAGCAATTATTGGTATCAAAAAGAGCATCGTAGCATCTGAAATCTCGTTGCCTGCCCTGTTCAGCGGTAAATGGGAGCACAATAGATAATATGCATCCAAGAGGCCTCTTAAAATAGGTGACGAGCTCGCTTCATTGTAATTTAACACGGGGATGTTTATTTACTGGAATAATCGATGGCTCTCCTGGCCCTTTTCAGATAAGTATAAAGTGAGCATCATTGCATACTTGAATTCTGAAATTATTGCTTTCTTATGCCTCTTTCAAGGAAGCCTTTCAAGTCCCAATATTTTCCGTTGGGTGGTGTTCAAAAACCCACTGTATTGTGTGTCTGTTAATCGAATTCACCTAGCGTTTTTAATTATTTACAGACAATTTTGGAGTACAATCCTAAAACGAATCTTTTTGTTTATCCAATCTCCAATCTCGATTTAAATTACTTTCACTGTTATACATAGATCATAATAATCCATATTTTTTTTCAACCAGCAAACCGCTTTCATCGCTTTCTTCTAAATTTTTAAATCCCAAGGTATAGGAAATGAAACATATGTATAGCGTCCAGAGCTATGCACCAGGTTTTATGCTCCACCTGTGATAGACACTCAAAGCCTATTCAGGTTAGTGCAATCAATTTCGAAATCACTTCCTATTTTTTTGTTTTAGTTTTATCATTTTCATTTAACAATATTTAAGCAACTACGCAGCTGCAACTCGATCTTGCTGAGCTGTCATATTTCTTGTATGTAACGCCACGGAACATTGAAGTGCGAATGAATTTTAAATTTCAAGCCAGTTTCATATTATTATTTCTGATATCTACCCTGAAAAATTATAAAACCTGGAGAAAATAAAGACGCTCTGAAGAGAACTTGGTGGAGCTCTACCAAAAATAGCTCTACGCACTTTATTACGTGGTAGAGACACAATAACTTGGTAGAACACTCTGTGCTGCTATGTGGAGATCTATCACGAATTCTCTACCGTAGGCACATTCTTTTAGAATGATACTAAACAGGAAAGTAAAGTAAGTAAAAAACTAGCAGATTGTCAGAATCCTACAACTACTGGTCATAGCAATAAAAAGCGAGTTTAGATGTAGTTTTTAAATAATTTTACCCTGTAATCAGCTGGGTAAATATGACCAGAAACAATGTAATTTCCGGTCAATACATTCGAAAACCTTTATTTTGAAATGTTAAAAGAAATAAATTTCCGAGAAAGAAAGGAAGCATATTTTGAAATTCGTCCTTCGTTTTGACTTAACTGAATTTTTGATAATTTTTCGAGGATTCTCTGTGATCTCGAATGATTTGCTATCAAGGTATGTACTAGGAAGTGATGTAGATAAATCGTTGAATTTTTTTTACTGACAATTCGATGAGAATTTACTAAGGCGCATATATGTATGTACTTTGGTGTGTTACCAATGTTCTTAGTAATGTATGCAGATGAATTTCGAATTTTGTAGTGTGTGAGAACCTCTTTTAATATGCAGATCAATCTGGAAGTTGTGGCTTGTGGCAATTATTTGCCATACACAGGTTACCCTAAAAAGTATGCAGATGAATATGGAAACTTAATTAAGTTGTTACAACTAAGCTTCTTAATAAAACCTGCATATGAAGTTAGAAGAAAAATAAAGAAATATTTTCTAAATGTTATGCATGGGGAATCCTTAATATCTTCGGAGACGTTCCTTCTTCACTAGTCAATTCAAAATTCATAAAACTGCAGGATCAATAAGATTGAAAGAAGATTCCTTCGTCGGGTGAATAAAATCCATACAATAGAATATAAAGATGACTCGCTTCATAGTTGAAAAATCCGTTTTTTTTTATTTAGTACCTAACTTCCCAAATTTAAAATCTAAAGCTATTTCTAATTCATGAAAGGCCTACCTAGAGCCAAAGGCTTTTGCAATCATTGAAGTGTTCAAAGACAATCTCAAGATTTATACACCTTTGTTTAATGGATTGTATCAAAGAGTTCGAAAGTGTGTGACTCAGCTCAGACATGTTGCCATAGCAGGTAGTTTTACGTGAGCACCTGCCATTATGGCTTAATCTCACGGCAGTCTTAATGCACGGATTAGAAGACAAGCGAAAATCAACGCCCTCCAGAGGCAGAATTTATTTATATTCTGTCTCAGAAGTACCAGTTTTATATCAGTGCATGCTTGACATTGGACTTACTGGTCGAAGCGAGACCTACCTAAAATCTCTTCAGATCTTTGGGTCACGGCACCCGGTTGATTTAGCGCAACTCCACGCCGAAAGCCAATCCTCTAAGCATTACATTAATAAGCGATCATCCTTCAAATTCACGGACGCAGTATGCAGTTTTAGCAAAAGAGCAAACTACTCTGTTTAGAGACGAATGTTCGCTTAAGTCATGCAGACTCAGACAATCTCTCTCTTCTCGCATATTGGCTACCACAACCACTACGATGCTCCCATAAGGAGGCCTTCCCATGTTGAGGCGAATATTGCTACTAAGCTCAGCGCTATTCGGGGCTCCTCAAGCCGGTAGTACCAAGTTAGCAATGTCGGCTACCCAATTGGTATGGCTTCGTATAACATGATCGTACGATCATGAGTACTTCCAGTGGACCTTCGTGCACTTCCTTAAACGTTACTGGTAACTCCGTTCGGGCTTAATCATATTAGCACTTATAAATAAGTGACAGCAGTGGACCACGAGAAGGTTATGATCCGCCCTTTAAGTTAAGAGAGGCTTGAGACTACAGCCTGTAATCTTTAGCTACCAAAGTACTAATTCCAAGCAGTTGTACTACGTCGTATGCATGCAGGTCCCACTATGAAGACGCACTGTCATCAGTAATCAGAGTATGCATATTGTTCAGCACACGAAGCACGGAGCATATACACGGCCTTTCCTTTGCTTGTATCCTCCCTTGGCAGCACTGCGCATCACTAACTAACAGGAGGTGATATAGTACTGACCCAGATAATAAAAAAATTGTGTAGCAGGGGAGGTGGGTCCATATCAACAGTTTCGGAGGTACAGGATGATTAAGAAAAAAATCTAGCTTTTGCACAAAACACCCTGTCCCTTAAGAAGTACAGGGTGTACGGTCACCGTCTAAAGTTGATAATAACTCCTTAACGGCTACAGATAGCACTTACGGTGTAATACGTCAAATTAAAGAGGCGAATCTACAGTTTACAGTTTTTATAAAAAAAGTTATGTTAACGACCTTTTTGAAAAAAAAAATGGGGTCGAATTAAAAAAAAAAGGTAAGAAAATCCGAAATTTTAGTTCAGACCACAATTACTCCTGAGAGGAGAGAAGTACGGAGCTGATTGATTAGCCGTTGGAGAGACGATGAAGTTCTGCATATAATCAACCTGTATTGTATCAACATTGAGCTCTGTAAGTAACCGTAAGATACAGGGGGTTTTATAAAAAACTAGATTTTTTTCTTAATCAGCCGGTAACTCCGAAACGGTTGATATGGACCACCCGCCATACAATTTTTTGTTTGTCTAGATGAGTACTATCACTTCCAGCTCTATGGACCACCTAGATGGAAACGCCCTGTATAAATGGCTCGAACCGAATAGAACACGATAAACACTTTTTGCTGATTACTTGCCGACTTCCCACAGTGCTTGATGAACTTAATTGTAATTATTAATTTCTGCACAAATTTTTGTGTGAGCTAATTTAAATTGAGCTAGCTTGAACTATTGTGCTAGTTCGAACTGTGAGGTCGGTCGAACTGGTCTGTTACCTCGAACTAGTGAGCTAGCTCCAACTGGTGAGCAGTGAGCAAACTTGAGTTGGTAAGTTAGCTAGAATTGGTATGCTAGCGTAGCAGTATGTCGGCTCAAACTGGTGAGAGCTACATATTTAAAAAATGATCTAGTTCAAAAGTAAGCTATTTGGTTTTATTGTACCAATCGCAAGAACTAATTTATTATCGATCTAGCTCATCAATTTGAGCTAATTCACTCTGCGATAGCACTTTCATGTGATACTAAAATTAAGTTGAAAAGCTTGGTTAAGCGAGGTATTTTATAACTATGGAAAAAAGATATCCTTGACCGAAGATAATTTTATCTAAACCCTAATATACGCCGGTATATATAGCAACTACCATGTCTTGAAAATGATCTATTTCTTTCTAGTTTCTCCAACTATGGCTCGAATCAATTTCATTGGATTTTATATTTAAAAAACTTGTCAGTTAATTAATTATATAATTTTGATATTCTATCCATGCTTGTTCTATAAATTACTACACAGCCAAATTTTGAGATTTCTCGTTCTTAACCAGTATGAAAATATACGGAAAATAATTTAATTTTTATATGGAAACTCTATGGAGGACTTGCCCGATTTAACTTATTGTCGAACTATTTTCAGAAAATACTTTGTACAAAATTATAGTTTACGAATAAACCAAATAATGAAAAACTTAATTTTTCTATAGTGACCATGATCATGCAAAGGAGTTAAATGGAGCCCTATTCAATACTTCAGCTCTCTATATAAACGCGTTATCAAATTTGCATGTGTGCAGATGGACCAATAGATATACGGATAAACTAATAGACCGGTCGTCAGATGGGCGAAAGAACGGATGGACAGACTCGAAGACTTCTAAGGAGATAACGAGACTTGTACTAAAACTTTGGCATTAATTATAGAAGTCTTAATTTTTGATGGAAATTTTGAAATCAATTTTGTGATATTGCCAAAGCTCAGGGGATACCCTATGATTACAGCTTTAGCAGGAAAGAAAAAATAGGTAGGGAATTGAGAGTAATTGGTTTGAGTCGAAGGACGTGACGGTATTGATTAGAAGCTGAAGATGGCTTTGAAAAGTGAGCGTACATCGATCTTAGGGCCTATTCTTGAATTACGTATGGTTTTCAGGAAGTCGTTATATAACGAATGATTTGCATACGAAAATAACGAGTACGAGTCTCAAGAATGCCATATGCGCACATTCATTTGGTTGGTAGCTTAACGAATACGGAATCTGCCTTCGTTATTCAAGAATAGCGTCCCTTGTCTTTCAAAATGATTTAGATTGTAATAATACCTATGTTAGAAATATAATATTGACTAAGTTTTGACTTTTTTTTGTTTTGATAACAGTAGTCGATACAGTCCGAGAAACATACATAAGGTTTGTTCGCGTACTTCTCGTGCAAAAACTTTCTGGGTAAAAACTTACTCGCGTGGTGGGGGAAGAATGTAAAATGCATGAAAAAGTAAGGGAACGCTTTTCATGCAACTTCGTGAAAAACAAGAAGAAGAAGTGTGGAATAACATTTGCAAACTGAGTATTGTTTTATTTTTCTTAACTTGTTGCACTCTTGCAAAGTCCCATGAGAACATTGAATAATTAAACTATCTTCATTCGACATTTTGATTGCGCTTTAAAAGTTTTTCAGAAAATTAAAAAAATGAACTTTCCTATGACAGCTGTCAATTTTCCTTGCAAGAATGGTGCAGTAACTAAAAACTTCGGGTAAGTTCATGCAAGAGAGGAAGCTGTGACGTATGCAAAACTCGTGTAATTTTGTGTGCACGAGAAAGTACGGGAACGGAAATTGGGTAAGTTCGTGCAAATTCATTGCAATGCATTTTCCCAAAACTGAGTACGCGAATAGACCTATAATGTACAAGGTGGGGCAAAAATAATGTCAATGTGAATTGGCTGCCATTTTTTTTTTAATAAAAGCAAAGTTGGACTCAAATTTTGTTTGTTCACATAATCACTAAAGTGGAAATGGTCTTCGTCGCTCATTATAACTTTGGATACGAAATCATTGTCTTCTTTCACCAGGTTTAACATAGCATGGGAGTAAGTTAACCTCACTTGACGGTCAGCAGACAGCAATTGATGAACGGTTTACACTTTTGAAGGGAACATCTTCAGGTCTTTCACAAAATTATCACACAACGAACGTCTGCTGATGGTAAATTGTGTCCATCGTTGTCTCGTTGATGTTTGTGAACTTTCCGGACGTCTTCGGGCACATCAGCGATATTTTTCGTCGAACGAGGACAATACGAGACCGGCCACTTCTTGCGACAGCTCTAGTGGACCCAAATTACAAGAGAGGCTTAATTGTTCGCGCACATAGTGTAGTATGACGAGGAAAACGACGACGAAATTGACGGTGTGTTAAAACAACAGACCAAAAATTGATCAAATAAGCAGTAACAATAATTCCTCATTCTTCAGGTATGTATTGCTTCATTGTTTGTTGTTAACTAATTCTCTATCTGTTTACAACATAAATTTCAAATCACAATGACATTTGAAGCCATTTGCGAAAATTATGGCACATTCACATTATGACATTACTTTTGTCCCACCTTGCACATATAGGTCCACAGGGAAATCATACTTCAGATGAAATCTCGAACTCAAATCTTAGTTTCGGAAAGGTGCGACGGCGAATAGTGCTACTAATATAAATTTGACCATTATTATCATCAAACACATGAAAATTAATTACAATTTCAGAATTTTTTACGTTTTCAGATAGTCTTAGATTTCGAACTATCCGAAAGGTTTTCAGATTTCGGAACCAATTTTGGTTGGAAACAGTTGACACAACTTAGGCGAGATACGTCATTAGGCAGAAATTAAGACAAATCGAAATATTTCTTTGCCTTAATAGGGAACTTCAGTGTTATTTTAAATTTTTTCTATTATGTCCGCACATGTGCATACTTTGGCTATGAACTGCGCGCGCACTTCAATTTCACTCACAAATAAAGACCAATTGCGCTCTTGCTGAAGTTTTATTTATTTTTTATCATGTCCCCAGACATATTTTCAAATTTTCTCAGAACTCTGCATGAACTTCGTTTTATTTCCATTTTCAAAGTACTGGAAGCTCTGAAATTTTTGTCCGTCCGGTTGCTGTAAACAAAACCAAGGGCATATGCACATTTTCTTCTAAAAAGTCAAATAAGGATTAATAAAATTTGCAATTTATGATTTCGGAATGAGCACACTCTTGAAAAAACGAGACAACATAAACGGTTTTAACCACAACTATGACTCATAGGCTCTTTATATCAAGCGAATAAATATCTTAACAGAGTGGAAAAAAAAAGTAAAACAAAAAGTTCATTGCTTCCCAATTGATTGAGTAATTCACGAAAATAATAAATAAAATAATTCGAATAATAAATTCCGCCTTCAATAGCATTCCCGAAATCTTCTTTCTAGTATCGTGTTCGTTCTCAACTTTCTTCTGCCAAAAATTACTGACCAGCCAGAGAGTATCATTATTAACTAAATGATATGAAGGCAGCAGGTTCAGTATTTTATTACAGTTAAGTGGATAAAATCTCCACAACTGTCAACGAATTAATTGGAAGTGTCGTAAATCACCATGGAATCGGGTTTTGAATTAGTTCCACCTGCACACAGGTCGATCATTAGATGATTGCCGCGATATCGATCGAGCCTTCTATTAAATTTTAGAATTTCCAAAAAGCCGACCACTGCCCACTCAGCCAGGAGGGGTCAGAATATGTTGAGTCTCGCAGCGGAACTAGATAAATACTAGATTGGCAACAGGATTATTGTCTGACATTGGATTCAACATTGAATTGAAGTGATTGTGTCACCTGTATACTTAGCTCTATACCTGTATATATGTATCTGTGTACATATATATGTAGTAGGTGCGCTAAGCATGCTCAGCTCCTCAACTAAGGTAAGCCTGCCAAAACAGTTAAACATTATTGGTGGTGCAGACAAAAGAAACCCGCTGGTTCCATCTTGGGGCACCTTCCGCAACAGATCGACTACATATGTATGTTTGTTTGTACGTCCATCATATGTATGTAGTATTATATCCAGTGTCATAAAGGTGAGGCCGTAAAACCATTAACCCAACAGATTATATGCCCTCATATCTTGGTCAGTGTTTAGTTATTATGCGTCCACAGTTCGAGGTGTCTCTTCTCAATTTTATGATCTTCTCATGCCACCACGTGCATTAGTACGGGTCGTAGGTGGATGATGCTAAAGAATATCGTGGCGGAGGAGCCGAAAATTTTATGACTCCATTGTATATTTTTACAGTTCTTTTCCGATTTTCTCTTCAAAACTTCGCTTACTAAGATAATGTCATCGTCGGAGGAGTGGTAAATACCTATGGAGTTTTACAAAAGGGAAATCCCGAACAAGGAACATGTGTTTTCTGTTTATTTTAACTGCTACTCGACAATACTTTTTATTGAATTAAGTATCGAAGACTCGGGAGGATATCAGTTAAAGGAAGCACTGTGGGACATATGTACCTAGGCATTTATTGCTCCATGAAATCGAACCCTTGTTAATGCGGTTTTTGGGAAAATCTGAATACCGCCTGAAATAATGCTTGAATAGGATTACTAATGGGTTTCTGGGCAAATACCTTGGAAAATTGACAAAAAAAAGGAATGTGCTAAATATTTTTTTGTTCGACAGCTATTTAACGCTTCAATTAGGTCTGGTGTAGATGGGCACTTGACGCTTATCCTAATTTCAGATGCTCAGTTTTTAATTCCATTAAAGAGTTGCGTATTCGTATATTTTCAATTACAATTAATTAGCGTAAAGAAATAGTACAACAAGGTTTATCAGTGAGTTACTATAACACTGCACAGAAGGGAAGAAGGGATACGATTCAAATGTTGACATACTGGGAGTGATCTGAAAGAGGAATTAGAGCGGTTGGTGATTTTAAAGTAATTTGTGTAAAAAATATTTCGAGAGTTAATTCCATGAAGAATAGATGGAAGATCTTTTCGCTTACGAGCAGCAAAGGATCCCTAATAAATTTATTTAGATTTGAAGCGTGAGAGGAGAAATTACTTGAATCGATGAATGTAAGTTCAATCTGAGAAAAATTAAATGTAAAAATTTTCCTCGATAGCTCTGTCACTAATGAGGGAGCCGGTGCGGGTGTTTACATTCTTGAACCTGACATTGGGTTGGAGTACTCACTTGGAACACCACTGTCTTCCAGACTGAAGTGTTCCCCATCGTAATGGCAGCGAAGATAGCCCTTAATATGGAGGTCAAGGGTAAGGACATGGCTATTATGGTATCCTTTTAAATAGTCAGGCATCATTGATAGCTTTGAGTGACCATCGGATAACAGTTAAGTTACTGGGGGACTGGGATAAGTTGTGTATCCACAACAAGATATCCCTTCAGTAAGTTTCTTGATCACATGGGGATCATGGAAAGTGAAAATGCTGACCTTCTAGCCAGGTCTGAGCCTGGTTCTCCGTTCTATGGACTGGAACCCGCCGTATGCGTTGCTACTTCGCTTCTCGGACTCCTAGTCAAAGCTGATGTTTGTATGAAGCATCAGCAGAGATGGGAAAATCTAAGTACTGATTTTCTGTTGGGGATCGGAAGGAAACAATGAAGAACTGTGATTGGTATCATGACCGGCTACTGCTCGCTTCACACATCTGATAAAGGTGGGAATTGTTGACAGCCCTGATCGTCTGTCCTGACTGAAAGGAGAGCTGCAAAATTTACATCACCAATATCTGATGGGCTTTATTAAGAGGACAGGAAGGTTTTGATGATGGAGTTTCTAGCAGATTAGTATAATGGGCCGCGCGGGACTATGTGTTTGGGAACCCCTGCCTTAAAAAATGGCGATTTTACCAGAAACATTAGGTATGCTCTCTCTCAAACAAAGTTTGCACAGCATATACCATAAGCTTTACGCAACACATTAGCTACATGGTTAAAGCATGTCATAGGAGGATCGATTATAATGCCAAACCATGATTATGGTACGATGATCTCCTAGTATACAGGTATGGATTTGTAGATTTGCACGTTTTTCATGAATGGTCTGATCTGCGCAATCGCCAAGCTAAAAAGCAGTGGATCTAACAAGGAACCTTGATGTACAATTTTTGTAAGTAATTATTATGATTCACACTATCAAACGCTTTTGAAAAATCCTTCAAATTCAGCAGCTAATCGTTTGCAAGAGTCTCCCAAAAATTTGACTTTCAGTAAGGCCAGTTTTTACGAGTACAAGCTTAATTTTCTAAAAGTATTAATGAATTTTTTAGCTGATCAAATTTTTCAGAACGATACTTCAAAAACAAAATAAATTGTTAATAGATGAAATCAGATGGGTTCTTGGAGCAACAATGAGTAGAAGCGTGGCAACTTTTCAGCTTAAGGTAAATTCGGAAAAGCTCATGTATGAATATAAAATATGAGTGAGAGTGGGCTTAAGATCTCTTGAAATAAGGTAAGAAATGAGTTTGAGGAAATGAGTCGAGACTTTGATGGGACCCTCAGCATAGTTTTAACAACATTAGTTGGGTCTGAGCACCTAAACCTCACTACTATCAACTGAGACTGGACCGGAAAGACTTGAAGAGAAAAATGTACAGCACAACCTGTCATCTCCGGTAGCATTCATAAGCGTATAGATAATCTGTGGTAATTGAGGATTTGATTTGAGTATAGTAAGTAGCGAAGAATTTGTTTTTACCAGGAGGAAAACAACTGATTGTAGATTGTTCCACATCTGCACATAGTGCATATAGATAAGAACTAATTACATTGACGTAATGCCTTGCCTCTGTAAAATTTGTCAGATCATATCAGTACGCAATGGTAGCACATTTCAACCTAAACACTGGTTCCTATTGAATTGGGTGGGTAGAAGTGTGCCTTTTTCTGTTTTAAATTTTGCAGGTGGAGTTGGACTTGATAGTGAATATGAAAAGCTTCATATGTAGTTGAAGCAAGGAAAGATCAATTGTCCCCAAGATCTTAATAATATCGACAGGTTCCCGTATGACTGTTGCAGATGTTCTTTACTCATCGCAGATGCGTCTACGCAGAAAAATAACTTCCTTGCGTTTTTTATTCAATTAAAAAGATATGATTGAACCACCTAAGCTTGTTATGTACTTCAGTCTCAAAAATAAAGTGAAATAAATTCGAATAATTTTGAAAAATAATCGTAGTGTCAATTTTTATTAAGAATCTCAGAAGTTAAAGGCCTACCTGAACATAACGTACACCTTATGAAAGCATATGGTGTGAAAAAGGATTTTTTTTCAGCAGATTTTATCGGTACTTTCAGGAGCATATTTGCATAAATAACTGGGCTATCATTTCACACTTCCTCCAAAAATTTATTTTCTAAATAAAGATATAAAAGATCAGATGCTAGTGGTAAAGTGATGTCTTAATTTTAATTATCAAATTACTTCAAGTAACTTACTGAAAACTTTGACGAAATAAAAGAACATAATAAAGTCCACAAATTTTCAATACTGAGTCGTGAGGACAACTTTAATGTTGAGTTTGAATCTGCATATGATCCGCTCCCACTGAAAAAGCTCCAGCACACAATGTAAAAAGGATACATGAATAAACGTAAGTCCAAAGGCTATCTATTGCAGCACTTTGTTTAGCTTAGATTTGTGGAGGGGTATGCAGGCGTTAGACTGGCATTCATTGCGACTTGAAAAGTCTATTGCGGCTTCCCGTTCAGTTTACTCCGTTTCTGGGTTAATATTGTCAATAAAGTCAAGAAGCATTCTGGGATTGAGATTCCACTCGTAATTTAGTGGAAGAAAAGCATGTTCGAGATGGAGTATTCTCTGCCTGGCCAATGTTTTGCAATAGCAGAGCAGATATTCCGAGGTTTTAACAGAATCCTGACAGAAATTGCAGGATGAAGTCTCAGCCAAGCTCATCTTGTTTATGTGATACCGCAAGGGAATGTGGCCTGAAAAGAGATCTGTGATCATTTTAAGCTCTGTTCTCCTAAGGAGTAAGAGTTCCTTTGTTTTTCCGCCAGACGTGTCGATAAAGTTATTTTCTTTACGACGTCCTGAAACCTTTCCCAATAAAGGGACTTTTGTTTTTTCTCCCAACTATTTAGGGTAGCTCTGATGTAACACAAAATTGCTCTGGTCCAACGCTTTATGGTCCTCATGTCCAGGTACCCATATGAGGATAACTTTGTTACCCATTGATAAATTTTTAAGTGCTTTCAGACTCTCCCAGGCTATCCTTGACATAATAGTGAAAGATTTGAAGGCCTTTAGAGCAGACTGACTAACCGAGAGGATATTGATGGTTGAGCTATTAATGGATCTTTTCATGCAGATATTGGCGCACTAGTTATGGTTAATATCTCAGCTTGGAATACGGTAGAGATATAGCCCGAAGCCTTCGAGATATGCCATCTGGGCCCGTATATGGCCATTTCAGTTCCACTGTTGGTTTTTGAACCATCTGTATACGACACATCCGGTCTGTTTAGGACGGACGGTTTAGTGGAATACCAATGTTGTCGGTCTCCCAAAACTACGTCGAAAAGTCTTACAAAATCTACATTGGGTGTAATTATATGGGATATTGTCGTCATTTGCTTGAAGCATATCTACTTTAAGATACTTAAATGACCAACCAGATGATCACCTGGCTTGAACTATTTCTGCTTTTTCAATCAGATAACACTGAAGATCGCGTCCTTTTTTACCTTCAAATGCAAGAGTAGAAGATTTATTACGGTTTCCATGGCTGCTGTAGGACAGGTACCCATGACACCAGTTATTCCTATACCAGCAATGTTTTTTGAAGGTTTTATTTTGATTCGTTTTTGGCCAGCGTGCGATGATCGCATAGGTTAACACGGATCTAACAACTTTGGTGTATACATTCAGTACATCTTTTCTGACTTCACAACCCATGTTCTGCCAATAAAGCGACGATATGTGTAAAGAGATTCTACCTCTGTTTCCGTCACTCTGGACAGTTGCGAGTTCCAGGTGAGTTTCTTATCGAGCATGAACCCCAGAAATTTGAATTCATCTGGAAATGTCAATAGAGTTTTGCACAAATTCAAATTATAAACACAAAAAAAAAAAAAATAAATTAGGGGATGAAACACTTTACTTCCATCGAAGAACTCATTTTGGGAAATTCGTTAACAGTATTTGTGGATAATTGCGCAACATGGCCCACGCGAAAAGCTGTCAGTTTTTTAATTTTGAAGCAAATTGTTAATGGTCAATATTCTAATGAAATATCTAGTCTAATTCCTTGTAGGATGATCCCTGCACGCAATACTCGCGATGCAAACCGCGCACATCCTTTTTCCCTTCAAATTACTTTCGGCCGTGCAGTAAAATTCCATGATGCTTTTTACCCCGAACAATGCGAATATGGAACAGTTTACCATCTTCTCTTTTTCCTCCAGCATACAATCTGAAGAAGTTTAAGAGCGACATACATTGGCATCAGCACCACTTTCCTTATATCCCTAATCCTTTTCCTATCTCCTTTCTGCCATGCTGTGCTTTGCATCATGGGGTACCATTGGCTTAATAACATAAAAAAAAAATAAATAAATAGGAGTCCTCTGCAGGAAACATCAGTTCTTCCCCAAGTTTAAATTTTGTTCAGTATTTAATCGAATTCTTTTTAAGATTACGTTAATCCCAGTGGAGTATAGAAAGTCAGTTAAGGTTCGATAAAATCTGGTTTATAAAGTTTCACTTATGAGCTTCATAGTTACTGCCCTTTTCCAGTCACCTTAAAAATACCAAACGGGGGGTGGGGCAAGGCATTAGAAACAAGAAGAAAATCACTTTTGGAATAGGGGGGAGGGGAGTTAGAAACAAGAAGCAAGTCTATCACTTGAAGAATATTTAAAAAGCTTTTTGATAAATTAAAAATGAAAAAGTAAATTTTTTTGCAAACGTACGTAAAACGTTGTTGTAAGCAAACGACATCAGGTTTTTTATTTTTATTTTTTACAAAAACAAGTTTCGGATTCATTGTTTAGCGGGATACGACTGGTGTTGAAAGCTTATAGTATGATGACGAACGTTTCGAAAACAATAATCTGATAAGGCAGGCACAATAACATCCATCCCATGTCATGTCGTGCGCAAAAAGCTTAAACATTGTGGCGTGCCAATAAGGTTGAAGGCGAACTAATAATAGCTCGCAATTGCAGCACTAAGCAACGAGTCATTAATTTCAAACTGAAAAGGTGAAAAGTGTTTTTCTCTTTCGCCTTAGCAATATCCAAGTCATTCTTAAAGCTTCTGAGATGAGATTCAGAATTTCATCCATAACTAACTACGAAGATGAAGGTATTCATTCCTTTATCGAATACAACAAAAATCATACTCTCACAGATCTATACATGTACATTCTAGCCCTAGGGATAGAATCCAGAATATCTCTGTGCTGTTTCTCAATAACGATTTTTCGTCACCTCTTGTATAGCTCAGTCAGAGCGCGGATGCTTAGGAAATATACCTACTCCTCTGAAAATAAGTAAAAATGAAATATAAATCGAGGTTCTTATCGATGCTTTAGCTAAATCTGAATGCACACAAATTCCCGAAAAAAAGAAAAAAAATGACGAAAAAAAAACAGGAATAAAAGGAAAACGTTCAAAAGTGGATCGTAGAGAAATTCCTTTTGGATGAGCTTGACGACGTCTGTTCTGGTTTTCAGTGGATGTGAGAGAGGCAAAAGTATTTCGAATGAAATTTTTCATGCTGCAAAAATAAATTGATTCAAAGACGAAAAGCTGGCACGTGATATAAGCTCACGTTCCTCACTTTAGGTTTGAATATTGCTGCAACTATAGTGGAGGTTATGTAATTTTTCGCGCTAAGACTGAAGTTTTTTTTAGCACTTGAAACAAGTCACAATCTATGTTCCATATATGTATTTGTGAATAAAATATTTGTTGGTGTTGTTCCCACAAAAATATATACAGGCAACAATTAAACTAATGGAGTCCGTATTGTTGTTGTTTTATAATCTCGTTGGAGTCTTTGATTAATTATTATCAGGAAAGTTATTTTCCAAATACATGGTCCTTTTGAATTGAAATAAAAAGTCTAGACACCAGTGGATACCTCATGTGATAAATTTCTAAGGTTTTTATTTGTTTGAAATGCTTGAAATATGACAAAAAAAAAATGAAAAAGTTGAGTTGAGCCAAAGCTGATGAATAAGAGAGGAATACTTGCTAAAGAAGTTTGATCGAACACTATCGATCAGTGAGTTACTGGTAGATCGATAGCGGCCAATGTACAGGGCAGCAGTATATGCAACTGATAAGCTATGATCGTTTGACCCTCAAGTTTTACTCCCTAACGTTGTGCAATCTATATCTGCTCTTCTCATAACTGCAATTCGAAGTAGACCTAACTCCCCATTTCTATAGAATACTGATAGTTGATTAGTTCGAAGCATATTCAAGGACACCATAATTAACACTTTGGGAGCTCAAATCAGACCTGTACCTCTCCTCGTATGCAGGTCAAAGAAAAGGGTGTCTTCATTTAATTCGAGTTCGGTTAGTATTTTTTGGTATAATAAAGAACACCAAGTTGGAGTAGACCTGCACCAAAAATAGTTGGCATTATATTATTAAGCTCAAAGTTGTTAAAGACTTGAAGGTTCTACAGAGGAGGTGGTCTCATCACTCCTGTGGCTACTGGTCATGAATGAAATTCTTATCATACTAGATAGCGAGGGCTTTAAAGCGGTTCCTTATGCGGATGACATATGAATCCTGAGAACCACCAAATTTCTTTCTACTATTAGCGAAAGGCTCGAGTATTCTCTTCTTAAGCTGGACAACTGGGCCATTAATAGTTGATTGAGTGCAAATCCCTTTAAAGCAAGGCAAGGAAGTGCTTTTTACAAGAAAAAGGTAGGAGCAAATCTTCAGACTTCCTATTCTGGGTGGTGAGTATCTTACTCTCTCCAGCGAAGCAAGGTATCTCGACGGTCTGGTGGACGGCACTGATAAGGAAATGTACCTTGGATCTGCTGTCAAAAACCAGAGGGTCGCTTGCTTGGGAATAAGGGGGTATTTGAGCACCACACACACAGCAATACTGGCACTTATGATAGATTTACTGCCGCTAGATCTCCACTGTAGAATTTTAGCGGCAATTAGCGATATCAGGCTTAGAGCGAGGGGTTGGTGGACGGAGAAGGGTTTTGGGCATTCCAATGTAGTCCACAACATAAAGTGCAGTGATTTCAGGGAAGAAACTGACTATCAAATGCTTGTTCCAACTTTTGGTGAGGGTGTCAATATAATGATGCCCACCAGGAGTGACTGGGATGGGAAGAAGATGGTGGAAACATCCGATATTTCAACTTTTATGGACGGATACAAGACGAGTGGTGGCACGGGGGCTGGAGTGTACTCCAGAGACTGCCAGGCACGAGTCTTATAGACTACCGGACAAATGTGGTGCTTTTCAGGGAGATTTTGTAGTGATTTACAAAGCGGTAATGTTGGCATCTAAGTTCAGAGAGTCCGCATGGCACATTTGCATACATATGAACAGCCAAGTAGTCATTTAGGTGTTAGATTCTGTGCTGGTTAAATTAAAATTGGTTCAGTTATGCAAGACTGGCCTTGAGGAATTGACTACACAAGGTGACCCTATGCTGGGTACCTGGCAGCACAGACATCCCAGGCTACAAGATGGCTGATGAGTCGGCCAGTTGTAATAAGCCCGGTTAGAGCTTTAAAAGAGGATATTATCAGGGGCGGCTCCGGTGGTTCAACAGGGCAATTTGCCATATCACGAGGCAAACATGGCATGCATATGACCGGAAGAGGACAGGAGAATTGCTTAATGGCAGTTGAAGAGGAGACCATGCTAGAAGACTGGGTATAGCGGCGAATGATTTCTGCAGGAGTTCTAATTACTCTGAGGAAATCGAATCTGTCAAGCATGTACTTTAAGTGAAGCAGGCTAGGGTCTTATAGCGGCCACTCTATTATCTAACCTAATCTAAATTTTGGTATGGACTGTCAAGCCTCTATAATATTATTTTTTATAGTTATTAGTTTGGTTCCCCTTTATATCCCCCTCAACAGGTGAGTTTCGAAAGATACCTGTCTGGTTTTGAGCTCTCATTGGCCATTATGTTATTAAGTTAAAAGAAGCAGAAGATCTGTCTTACCGCGGGTTGGTTTTTGTTTCCAATCTTGAAAGTATCGATATAAGACCAACAAGTCGTCGCTGAGCATTCTTTGAATTTTCGCACTGGTCAAATAACTCGAATTTATAAATTTACGGCAGGCTTTTGTCAAAACATTAAATATTTTGTTATTAGTTGAACAGAAGAGGGGCAAGAACTGATTCCTGAGGTAGGCCATTATTCAATTTTTAGTATACTTGCTGCTTATTTCGTTGTCGACTAACACCAACAACATCCTGTTACTGACGATCAGATAAGCTTCAGTTTTACAACATGTTAGCCGCACTACATTCAGCATTTAGTAGTTAGTAGTATTTTCCAGATGTTAGCTGTAATAGGTATCCGTTAGATTAAAAAATGCTACAGAAGTGTTTAATGAATTTTGGAAAGTTATTTACTAGAAAACTTGATCCAAGCAACATCTCTTCGGCCTAAATTATAATATTTTATTGTGATCATGATGTTAAATTTTGCATTAGCCATTCTTTTGCATAGAGATCTCTTGAGAATATTTGTAGTACACACACACACACACACACAATAAGGTAAACTTCATTATGCATATAAATGTGATCGAATCTGAGTTTCACCAGCTCTGAATGGAAATTTTCTCCTCCATTTGCTTTCGTTATCAAATCCGTGCAAGTGTACTAAAGGGTATTCGCTGATGATTCGGCAAATTAACATATATAAAAATAAAAAAATTAAAAAAAAAGAAACAATTTGATAATAAGTTTTGGAGCTATTATAAATTTTTCCATTTTTCAGGATTACTCTAGTTTTTAAACTGTATAGGAAGCCTGGTGAACTGCAAGATGCCAATGAAGAAATGTAACATCCAAAGTCTATCGTTTTACCAGAATTCGTCAGAGTTCCTCAGTGTATTTGGATATGGACATGTATATAATAATTTCAAGTAATATTAGTATTATGTTTTCCTAAAAAAATATGTAAATAAAATCATAAATATCTCAAATTGGTTTATAATAAAATGTTTTTGTCAATAAAGATAAATCTGCAATTTACTCAACGACAAACTTTTTTTCAAGCAAAATAGATACTACGCTTTGCCTTGTTTGGAAAGAAGTTTTTCTTAGTGGCTTTTTACATTCTAAAATCTTCGAGTAATTCAAAGGAATTAAATGTGATGGTAATAAGGTAAGTTAGATTATTATGTCGCCTGTTTGCATTTTTATAGAAAATTATAAGTTACTCAATTCATAGAATACGATTTAAATGTTTGTAATCCATATTATTCAACATAGGTGGGTACCTATGTACAATCAAGGAATCCAGCTAAGATTCATTTGATTTTGTGTTTCAAATGTTTCAAATTTAAATCAAGTTTCTCAGATTTTTTTTATGAATTGAATAACTGAATACGCGCCATGAAATTCTTATAGCCTGGCCATTTGTAATTGTAAAACTCTATATTATTCTTTAGAAAAACTATTTACAGAAACCATAATCATACTTATATCGAACTTTAATTTACTAATAACATTTAAGTAATGATCTGAAATTCATGATTAATTCCAAAACAGCTCATTAAACATTGGACCATAACAACAACAATAATAATGTTTCTAAAAAAAAAACGTTTTTTTCTTTTCAATATCGCACTCAGACACAACCGGATCCACAAAACAAATTTCTGAGACATAAATCTGTAACAGCACCTTGTCGAATATTTCAGAAAATCTGCAGACAAAAAATCAAAATAATTTATTACAAAAATTCATTTTATCGAACAGACATCTATACCGTAAAAACATTTGGAACAGGTTGACGCGATTTCAAAACACAGCTTTTATCGAAAATACCATCAAAAATTCACTTTAATCTGGAAATGGAGAGAATCTGAGTTTATGGAAGGGAAACCTACAACTTTAGACCTTTCACAGGCCATAATTTAAGGCATTAAAAATTTTTTTACGTAATAACCTAAGCTGAAAACCGCAGCGCCTCAGTCCGACCGTTTGAGAGAAAATGTTTTGATGATCGTGAAAGGTGCGCGCGCATACTGATTGCCATCCAACTATTGAGGAGCTATTATTTTTTTACATGTAGACATATGTATTTACCGGATCTGCTCAAGCTGATATCAAATGAAACATATACTCTATGCAAGTGTAAATGGTTATAAAAAGTTGATCCAATGTAATCGTAGTCAATAAATCTTTTGATTAGCTGTTATGAGCCATCAAACCGTTACAAATATAGGTATGCAATTGCAGGCTATACTAGAACATAGTTAAATTCCCGAATATCTCAATTAGTTGACTTCTTAGAATCATTAAGGTGAAATAAAAGCTCTAAATTTCCGTATTACCGTTGATAGGTTACCAAAATATTTTAGTACCGTGTGTAGGTTATATATGCGCACACACACACACATCTGTACATCTGCTCACTTTTTAGTGTTAATTAAAAAAATCGAAAAAAAAGGTATATTTTGTAAGGTGTTTTCAGTCTAAGATTCTGTTGAGTATTATAGTCGAACGGAAACATGGAAAACAAAAAAACCAAACAGACAGAAAACTCTCGGATTGAGTTGATTAAACGCATCACTCCGGCAGTCAAAAATTTTAATCAACCTGCGACCGAGCCCACTAAAACGATCATAAAAAAGTGCTCAGATCGCTGATACCCAGCTCCAGTACTAAAACGATAAAAAACGAGAATAAAAGCAATATTACCTTGGGGTTGTGCCAAAACCCATCAGGTGGGTAAATTAAACCAAAAGGAATAATAAAATCACATAAAATAAGAGCAAGCACATAAATTTGAATACATACTCGCGCGTAGGTGGATTAGAGAAGAAAAAAAAAAATTAGAGATACAACGGTCTTTTATTTGGGAATGGGGAGCATTCTTCTGCGCAAGCGTAAGTGATTTACAGGTATAAATAATAACCTAACGCTAGAGTTCTTTAAAATGTTTTTAGGAAGTTTTTTGGTAGTTTTGTAGTTTCTTTTTTTTTTCATTTTGAAAATAAAAAATTTGGCGACAGAAAGACTAGTTGATGGGTGGACAGGAAACGGTAGGTAATATTCAGGTAAAATATAGAGTGAGATTGGAGAATGGAAGAAGAAAAAAAGTTAATTCTTGTACGAGGTGTTATTCTTCTGAACAGTTTTTGTTTTTTTTATTAGGTTGCTCATAAACATTCAGCAAAGATTTCACTCAAGATATAAAATGGGCAACATTATAGCTATGGGGAACTTATTGTGAATGGCTGAAGGTATTTTATAGGAATAGAATTCAGTAAGGCTATAGAACAATGGGAGATCTGATAAAAATTAATGTCAAAGTACCTTTAATAACACAAACTTTGTTTGTAAATGTAGCCATAAAATATTAACCGGAAACAGTGTACTTCTCGGGCATTTGGTATATTATTGGTCACCAAATGATTCAGCCGAAAATTCAGTTGAAAAAACAATTTTGATACTTTAATATTAAGCGAACTTGTCGATATCATGTCAACCACTGAACTATATATGATAGTCCGACTCAAATATATTTTTCAAATATTGATGTTCGTCGAGATGTTAATATTGTTGAGATGTTTCTAAGCTCGTAAGTTTTTAAGACTTCTTGAGTCCTATTTGACATGAATACATGTAGCAACACATATTATTGTTGAGCATGTTAAAGATACTTGGAAGTCAGAGATACTTGGAAATGAGGGCACATAAAAGAGTCTTCCCGATATGATTAGGGGGAAGTAAACCTGTAGGAAAATCGAAACATAATTAAAGAACCTCTCATGTGCTCTAGAGAAAGAGAGATTGGGAATACACATTCAGAAGAATGAGTGTTCAAGTAAATAACCTCATGTTGGAAATGTAAAGAGAAATATAAAAAGAGAGTAATGAAATGAAGTGAAAGTTAAGTATTCAATCGTAGATTGATTAGGTGCTATGGGAATAATGCTACCATAACTTAGACCACCGAATGGATCCATTGTATCCCTCATACATTTACAAGTACGATCCTCTTTTATTTAGTACGTCTTAGAGCCACGTTGCTTGCCTAAGAAATTTCAGGATGCTATCGAGCTCTGATCTCGGCAGTTATTTATCTATAAAAGGATGTAGTTCCCTAGTAAATCTATTCTGTTTGGACGTCAAAGCAGAGCTTTTGGAAAGCACATGGAGTACTAATGCGATTTCCTTGGAAGACGTGCAGCTTCAATGGAAATCATTTACGGTGAGACCTCAGCCTTGTAACATGGTTTCCTATGGCCCAGTATCTCGATTTAATTCTAATATGGTCTATAGTATCCCTTTTATTACTGTTGAAGAGTATCTTAATTCTCTTTCTGTCCAAAAATTGGTCACATTTGCCTTGTCACGTCACAAGTGACTCTATATTTCCACCTGCGAAGAGCACATTTTGTCGACTTACTGCAAAAATTAGATAACATTTTCTGTATTTTTGAGTCAAGTGCGCATCTCTCGCCTCTGTGCCTGAAATATATCCTATTTAGCCAAAACAAGATAACTGTTCTACGCATATGAAGAGTAGGCTAGCATGTCTCAAAAATAGACTAAGTCCATAATTGGGACATATTTCTGAAAATTTGATTCTAAATATTTTTAAAACTAGAAAAATTTAGTTTTCTTGTTTTTGCAATAAGCCAACGATAGAGATCGTAGACATCACGGATGAAGTTCACATTTACAGTATTGATCGAGACTTACATATAATCGACTGCAATGGAGGTGTCCGCATATGTGATGGGCATTTACGCGTAGATTTGAGTTGTCTGCTTTTTTGAGTAGACAACGTGCAAAAAACGCGTATATTCATAGGCAATATAGACAATAAGTAGACAACGGATACATCTCGTGTTTAGTATGTTTTACTATTTGTGAAAGAGGTCTGTGCATTTCAAAATGCCTGCCGGAAAATCTAAAAATAGTTCTTTTAACTATGAACTAGGCCTTGCTGTGGAAAATCTTAATAAAAAAATATGTTGCAATTTGCGTTATGTGCAATATAAAGATGTCAAATACTACTTCTTCTCGTTTAAGGGCACATAGGTATTAATTCTTCTCACTGACAAAAGCTCTGATATATTTAATCCGAAATCATTGCACTTCCACTTGCTTTTAGGAATGTGTGTAAGTTAGCAATAAGTAGCAATTATTCCGGATCTGGTACGATTGCATTTATCATAAAAAACTATGCCAATGAAGTCCGAAAGCCATGTTAGGCTTAGTGATCAATAAATGGACAATATTAAAAACTTTCTTTTTATGCATCTTAATTCAAAGAAATCGAAGACAGGGATGCGTACAGAATTCAAGAGGATTTTTTAAGGATTTGGTATGATAAGTTACAAGATGAATCCTTTAGTATTTTAGAACATTGCAGAAATTAAGCACCCACAATTATAATTCTCCTGGTTTCCGAAAGAAACGCAAAACGGCGATAGTATAATTAACTAAAAATTTAAGGATCGTCTTCTGCCATTTTGAGTCAAAGGGCTCATAAACTTACCTGCTTCAACAGCTTAAATTGACACAAAAGCTTCAAATTGGGCACATGTGCATTCTCCTATTCAAAATAGATTAACTTTTGAGCGTTCCAAAAATTTTTGCGGAAGTAGATCTCTTCTCAGAGTTTAGGCTTATTCATATTTTGTTGTGTAAAGATGACTAATGTACATCTGAAAGCACAGCAGAAGTGTCAATATTTTTCGAAAAGCTCTCTTACCATAGCCAAAGGAAGCACCGCGGAAGCACATCTCTTCTCTGAGTTTAGGCTTATTAATAACCTATTTGTTTTTTGTTGTAAAAAGATGACTCATGCTTCTGAAAGCGCAGCAGAAATTTCATTCTTTAGTAGTAATCCAGTCAGTAGGGGTTTTGCCCTACAAAAGGTGGGGTAGTTGTGATTTTTATAAACATATGTTATTTAATTCCGTACCCCGATGAAAAATCCAAGTTGTCACCCTTGGTGGGGAGGGGGGGTCCGCGCGGTCCGCTATCTTTGATTAAAGGTACGAAAAAATGGTTTTTTCAAAATAATTCCGCAACGATTGTGAACTCTATTCAAGAAAGGATAGCAGTTAAAAGTTCTAGCAGCTCCTGATGTGTGTTCCTGTCCTGATGTTAAACAATATGTTTGATAAGTGCGTGGAGAAATAACCTTGATATGTGACACACCAAGTTGGGCAATATGTTCGCCATGTATGGGCTGCTTTAGCTGTTATCTTTACTTCAATAGAGCTCACTCAAGAATGATGAATGCTAGCAAACATCATCCTACCACGGTACAATCTGCTGTCAAATACGTAGCCCCGCCCCTAAAAATTAAACCAACTTGATTTTTGTGCAAACGCTGAGATACTGCATGTCACACCATCAAACAGGCACACTGTTGGTCAAATCTGGGTGACAACATCTTTGTCCTATTCGAGTTGACCAACATGAGTGACCTTCTATGAACCCCTTGAGTGTGGAGAAAACTTGCCTGCTTCTAGAATTGCTAGATTATCTGTTTAAGTAATAACTTCAATTGCTTTGGTATTGGTATTGGGTACCTAATAAGTATATGGTTCTATTGCCGTATTTGAGTGACAAACGCATTACATCAAATTTAAAAAAAACTACCAAGAAGATCCAGGTGATGGGGTTTCTAGCAGGTTAACATAATGGGCCGATTTGGTAACCGTGCTTGGGATCTGTCATTCCTTCCTTAAAAAAAAAAAGATCCATATTATCTTATTTTGCATATTGAATAACTGAGCTATTTTTCTCCCCACTAAGATTCTGAGACAAGCATAGGAATTTTTCAAAAATTACCGATTAAGTGCATGTCTCATTTTAATGCGAAGCCAATGCTCGCCACTTTATCTGGGAAAGCTCGGACATAAATCAAAGCAGGGGCCCCATATAGGTTTCATACCAGTATGGATTTAGGGGACTCCAAAGGGTGGTAGGCTAGAAAATTGCATATAACGGTATGGTTGCTTAGAGCATCGACACTTTTGAGAAGGCGGGGAAAACACTAAAGTTTGCGGTGGTTTTTAGGTGCGTTTGAGCCTGGCAAGAAGCCGGTCCTCTGCATGTCAAACAGTCATTCGTCGTATTTCGAAAAGATTATTTACTAAGATCAGAAAGACTAACTTGGGCAGAATTGGTAAAATTTATTTGAAACGCAGAGAAACTATAAGAGTTTTTTTTTTTTTGCAATAGCGTAAACTTGTAAAGGAAACTCTATGGATTTTTCTTACTAGTATTGTTGTCCGGACCACTGAAAAGTGAAACTTTGGCAAAGTTGATTGCTTCAACTAAGATTCCACACGGATTTGAGGGAAGAGGTCTGCTATATACTGATATAGATATAGAAGAGGGCTTAGATCTGAATGGTAAACTAATATTGCGGTTTTATACTGGAATGACTTTGTCATTGCTCCCAAGATAAACTTGAGGTCTATATAAAAAAAAAACATAAGTGAGCTGTAATAGTGATTGAATTTGTTTCTGCGTTTTTCAGTGTCCGGCGAACAGCGAGCCCAGAGTATGGGCTTAAGATCTGTGGCATTCTACGCTTAAGCTTCGAAGTTCTATATTAGGCAATAATTCGTAAGGGAAAAAGATTCTCGGCTAGAATCGATGAATTCGTTCTACTCCATTAAAAGTCGTTTCAAGGAATACTATTGAAGAAATCAAATTCTGAAGAAAAAAATAAATTATAAACCATCTCGAATTATGACCAGGATTTGCTTAGTTCAACTTTTATGCCAAGTATATGTAGGTAGATGTAGTTTTCATGAAGGCAATTACTTTTATTCCTGTTTGTATTTAATCATCCTTTTAGATCTTTGCGATAAGAGTTTGGAACGTAATTCCTTGTGCTCTGGCTAGAAGATTTTTTTTTCTCATTTATTATCAATTTCCATATAGTGAAAAATTTTCCCTAGAAAACATGAAAAAAAGGCACAACATTTTTTAATTGCTTAAAACTTCCTTTTCCTGATTGGTTCACTTGTTTCACGTTTCTTGCTCAATTAACGCCGCATTTTATTAGCTTTTGTGCTTGGAATCCACGTGAATATCTGAATTAGCCGCATCTAATTGCCCTCTCAGTTCAGTCAGTACTCGTGTAACTCATGCCCGACTCGACAACGAAAAATCTTAACAATAGCAAGGCAAGTATGGGAGCAGACAGACGGGTTCTACTTACAGCGAAACTCAATTACTTAATATAATGTGCAGGCTCGCGCATACACTGACAACTGTTGCGCCATTCGGATAAAACGCACATATTTAGATTGAGATGAATTAATTAAAGCGTATCAATGGCTCCGCTCCGGTCCGGTCGTGTCTCTAAACAGAGTCGCATCACAGTCACAACGACCAGTGACAATGTGCTTGCAGTGTGCAGATATTGGGGCCTTTTACGATGGGGCAGTGGAGGAGCCTGCAGCGCCAGCCAGCTAAAACCCATACCTAGAGAGCGTCCGTATACGAGGCGATGGAACTTTTGTGCATGTTTGTATCTAATTTACGATTAAATTAAATCTCAAAATAAAAGTGAAGTTGGTTGCATGTTGCACACTTGTTTGGCTAATGCACTGATTCCTCAACATGCGATGCATTTCACACGGCAGATTAATGCATATGTGTTAGCCTTACCTGGTGCTCTGTGTGCCTAGTGCGCTCAGGTATAGTATGTAGAACTGCGCCCGCTGGAGGAGCTACTTGACTTCATTTTCATTTTGCTTTCATCTAGACTTGGATGGATCTGTTCGGCATATAGGTGCTTACCTTACCTACGATGTGATGCTACCAACACAAGGACTTTAATGAGAGGCTGCTCTGGACTTTTGCTTCTGAATTGAAGTGTGTGATGCTGCGGCGGCTTAGGTGCTGGGCTCCTACAGTTCGAATGCACTTGTTCCTGCCAGATGCAAGTCCATTCAAAAATTGCCAACAACGCCTTGAGCTATTGCCGGCCATGAGATTTGCAGCATCAGCATTCGCATCGATTTCAACGTTGGCTCATCTTGCAGCACTGCACTCTCCACTGGACGACGAGCATTCTTGATTCTTCTATCGAGCAGGAGACCTAATGATGCCTCCGGGCTAAATTAACTTACGTTCGAGATTTATTTTCATTTTTTTTTTATTTTATTTATTTTTTTTTTATATTAAATCGATTAAATGTCAGGTTGGCTTGTTCTGGTCTTTTTTCATATTTTCAGTTGCTGTCATTGCGTTTTATGGCAACTTGCTCAGAGTAAAGTTGTTGGCATTTCTTGGCACTGCTGCTTTAGTAGTAAACTGTTCGACTGAAGGAGCTCAATTATATCCCTGTTCTGTTGTTTCATGCGACTTACCTTGAGCGGTTATGCACTCAGTTGTCAACCTCAAGTCAAGTGTTGTAATAATATATGTACTTATTAAGAGATGACGAAAAAGATTGCATACAACTTCCGTTCGTCGTCATAGGAAAAACTTGCTTCGAGCGTTAAGTATGAAGGTAGGTATATAAAACTTGTTGAAATCGTTTCCCCTTTCTAGGAACGCTCTTAAAATATTGAATCGAGCAAATAAACCTGATTGTAAGAAAATAAGGAGTGAAGGAAGCATAACCACACATTGTTCAAAGATTTGACTAATTCGGCATTGAGATAAGGTTTAAATAAACTATCTTGCCGTGTTTAGTTAGATGTTTTTGAGTAACCGTTCGATTCAGTAGTATCGCCGAAGTATTCAAGACGTGCGTTGATAGAATGTGTGTCTTCATTGTCTGCTACATCCCCAATGTCAATTTCAAATTCATAAGACTAGGATGATTGGGGGAAAGGACGAATTCAGAGCAGGAAAAGGAGGACTTACCAGTAATTGTAGTAAAATATCAAAGACAGATAGGAAGTATTTTTTTTTTAAATCGGGCCGTGACGCAATCTTGTGTGAATGCCCGATGTATGATGAAATTAGGGATTTGGGTGGTATAGGAATAGAACAAGTGAGTGGAGGGTATTGAAACTTAGGCAAGTGCCGCACCAGGTCACTCATATGCTGATGTAGTTCTAATTATCAGCAGCACTAATATCTTAATGAAGAATGCTTCATTGTAAAAGGTAGGTAGTGATGTACTGATATGATACTGATCTGCTGCTAATCATCAATTTGTATGTTGCTGAGTATCACTGACATCAGTCGGGTTAGTTTAAAATATTAAAATTTAGTGAACGAAATTTAGTTTTAAAATTAGTGTAAAGTGATGAAAAACGAAGGTGACTGTGGCAATCAAAGTGTGCAGACTACTGCAAAAGGGATAAATTGGAAAAAGCTTGCAGAAAAATTATAAAATTAAATTACACTCCGTGCTGAAGAGTATTAGGGTTTCAGCTAATACGAATTAATTTTTTTTTTATATTATTATTTTTGAGCTTCAAATTCGAGATTTACAATCAACATTAGCATGTCTTTTTTCCTCCATAAACGGAATATAATTCACTTTCCAGGAGGCGTTGGGATTCCCGGATTTTATCACTTATAATGAATGATAATTAGTTTTTTTTAGATGTAAATGCCACCAAAAAATCTCGACTATATTAATATGTGTATATAAATATATAATCTCCAAAACACCCAATATTTGCGTTTATTTTGCTATTTTTTCTCTCATTTTTTAATAATAAAAGCAGAAAAAGCGTTTCCTCTTCGCTGAACTGCATCTTAAGTGCTAGCGATTTTGACATAAAAATCAGATCACTTTAAGTGGATAAGCATTACTTACTGATGTGATGTCCTCGCAATACATAAGCTACTTATCATTTTAAAACTTCACCATTAGCATATCAATAGTCTGATGTGGTACTTGTCTTAGGGAGCAACATCAGTGAATGGAAGTGAGGTTATTAAATGGAGAATGATCAGGTATCATAAACAGGAGGTGCCTGGCTGGCATACCCTCTGAGCAGATAACTAGACGAAGATTTAAGTGACAGGGTCATCAGCCCGGATTTGAATGAAATCCAACTGAAGCACCGTTTTTACGATACCTGATTAGAGATTTTTTGGTTCCACAGGGTTGGGTGCTCATGGAATTTGTTCTATACCGACATCGGTGAGGCCCTCAGGCAGTAACGATGTGACTGTAGTAACTGTCCAAATATGGGTAGAGTGTAATACACTTGTCAGTGTGGGATGATTCAACAAGGATTGCTGAAAGTAAAAGATCGTTGGCATCTTCCAACAGGTCTATGTTAGTAGCTCGGTGTGGAGTTGCACTTAAGCAAATGGGTGCGGGGACCCAAAGGATGGTAGAGATGTTAGACATGTTTCGCTCTACCATTAGAGAGAATGCCAAGCATACACTTGGCGTAGACTGATACTTCATAAACACAAATAATTCTGAAAGGCGATGATTGACATCACAAAACCAATCCGAGGGTGGAGAATACCGTGGGATTAAGCCATACTTGGCAGATGCTCACGTTAAACCCCCATCGAATATCATTTTATGCTTTATTTTAATTTGAATTCAATATAATTCATTTAAATTGATCCTTTTATTCAAATTTGTCCACAAGATCTTAATTTTATTTAATACCTGTATATGTATAAAGCTTAATTAGAAAAAAGAAAAATAATAATAAGATAAATATAAGTATGAATCCAAAATTTTCTTCCCTAGTCATATATTTAATATTAACATTATTAATAAAAATAAAATAAAATAATTATTACGAATCAAAATTAATGAAGTGGAGTAAAGATCAGAAACAAGGAAACTAGTGATAAAAAAATTATTACAAAGTAAAGATAAAAGTGAAAATTATTCAGAAATTGTGAAACTAAGATATTTTTTTGAATGTGCTAATATTACATGCACTTTGCTGGTCTGGTAGTACATTAATAGTGCCATAGTTTTCTAAAAACGGAGAATTAACAGATCTATGCGTCAATTGGATTGTAAAAATTGCATCCGATCAATATTAAGTAATCCTGCTGCTGCGAATGGATTAGTCTATAAAGTAATATTAGAGCTCTGATTTTTCCTATTGAAATGTCTAATGTGCACCTCAAAACGACTAACCTAATAGTCGTTATATAATAAAAACGATTGAGTTGATATATAAAATGCAAAAATTAATTGAAGACCATATTCATTTTTGGAGCACACACAGAGTCTAAACGAGTGTAAATTAGAAAACTATAAGTGAAATACGAGAGTTGTAGACTCTTTATGAGCTTCATTCTGGTATTCTAGTGTAGTAGATTAGTAGCAATAACAACCTAACCTACTCTAGTGTGTTCATACTTGGAAACTAATATAGTAACAGCACTTAAGATTTTGGTTCATTATTATTTCTAAGTGATAAGGTGAGGGGTCAGTATATGATAAAGGAAATCCATCAAAGAAGACTGATGGCAGCTGAGAAGCATTACAAGCCTAGATTATTCAGAATGGATTCCTGTGATTTGACTGGGTTTAGCGAAGTTTCGTTACCCTAAGACTAGTTATAGTTAGAAATATGTCGTTGATCCAGGTTGATATATTTCATACAAATTTGGAGAGATAACGGTGTCCCAAATTCTGCTGTTTAAATATATTTAAAGACCACCTCCATGAAAATGAGCTTTTAGATGGTATACCTATATTGCACTTGGTCATTTATGTAAAAACTGACAAGCAGACGGCCGAGAATTGAGCCATGTGGAACTCATTGCATAATAACAAACGGTAGAAGAAAATGCATTATATATCTTAATCCTTTCCTTATGCTCATGAAGCAAGCAACCGATTAATTGACAAGCAGATCGTGTTAATCCAAAATCAATTCGTAGCTTAGAGAGTAATTTTTTATGATCAACATTGTCAAAGGCCTTTACAAAGTTTAAGTGTATTAGAATGGGACAATAAATCCATCATTGACTAAAGCCGCGCGTATATCAGCTGTAACTTAGGGTAGCGAACTCTAGTGCTACCGGTAAGAAAAACAGTATGCTAATTAGTCGGAATTCAGAAGTAGTTATTTCTGATGATGGTTTTTTGTGATAGGAAGACCTGCCGTAGTTTTTCACGCACTGAAAAGAAAAGAACTTTTGAGACATGTATTTAAGGTCTGTGGAATAACTTTGTGAATATATGGAAATATTAACTTTATCATTCATATAGGGATTGTTACCTGCAATCTGGCAACAAAAATGACTAAAGGACTATATAGGTAACTTTCGTTACTTTCTGAAAAGGTAGGAATAGCATTGGGCGGAACCAGATTGGGCGCGAATTGCCCATTAATTTGGTCCAGACTAAAACCATAGTTTTAATTATGTTTAAATTGTAGACAAAAATTCCTAAGATTATTTCACAGAACCGAAGGATTAAAGTTAGGATTAGTTTAATTTGTTTAGTTTGATGATCCTATATGCATAGGTTGCGGAGAGGAATCCGAAACGGTAACTCACTGTTTTTTTGTCACTGTACGGCACTCTCAGGAAAGCGCCACAAAATCCTTGGCTCACACCTCCTGGGCTCTATTTCATAAAATTATTAGTCTAATAATTATTAACAAATTTACCAATATTTTCCAAATTATTATTCCAATTCAGTTTCATAAATATTTTTCGCACAGTAATATGTTATTACTCCATCACAAATAAGTATTAATGGAAAATTAATAATGCAACAAGATTTTGTTTCATAGTAGCTCTTTTACTAATAATGATTAGCGCTGCACTAATAACAAATTTTTTATTAATCCAATTACGTGGGTAAAATTAGGATAATAATGAAACTAAGTTCAGTTAGATGAGATGAGTGTAACTGTGACATTTTCACAATAATTTTTGTTTATTCTCAATTGTTTGAAAGTATTTTCAGGAAATGCTGACGAGTTTAACGATGATGAACTTATTAGGATACGTCGACGTCGGGTTTTCAAGCAGAGGATTAAATATGAACTAACTACAAGCTACGAATTTAATAACAAAATTCCGTATTGGTAGTGACATTTTTGAATATTTGTTGCAACGAATTAGGACCCAATCTTGAAACTCCAACAAATCGAAGTTGAATTCTATCATTAAAGCAAAGGCTTACTAACAGTCCTTCACTGGTTAGGGCACGGAGGCCACAGTATCAAGGAATAGAAAATATGCACGATAATAACAAAAGCCACTGTATCCCATGTAATCACGGATGTGGTTAGCGCAATTAAAGACAAAAATTTTCTACTAGTAGTAAAAAGGATGAATGCTAACGATGATGCTGTTAGGAAATTTTATTTATTGAAGCACATGCTTGGCCTTATTTGCTATATTTATGCTACCATTATCGGCATTGATGCACCAAGGACGAATGAAGACCGTTTTGTGGACGCCACGGAAAAGATTCCATTAACAGTGTATTTGTTTGTAGACCATTCTACAGTTTTATTATTGTAATGCTAAATAGCCAGGTAAAGTACATGATTCTCGTGTATACTATAGTATAGGAAAATGGAAAATGACTGCCGCCCATACTCAGGGTCAATACGTTTAGGTGATTCGAGGTACCCGCTTAAGGATTGGTTGATTACCTCTAAAAATAGTGATCTAGAAGATCCTGCTGCTCAAATTTTCAATAGGACATATAAACATACGTGATGTTTAATTGGAAATAGCACTGTTATTTTAATGGAAAAGTTTTCATGCTTTAATCACTTAAGGTTGCAGGCCATTTGCGCATGAAATATAAAAAAAAACCTGTGTTACACTTAGTACTTTGACTTGTTGCGCACATGATCTTTCTTTATAACTTCGACTGTGATTCACTTGTTTCTTTTGATATGAAAAGACCTGTATTTTCATTTCGTCCTTCACATGATTCCTTCGAAGTCCGTAAGAAGTTTTCTTGGATGTCCTACAATGATTCCGCCACTGGTAAACCAACAACATCCGATGCACAACTTTAGACATCGACTTCGCCTAATATGCATTTCTTTCCTCCTTACCTTAAAAATTTAATGCAAATGTTTAATTATCTGTTAACAGTTTTGCTATGCTTGCGAGATGGTGACTAATAATTATAATCGCAGCCGTAGATTTATTATTATTAGTCAGCAAGTCTACACTAATAATTTCAAGCTGTACCAATAATTCCTATTACAATCGCAAAGGAATTATTAGTACTCGGGAACATTTTTATAAAACACTATACCTATTAGTCCATTATTTATTGGAGCTAATAACTTGGAAATTATTAATATTAGACTAATAGTTTTATAAAGAAGGGCCCGGGACTAGCTGAATGAAGCCGGCAAAGAGGGCTAGAGGCTGAGCGATTGCTCATGGGTCCGGAGGGTGAACAATGGGTATTATTTGGGCCAATGTTCAGGGGACTCCCTTTTCATACTTTTACTACTCTTTCCAAATTTTATCTGAAGGTTCAAATAAATCTATTTCAAATGTGTTAATTTTCTCACAAGTGATTTGTCCTTCAATGTTATTTTAGTGTTAAATGCATCATTACAAGCTATAATTCGGGGTAAATATTGTTTATCTTATAAAACAAAACCTTAAGTTGATTTACATCAAAGTTGTATAGGTACATATATATATGCATCGCCTTTTCACACCTTCAACTTTGCACCTTACATTATTCTTCGTGCATTCCCAGTTTCTACTTTCTTTAAGAATTAGAGAAAAAAAAAGACAGAAAACCTGAAAATCTTATTGCTTCGTAAAATTTTATTACTTACTTTTCCTATCCAACACTTTTTTTTTCATCAGCTACTCACGAACACCTTTTACATTCCCCTAACGGTAAAGTCGCATTGAAGATTTTTGTGTTATTTCAGGTTTTTTCTCAAATTTCCAATTTTTACTGGACTTTGTTGCTAGAAACGTCGAAAATATAAAGGAGAAGAAAACGAAGAAAAAACATGACAAAATTGATGTCATCCAACCTGTCATAAGATGGAGTAGGTACAGCTAAGCCTCACCTCATCCAATTCCAATAGGCACTTGCAGATGACGGGTTACAAATTACTTAACATTCAGCGCGAGCATAGTTAGCGAGATGCAGCATAATATTTTCGGGGCTCCAATATAGGAGGATCTTCGGTAATATGTACAATGTTGGTCATGACCTACAAGAAGACCACCAAATGAGCTAGAGAGCTGAATACCCTAACCCTAGCCCACTGGTGTTTGTTTTCTTTATTGGATTGAAAAGAATTTCTATAGCTGTACACACATATTTTGAAGAAATCGTGAAAAAAATTGATGGAGGAGATGTTTTCATGGGGAGCTTCAAGTATCTCCCCAAGTACCTAAATCTTTAAGAAGATTTTAGAAAAATATTTGATTTTGTTTCTTGCTATTAAGTTTGTTTTTTTTTACATGTTTTATTCCTACTGTCACGAATACTTAATAATCGCGCTACTGATGAGGACTACTTCATTACGTGTGCTCCCGGAACATTTGCTTGCTTGAGCCTTTAAATTGGTTTTGTACAAGATTCCATTCTACAACTCCTCAGGGCTCTCAGGCAGGTCCCAATCTACTTCGTGAATGAAATTCCTGAAGTCCATAAAATCTTTAATTGATACCAGACTTGCTCACTTAAATGTGTCAGATGGGACTCGGCTTGTCTCAGTTTTATCTCTGCTATTCTCGCAGCGCAGCAGTATAGATGTATGTGTGTATGCATATATTAGTGTATCTCCCTTGACAAGTGGACTAAGCTGGAGTTGAGATCTGAGTAAATGACGGCGTAGAGTCATTTTTAACTGCACTGACTTGTTTTCAAGTGGCTAATGCTTGGGGCCATCCAGGTTGATCGGATGCGTCAGTGATATCTTTTGCAAATTGACGAGTGCGATTCGGTGTTAAGCGCTCAGCACTTTCAGAAAATCGCGCTTTACATATATCGAAACATTTAAAGGTTTTACGATCCTGTTTAGAAGGCGTCTTTTATTGAACTTTTATGAAGGTCAAAGTGTCTGTAGAGATGACTATCGCCTCGAGCACTTTGTAATGATTTCACGATGCGCGGCTACTCAGGATGATGTATAAAGATGTCAGTTGCGATGATACTGTAAACTGTCTTCCTGATGCAAGGAAATAACGGTTATAATCATAATAAGAAATATGGATATTATTCGAGTCTGTATTTTATAGACGTACCACCATTCGTATTGTAATTAGTTTATTGTTTTTTCCATATTAATAGACATCTCTATCTTCTATTCGCATTTAGGATCTTAATTTTTAAATATCTGATCACAATGCTAAGTGCCTTGAGCCCCCATTACAGGATCTTAGCTGACTTTAATTATTCGACGTGAAAGTTGTTTACGCAAACGAGTAACATTTTGTATCCGAAAAATATTATCTGGCCATCTTACAGCAGTACTTGATTTCGTACTTAAGTGAATTAGCAGACTTCGAGATCTATGAAAACTATCCGTTGGTGATAAACTTGATCAACAAAGATAAAATTTAACATATATACGAATTAGTCACAAGTCATGTGGCTGTTACTACTTCGAATTAAGATAGAATAATTCTATCAATAAGCATGTACATAACATATACAGGGTGGTTGGTTCCGCGTCTCGAATATTTCATGGAGTATCAGCCCTTATCCAGACAAGTAATAAATTGTATGAGAAGGGGGTCAAAAATGCTTCGCTTGGTCGCTAATGGGTCATTTATGTTTTAGGTGCTTCAATCATTTGATTCCCTGTATATTTTTCACTATATATAGGTACGCTGTACAAAAAATTACACTTTATTCGATAGAAAATTATTAATCTTCAACTGCCTCTCACCTTCCAATATAAAGCAGTGCAATCTTAAAACTAGCTAAAATTAATAAAAGTTTTCGAGGTTTAATTATTGCTTTAAAATTTTTTTTATTCTGGTGATAATATCCCAATAACGGGTCTTTCCATCCAATACTCATCAAAGACCCTTTGGCAGCTGTTTTCCATTGAAACAAATCTTCTATCGCCTTTACTCAAATATTCTCTGTGGTACTTCAAATATCCAATAGCCAAAAGCCACATTCATATCTACGAATTTTATAGATATCAGCACTTCCTGTTTTCTCTATAGACAACAACAGATATGACCTAGAGTGAAGCGAAGGTCAAACCACTAGCCATAAGGACTGTGCTCTTTTTAAATGTATCAAATTGAAGTATTCAGGAATTTCTACTTCTTTTATAAAAAGTGCAATGATAGATTTACTTCGCAGTAAGTTAATCGGAAAATGCAGAAGATCTACTGCAATTTTCCTTCAGAGGTCTTTAGGGAAATTGGTGAAGGGACGCCCCGCGCCAGCTAGATGTACACGCGCATGCTTTTAATTAGATCTGAAAATTGGTTTCGGATTTGCTTGTATCCAAATACCCGGATCTGAAAACTACCCTATTCCTGAAATTCAGATCCAAATTATCCGGATCTGAACTGTCTGGACCTGGATCTGTACTATCTGGATCTGGATCCAAACTATCCGAATCCAGACTAAGTAAAAGAGGTTGAAAATTTCATCCAGATTGCATTACTTCATTAGGTAAATATAAATTTCATGTTATTTCTCTTTTTCCAATGAAACAATGCAATCTGGAGGAAATTTTTAGCATTTTTTGCTTAGTCTAGATTCGGATCTGGATTAGGATCCGGATTATCTGGATACCCGGATTTGAGGAATCGAATCCTAATTATTCTGGATAATCCGGATAATCGGGATAGCAAATTATCCGGATATTTTCAGCACTACTTTCAATCTCAAATGTTACCATCCTATTCAAACAATCTGCGTTTAACTAGCAAACAAACAAACATCGCTTATTAGTAAAAAGACCGTAGGTATGTGAAAACTGGTAAGTTATTTTTTTTAAGTGTTTAAAAAACCCTTATTTGGCTCGTGGAAAATTAAAAGCTTTTCTGCTGCCGTCAGTATATGAAAAGTGGAAAGTTAGTGGTTTTAAGTGAAAAACGGAATCCACTATCTGGCATTCATGCTTTTGCAGAGTGCTATCCTGTTCTAATCTAGAACTAAACGGATGCGTGGTAAAATGATAATATTCCAGCTATCAATTATTTGATAAAACAAAAGAAATAAAATTTTTATTGCCAAAACTACTTAAAAGTTTTTAGTAAAAAGGTTACTACTAAGAAATTGAACGTAGGTTTAGTCAATAAATTTTCAATTCCAAAGCATCAAAGTTAAATTTTTGTTACTGAATTAAGTATTAACCCGTCAGTAGTGTCGCGACGCAAAGTTAGTAACTACGGTCGGTGTCACGGATCGAAAGTTTGCAAAATAAATAAAAAACGTTCCAAAATATATATTAAAAAAAGGGGCTTATTTTAATAAAAAATAATAAAAAAACATTATTATATAATATTTAAAAATTATTCAAATACAGTTCGTCGCCTGAATACTGTTTTGCCCCATATGCAAAAATGTATTTATGGCAATGCAGTTAAAGTTTAGACCATTGTTACAAAAAAAGAAACTGTTAGATGCAGTTTTTTTAATTTGTTTTCAGTCTATTTATTTCTTGAATTATTTTTGTTTCATTAGAAGAAAATTTCCGTTAAAATTTCATTAACTTGAACCTATGTTGTTAGTGGAGCAAAACTAGATTCCCAAACAATAATATTGCATGTATTACATGAGTCAAAACAATTTACAAATAAAGTTAAAAGAAATATTTTATTACTTCAACATCTTTATTTTTTCATTTTTTCTTTCGCAATGAATATAATTTTATGATCTTTTTTTTTACCGAGTAAAGTTCATATTTCTTGAAGTAGCGCGTTTTAATATTCTCCGGTACAAACGATACGCAAGAAAAGGAAATTTTTTTATTTATTCTATCACACAATCATTTGATTTAGGGCGGTAAAGTTTCAAGCCTTGGTTCAACTCATTAACAGGTCCCAAGCAATAGAATTTAGTGACTCGAAAAAATAATTAATGAAAACAGGAAATTGCAAACAGAATTTCACATTATCCTATTTTGATTTTATTTTTCAAGTCATTCAATTTTGTTGCCTTGCCGTCCTAAATAAAATAATTGTGTGATAAAAAAAATAAAAAAAAAAATCCAATTTTGATTTTCCTCTGTACCGGAGAATTCCGAAAAAGTTTACTTGAACAAATATTACTTCATTCAGTAAAAAAATAACAGAAGCAATATAAATTGCGCAATAACTCAATAACACTCCTTATTTGAGCATTAAAACTGTTTGATAATAATTTCCATTTGCATCTGGAAGATAAACCAAAAGAAACTTTATTTTTTTTGCCTTATCTTTAAATTTAGCTTGATTGATTTGAATCGGTACATTGTTTTGAAATAAGGATTGTTTCAGAAAAAAAACCGACCACCTATCTCCGCTTCTATTATTCATTGCCACTTAAACAAAATTAGAGACCGCTGGTAAGACTGCATTATAAAAAGGTGTGCACTCATAATTGCAAGACATTAAATGCAAAATGCAGTAAAAATGGAAGTATGCCAAGAAGAATGCCACAAATTAATTCTTTCTACCCGTATGGAAAATCCGAATACCATTCAAAATATTCTCAGTAAATTTCGAGAATCTTATAGTGTCCAGAGAAAGTCCGGGTCAGGAAGAAATGTTCAATAGACCAAAAAGTGGCCAAAGAAGTGGTTGGGAGATATGACTGATAAGGCTGGAACGTCATATGCTACGTTCCATCGAATTAAAAGAAGAGAAGGCCTACGAAGTTTCCTTTCTCAGAAAACACCAACCAGTTTCTAGGACAGGTTATGTGCCAAAAACGAGGGTTGACGGAGATCCTAAATTTAGGAATCGTCGGTGCACCAAATTTCCCGGTAAATACTTAATTTTTTAAACAATATGTACGTGTGGCTAGAAATCATCACTTTCTGTCACAACAGTCACAATCAACACGGATGTGTACGTAAAGGCTTGTCTTTAGAAGCGCTTTCTTTCATTCCTTAGAAAGCATGATGCATGAGCTTTGATTTAGCCGGATTTAACAACTTACCACTACCGCAGAAAAGCGAGAGATTTCTGCGATGCTCAATGCATACCCGTAGTACCCAAGGAAGCGAATCCTCCAAATTGTCCAAAACTAAGACCAAGCGACAAATATTGGTCTAATATTGACAGAAAAAACTACACAGAACCATTCAAGATTTTGGAAAAATTGAATTTGATTTACTCTACGTGGCAGTGTTCTTAGCCACATGGAGCAATCCAATTTTAAATAAAGTTTTCAATTTCCGCACGTGTATTGCAGCAATATTTAAAAAAAATACTTTAAAGTATTTCATGTATTTTATGCCCCATGTATACACAAATTTGAATTGGGGTAAACCAATACTAACTTTTGTAGCAAAATTGTGATATGGGGCAAACATGACATGATTTATCTCGATACATATATAACATAGAAACAAGTAAAAAAGCTAGAATTGGTCTAAGACCAATTCTTATGATACCCTAGATGAATGCCCGTATTAAATTTCGTATGGTCACCGATCTATTCAAGTTTGATTTTGAAGTTGTTTTTCCATATATTTCTAGAACGGTTTCTCGCACAGAAAAAATGATTATAACCAATTTTATTGGATTTCGTATTCTGCAGAAGTTTTTAGTACAATAAAAATGTCTTGGACTGATCGTTTTCAAAGTATACGTAAAAAACCTAAATTTTTATATGGCAACACCAAGAAGGAGTTGCCCTATTTAGTCCATTTTTGACATTTTATTTGCTAATATAGTAAAAACATCATGTACAAAATTTCAGCTCTCTACGTCGACGCGTTCTCAGGCAGTGTCCAAATATATAGCGGAAAACGAAAATTTTTATAAGCCAACCCCATGAAAGAGTTACCCGATTTGTCTCATTTTCGAACTTAATTTTACTTTTTTTTTAAAGTCCGTGTACAAAATTTCAGCTCTCTAAGTGTACGCGTTCTCGAGTTATCGTGCGCACAGACGGACGGACGGACGGACATGCAAAAATCAAAATAACTTTTAATATTATGAATGGGTGTCCAATCCATTTTGCTCTACCATCATTATTTCGAGGTGTTACAAACGGAATGACAAACTTAGTATACCCCTATAGATTTCATCTAGGGTATAAAAAAAGCTGATTAAAGCATTTAATTCAACTTCAGTAATAATCTCAAAAAGAGTACTTAATTCAAAATATCAAATTCAGGCGACGATTTGTATATTTTGATTATTTTTATTTCTAAATGAAATAAATTCAATGGCATCAAAATTATCGTCTAAATTCTTATACTCTACATCATCTGAAATATTTTAATTAAAAAATCATATTTCCTTCTGTCAACTTAGGTAATTATTTACTGAGCTCGTTTGTATCCTCTTCTATAATAAGAAAGAAAAATAAGGAGCCATATAGACTTAAGAATAGATTAGATTGTTAAGTGGTGACCAACCAATGATGAAAAATTATTACTCATGTACTCACCTAGCCGTCAGACAATAAACTGCTAGTAGTGTCCTCAAAGATAGGAACCTACTCGAAAATTCACGCGAAATTGTTGGTAGCATAAAAAGTTGCAATGCGTTTTTTAAAATGTCGATCTCACAGAGAGATACGTTACCAGTCTCGGGTTAAAGGTATCGGAATGTTATCCATTTTCTAATCATTACTTTTCTACCAGGTAAAAATTATTAATAATAACCGTTCTATGGGAAAAAATTAATATTTATTCTTTAATCATTTTCACTATCCTTTGAGTTCGTAGAGGGATACTTAAGAAATTCATCATAAAATGTTGTGTTCATATTTGAAGATGTGTAGTGGGTAACTTTTGATATGTTACTTAATTCTTGGAAACTCATTGAAATTTTCCCACCATATTATACTTGGGAAGCTCCACTTGATCTTATTTCTTAAAATCTATTCGAAAGTCTCAGAACAGCTTTTCAACTCCTCAGTGCAGGTAAAATATCTCTAGTAAATTAATTCTGACAATTAGATTTTTCCTCTCAATATCTTTAAGTGTTTTCTGGAAATACTGCAGACATAAGTCCTTGAATTGGATAATACTAGAGTGAATGATTGACAATCTGCCATTCATAGATAGTACTATCAACAGCCTTGTTAGTGGGATTTAATTAATAATATCTAGAAGAGCGTTGTCATACTTTATTAAGGTCCTTTTACGATTCCCGTTTTGGGTATATGTGTAGAAAATTGAAAATGTTGTTACCATCGTTGATACTGAAGATATAGGACCAAAATTTCTTAAACTGACATAAAAGATAAAAGCAGATTTTGTAGAAAGTCAAAACCAATAGTAATGACATCATTTCTCGCCATGCAGTTCTTGGTGAGACGTTCTATATTTTATTGTAGAACTTTATATGTTTGCGTTGAAGTTTCAAAGATCAAGTAAAAATTTAATGGCAACCAAATCAAATTTGTAGCCATAATTTTCTCTGAAATGATTCAAATAAATACCGACTCCTTTCAGATCAGGATGCTCCCAAATAAAGTTATCCTTCCTCATGTACCGAGAGAATAGTTTGGTGTCAGAACAAAATCAAATGACGTCCTGTAGTAAGTATAGAAATCAGTAAGAAGATAATTTTTTTTTGAATACCATAACTATATAGTTTATAAATTTTTTATAGTTTTCCTTTTATTGGCATATACAATAGTAGGAACGACTTAATGTTCATTTGGTTCATTTGATAGATGTACTGCATGGGAGTCGCAATACTCAATACTTCTTCTTTATGAGCAGTTTGCTTAATGATTCCAATTTCATTGTGTGGATACTCGCTAATTTTTCTTAATATTTATTGCATCAACTCAGGTGCCTCTGATCCAGAAATCTTACCACCAACATTGGTTTAATTACTTACTTGGAATGTCTTTAACGTGGCTAGAAAGATCCCGATAATCATCACTTAATGATTTCAAAATTTGGCATATGTTGAGAGCTTTTATCAATGATTGCTGGGTTTGTGCGACGGTTTTCCTCTCTAATGGTAGTTAGGTTGTTAAACTGTAGGATTCTGGAAGCACCATGTGTTCTATTATAGGCTATCATATATCCTGCAACTATATAAATGATCAGGCATTTTAAACAATGCTGTTATGAACCTGTATCCTGTATGCTTCAATTACGGTAGCTTTGTTTTTAGAGGGGATATATTTTCGATTGCAATTTTTTTACCCAAACCGATTTCCTGAGTAGGACTATGATCTGTATAGGGTATCGAATATTCTAGCTAATGTCAATAGCACTTTGCCTACGCGTTTTTATACGCGAGATTTCATTTTTATCTCGTACCCTGAATGCGAGACTATCACAACTCAAAAATTGTAATTGACGTTTAAAAATTTCAAATCACTTTATAAATTCAAATTGTTCAGTACTGGTGTAGATGTTTCTTTAGTTAGTATCCTGTAAAAGTCTTCCAATTTAGGACGGCCATATGGAAGGAGGTGATAGATCTCAGTAAGAAACGGAAACAAATGTAGGGATGGGGAGTCTATCTTCACCCACCTAGGAGCTATAGGGGTCTAAGTTTTTTGCCTCAACATATTTCCCTATATCTCCTAGATTTTTTAAAATAGCGGAACGAATCTTTTACTAGTGAATGTGTAACCAAAGGTCCATTAAGTAGGTGTAAAATGTTCTTTCCTACTGTTAATGTCTTCGGAGTTATAGGTCCTCGAAATACAAATTTTTAGTAAAATTTGTTTTTTTAAAATTCAAACGCAATTATCTCAGCATTATACCCTATTAGTTTTTATTTTCTTCAGCTCAGAAGAAAGCCCAATCAATGCTCCACAAGTCAGTCTTCACAGCACCGAGAAATATTTGAATTTAAAATTTTCAGCTAAAAAAAGTGAAATCTTTTTCTCTGAAATAATTACAGCAAGTGTATTCTAAAAAAAAAAAAAAAATGAAAATCTGGTGACTGTACCGCAACTGCACTAAACTATCTACATGATGATGATAAGTCATATCCTCAAATTTAAAGGAAGCCATAAATCAATTTCAGTTTTTGGACTAATTGCAGGTAATCTAAAGGATTGTTTTAAAACGTACGTGCATTACGTGAAAATATTTCGGTTTGAAAATTTACATTTTCATATCATAATTTTTATACGTCTATGTCTTTTTTTCTAAGCTGATTTTTATCCATAAATTTTACTATCCTCTATGATTTGTGGTTAAAAATACCACTCACTGTAAGGACATTTTCATGCTTACGATATAAATTGCAGTTTTACTAAACAAAAGTTTGAAACAAGGACATATGAAAGAGATGCAATATTCAGTCGAAATATCAACTGAAGTTCAGTTAAAAATGAGAATTGAAGAAGCTGGCCTAAAAGTTAGAGGGAAATTAAGGACGACAGATCTTAAAAGTTCTATCAAACGCAGTTGTTTGCTATGCATTCAAAATAATGGCGAAAATTTTGAAAATATCTTGAATAATTAGCGTCAGTTTCAGTTAGTTTTAGATATATTTTTGTAAGGGGTTTTCCAATAAGAGGTGTTATTTTGATATTCAAAGAAAAGTGCCATTTTTTGAGATAAATGATCGGATCTTTATTTCATTATAAAGAGGAAGGTATGCCGTTAAAATTGGAAAACAACATCTGCCAAATGACTACCACGACCACGCCTACAGGACCATATCCTTTTCATGAAATTTTCCATAACCAAATCGCAAAGTGGCTGCCCTATGTCCTCGATAGCCTCACGAATTCCATCTTTGAGGTCTTGAATTGACTCTGTGCTGTTGGCGTAGACCTTCTCTTTCACGTGGACCCAAAGGAAGAAGTCGCAAGGTGTTAAGTCACAAGATCTCGGTGACCAACTGTGATCACCTCTTCGAGAGATAACACGGTCCGGAAACTTTTCCCGTAGAAGATCAATGGCTTCGTTGTTTGTATGGCACGTAGCGCCGTCTTGTTGAAAGTAAACGTTGTCCAGATCAATACCATCCAATTCCGGCCATAAAAAATCATTAATCATCTGTCGATAGCGCAATCCATTCACCGTAACTGTTGCTCCAGCCTCATTTTCGAAAAAGTAAGGTCCAATGACCCCGCGGGACCATAGATCGCACCAAACAGTCACACGTTGAGGATAGAGAGGCTTTTCAACAATAACTCTTGGGTTTTCCGAGCCCCAGATATGACAATTTTGCTTGTTGACGAAGCCATCGAGGTGGAAATGGGCCCCATCACTCAAGATGAGTTTTCGATGGAATTCCGGATCATTTTCATGCATTTCAAGGACCCAATCAGTAAAGACTCGACGTTGTTGATGATCGGCCGGCTTGAGTTCTTGTGTTAACTGAATTTTATAAGCCTTAAGACCCAAATCTTTATGCAAAATACGGTGTAATGACGTTTTTGGAATGCCTAATTCCAAAGAACGACGAGGACTGGACAAACCTGGGCTTTCTTCAACACTTTCGGCTACAGCAGCAATATTCCCGGCTGTTCTTGAGCGACGTGCACGGGTTTTATTCTTCACATCACTAACTTGTCCCGACAGCTCGAATTTTTCTACCAATTTCTGTATTGCGGTCCGACAAGGTGCTTCACGACGACCCAAAAATGATCGAGTTTTACGAACCTTCTCTGCCACATTTTCACCATTTTTATAGTGAATTTTAATAATTTCAATGCGTTGTTGAATCGTGTATCGTTCCATTTTTATAAATGGCATAGTTTCTACTTTTAAAATGTTAAGAAATGACAGCTCCAAAAGTGACATCTACCGAAATAGCGAAATAGCGGGCTAATTAAAATAACACCTCTTATTGGAAAGCCCTTATTAATAGTTTAAATCTGCATTATTATGGAATACTAAAAACAGATAATAGTAAAATGTACCTAGCAAATTGAAATTACTTTTTCTTTATTTTCTGTGTAAAAATTTGTACTTGTCTACTTATATCTCGCGTTTTGTTTGTATTTTTAAAGTCTTTGGTTAAATTTATAAAATGGGATTCAGATTACGCCAGTACATTTTACGTTATCATTTGAGAATGATCAAATTTTTTTGAATGCTGTGAAGACTGACTTATGAATCAGCGACTGGGATTTTTTCTGAGCTGCAAAAAAAAAAAAAATAGGGTAAAATGTTGAGATAATTATTATTGAATTTAAAAAAAATTAATTTTTTAACTCAAAATTTGAATTTTGAAGGCTTATTACTTCGAAGACATTAAGAACAGGAAATAAGTTTTACACATGCTTAATGGAACTTTGATTAGCCATCCACCAGAGAAAGATACATTCAGGGTTTTTACCCTAGGAGATATTGGAAAATAAGTCGAATCACTTACTCAAGACTGGAAAAAAAGCTTCAAAGTTCCGTAGCTCCCAGGGGGTGAAGATTTGCGTTTCTTACCGAGATCTATCACCTCCTTTCATATGGCCATCCCAATTCGGAACATCTTGTATATTATAATTTGTCCCTCAATAATACTTTAGCTATAGGGTAAAATGAAATAACAAATTCAAAATTGATGATTTTGAGATATGGTGCTTTTGCACTGAAGGTGCAATTTGTAATTGGAAAGTTTATGCAGGCCTCAATTTCCGTATCTCCTTCAATTCGGTCAAAGAAAATTCTCTGGCCTCTGAGATCTTTGATACCACCCGCTTCATTTCCACAACTTCAACAAAGAGAAGATTCAACTCAGAATGACATTTTCGAATCTCCTCTTCCTACTGCAAAGTTAAAGATAGTTCAAAGTGGACGAAATTGTTCGTAGGTATATTGGGGGACTTTTGCATCTCTCTGCATTAAAAACAAAAATTCCCAAATTTAGAAAGGTCTAAAACTACCTATATGAAACTATCTGAATAAGTGAATGTGCCGTAAAAATGATCCAACCTAGATGTTTTATCAGTACCACCTATCTTAGCAATGTGATGATTGTTTGGATGAATCTAAAACTTAAATTTAGGTCTATAAAGATCTCTTTAACATATACACGAAGTTTCAGGTATAAATTTCACATAAAAATTCCAATCTCCATGAAAACCAATAAAAAGCAATATTTTCTTTGAAGGGGATTTGTTCAAAATGCCTCCGAATTTCTAAAAGATTTTTGATTAGATTACAATTCTCTGGATTTTTTTGCTCTCTATTACCGAAAGCTTTTATTTGATTATTTTTCCTTAACTACCGTTATTCAGTTAGTAACTATTCAACGCAAAACACAAAACCCGTTCTGGTAACAATTTCTCGTTTTGTTCTTTGTTTATCATCATTCGTCCATAAAACTTATTGTGTCCAAGAGGTGAAGATCTCTCTTGAAGGAAAGACATTTTTTTTCTTAGTCAAACCAAACAATAAATAAAAGCTCCGAACAGGCCAACTAAGCAGTCTAAATACAATAAAAAAAAAAAATCTGTTTTTCAGCGTTTTTTCCCCCGTCAGTTTATATGGCATACCAAAGGTGCTGCTATCATCACAGCACAACCCAGCACAGTCACAGGAATATTTTTGTTCATATATACAAGTGGTCAAAAAAGACGAGCTGATGGAGATCTCCATAAGAAGTCCGGCTATCGAAATGACATTGACGCGATTCTCTTAAACAAGCTGAAATTCAAATTACGCAATATTCAAAACTCAGTCAATGCAAATTTCAAGTTGTTCTGAGAGTAGAGTATTTGCCAATGGCAACACACATCCCAGCGAGTGGGTACCTAGCATAATTTCCAGGTCGAAGTGATTCCAATTGACACGCATTTTAGGCAGAAAACCAGTTCTAAGAGTTGGTGGCTAGACGCAAGGCAGATTGGGTGTAACTATAATGAAAAATTATTCCATCCATTAGTTGGAAATGTTTTATAATTTTTTCTCGTATTAATTAAAATAATTAGGAGGAAACTTATTAATTTGGATCACTTCCGTCACGGCAGTTACATTCACCCCGTGGCGTCGTCATCGTTATAAAGAAAGAGAATTTGACGCACCACCACCGTGGTGGTAGTTGGGCATGTATTTTGCAATCAATAAAGAAATATTCAATTAAGGCCCGCCACTTGGATTCATTGTTCTTTCTTCAAGATTAATAACAATAGAAGGCAAGTCGCACACCCACGATTTAGTCGATCTGAATGCGCTCGTTAATAGGCAGAAGTTGTTAAGTGGAATACAATCAGGTGTCTCCTAAATGCCACATACATGACTACATGGCTTTCATGTAGCTTAGCTAGATGAATATGCATTTGCAAGACAATGATTCACAAATTGAAACTACATATCATATGAACGGTACTGTGTAATGTTTATTTGTATAGAAGAAGTACTGTTGCGCATGCCCCATCATCTTAACACCTGGCGAAAAATGTAAACTACCGTCGTCGGCGCAACCTTTTGACCTTTGGCTAGCAATAGCCTGTTTTTTAGGCAAACGTAATCGGAAAAACCAGCACAGGTAGCATTATGGCATTTAAATTCAAAGAACCTGCCCCTTTGATGCTGGTTAAAGTTAAAGCAGCTGAAAACTTTAACATTCATATACGGCGGTATGAAAACATATCGTTGAATTCTTGAAGCATAAGCCGCCTTTAACCTAATCCCAAGAGAATGCTTCATCCCTGAAAGGCACAGATTCAAACTTCTAACCGCAATCGAGCCTATCTTTTAGTAAGTCGAACCATAGATAAATTCCGCCAGTTATCGTATTCAACTGTAGTCTGTATCTACCGCGGTTAAGTAAGTACTGTACTTGTGGCGCTTGAGTAATGTATGAATGAATAGTCCTCTGTTGACTTCATCAATTTCAAGAGTCAGTTGTAATGGTAGCTTCTTGTGATGCCAGCAAGTGGGCAAATATTAATTAAGATTCATTAACTCGAGATGATTTACGTACTTAGGTTGCGTCCCCCTTGGTTGGCTGCCCCTGTGTTCACCATCGCAAATAACTTTAACTCTAGTGATAGTGAGTCGCATATAATCTTCCGGTTTTGTTTCGGATTCGCTTGGAAAGGATTTGTTTATTCTTTTACGATGATGGTGAGATAGATTGATTGAATTTAAGCAAAGCAATGATGTAAAATTCCTTGGAAAGTGCTTGTGTTGTGTTCTTAAGCTGGGTGCGCACTTTTCGAACATATATGGAATGAAGAAATGCACGAACGGACGAACAAAGATTTAAGGTTCGTCAATTTAGTATATGCATAACGAATATGTAGTTGGTTTGGATTGTAATCATTAAATGTTTCATTGGTTGTTTGTTCAAATAGTTTAGACCAAGGTTAATTGAAACTTAGGCTTATGACAGACATGGGGTATCGATATATAGATATTTGAAATACCCCGTTTAGGCACCGTAAGTGTCATTAAATAAATACTCCTAATATACCCACAAAACTAGTGGGTATAGACTAGATATAAATATCCTCGAATATTATTGGCTGATCATCGGCATTTCTTACGTTATGCAGCGCCATCTAGTTGTTATTAATAACATGATAATGTGTCAAATCAAGCAAAAATATGCCTGCTGTGTTTTCCTAAAACGCAAGAAAGAAGAAGAAGAAACAAACATTTTTGTCATTGAGCTGAAAGAAGAAAATGTTCACTTTCGACCGCACTTTTCTTCGTTTCGCACAAAATTTTGAATTTAGACAGCACATCCAATGATACATTTTGGACCTTAACCAGGATCGTATTACAAGATGACGCAATTTGTTCTTTTTTCGCTCCGAATCTTGAATTCGTCGAATATCTATAATTGCTGCCGTTTAGCTTCACTCTAAAAAATGTGTTGGAAATTAAGCAGAAAACCAACGAATTTTACGCAGCTTTCTATGTAATTTGTGAAAATATATTGAAATTTAAACAAACATGGTGTAACGATCAGAAATTGTTTATATTCACACATTTTTGTAGAGAATTAGGCAAATTTGCATTCATTTATGTACAAATGTGTAAAATTCAACAAAACTACATATTTTTGTTTAAAAATAAGCTTCTTATGTGTAAATTTCCACAAGCTGTTGAATATTACACAGTTTCTATGCAATTTTGCGCATTTCTGCTGAGTGCGATGTGAATTTCATCATTTCGTTCTGAGGCGTTGTACGCGAAGTGAGTGCGAAAAATTTGCAGTAATTTGTGGATAAAGAAAATCTGTCAGAAGATCCAGAAAATATAATTAAATCTATAGCAAGCTTTTTTGGAGAAGAATACACACACATCTTTAAGGTGTTTGAGGTAAGTATTTTACTTTCGACAAAACAGTATCTTAGAATTTTATTTCAACAGGTTGGAACAACTTTTGAAGATGTGAATAAAAGCATTCCTACGAACACTCCATGGGTGGCTGTAATAAGTAAGTTTTCAGCTTAGTTAGTAAAAATTTATAAAACTCGTAAATAAATAAATAGTGAATAAAAAGCTGAACTAATGTTATAATTTGAATGACCTAAAAGAAGTTCTTTCAAATTATTCGTAGATGCTACTAAGTTTGTTCGGGTTTAATTGAAGTTAGATTATGAACTTTCATATAATATTATTTGGGTTTGTAATTTAAATAAAAACCGATCATATCTGGTGTACGCCAAGCTGATTAATAGTAATTTGCTATACAAAAGTATATATAAATTCGTATAAATTGCCTTTACTCACTTTAACTCTTTCCCCTCCCAGAAAAATCCAGTGAGGATGCGGAAAGGATAAATGGATCTGAAACTGCCTACATATTCATCGAAAAGACTACCACAACTAAGAATGAAAGCACGGACATCATTCATTTGTTACTACGAATTCTATGTTATTATTACATTTTCAATATTATGTACCCAAAAGAGTTTTTCTTCAGGTACCTGTTCAGTTACACTGCTGAAAATGTAAGAGGTGCTAAGAAACACATAAACAATATAAGCAAAATTCAGAACTTAATTACAAAATTAAATAATTTTGATAAAAACTAAAAGTTAACATAATAAAGAAATCTCTGAATAATTTCAAGAATTTTTTTATGAATAATTAAGTATTATAAACAAAGGTTTAATAAAATGGAATTATATTACACAAAACTAAATTTGTAGTTTCTTATTTCATTGGGTGTACGTACATACGTACATTAAACAACGGTAGCTTATGTAGAATTACAAAAAACAATTGAATGGATTTACGACATATCTGCGTTATTTTTGTAAGTTATGTTTAATTTTTAGCCTTACCTGTTTTAATTTTACAACAGTAGTATGGAAATGTATAAATCTTTTTTGTATTTTTCGACAAAATCTGTTTAAATATGCGCAATACTTTCCTAATTTTACTTAATCTTTGTTTAAATTTAAATACTGACTGTTGGATTTTACAAAAATATTGTCGTATTTATCCGCAAGACCTGTTTCACGTTATGTGTAAAAATACATATTATTTTGTTTAAAAGAGCGCAAAATTTTTGCACTGCACATAAGTGTAAATTTACTACAATTATACTAGGTAATCAGTTGCCTCCTATTATTGTGGTAAATTTCAACGCAAATTTTTTAGAGTGTTGCTTAAAGCTAATATATTTCTCACTTCCATTTCCGAATTGTATACGCTTAAAAATCTGTCCACTGAATTGAAATGTCAAAGTACGGCTTGTCCTATCAATATCCTCTTTTATGTCTAGCAGGGGTCCTATAATATTTAGATATTCGGAATATCCCGATATGAATATCTAGATATCGATACCCCATATTTGTGCGTAGCAATAATCTGTCAATAGATATTATGGTATAGGTGACCTTAGGCTCTACGCTGCTCAATAGATTCATTTATTTTTAGTGGTCTGCTAGAATCTAGAGAACAGATTTAGTGGAACAACTTTTGACCTGATGTTTATTATGTCAGTTGTGCGGTTAAGAAAAAGGTGCTAGGCTTTGGGGAAAGGTTTGAATACGCGTTTTTAAATGATAAGGTCTTCTAGAAAAAATAAATCATTTCCAACAACCACCATCTACTTCTACGTCCAGCTTCTATATGAGGTTGGAAGTTGCTGGAAATTACCAACATCAGTCGGAAAAACTTCAGCGCAATATGAGTTTTAATCCTGGGAGAGAACTGTAATGTAAAAGATAAAGGAACTCAAAATATGATCCGACGGCATTGCCCAAATTAAGCAATCAATTGCAATTACATTTTACATACAAGACCTACGAAAATCTAAGATAGAAATGGTAAAATATGGTCTTTTTCCAGAGACTTGAAACAGTCATGAATCACGAATAGACGAAATACAGAATGTCATTCAGAACAAATAGAACAAAAATAGCAGAGTCATCTCCACCAAATTTTTTTGGGATTCATTTGTATAATAAACTTCTCAAACTTCACCATACTAAACTTGGCGGAAAGATTTGCTGAGCTTAAACCTACGAATGTCGAACATTATTGTGAAGGTGTGAACTTCTTCTAATTAGCTTAGTTTAGCTCGTCCTTCCCATAGAATGTCTGAAAAGTGGCACAAGTTAATTGAAACTATTCATCTGTTTTGGTTTGAATTGTTGACATATATGTAGGCATATCCTACCGAATTTGACCAGTTTATGGATTCAATGTCATAGAGGGCAGGCCCGGATATGAAGATCCAGGGCCCCTAGATGATTAATAGATTCAAGACCCAGTTTTTAAATAATTGAATAAAGAAAAAACGTTACTGTTATTTTTTATTTATTTAACGTACATCGACCTTAGAAACTAAACAATCAGACGTAGAGATATCACAAATAAGTACGGAATTATATATGTACAAAGAAAATTCGTTGCGTGTAAGAATCCGCTTAGATTGCCATGTGACGAGCTTTCTTCTCTGCAAAGGAACAGATTATCTTATTATATTCCACAGAGTGCATTATTTCTCACTTTATGTACACCGAAGAGAGTGAATTGATCCTGATTCCTGATTTCCTCTTTGGTGAAAGTAAAATAGTTCTTCACTCGTTTTCGCATTGAAAACTACCGCTTTGCCGAGGAGTTTGACCCTGGTGTATATAACAACATCCGGACCGCTATTTCCACATTTGAATAAATGTTCAAAAAGCCTTTTTCTAGGATGTTCTTGTATAACTCCAGGGCCGATAACTATTTTCCCTGTGTAACTTCAGCTGAGGACAAATTAGCTCGGAGGTGCAGACACTCGTTTCCCAAAGTCCCGCCTAAATCTCATAGATAGAAGGCTTTCAAGTTCTGTGAGCCCTCGCGGAAATCTTAAGATTCCAAGAAAGTTAATCTTTTTACATTAAGCTCTTCTAAGCAGAACCACATCTTTGTAGTTCTGAAATCAATCTATTGAAAATCACGTTGAAAATGGTAACTTTGAATCCGTTTCTGCCGGATAGTGCGATTTCGATCTCGTTTTCTTTTACTTCATCAATTGTAGGTTTGCCGCTCTGCTCTACTTCTTGGTAAAACCGCACCGGTGTGCAGGAACAATAAAGTGAATTATAATTCTTTTTCACTGTCCAGTATCGAATATCCGCAAATATACTATTTCGGTATCTGGTGGGACCCCCTACAAAGTCGGGCCCTCAGGCAACTGTCTAGTTTGCTTAGGCAGATGTTCGCCGTTGATGTAGGGTGCGATTTATACTAAATGGCTTAACTGGTGGTAGTTGAATGACGTTTTATTTTACTTCGCCTAGACTCGCTTAGCTACAAATCGACGAAAAGTCAAAATGAGCATATTGGATATACCAACTATAGAGTTTCCAGATATGATGGCATTCTGTCGAACAATGAGAATGATAGAAATTCGTGTCTTTTTATAGAATATCGAAATAAAAATATGAAATTATGGTCCTTCAACACAATGTTGTTGGAGAAATATGCCAGACTGAGAAGCACGACAGGTAGCAATATTTTTATAATTTTGGATGAGGATCTTCAAGTGCAGTAGTATTTGATTTGACGTGAATGCTTACAAGATGATCATTCGTACGCTTTGAATTAGACGACAAATTAAACAGCAGAGTGTCATTTTGTGCATAGCTTCTCTGGGAGTTTTCCTGTAAGGGAATCGTAGACTGAGTGCACTGCTTTATCGAGCCTTCCCGAGTTCGCTCGAAAAATGTATACCGACAGCCCTCTTACTAGTGATGGAGCCAGGGCGGGCATTCACTTTCCTGCACCTGACATTGGGATAGAGTACTCACATGGAAGACACTTTTCCAGGCTGAGATCTTCGCCGTCGCAGTAAAGACATTGCTATTCTCTTGGATAATCAGGCAGCTCTGATGTCTCTGAGTGACCCGCTTATAACATCTAAGTCACTAGGGGATTGCAGGTCGTCTATAGATAAGTTGTGTATCTACAACAAGTTGTCATTTCAGTGGGTTCCTGGTCACATGAGCTGACCTTTTAGCTAGGGCTGGGTCTGATTCTCCGTTCTGCGGGTCGGAACCCACCGTAGGCGTTACTACCTTGAGTATCGGGTTTCTCATCAAGCGGATGTTCATAGGAAGCATCAGCAGAGATGGGAGAACCTGAATACTTGTAGGTGCACAAAACTTTTTCTTAATTGGTCCAATAGGAATAGCTTTAATTATCTCATGGGGCTCGGAAAGAAACAATGTAGAACTGTGGTTGGCATCATCACGGCCACAGCTCGCTTCACGCTCATCTAAAAGGGATGGGAGATGTTGATAGCCCTGAGTGTCTGGCTTACCTGGAATGAGAGACTGAGACAACCAAACACTTTCTGTGTGCTTGTTCAGCTTTTTCCCGAAGCAGGCTAGATACTGTAGGGTCTGCCTTCCATCTGTAGATGAACTGAAAAATTATCGTCACCAAGATTTGATGCGCTTCATTAAGACGACTGGAAGGTTTTGCTGATAGCGTTTTTAGCAGGATAGCACAATAGGCCGCTTTGGCTTCCGTGGTTGGAAGCTCTCGTCCCGCTGCTTTAAAACAAAAACACACCTGGGTCAGCTGCTTTGAGTCAACAGTTGTAGTTTTGTTTTTAGATTATCTGACTTCGATACCCCTGAAATTTTGACACACCTTTTTTTGTAGTTAATTTTGCACCTCATTTTGATTCGTCGGATTGGGATAATCCACCTTATGCAATTACTGCAAACTATTCCCAGACAAAATTGCCTACATCCACAATACACATCGTTCCACTTCGGAAGCGATTGCGTAAACTGAGTTAGATTGTAGTTGGTAGCTCCATAGGTAGTTAATTTTTTGGGGACGACCGATATAATATTATAAATCCAAAATTTAGTTTTCTGTTTTAAGATTACCAGGATAAAATTATAAAAATTTCTTCAATTGATTCCCCTTCCCCCTGTTTTGGAACTTGCATAATTCGAATTAAAGCCATAAACCCTGTCAATAGAAAATATATTGTGTGGATTGTAAAATTGTCGCAATACACATGCGCAATAAAACCTCACAAACATTACTAATTACGGAAGTCCCGCAGTTATAAAGCCTAAACTTATTTAATTTTTGCACTTGAAAACGCTCACGTCTAATTTACGGCTCCATTTTTATAGTTTCCATGCTCATCTGAAGAGCGCATGAAATTTTATAACTAGTATTAGGGAAGTTAATTGCGCGATTTTATAGCATCTATATACCACTCCAACAGTCAGTCGTCTTCTCTAATAAATCTCATCACCACTGCCATCATCATAAATGCAAATTACTTGAAATTTTTGGTTTTTTTTTGCTCTGCGCTTTATGCAGAATTTAGGAACGTAAAAGAAGTAGAAAAAAAAAAAAACACATTTTCGGTTACGAACTCTTTCAATGCTTGCTCCCAGATTTTTATTAGCTTGCGGAGCATGCGCACGTTAGAAACCTATAAAAGATCGTAAATTTTTTGGCTATTTTCTATCTTTTATACATTTCCCAGATTTTATGTCTGAATGTTTTCGACCGGCTTTTGCCATCTCGTAATCTTCGGAGTTCTGTTTGTGTTGAGTGGTGGTTTTATTTAATTTTTTGTTGTTTTTTATTGTTGTTTTTTTGCTTAATCACCTGAGCCATCTAAACTTTTTCAGTGCGTGTCTAAGTTATCGAATATATAATGAGATTGCTATAATCGATGATGAAAGTTGTCAACCATTTTCAGCTAATTAAGAAATGTGTTCCACCTAATTGGATGGGATTAAAAAAAGAAGTCGGCGATCTTGGTTTATCAACTTGATTTTTATTTTTTCGTATCTGTTTCCAAGGACTATAATAGTCAGAAGAAGAAGAATATAAGGTCAGAAGAGGTGGTCTATTGAAGAATTGGAGTAATTGAATTTAACGAGATATGTAATTTTATTGTGCCTAATTCAAGAATTAGGTACTGATGTCGACAGACATAGGACAACATTTTGAGTTGTTTTTTTTATTTTTATTTAACCCTTTGAGTAGTGAGTTAATTTTTTTTAGCATACGCATCCCTGGAGTGAGTTATTTTTTGCATTTTTCGATAGATTTCGCAAATTGAACGGAGTTTTCTTTTTTGTTGTGGGGGGAACGGTTTTTCTCAAAATTTGGTGTGCATGTTCGTCTCGACGCCGCGCAACTTTTGGTCAAGTCGGTCTTGCGTGTAGTATCTTTCTCCCGACGGGGGAAGGGGGTAAAGTTTGAAATGTTTTGGTTATATCTCCTGAACAAAGAGTCGCAGACAGTTCATTGATGTCTTAATGAGAGCTGCTGTCCTCGGCTAAACATAATATTAATCGGGTCACTGGGTGGGGATGGGGAGGGGGGGGGGGAATTAGAGGGATATTTAGTTTTTCAATAATAACTCAGCCATTTGACCAAGGACCATAGGGGTGTGGTTGTTCAAACCTCTTCCGAGAAAAAAACTTATTTGAATTTGTACTAGATTTTCCAAAACGTACCAAAACAAACTTTGACACCACCCTCCCTGGGAGCGCAGTATATTTTTGATTTGTTTTTAAAACGACATCAATCTTTATTTTTGCCCTTTTTCTCTATACGCACTTTTTTAGTACTTCCCTTTTTTATATTCTAACTGAAGTACTAGATTTTTTGCACCTTAGATCGGCACTAACTCTGTAGGATTACCCCCAATCGCAAAACTGATTTATGCATGTGCATTTCATTAGAATAAAAGAAAATGTGTTCCATGTGTTCCGAGTTTCGGAATCGTAATAATTCCAGGAAGGGTTTCGACGGCCGAAAAAATGCAGAGATGAATATTTTTCTTGGAATAATGTACAGCTCACCCATATTTTTCTCTCTCAAAAACGAAGCCGAACTTCATTGCAATTTTTTATACATAGATAGATAAGGCTTCTAACTTCAAAATAAAAATGTAAAAAAAAAGTTTTAGAAGTCCTCAATAGTAAATAATACTATTTCTTTGACAAAAATACTATTATTAACAAAAAAAAAATTTCGTTCGGTGCTGCTATATTTTTTTATGAAAAATATAAAGCATTAAGCTTCATTTGGCATTTGAATCAGAAAAATCGGTTACTCCGTTCGCGAGATATGATTTCTTGAAAATGACGTTTCATCGCAAAATCACGCAATTTCCAGCGGTGGGGGGGGGGGGGGGGCGTGGTAGAGGAAAACAAAAAATATTAACTAATATATGTACCTACAAACATCATTGTTAGAATTATGTAAAAAAAAAAAGAAAAACCCGCCCAAAATAGGCTGGACCATGGCTGGACGTACATGTACGGCGATACTCTATCTGGATCACCAGAGGCTGGCCGTACATGTACGGCGATACCGCTCAAAGGGTTAAAAACGAGTCGATTTTTATGCAATGTTTGTTTTATTTTGCTTTTCTATTGATCTGCTTTGAAAATTTTTCGAATGTCTAAAATTGATCTATCAAAATTGTAGTTACCATCTAAACCATAGTGTTAGACAGCTAGGATCGATTAACTAAATCGGGGTATATGGAAAAATTGTAGCTGTGCTTTAAGTCTGAGTGCTAAGTATATATTTTCCTGCTATTTTGATCTCTGAGCGAAAACAAAAATTACATTGGCATATCACATATCACACATTTTGGTGTCAAGGACTTATGCTGTGTCTGATAAGGTGACATAAAATTTGTTACTGGTTTTTGTATCAACTCTATTTTATGAGATAGAAAAAAAAAATTCACTTTTGTAAATATATTGCGTGTCTTTTGAGTAATTGTCTAGAGAGAAGTTGGCTTCGACAATCTAGAATAAGTCCCTAGCAATAATCTGACATCTTATAAACATCCCATCTGCCTTGATACCTGTTCTCCATTGTTTTTAAATCTTGATGGAAGCGTTCTCTTGTTCTTCCTAGGTTATGTTGAAAGTGAGCTATATGACTATAGCTTACATTTTTAAAGTGATGAAGTATTTCATGTACTAATTGTTCATAGTTTTTGGTATTGTAATTTCCGAGGAAGTTTTGTGCAACCTATACACAATATTTCCACGCAAGTTGTTCAACTTCAGTCATAGATGCCAATGGAATATTTAGTTAATCCACGTATTTGGAATCCATCGAAAATGTCTGCTTTTAATTTTTCAGTATCTGGTTCAGTAAATTTCTGAGAAATAAAATGAAAACATTCACCATTTTTGTACATACTGTTTCATTAGCCCTAATTTTATGTGCACGGGTGAAAGAATAATTTTGTCTCGCACTGTCCCATCCAACCAACAATTCTTGTCCTATAAAAATCTCGGAGCTCTGCTAGAGAATAAATCGTGTGAACTTAAGGTGTCATAAGAAGCGAGATTATTGCTCACCGAATTCCCAGGGAATTGAATTAGACTCTTATAGCGATAAAGTGGAGAATCTCATATCATGCTCCGGGAATAAAATTTAGCGTTGATATAGGAAAAATAATTCCTGTAATGCTACTTCACTTATACGGTTAAAAATATAGGTGTAAATATTATAAACAAATAATATACATGGTCTATAAAAAGTTTGAATAAATTGTATACTTCCTCAATTTATAAAATTTTATAAGAGCGTTTATTAATATAATACAACTTGGTATAAATTTTATATACAGTTCAATCAACCTCTCGTATAAAATATACTTATAATCTTAGATAAAATAAATAAATGTAAGATATGCTTTTTTATATCTCTGTTATATTTAGTTTATCTCATTTCGTAAATAAACTTTTATACTGATGGTATTCTATGCCATACAAATGCAGTATACATCTTATAGACCTCATTGGTGAATTTGATAGAAGGAATTGATTCGAATTCAAACAGGGAATCGTAGATTTTATAAGCATCTTGGAATGCTTCGTACTCTATAAGATAGAAAACTATGAGTATCCATTTGCATTTTAGCTAATATAACAAAAAATGAGGCCCGCCTGAAAAATAGAAATCAAAACATTTATAATCTGAAAAACAAATGTTAATTTTATAAAACAATCTGAAGATTTATTTAAAAAAAAAGTAGGGGACACTGGGGAATTGTGAGTCATGGGGAATTGTGAGTCACGTCAATATTTCACCATAATTGGAAAGTCTGACTCATGCAAATGGCTGTCATTGTCTTATATTTGACCAAACTCATTTTCCATTAGCAATCGATGCGTGTACACGTACTCGTTCGTTCCGTGCGGCAACCACTTGGAAAATTTTCTCAAAATATTTATTCCGAGCGTTTCTGTTTGCATTGATGTGACAACGATTGAGCATTGAGAGAAGTTGGTCCACTGAAACGAGGTACACCAGCTAAAAAATCTAATCGTGGTCGCAAGCCAATGAAAACCGCCATTTTAACGTCGCCTGAAGTTGTGTCCGACTTGAAAGAGAAAGCTGATGCCAGGCGCAAAAGCTTAAAAAAAAAAGTCGAGGTGAAGATGGAAAGGCACCAGTTAAAAAAAAGCGAACATGTCGAGCACAATCAACAACGAAACGAAATGCTTCTTCTTCTGAAGACGAAGAAGTTGACTTCTGCATATTTTGTATGGAGGATATGCCGAAGAAATTGAACCGAAACAATTCCATTCGCTGCGATTTATGCGATCGAGCTGTTCATTTGAAATGCGTCAGTACTGGAGCCTATTTCACATGCCCGAATTGCGAATCCGAATAATTTTAATACCTTCCTTTTTATATATTTTTTTAAACTAATTGTTATGTAATTTCCAACCATAAAATAAATATTTTACAGCGATATTTTTGATTTTCCATTTAATTCAGACGGTGACTCACAATTCCCCAACATTTTTAAAAATCTCGAAAATGCATGTTTTTTGCCAACGCTCAGATTTTTTCAACAGATAATAATTTCAAGATACTGCTTAAGCTAAAAGTTATGGTTTCCTTCCTAGTAACATAAACCATTTTGAAATTTTAAAAAATTTTGATTTTTGTGGCAGTTATCGAGCTTGGAAAAAGTGTGACTCACAATTCCCCAATGTCCCATACTATGTATATTATAATGCAGTGCCCATGCGCTAACAGTCCTCAGCCATAGAATCTTATCTACATAATGCGCATGTGTGTTAGGCAGTGACAAATTTTTAGCTACCCGTAATTTAGTTTTAGATCCATACCATTGTAATAATTAAAATGTTTTATGTTACACAGGGTGTTTTCACCTAGGAGGTCCATAGAGCAGGAAGTGATAGTAGACAGTAAAAAAAGTTTCCGTAAACAACAGTTTGTGCCACTAAGCTTTGATATTTTTCGATATGATTAGGGAAAACTCCACCCTGGAAAACGTAGATTAAGTTTTTATCTCTAAAATGTACGGAATATTCCCTGAAATGTAGGGAATTTTCAAAATTTTTTGTTTTTTTTCCCCAAAATGTAGGGAATTGTCAAAATAATTTTGACCCCCCCCCCCCCCACCCCAAAATGTAGGGAATATTCTCTAAATTGTTTTCTGGTGCCAACTACCTGCATCCATTGAATGTTCCATTGATTTGGGGAAATTAAACTGATTTCCCCTTTATCTTAGAGAAATTGATATTTACTTTTAGGAAAAAAACGTGTGTTAAATTTAGTTCTACTTTTTTTCCAGCGTACGCACCTAGACAAAAAAAATTTGTATGGCAGGGAGGTCCATATCAACCGTTTTGGAGTTACAGGCTGATTAAACAAAGATCTTGGTTTTCACGAAAAATCCTGTATCATAAAAGTACAGGGTGTATGGTCACCGTCTAAAGATTTTATAATGAGAATTCTGAGTTGTTCTTGTGTCTATTATTTTGAAAATTTTGAAAATTCCAAAGATGGTATTTCAAATTTAAGTTCATTTATTCCTGGTGACAGTACATACAAGATTTGTAATCTTTTTTAAGGAGAATATTGTATACTGGTTCTAGAGATAATTGCAAGGAAAAGAACTAAAATATAAAAAAAAAACAATCTAAATCAATTTAGTAAGCTTTACGTTATACACCTAATCGTGCATACCTTTTCAACTTCAAATTGAGACTAAACAATTTCAAATTGGGAATAAAAAATAAATAATTTATTCCAACAAATATAACAATTTTAAATTTGAGTAGGCTTTTGAAAAATAAAAGAAAGTGTCTTTTATTAATATAGTGTCATTATTAATTAATTTATTCCTAATTAATTCATTCTTAAAAATGTCTTACTTCAAGAAAGTTCAAGCAGATAATATAAAGAAGCAAATCTGTGCTTTATATAATAATAACGAAGATTGGACGGTACTTGCAAAAACTTTAGGCGTGAAGAAATCAATTAACTATCGATGGGTGAAAAATCCACAAATACCTGAAGAACAACGAGGTGGGAAGCGAAAAATATAAATTTCTAATGAACATCGACTGGTTTATAGAAAGATGTATTGAAGAAAATCCTAGAATAACTTTAAATCAACTGAGAGATAAATTTCAAAATATTTATCAATTTGTTGTTTCTGCGGAATGTCTGCGAAAACATTTAGATGGTTTACTATATACGTTGAAAGACATTCGAAGAGTACCTGGAAGAGCAAACATTGAAAGTAATAAAAGAAAACGATGTGATTATGTTCAAAAACTCTTAGAACATCAATATAACAATGCACCGATACTTTACATGGACGAAACTATATATATCGAGAACCAAAGGTCGTTCCAAAAAAGGAACTCGTTGCGTTCACATTGCAGCAGGCAGTCGAGGATCTAATATACATGTAATTGGGTGTATAGGAAATATGGGCTTAATTCATCATGAAATTAGAAGACGAGCATTTAAGAAACCAGAAGCAAAAGAATTTATGCGTCGTTGTCTTCGAAATGCTGAAAATATGTATGTAAAGAACATCAATCGTAATGATAATTGAAAATGCTACTTGTTATGCTGCCATTGAAGAAGTATTCCAAGAAGATGAATTTCTTAATAATCACCTACTAAGAATCGCACCATATAGCCCAATGTTAAATGCAATTGAATATGCTTGGTCAATCCTAAAATCTGAAGTCAAAAGCGATTTAACTATTCAAATGCCGCAAATCCTGCTGGTGAAGGCAGATCAAATTTGACGCAGACCGAGTTCCGTCTACTACGGCTAGAAAATATAATTCGCGCAAATATAACGAAGATGATTACTGTTCCTAATTGTAACCGACATTTCGCTCATATTCAAATATTTATACCGAACGCGATAAATATGAATGATATGACATTTTAGTTAATACAGTAATTCGGAACTGTAATCATTTTCGTTATATTTTCGTGAATTATATTTTCTAACCGAGTTGCATCTACTATGTCTAGAAAATATTACGGAATTATTAATTTTTAATTAATTAAGATATATTTAATAAATCTACTTTAAATTATCTGTAATAAATTATTTATTTTTTAGTCTCAATTTGAAATTGTTTAGTCTCAATTTGAAGTTGAAAAGGTATAGAGTTTTAAATACACTGACAGTGTCTTCTGTTTGGATAGTAAGAGGTAAACTATTCCATAGCTGGATGATCTAAACAAGGCACGAATTTTCCATGACCAGCTTATGAAATCGTGGCATCACTAAATTTCTATTCTGTTGGAATGTTGCATATGAAAATAACTCCCTAATATACTCCGGCTTATTGGACTTCAGTTTGTTATACAAAAGGATAAGCGACTTACGTTGTAGATAACGATACAACGAACATCCTAGTACATGCATTCGAAAAGGGGATACATGGTTAACCCTACATAATTAAATACAATCTCTAATTTACGTCCACATATACTATCCAGATTGGGAAAAATAATGCTATCCAAAATGAAATGGGGCAAAATTAGCGATTTAACTAGCATTAAATGAATACAACATGGTAAGATATTGGCAGAAAGCCAAAGCCCTCACAAACCAGAATATATTTTCCTCAATTGACATTATCACAATACTTCGTATTCGTACTTCTGTTCAAGGTTATCCCTAAATTGGTGACCTTACTAAGCATTGGTAGCCACGGAACCATTTAGCACTACTGTCGGAATATCAAGCAAATCAAATGAATTATGTTGTTGAAGCTTCCCCACTGCGACTTACAAGGGTTTAATTGAAACCTATTGTACTTAGACCAAGCGTAAATTTTATCCAAATCAGAATTAATACGTGCTATTCAATCATCAATAATCCCAATAGGACGGCTCAAGTACAATTATACATCATCTGCATAGAGGTGAATGCTCACATCGCGCACTATTAATGGCAAAAAATTCGTGAATAGGCTGAACAGAAATGGGCCCATGATCGAACCTTGAAGCACTCCTCGCAATAGTGGTAGCGGAGTAGATATTCTATCGCTGAGCTTGACTTATTCTAACGCTGAGCTTGATTAAAAAATACCCAACATCAATACTGCACTACTAGTAAATTTAAAAGAGGCATAAAGCTTCTGCGAGAGATTGCTATGATCGACAGTATCAAAAGCTTTTGAGAAATCCAAGAGGACAAAGGTGGTAAATATGTCCTGATCCATACTACTTCTTATGTCAGTGGATATCTTTAGAATAGCAGTTTAACAACTAAATCCGGATTGCCAGCAGGTCCATAAATTAATTTTGGCTGTGTGTTCAAAAACTTGTCGGTACATTAGTTTTTCAACAACTTTAGATAGAAAGCATAGCATACTAATTGGTTGAAAATTAGCTGGAGATTTTGCAGAAGACTTTTTTGGACTTTGAAGAATATTAGCAACTTTCTAATTGGAGTGAAAGGAAGATGAGCGCAAGCATTAACTAACTATATGAAGAATAAATCTACAGATGACTAGAAGCAGTAATTTTATAAAGCGCGCTGAGAGGTCATCAGGGCCAGTAGTATCAGAAATAAGTTCATCCATTTGAACACACCGGAAGGAAAATCGGTCACTAATACCATTTGATAAAGTAATCAATTCAAGTAGTGAATCGCTAAATATATGATAAAAAAGTACTCATGAATCTATTCTGGTTTCACTGCTTTAAACAACCCAAAGCGATCTAAATTATTTCCGAAAATTAAAACAGTTCGTGTAGTGGTAATAAAATAAGAAACTTTGCAAGAAATTATATGCATGCTTTCACTTCATTTTTATTTCAATAAATTATTTCCATTAAAACGCTAAAATTAAGTTTACCATTAACTAAAGAATTAAATTCACAGCGTTTATAATTGAAATAACTTAATAGTTTCTACGAGTTCATGTGAAAACCTTGTGGAAACTTCATGTGCAGATATTTTTTGTGAGATATGTTTACTTTCAGAACAATTAAAATGTCTGCAAATCGTTAATATTCTCACTTGTACGCGTTAATCTACAATAAAATTAATTTACCACCAACACCTCTATAATTACATAACTGAGTCACGATATCCTTTAGCTCTGACGAAATGTAAAATTATACTTTGTGGCTTATTTGATGAATTTCCTTGTCACTAACAGAACAACAAAAACTTTTACTTGCTGTGGCATGTACATATACTCGTCTTGACATTCAAACTGTGAAGGGCGTATTTTGGTGCAAATTGTTTGAAAATAGTTTTTTATTTTTTGACATTATCCATAAGCGTAGACTTTTATAAATAAATTGTGATTATTCCGGTCACTACAGTCTTTCTTAAAAAAAGGTATTCGAACAGCTGTGTGAAACTAGAAGGCCTATTAATGAATTCAACTCAATTAAAATGGATCCATAGTTCTCGAAAAGACCTTCTTCAAAACGGTCAAATTTAAAAAAAAAAAAGGTTTCAAGCTATCCGTTTCAAATATGGCCACATTCTTCACGTTCTTTCTTAGGGTCGTGTGGCAGCTTTTTGTTTTATTTGAAAACTTCGTATTTTTTAAATGAAAACGTGTTGAAAAGTGGTCCAAATTCGACATTTTATTCTGAAATGGCCGTTGTTTTATTAGTTTCAGTTTCAGCATCAGCCAGGTATGGGTTAATCCTACGGCATTTTTCATGCTCGGATTGTTGTCGACAATCAACGTCCTCATGTGTGTAACAACGAGCACCAGTATGCCGATAGAGCATGACATGACATCAACTTACTGGTCGAAGCGAGACCTATCCATTCTCTGTCGATCCAGGGTTACGGCACCCTTCATCACAGCTACCACGATGCTCCCATAAAGGGACCATCCCAATTTGAGGTGAATAATTCCAATTATTCAGGGCTTCTCAACCCCGTGGTACCAAGTTAGCTAAAGATGGGCTACCCATTTGGTATGGCTTTCGTAAGCATGATCAACAGACCATGAGCACTCTCAGTGGTATCACCATGCAGGATATCCTTTTTGTAACGGGACTGGTTACTCCTTTCTGGGCTGGATATTATTTGCTATCTCTAAAAAGAATTGTATCTAGACTATACAGGTAGCACAACCCTTAATAGGCGCTGTCAGCGGGGACCGTTAGAAGGTTAAGATATGCCCGTATCCAAGACTGGAGAGGCTAGGGATTAGGGATAACAGGCCAGTAATCTAATAGCTGACCATGCATACTCAGTATATAAGCAAACTTTTATATGTACATACTTGATTTCCAATTTCCTCAACTAAATCAGCATCCTTCGCCCTAGAGCTATGTTTGAGATTTTATTATTCTGACTTGTATGAGCACTTAAATTCATTGTATAATGACAGTACCCCACAAATCATTTATATCCTACTACGGTTCCCACATAGTCAAAAAATCTCATATTTTATCTCGCGGAAGCATATATAGTTATCCCGCCGTGTGAGCACATAACTTCCAAATATCGTCGATGGCGTACTACTGAGACCACTCATTTTTTTCGAGGAGTACGTACCAATGAAATCTTCTATACCATCCATGAATAAAAGAAAAATGTCTTCCATCAAGTATGCATGATTTCCTCTTATACACCTTTCGCCTTGGGCAGCCCTGCACTTCACAGTCTTCTTTTCCGCCGCCAATTTTCGGAAGAGTACTACCTTCTACGGCCGTCACACTAGGATGGTCCCTTAATTGGTCAATATTTAGCAGAACGCTCTCTTTTGTAACCTCATCCGCCATCCTGATTTTCCGATCCACTTCTGAGTTTTGATGAATCTGTTTAATTTTACAACTTCTGAGAATAAACCTTGTAAAATTACTATGAGATTTATAGGAAGCATATGGTGTTCCTATTTTTTAAATAATTAAATTGTGCCCTTTGATTATATACCGTATGTGGTCCATTCATGTGCTTTAAAGTTCAAATGCTTTTTGTATGGGTGTTCTTGAAAAAATTCTCAATTTATATGAAATTGAGATTTCCACAATTCGCGTCAGGTGTCCAATTTGTTAATGCTCTTAATTTGGAATGGATGGAGGATTGAAAAGAGGTTGAGAGCGCAGGGGGTCTCTGGAACGTAGGCCACAACAAGGCCCTTTTTCTTCAGACCGGCCAGACTTTTGAGCAATTGTTTATAAATCCAAGCCCGACACTCTTACAAAGTTTAATATTGGCCCACAACCATCCCTACCTGCTTCATGCAGTTCTTCTAGGTGCTATTATCCAAGGAATCTGTAAGGCTTTCCGGAGAGAGCCGGAGGTTACTAGTAGCTACTATTAGCAACATTACTTATTTTATAGCCCATCCTGTCCGGATTTCATGACTTATTGCATTGCAATTTATATTAAATTACAATTTTCGTGCGCAGATCACTTACGCCTCAGAAGTTGCCAATAGAGGAACTTTACTATAAAGTGATACTTAGTATCTCGCCTCATATGATTCTTACTCAGAATCTAAACTGAGATTGTATGTATATGGGATCAGCTTGACATTTTTCTTCTTACGACTACGGCAGGCGGAAACTAGCCGTACTGATGAGGATTGGTTCCTGCTGATACGAAACGACTTATTTCTTCCTATCTACGTCAGTTGCAGGATGCCATTTGCATAAAAGTCTTCATGACTTTGACTCTTGCACTAGTCTGGTTCCGTCTAGTTGCTAAATGGCTAAACGCTAAAGGAAATATTTATTATTCAGATATTTGCCATTTATTGTGGTTGTGTTGGTGCCATATATTTACTCATTTTGCACATTTTGGTTTGCACAGAGAGATTCGATTTTTTTTTTGTATTTGCAACGAAAATATACATAAATTTACTGAAATTAATTAATTTCCTTTTTTTTTAGCTTCAGATTCTTCTGCTAGAAGAATTTGTTTATGTTGGAGTGCTGGATCTTTTGCAGTTCACCCTGATGCGAAACACGCATAATCTCTTTTTATTTTATTTTTCAGGTGTGGCTGAAAATTCAATTACAAAAAAAAAAATTTTTTTAGTATCATCATTCTCATCTTTAATACTTTTTTCAGGAAATAAGATATCTTAAATAAAATGGTAATTATATAGCACTTAATACCAAAGATGTTCTTTAATTTAACTGTTTACATCCGAACGTATAGAGGAGAGTTGAAATGTAAAATTAAACATTGAATGAAGCTACATGACAAGGTTGACACCTTCTTAAATGGCTATTGTACGGTACTTATACGGCGCAATAATCTTCCGCTAAACAGCCGGTAATCACCCACTGAAGATCCAACAGGGAATATATCTCACTGTCATAGTAATGATAGCAATCTATCGTTGTCATGTTTTACTTAGGTAAACAACGTGGAAAATATTGAGAAAAAAACCCTCATAACAACGCACCATGGTGTCCATCCAGATCTATAGCCGAAGGCCTAAAAAACAAGATTTTGTCCATATTCCGCTCATCTACCAGTTTGATAAAAAGAAACTGCTGTAAGAAGATCTCTTCTCCGGTAAAAAGAACGAGTTTAATTCTTGGACACACTAGACACTTGTTAAGTAACATCTTCTTCTATATATAGTTGGCTTGCTTTATCTTAGGCCGACTAGATGAAGGGGAAGAAAAAAATAAATGAAATTACTAGCAGATATCGAAAGACATGACGGGAAGGGCCCAGAGCGGCCCGTTTTCTTCTCACAAAATTCCCACACGCTGTTTCCTAGATTTATTAAAAAAAAAGAAAAAAAGAAAAAAAAAAACAAATCCCTTGTGACGTCGTGCACGTTTTGGTCATTTTTAGACATTTTCTCCCAACTCTAACCAGTTCATGATTGTAATCAGGTCTTGATACTTTTTGGGTCGACTTTCAACAGATCCACCATCCTAAGCTCATATATGATGGGCCCGTTTCTGGTGACATTCGAGTATGAACGCTAATAGGCCATCAATGGCTCTCTAGAAGTGAGAAGTCAACGCGCTTTCTTGGGATCGGATTTCGGCTTTCACCCATTTCACCGGATGATTTAGTTGAACACGCGATTTAAAGGACAAAAATAAGTCCTAAGTGAAGTGAATAGGAAAGAGATCAAAGGAATCAATGCCGCACTGATAAAAGACATTCATTTTTGATACTTGGACAATTCCTTTCAATGAAGCTTCGGCAGGTGTAAATTGATTTCGAGACATTTCAAGGAATTATATCCACAAATAAAGTATTAAGGGGAATGGGAGGTTGGCAGGTATTACATTAAGTTTTGAGAAGTTCCGTAGAGTAGATTTGTAGAGAATTCTTGTCATAGCAACTTATTAGAATACAGTTACACTTCTGTACTTAAACTGGGACTTTTTCCAGAGTGATAGTAATTGCTGTAGGAATTTATTTAACTTAGCAAATTTCAATGAAGGAATTTCTTGATGGAAATAATTAATTTGATTAAAATCGTTTCTTTCAAAGGTGCTGTTTCAATCAATAATGATCAGTGTATTCAGAAAATTCGAGACATGAGTACTACAAGTGATTTTTATTACTTTTTTTATTCAATGACGAATAAATCTTTGACAACTATTGGAAAAAAGAAGTGAAATATTTTACGCTCTTATACTAAAGACAAATAAAAGCCCTGAAATTCTATTATTTGATCTTGGTAGATAAGAAAGATAAATGGAAAATTAAAGAGTTAACCAAATGAGAGTTTCCTTGATATGGAGGCAGCACTTTAAAATTCGTGGAATACTTTGCTATCCTAGCTAGGCTCTGAATGCAATGTAAACTGCGGAGATCGAAAACTATAATCTCATGCGTCTAGATAACCATTGTAAATGTATACCTGGAGCATTTCTACTATGATCAGAAGTATTAGGAGTAGAATATATTGACAGTCTATCCAGACCCAACAGCCCTTAATTCACAGTGGTAGAAAATATATATTGCCCGTGATGAATGATCTAACTCAGGTTGCTGATTCTGTAGAAAAACTGAATCACGAAGCTAATATCATAGCACTAGCACTGTTTGAGTGGATTGTCACTAGTTCTCACATAGTTCTAGGCGCCAATCTTACAAGGGAAATTTTGAAGGCTCTCTGTAATATGCTAAAGATGAAAAAACTGTAAGTTAATACCTATCATCGACAGTCCAATGCGGGATAGCACTGTAATTCAAGCCTAATGAACCATTTCCGGAGTTTCATAGACTTTTTCACAAGATTTGGGTGCCAGGACATGAAGGCGTTAAGGGCAAAGAAAGGAGCCAGATCTCCGTTTAATGGCCCAGAACCTATCTTTGGATACCCAGAAAGTTACCTCTCTGTTCAGATCAGGCTTTGGGAGGAGAGAATTAGAAAGTCAAGAAAAGGAAGATATTCCGAGATTGAGACAAAGTAAGAAGTTTGTAAAGTACTCACAACAAAGGACAAAAGTATTCCTTCAGCAAAAAAGGAATTAAGGCCGATTTACTAGGCATTGCCGCCTTAAATATCATCTTTATTGGATGAGTAAGGTCGATAATTGTCTTCTAGGCTGAAGTCTTTGACATCGAAATTTCAGCGCAGAGACCCCTTGCAAATCAAGGGTAAATACATTGCTATCCGTTGGGATAGTTAGGCAGCCTTGATGGCTCTGAATGTCCCTCCAATAAAATCTAAGTTATTGGGGGATTGCAGGTCGTCTACGGATAAGTTGTGTATCAATAACAAAGTGTCACTTCAGTAGGTTCCACATGGGGATCATGGGGAATGAAAGGGCTGACCTTTTACTTAGAGATGGCTCTTATTCTCCGTTCTGCGGACCGGAACCCGCCGTAGGGGTTGCCAGCTCGAATATCGGGTCATGGCAGATGTTCACAGGAAGCATCAGCATACATGGAAGAACCTGAGTACTTGTTGGTTCACAAAAATGTTTCTTGATGGGCCCAATAGGAGTATCCTTGATTTTCTTATGGGACTCAGATGAAAAAAATGTATAGCTGCGGTTGACATCATCACCGGCGACAGCTCGCTTCACGCTTATCTAACAAGGATGGGAGTGTCTGGGCTGCCTGGAAAGAGAGTTTGAGACAACCGAACACTTTCTGTGTGCTTGTCCGGCCTTCGTCAGGATCTAAGGTCTACCTTCCTATCTGTAGATGAACTAAAAAATCTTCCCCACCAAGACCTGATGCGCTTCAATAAGAGTACTGGAAGGTTTTGGTGATGTTATTTACAGGATAGCACAATGGGCCGCTGTAATCACCGTACTTGGGATCTCTCGTCCCCTTCATTTAGAAAAGAAAAATGGTCGACGATCAGACCTATCGCTTTTGTATTGAAGACGATGAAGCCGCTGAATATGTCCTGTGCGATTATGAATATCTATGTCGCATTAGGCTAAGGTATATAGGAAAGATTTTGTAGAAGCCCTTAAGTTCGAATGAGCGCCCTAGAGCATTTAGGGGTAATATTACAAAAGATGTTATAGGTCGCGGTGACTTGATGAGAGGCGCAAAATCTACCTATATATCCTCCCATCAGGTAATAATAATAATAAAAAATTTACTTAGTAAAAATGTCATTACGGTTCTGAAGTACTGTTTCAACACTTTGGAATAGTCGGCTTCTATATCAAAACCCTGGGCAAACGTATTTAAGTTTGACATGTCGTCTCTGTGGAAGGAGATGAGTTTACAGATAATATGCAGCTTGGTCTAACAACTCTGTACAAAGGCTAAGCATGTCAAATCGAGACCATATTCGAGTTGGGCATAAATGAAGTAGCAAGTTTGTTCACCTGGATTAAATGCCAAAATGAGGAACTGATACATCAGACGCCTTTATGTTTCATTTGGTGTGGATTCATTGCTCAAGACTTTCTTCCAAATATGAGCCATATGTATTGCTGAAAGCTGAAACCATTAGAATACCGTTGAAAAATCAATGATCGGCTTGTTCAATGTGTTAGGAAGTAAGGAAGCAAAATTTATGTTTATTTTGTATTCGGAAATTTTTTGATACAGTCAAACGAAAGGTTCTGAGTTTAAATTTTCAGTAATTCGATGAATTTTTCTGCAGCTGATATTAATTTAGAATTACCACAATAAGTGCAAAATTCTTTCCAACCACTGATGATGTACATTTATATTTCCCATTAGGCGAGCTCTTCTTAAAAACTATCCTCTGTCAACACTAAAACCACTGGTGATTAGTAACCAATCGCATCTATTTTAAGAAAATACATTAAAATTGTGTCAAATTATCAATTTCGTACATTCGAATCGCATTTCAGCTCACCTGCTTAAGCCGATAAAATATACGCAGTAGCACTTCTCGGCGTGTTCCTTTCAACTTGGGCTAAAAGAGCATTCGATAAGATTGCGCTGGTCTCATTGGCGGGAATTAAACCGTAACAGGGCCCCACAAGAGATAACTTGAAAAACTTTCTGTGTGCACAGCGCAAAAAACAGCAGGAGGTGCCCAGTGCAGTCACAAATTGCAAAGTGGAATGCAAAAACAATAAAAAATTGCGAAAAAGCAAAAAAAAAAAAAATTAAATCAACGTGCGACCAAAGAGAGCAACAGGAAAAAATTGAAGACATCAAGGAAATTAAGTGCAACTTATATATAGTGGCTTACAAAATTGTTCACGTTTATGAGGTCTCCTGGTTTTTGCGGTTGCTGTAATAACACCAATTACTGATTGCCACCGAATGATCTTAATTGCCATAATTGCAGCTTAGATCGTCTAGTTCGGATTAATTAAATGGAATAATTGCGTGCGGATTTGAAAATGCGGGAACATTATCGACAATTGTTGCTTGGAAGTTGCTTGTTTTTGTTTATTTTTTAAGTAGTACTCGATAAAGACGACACTGCAATGTGGCGCTTAAGAGATTCTAGTTTTATGTTTATCACAACTTTCATATGGGGGATCGGCGGGCTACACATTCAGAGACAGTCTCTTCTTGTACAGAAAAAAAAATGATTAAGTACTTATTCATCATTCAGTCAATTCTGCAATTTGTTTGCCAGCCGCTCCCTATAAAACATAGTCAGTTTTTGCATAATACTTCACACTCCTACACCACACCGCTCTCAAGCATTTCCATCTGGCAATGCGGTTTTATGACCTAATCACACACATTTAGGACCGACATTGGCATGGCATAACGACGCGATCCACTCATTACACATCTTCATAATTCACTTAACAAAGCCTAAGTGATCCTCGCCCACTCAAGTCTTCCCGATGATTTTACTTTTTATGGTGAGCTTCAAGTGCCAACGTAGTTGTCAGATATGTATGCCTCTCTGTCTGGGTAGAAGTAGAATAAATAAGCACGAGACTTTATGATCCGCAAACTAGCAGCAGCCGCAGCAGCCCTGGTACACGAAAGAAATCCATTGCGACAGTGCGGTCTCCTCCAGAGATCATGAGCTTGAACAGGCTCCATGGTAAACTGAGATGCCTACTAAAATATCGGCACTTGCCCAGTCCGATCGGGGTGTTGTCGTAGTCGCGGGCATGCATCATAACACTTGAGAAACCCTGGAATTGGGTTAATAATTTGATTGATGCACGCACAGCGAGCACAAGTCTCGACTTGAGCCGAAACGAGCGATTACGCAATTACGGAGATTGTGGATTAACGTGTGTGTTGCCTGCGGATTTGGATTTATCCAGCATCCAGCTGCGATTGTAGAATTGTCGGCTGGCTCGGTCTCTCATATAATACTGGATGTGTTTTGTTGCTGCTACCGCACTAGAAGCATAGTTGTCTAGTAATGCAGGTCAGCTGCGCTTGGTCAATGTTCTTACTTTGATTGAAAAGACTATCTTTGAGAAATGGTGCTTCTGTTGCTGCTGCCAATGAGACGACCGACCGACCGACCGACCGACCGACCGACGGTCTGTTTATTAGCTTGAGGTCAATTGATCGAAACAACTTTGAACTTGTTGATCTTGTCACAATTAAGATTTATTTTTGGTGTCAGCGCTTTGTGTTTTTCGGTGAGGCCTTTGCAGAGGTTGAATTATCTCAATAGTGGCAATAAAATAGCACTGATCGCCTGATTACTGGCCAATTTTTACTGACCTTTAAGATTTGATTGGCGACCTTGCTCCTTACCTAATGAACAATCTGTGAATAGTCACATGATTTTATTTAACGGTCGAATGAACTTTATATAGCAAATAAAACCGGTCGGTGAATAAATACGTTAATTTAATTTTTCTTTAGATCGGTAATCCAATTTTGGTTAAGCATTGGTATATAAACAAAATTAAAATATTCCCCTTTTCAATAAGCATTTCTGCGGTATTTCAAGTCACGTTTTAGGATTTTAAAAATGATTCAAAAGATACTGGAATCATGTGTTGTTGTTTTATGAATTTTACGACTCGTATAGCGTAAACAATTTTACAAAAAACAATAAATATTCTAAAGCGAGGTAATTCGCGCACTCATATGACTTAAAAAGTTGCTTTTTATGAGTGTACTAATACTACAATTGAGTATAGGAGTTTTAAAACTGATCTGATCATTATCCTATCTTATTATATCATCGGATATATTACGTATGTTCCGAAGCATGTTCTTTATATTGTTTTGTGAATTGTGAATGAAGCTTCATTATCATCCAGCGATATAAATTCAAGCATTCAGCTTTCATTATCGATCATATGGTGATATCCTATGAGGATCACTTTGTATATGTCATAGATTAGCCATTATTGAAGGATCCTACAAAAGTTATAAATTCAAAATTGTAAAGTAAAAAGGTTCCGTAAAATGGCTCTGGTCGATTAGAGGGGGGTTCTTGGTTAGGCCATCAGTAAATTCACTGTATCTGTGCCAATCTTATCTTGTTATCCAAATAATTATGATTCGTTATGCCTCATTAATATCTTGAGGGCTTTCAGACAATACCACACGATTCTTTACTCAATGTAGAAACCAAGCCTACAGAAAAGATTGGTTGTTGAAGAAAATCATGATGATTATATCAACTGTGCTCTTTTGCGTCTGCAGAACAGGACGGAACAAGAGATACACAAAAGAACAGCTCATACATTTTTATAGAAGATATATAAATGAAACGAACAGTACAAATATTTACTTAGCTTCAATCAACAGAACAATTTGTTCTCTCCAGTATATGGGTATTCTAGAACAAGGTACACAAAAAAACATTGTTGATATGAGGAGCTCTTTTATAGCAAATAGTTCTGCATTGAATAGAGTAAAGGTGGAGCTAAGAAATTTCGAAATGTGGTATCGTGTTGCATATCCAGACCAACTGCACTATAAATTTTCGATCTATCCATTTACTACATCAAATATCCTTGGTGAGAAGATTGGTTGAATAGATCATGATTGTCGGTAACCAAGTCGTACCACGTCCAATGTTTTTAATAATATCTTAAATGACCAATTTGGTTTAAATTATTTCTGCCTTTGTAATTTAATAGCTATAAAGATCGCATCTTTTTTTTTTACCGTCAAACTTATGTGACCTCTAAGGCCTGTAAGGCCTTCAAATATTTTTAAATTAGACATAGTCGTTGGATTTTTTCAGTGGAGCCTAAGATTTGTTCAGTGGATCTTCGGATAACATGCCAGGGTTATAAAGAAGTATATATAGTTCGTTAATTTATTACTTTTGTATTAAGACCCACAGTGCCACCTAAACAGCGACGATATAATTATGTTAGTGTCGTTAGTGGTAGCATATTTCTTTTCGCAAAGGGAGCAGTATCTATTTTATTGGAACTTATGCTCAGACCTTTGTTTATAGATAAGTTGTAGACTATGAAAAAAGCATTTGCATATGATCGGATATTTTGGTCATACTGATTATTAAGTCACTCGCATTTGTGAGACCAATATAGGAGACTTAAATTTAGGCGCAGTAATTGCATGTGCCCTTACTCACTCAGTAGCTACATAGTGCGGCAGTTAATTTACTGCTCCTAAACATTAAATAAATACATCTAATATTGAATGTCTCAAGCCCCTATTCCATAGTAATTATAGTCCGATGAGATATTATTGAACACTCGATCAATATCGAAAGAAATGTTGAAGTTATTGTTGTTGTTTCCAAATACATTTAGCTGTATGCTAAATAGATGCTAAATTGATTGGTATATATTTTAGGCTGCTGTACTTCTGTATCTGTAGCATCTTCCTGTACTTGAGGAAAAGGTCTTGTAGATAAGACTTTTTGGCACTCGTTGCATTCTGGTAAGCCTTAGTATCTTAGAAGTGAGCTATTCTTCAATGTAGAGTTCTTTTAACTTCGAGGAACCTACCTTCAATACAAGAGATTAGCATGTGTTTTGTAATATTGTATTTTGAAAAGTCTAAATCTTCGTGGTCTTAAGTATCTTTTTTTGGTTCAGTTTAGTCTGTTTGTTTTGGTCATATGTTTGTTTGTTTTTCGAAAAAATGTTGCATGTTTCGATTACAATAAATTGACCCGCGTTTTGATTTGCCTTTTAAATGTTAGCTTGATTAGACTAATACCAGTAGTTCTACTGGAATTTGTATGGTGTTGCATAAAAACCTTCGTAATATGCTGTTACGGCACCTACTATAATTTTCAATTCCTTCAAAAAATTTTTTTTTTACTATTTGGATATACCTCTCCGCTTGCAAATTTGAAGCGAATTTGTATGTTATTTATTTTATTCACATGAATTTTTTAAATTTATTAAATTTAGATTGTAGCTACTCCATTATCAGTTACTATAATTAAGGGTAGGCCAAATCCAGCAAGCTACTCTAGTAAAAGTTTAGTAAGCTTACTGGCAACTATAAGCTAAGGAAAGCATCCAAAATGATCAAAAAATAGAGGCTAGCATAATCGATGAGTGGGCATTTTTAATAAAAGAAAACATTTTTCTTATGGTAAATTTATCTTCCCTAAACTATGTAGTCTTCTTTATCTTCAGTATCTGAAATAATTTATGATAAATTTATGATATGACGGGTATGCCTACTTGTCCTGAAATTGCATGATGTTTATTTGCTTTATCAATTCCTATGTGCATCATTTGGTGCTTCTTGAAAACTTCCTGGCTTGACTATTTCACAAATCAAATCCATTTCTTATGGTCGGAATTATATTAATATTCAAAATTTTGTTCACAGTCCTCGTATTTGGAATATTATGCCGTCTTAGGTGCAGAATATGAGCATAATCTGGATCGGTGTGTTTAAGAGGCTACTTGCAAATAATATTTTGGAGCACATTAATCCCCTTTGGATTTTTAATTTTTAATTGTGAACTTTAATTATTTTTTATCATTTGCATTTTTTATAATTATACTCTTAGGCTGTGTCGATGATATAAAATAAAGTATATCCAACATGAGACCATGTGTATAGGTTTGCGTTTCGGCAAAAATTTAATAAGATGAATTGGGATGTCCTCATCAGTACACCATAATCATCTGATTTTACACCTTCCAATAACGATATTATTACGACTACTAATCTAGTTAATATGGGTTTTGTCCAACAAATGGTGGAGTAGTTGTGATTTTTATATACAGGCTAACCATTATTTTGTCTAAGAGACAGAAATTTATTAAAAAAAAAACATTTGTTTTTCAATAAATTTGCAAATTGCATTAAAAATGCAGAAAGATTGAACTTTTCGACCCAGCGATCAAAGGGGTCTCATCAGTATGGTTATCTCTGGTCACCCACCATAGAAGTTCAATGTGGAGGTCACATCAATTGCCCATATAAATACTTTAAAAAAAAACATGAGTGAATTATATGGTAGCTAGATTTCTCATTGCAATTTTCAAATTGGGTGATTGTTCCCCTTCTTGCCTTGCATCACTCGGATAAACCAAAAAGAATTTATAAGCTAAAAAATTGTCTGTCTAAAAGACACAAATTTATTGGGTCGAAAAGCTCAATTTTTTTGTATTTTTAATTCAATTTGCAAATTTATTGAAAAAATTAATTTTTTTTTTCAATAAATTTCTGTCTTTTAGAAAAAAAATTTGTTAGCTTATAAATTCTTCTTGGTTTATCCAAGTGCCACAAGGCAAGAAGGGGGAACAATCACCAAATTTGAAAATTGCATGCTACCATATACTTCATACATGCTGTTTTTAAAACTTATTTATATGGGCAATTGGTGTGACCTCCACATTGAATTTCTATGCTGGGCGATCAGAGATAACTATACTCATGAGAGCTCTATGATCGCTGGGTCGAAAAGCTGAACCTTTTTGCATTTTTGTATATGTTATTTAGTTCCAGGCCCCGAATAAAAATCCCTTAAAGAGGAGTGTCCATAGCTGTTTTTATAAAGAAAGTTATCAACCCCACCTTTTAGTAAAAAATAAAGAGGTCAAAGTTAATAAAAAAGTAAGACAATTCGAAATTCTTAGTTTAGACCATAATAAATCCTGAGGGGAGTGGAGTAAGGGGCTATTCGAGCAGCCCTTGGAGAGACCATAAAATTCTGCGTATAATGAGATTTGTAAGTGACCGTACAACTTGCACTTTTTGAAATACAGGGTATATTTTGAAAGACTAGCATATTTTTTAATCATCCTGTAACTAAGAAACGATTGAGATGCCCCCCCCCCCCTCTTGTCTACAATGTTTTGTTTGACTAGGTGACTACTATCATCTCCTGTCCTATAGACATGCTATATAAGGGTTACTATACGTATAATTTTTTGAAGAATGTTCAAAGCTTCCGCCGCTCTAACTTGTTACACATCAAACTTACAACATAAAAGTGTATTTACAAAAACTGTAGAATCTTCTTAAAATTTGAAATAGCCATTTGTGATCCTATCACCGTTGAGGAGTTATATTAAAAAAAAAAAAAAAAAAAAAACAGGTTTTTGTACCTTTAATCTAAGATGGCGGACCGCTCTGACTTCTTCCAAGGGTGAAAACTTATATTTTTAACCGGGACTCGGAACTAAGTAACATATATAAAAATCGCAACTACCCCACCTAACGTATTATTTAGTCCCTATTGACTGGACTATAACATAGTGCTGCTAATGCTTTAATTGTCTGAGGTCTGAGAAATTTATCTGCCAAGATTTTTTTCAGAAAATTTGGGAAATTTTGGAAGAATGGAATTATGCATCTACTAGCAAGTATTCGATCAAAATTTCTGAAACTTATTTAATAAAGGTTTTATATACATATATAGATATAAAAAAAGAAAATAACTTTTCTAACTGACAATTAATCAATTAATAAAATAACTATTATTCGATGAAAGTGTTACAATATCTTCGGATATTAGTTAATCTGCTAAAATTTCCAATTAATTATTTGCAAGTCAATTAAGACTTATTGAATAATAGATTACTCTGCCATATGTAGGTACGTAAATACGTATGTTATGCATGTACGTTTTGACAAATATCTGCATCAAATTGCACCTTCAATACCTTACAGTTCTAGAGCCACACCCTGATTTGACTTATAACATTAAATAGCCTGATTATCATTTAGACAGGGTAAAATTGTCTTCTCTACATAACTAAAACCATCGAAATGCCAATTAATTAGAGCTAATATGGTGAAGATCCTATTATTACTACACGGATCTTCATACAACTTCGATGATTTGCACTTTTTACAAAATTTCATTACCCATTCCAATGGCAAACACAAATAAATTTTGATGATATTGTCGATGTAATAACACATTTAAGACCCCCATTGCCTCAATGGATTCCGTCACAGCGACCCCTGTGACTAGTTCAATCAGAACCCCTGTTCTGACAAAGTAACTGCGACTTTAATGGCAATTTATCTGTTAATAATTTTCGCTGAAAAAGATATCCCGATGAGCTGAATTTATTTATATTGAATTTCTTGACTTGTGCACACCATTATAATTTTGCAGCCTTCATACACCTCTGGCTAACCAAAACCATAACAGCAGAGCAACAATAACAACACTAAGTTAATTAAAAAAAAATATTAAAAAATCTTCTTCAGCGTTGTCTTTCAATATTTTAGAAAGAAGAAAAAATGTCTCCAATCGTTTTTGTTTTTTGTCTTTGGTTTTTTTTTTTATTCGATCAGATCAAAAGTTGCCGCTTAAATAATTCATCGATTGGCTTTTATCCATGTGCTGTGGATTTAGCTCTCTTTCTGAAGTTAAAATCTGAAGAAAAATTACGAAGAAAAAGAAATGCTGGAAAATGATAAACAAAAAAAGAAAAACAAGATATAAAATGGTGTTTTTCGGTATTATCTCTTACAGAGAGCCTAATTTGTACGTACATGTGATGGACTATTAAAAAAAAAAAAAAGACTGAAACAGTTATAGTGTGACCTTTACCTCGATGCTCGTTATTAGAATCAAATCCAACATCGACGGTTTCTTTTTCATACAAAAAAGTTAGTTTAGTTGTTGGGTGGCTTACATTTATGTATTGCACCAGATTTATCTACAATAATGTGCTTATCCATATGAAAAAAAAACATGCTACTGCTATGTAATTGTTACATGAAATCCAGTAAACCAGAACAGCATTCATGATAATTCTCTAAACTGGGCTCTCCTTCCCTCTCAATACTGTTTACCTCAAGGTCATAGTTGTGATGCACATTGTTACCTTTCGTAACGTACGGCAGAGATGGCGAGGTCTTAGATTAGAGTTATTATTAGAATAGCTGACTTTTATGTAGATGTTGCCTTTATACAATAATTACCCAGTGGGAAAGACGATCATCCTACGAGTAATCAGGGAGCACTCTTTCAAGATGACAGAAGGGTTCGTTATCAGTTCCACCTTCTTTTAACATAGGCATATGATTAGAATTGAGTACTCCGAAATGAGCATAATTTGAGCTCTCCTTTTTAATTATTCATTTTATACAAAATTTATTTTTAAAACAATTTTGGCAATTAAATTATACAAAAAAAAAAATCATTTTTAGCAACGTTTAGATAAATGTGGTTTTTGGGGCTTTTTTTAGTTTATAACATATTTTCAAAAATGCAGATTAACTGATTTCGTTATTTCTTAGATAATTAATAACTTTTTTTTTTTAAACAAAAAAAAAACAACATGCGCAAGTTTGAACTGCACAACCATTATACATAGCATAAAATGAGACACTGATGCATAGAAAATATGTGACTCACAAACTTCATATTATTCAATTTTATCTCATTCCCTTATTTCTGCTCCAGAATTGCTCCCCTTGGAGTTCTTTTGAAGTAATACTGATATCTAACCAAAGTTTTGTGCTCCTTTATTCCATCTTGGAGGAGCACTCCCAAATTTTTCTACTGGGTACGTATGAAGAATTTCTGTGTGGGAAGGGAGCCATCTAGTATTCCGGTAAAATTCCGTATTCCACAGTATAATGGAACAATTGTCGAAGAGTTCCCCAAGTTACGACACATGCATCTTGATCTACTTATAATTTTTACACTAACTACTCAGTCCTATCACATAATTCGGTAGCCATATCTCATTTTCTGACGTAAAATGCAATGAAACGAATAAAAAGAGATTGCAGTGTAGTAGGAATCAATTAGCAATATAAAGACAGGAGCTAAAGAGATTTTTAAAAACGCATGCATTAATAGGACTTACTTCTCGCCATTCTGGTACTGGTTTTCTGAAGTATGGAGACCATCTGGAAGTCAACTTATGCTCTGCCTCAATCCATTTTCACTTCAAAATGGCGTCAAAGGTCTGTTGTTTATGCAATTATTGGATTTATTATCGCTGCATTTCCGCCAAATAATTCTGTGGTCTAGATTGCGACAAGATTGATCTATTACCTTTTCCAAGTGCCACGATAAATATGTGGAGAGCATAATGGTAGATCTTAGAGCTGATTTGTGTAAGAACTTCTAAGCCTACACAACAAGGATATCGGATTGTTGATGTTGGGATCTACCTATTAAAGATACTGCAGTATTGTATTCAGAGAAATTTCGTTGGCTTTTCTAAACCAAACAATTGTTAGCTCACAATCTACGGAGCATTGTTAAAAATTAATACTTTTTTTTTAATATTATTTTAATTATTATTATAATCTGTATTATATTGATTTGCAGTTCGAGTTTAAAACAATTAAACTAAACTAACAACTAAACATTGTTACGTAGCAATGTTTCTTATTTAAATCTAATAAAATTATTGTTGAAGATGACAACGTTTGAGATGAAGGTTGCAATGCGTGTGTTCAAGTGATAACGGATGTGTAAAGTGAATAAATTGTGGAAAACAAATCAAATATTAGTTAACTAACAGTGAATTCTACAAGAATTTGTTGTTATTCTGGAACAGAGCTCATTTAGATATTTACTGCACTTGAGCCAAGTACGCTGTCGCAGATATAATTTTTCAAGAAATCTCTTGTGTTTGCAGTTTAGCTTATTTACAAAATATGGAAAGTTTAGAGAACTTTGAAAACGGCATTTGATTGGATCAACAGAGCTTTGGCAAAATATAAATAAAAAGAATATTATAAGGGAAAATTTTAGAGAAATAACCAAAAAAGGGGATTTAATGACGACCCGGTGTAGTAAACGTTTCTTTGTATATTAGAAATAATATTATTGTTTTCTTGAATAAGCAGGCCGTATAGGTACTATAAGGGACGACCACATTTAAGAGAAACTCCGTCAGGGAGATTATGTAGGTCTTATTTTAACTCCAGAAAAATATTAAGAAAAATCGGTTTATTGAATCCTGTATCTAAATCCTCTTCCAAAGGTACAATATAGCAAATAGAAGTAGAGAAAAGGGATCCACCAAGCTTTTGGGTATTTCCTTTTGGTTTAATTCTAATTACTTACATTTAATAATAGTAAAATAATAAGTTTTTTTAGAAATACAAAATTATATAACATGGCTTCAAGTTGGAGCCGAGCCATGACCCGGTGTTCAACAAAAATGGAAAATAAATTTTCAGCTCGCCGTTCGGATATTTTAAAATTTACATTGTGGTAAAGGAATTACATATAAATCTAAGGACTATTTTTAAAATACATTTGCAACTCAAAGCGAAGACAATGTAGTCAAAAATTTGTTTAAAATAACCGAAATTATTATTTATATTAATGAGCAAATAAATTTGATTGCTCAAAGATATAAAGCAGGTCATTTTGTAAGATATTTTCAATCTAACATTGGTTCTGAATGCAAGTAGAAATTTTTCGTAATGTCTTTTGATTCCTTTGATGGCCCACCTATTAACAGAGGCGTTCAGTGCTAAAGCTGCCATAAAATTTCATAAACAAAGCTGAAAACATATAAGTCGGACTGAGAAAACTTCTTTCCGGGCAAAAGTTTACGGTGAAAGCATTTTTTTCACAAAATCCATATAAATAAATTCGTTGTAATAAAATTATTTTTCATACAATTAATTTTGTTTTATTTATAAAAGCCTATGCTTTTCCTCCCACCACTATTAATATCAATTAATAAATAATAAAATCATGAGTTACCCAGTAATATGACGTCATAATAACTTAATGCTTTAATCTTATAATTACAATAGTTGACTAACCAAAACAATGATCTGCCATTCAAGAAACAATCTTTAGTAATTGTTTAGTCAGTTACTGCATTACAACTAATGTTGTTATTCTACAATGATAAAGTCGTTGTATATGCCAATTTTAATACCCTGCTTTTAGTTAAATCTCCCAATGTTTTTCTCTGAGTGAGGCGTCCGTGAAGAATGTCATCCGATGAATTTACAATTCTTACGTCTGGGGTCTAAATTTTTCAAAAACATGCGGCTTTCTGATTTTCCACTTTTTGCATAATCTCTCTTAAAAATATTTCCAGCATGTGCACAAATTCATTTTGCTACCTCATTATTTTATATGGTGTTGCATAGAACGACGCAGCTCTAAGATGTTGTAATCCAGGATGTTGTTAAAAATTTGCAATCTCCATACCTACGAACTGCAGATATCATTGTTACAGACTGTGATTTCTAAAAAACTTTTTAACATAAATATTATATTTAAGGCTACAAAGGACTATTAAAGTTAAGACTAAGGTCAAGAGACCCTGCGAAAAATTCGTATATATTTTTCTATTTATACAAGTATGGTGAAATGTGGCTTATTTGAAAGATAGGATTTCAAGCTATCTAAGCAAAATAGAATCTTAAAAATATACGTGGAAAAGGACATCAAGGATGAGGATTTGATTCTTGAATATCCTAACATAAATAGAATATATACGAATTTTTAAAGAAGACTAGAACAGGATTTTTGCGAAATTTTGAAAATGCCATAACTTGCGAAATACGCATTGTAGAAGAAAAATTATTAATTTGTATTTTTATTTTCACAAGCTATCCAAGTATGTGAAATTTGAAAGGAAAATTGGTGATTGTCATGTCACATCTGTTGCCTATTTGATATGGAATGACCCATAGTCAGGGGCGGATTTCCCTATAGGCCGAGTAGGCCCGGGCCTAGGGCGGCAGATTTAGGGGGCGGTGATTTTTTCTTGTAGTTGTGGGTATTTCATTACATTTTTATACTTTTTCGTTTTTTTAAATAAAATAATTCGTTGGAAAGTGTTATTTTTAATTCTACTCCATTTTTTTTCAAATCTACTCCGATTTATGAGACAGCCTACTCCGCTAATTCTAGCCTGGGGTCCCTTCACTGGATATAGATCATTCAATTTTTCGTGTTTTACAGGGAGTAGGGTCAATTTTTCGTGTTTTACAGGGAGTAGGGGGGCGGCAATCTTCCATAGGCCTAGGGCGGCCAAGTGATCAAATCCGCCCCTGCCCATAGTCAGACATATTAGATAGTTTGAATATAATATAAATCAAGATAAGTAACTTATGGTACTGATATTGAGTCAGAAAAATGTATTGATGAAGCTAACCAATTTTCAATAATGAGCAAGGAAGAAAGTGTTTTTATTAAAAATATGTATAAATTTATAAACGAAGGGTTAAGGTCTACTTTTCGAACATTGAAACAATTTTAAAATTTTTTTTGATGATACCTATCTCTAATGTAAGTGCTGAACACTCACTTCCGGTGTTGAAATGAATAAAAAATGATTGACAATGTAACTTACATTAAAATAAAACAAGTTATCTGTCGCTATTATGCATTGAATCAGATGTAATGGTCTCGATTAATTATGATGACATTATAGAGTTATTTCCTAAAACAAAATCCAGAAAAAAATGTTTAGTTATTATTTTATTTTTTATTTAAAATAGAATTGATTCATATTTATCTCTTGTTAAATACCAACGTTGTAATACTTTTATGTTTTTAAAATGCGTTTTTATGGAAATGTCGAATTTTGTTTCCAATAAACTGAGCAAAATGCTTATGCACCTACCTATATATATTTTATTAACTGAAATAGACTTATTGTTTTGGGGCCTCATAATGATTTTGCACCTTGGACCTTTAAAAGTATAAATACGGGGCCCGCATATTACCACTATTAAGAACGGTCCTTTTGATATTTTCACTCATGTTGCCTATATACAATGAAAGTTGAAGTTGTTAGAACTAAGTAGTACCGGCTCCTGCTAGGAATGGTTGATACAATATTGTCCTTTCAAATTTAACCTGTGGAGCTCAGGAGATTGATTATTCCTTTTATGTTTTTCCTTGAGATTTGTTTAAAACTCACCAAGGATACGGCGCTTGCTACGACAAAATTCCAGACGCATATACAGGTAAAAGTCAAGTGTGCCATTTATTTATTTATTTTTTTAAGTTATTGGTTTGTACAACAAGATTTACAATCTTTTAGATATGTACAATATAAAATATATTTAATTTCATATTACTGACATATAAACAATATACAGAATGAAAGTTATCAGAGAACAGGAAAATGAGACAAAGAAGAAGAAAAAAATAAAATAAAATAAAAATTCAAATTCAAATTTACTTAACTAACCTAACCTATATATCAAACTACTGTTGCCGAGGACACACTCACCCTAGAATCTGTCACTAGTAGTCAACAATTCAAATACTTTCTTCCGGAATGCATCAGCCATCCACGTCCCCTGAATCTCAACTACTAGAGGATTCCATATTCGAGATACATGGACAAAATAGGAACGAGCGCCAGTCAACGTTACAAAACGAGGTATAATTAAATTTAAATGCCTTGGAGATTGGGCAAGCTGTGTATGTTCCCATAAATAATCAGGCTTACAAGGTATACACGAGCTTATGTAAAAATATTAAAGCTTTAAGTTGAAGATACGTATTTAGAGAGCAACCCAGGACTACGTTTCGGTAAGGACTTACATGATCGTATCGAATTAACCCATAAGTGAAACGAATACAACAGTTAAAAGCTACATTGAATTTACGAGAACAATTATGATCTAATGCGGGGAAAACAAGGCTTCCATAAGTGAAAAGCAGTATAAGCAGAGTTTTTACTAGCCTAAGTTTAGCACTGATGGAGAGGAAATATCCCAAAGGTCAGGGTCTTCTCAAGGCAACATAAACATTATTTAATATTTTCTTAACATAGTCGCAGTATGACATATGTGTGTTAAGCATCACACCAAGATTCCTAACACATTTAGAGTATGGTATATCAGATGAATTCATAACAACCGGGGGAAAGTCAGTAGGCTCCAACTCCCTCCTGTATATGATTGTATAACTAAATTTTCCGGCATTTAATAATAAATTGTTAGCAACAAACAATTCACGTATACGTTCAAGGTCCATATTTAATCGACAAAAACCATCCTCCGACATACCAGTGGGGCAACTCAGGAAAACCTTCACATCATCGGCATACAGATGACAGTATTAGGTAGGCCATTTCTGTACAGACTGAAAAATAACGGACCCAAGATTGATCCTTGCGGTACACCATTCGATGGTCTAGTTGGACCTACGGCAGTGTGGATTAAAAGGAGCTAACAGGATGAGTGCATTGAAGAATGCGGAATAGGCCAATCGGAGAAACCACGTGAAAGAACGCGCATAGGTCCCGACCTCAATTGTGGTGTGGTAAAGGGTACTAATGAAGCATTTATATGCGTAGATAGATTCGCGTTTATTCTGTAGCGCGCAGATCAAGTCACCACAAGGCACTATCCTCTATTGAAAACGTGCATTCTGTATCCAACTCAGCACCTACATTTTGATATCGTGTTTATTACCTCCCATCAACAAAATTATCTAATAACATCTGGGCGTAATATTTCTATAAAGGGTTTTCCTGCTCTGTTCTATGGAAACGTAAAAGTAAAAACTGTTTAGTTCATAAGATTTTTTTTTTCGTTACGTAAAATTAAAAAGAAGTCTTTACGGCATAGTGAATCTTTTATTTTATGTACTTTGTCTTTTTATTTATACATTGAATCTAATTTAAAATATTTTTCGTGGGCAGTTCTACTTTTGAAAAGCTCTAAAGACTAGCTTAATTGGGAAATGAGATAATAAAAAAAAATATTACGCATTTTTTAAGATGACGGACAATGCTGGATCACAGCACCCCACAAACTTAAATATACGTTATTTAAACATCCCCCACGACCTCTAAAATCTCGTCAACTGCAGATCCCTTGCAAGGTATAACTTCATACAAAGTGGACTATTACTGATCGAATGACTAAAATTAAAATGGAAATTTTTCGTCTTTATTAGACTGAAATTCATTCAAAATTATTTAAAAATATCGAACTTTTCGAAAATTAAAATGTTCATTGTAGCAACTGTCTAAACTTCAACGTTATCGGTCAACGACAGAGAATTGAGGAAATACGGAACGAAGGTCTGTAAATCCACTTTTTCATAAAAATTTGTATCTTATTAAAGGGTAGCCGAAAACTGTGAAGTCCAAAGGTAAAATTTAGTGTCTCATATTTAGAGGCATTCGAATCACCCTATGTTCTGCGATCTTGCGAAGTTTATGAGTTATGACTTTTTTGCGTGATTTTTCACCAAACTACTAATTGGAACGCAATTTTGGTCATAGTGACTTGAATAATTGAGATAAATTGCAGATTTTTTTTTTAATTTAGCTGAATGTTAGGGACGTAAAGTTCAAAATAATTTAATATACCTACTAAATTTTTGAGGGCGATTTAAAAAAAAAGTCACATACTTTTTTTCATCCAAACCTATTTTAAAAACTTTCTCATTTCATTGGCTATTTACTATGTAAATTTTACTACATGTACTATATCGGATCTAACTCGGTAGGGTTATGCGCTATCGGAACACGGGTTCACCTCAGCTCATCACCATCTACAATTCTCGGAAGATTTTTCTTTTACTGGATACTTTTAGGATGGTAACTGGGGTGTATGTGACCCAAGTGTATGAAAGTGGGTTTTTCTGTGACAAAACCGTATCAAGAAAATTTCCTATATAAGCAAAAAAGTACACAACCCGATAGCTCTCGACGATACCTTTAATTTTATATGCAACATGCCATATTAAAATCCCCTCCCTCCGGATGTTCCTACCCACCACCCTGAAATATTCAGAAAAAAAAAATCATTTACGCATTGTAGCTGGTAATGAGGTGAGGCAAACAGTGAAACCCGGTTTTTGCTCGAAAATAACTTTACCGAGTTAGAGCCGATCTAAAGTGCGAAAATCGAGGAGGTATACTTCAATTCGAATAAAAAATACTAAAAAAGTGAGTATGGGGATGGCTGTAAATAGCTGTTTAAGCCTCCGAGTATAGGAGTGTGGGTACACAAACTTATTCTCAGTAACTAAGGAATTTGATTCTGTACTAGAGTTTCCAGAATGTACTAGAAAATTTTTGACCCTCTTCCTCGAAGTTTCCACCGCTTGATTGAAATAAACATTGTTAACAAAATATGTTCACATTATCATAATGCATCGTTTAAGATGTATCTCATGTCTGGAGGTGTCGAGCCTGAAATGGGCATTCGCCTTTAGGAGACAAGGTGATTTTTTTTTTTTTTTTTTTGAAATTATCAGATTTATCGGGTTTTTTCTGAACTTTCATAAGGTCCTTATAAAATTTTAAAAACTGTAAGAATGTCAATACTGTTGAATTACGAAAATTTTGTTAATATACTCGACAACTTGTAATGTAATTAATTGGTGATCTCCCGGATTCAACGTTAAGCTTGCCTTAACTCCCTCAGGTGCTCTCTTGGTGCCTTAAGTGCTACTCACTCATTTTGATGTGAGATCAGGTGATGTAAATATGTTGATCCGTTGGGTTCAATTTTCGGTCCCTTATTGTTATCACATAATCGCCAAAATAATTTATATGAATAAAAGCAGATTATATTTATATGTACTGGATTCTGTTGAGATACTAAATATGAAAAATCCTATCATAATATCCCGGTTTCAATTCAAAAAGCAAGTGCATCGATTTTGTACTCATATTAGTACTCATATTAACATAAACGATAAATTTTTGTGGATATATTGAGATAATTATAGATTTGCATTTTCTAAGAACATTTCTTTTATCTATTTTAGGTTACCATTAGAATTATAGTCTATCCGCGTATAAATTGGGTTTATGAAAAGAAGTTCGATTTAAATTATTTCGAGGCATATGCAGGAAAGTGGATGCAAAACATAAAATAAATTCAATTTAAATTTGAATTATATTATCCCTGCTTAATGAAAATCTTGCTGCATGTGATATAAGTTAACCTAAATTAAAACAAAAAAACCACAGCGAAGTTCAGCGACTCCATTTCGATATCCTTGTTGTACATTTCTTCACCTAGCATAGTTTGTATATATTAAAGTACATATTTTTTTTTCCTTATTTAAATCTATATGAATTGCAATATGAAAAATATTCTTCAGGTCATCGGCAAAAACTAATTAGTCGCAAGAAGAAAATTTACAACTCATGACAGTCCAAGGAATTGAATTCATTTTGTACCACTGTAGAAATGATTGTGAATCGCGCACCACGCACACCCTGTTTGTATCCCGTGGGGCAACATTAAGTGAAGTCATAGCATGAAAAAGCATTCATTGCGCCTGAAAAATGGGAACTGGGAGCTTCAACGAACGGACAAACAAACTTCGCTGCCACTACAAGAGTCGTCAGGGTAACCAATCCCGGAAAATCAAATCAAATCCTTACAATGGCGGTGATGGGAGAGCTTTATGTTTTTACAGCATACCTATCGCGGATTCTGCTAGCCTGAGTCTAATAGAATACTCCTGTTTACCCGTTCACCTCCTACATACTATAGTTAGTTACATACCTACATTCATCCTCTTGTAAGCCTTAGACGATTTCTTTCGTTCGTCTCCTGTCGCCGGATCAGAAGCACTCTGGTCACGTTTTTCGAGTTTAAGCTCTTTCCAGTCAGTTTCCAATCCAATTCCGTCGCAGTTGTTGCTGTCCTGAAGGAAATTTTCGTTGGCCCTTCGACTCTCCGGCTATACCGCGCCCTCCGCGCCGATTATCGATCAGCAATCTATTTCAATTTTTCGTGTGTAATTTTGTGTGTTAAAATTTTGGAAAGAAGTGGCGAAGCGGGAGAGACTCCAACAAGACTCTAGCCAGTGGACAAATGGCTTCTGAACGCTGCTTTTATTGCCATAATTTCTTTCCTTTTTCTTTGGGGCAAGCTTTTGTCCTTTCGGGGAGCTACATATATCTAAGATTGTTGCTCAATGTTGTTGCAATAAAAGTTCATGTCGCCATTTATTTCTATTTTACGAGCTGAACTGCGCTCATTGACTCATTTCGTTCTATGACGACTTGGCCGGTTAAGCTACTCTAGAACCGGGTGGAAATTAAGTAGAAGGGAGAAATTGTATGAAGAAGGCGTGCTTAGAGCCCTTTTTAATAGCCCTTTTGTTTTTTGGTCAATGATACGTGAGTAGTTAATTGAGCTCCAACAGAGGACAGAGGTCAATGAAATATCGTGAATTATCCTAGAAGTTTTTCGAATTCGAGAAATGAAACCACTACCATTAAAATCGACGGACCGGAATGAATAATCTGAAATGCAATCGCATTCACCCTCTAGGATTTATACAGATGCTAGCCAACCAGCACCACTAGGCACACACCCCTAAAAATGGGATTAACCTTGACTTTCACTTTCAACTTAAAATTTTGAATAATTCATGATGAAAGGTGAGGACAGCACGCGATACATGGATTCAAGACAGGTGAGGTAAGTAAGGAATGTATATATGTGTACCTAACTATATTCAGAAAAACATAGATAAAAAAGGAGTTGTTGAGACGACCTCAATTTTTATCTCGTAGTTTGTCTAGTTTAGGCAGGCAGGTAGCTAGATAGGTAGGTAAGAATTGTTGCATTCGAATATTGTGTGACTCAAATCTTGCACCTTTTCTGCGGTCACTGACATCTGAGATTTTATGAATTGCACCTGTCCTGTCTATAGACCTACGCAATGACGCAATGATGATATTTCCCACGGTACTAAGTCTGAGAAAGGGTTGAAGTACGTAAGTTGATATTTTTGAATCTGCGAAACAGCATACCTACCTATCTGGATGATGGTGGTTTTTTGACAGACTAGCAAACTGTTTTGAAAGAGTTCGACTTGTTCTTGTGTACGAGTTTCACATTAGAAACATAACACCTGGATTTTGGCAAGTTTACAGTTATTTTATATCAATTTTATTTTAAGATAAGAGGACATGCTATATTGTATCAAAGCTATCCTTGTAGGGTTTTATGCGTATGTGTTTGTGTTACATTTAGTAAAGTATTTTTGATGATAAATCTACTCCAGGTATCGCTAACTTAATTATGCTAACTTTTGAGTAAGGAATCCTTGGTACCTACTACAATTATCTCGGAAATTAGTTCAACAAGCTCTTCTCACGGAAGGGGAGACTATTGATTTGTACTTAATTCCTCTGTTTAGTTAGAATGTTCATCTGATCCTGATGCGTTGAGCAAAGAATTTCCTTATCTTGCTGATTATAGTATCGTTTATGTATATGGTTTCCTCAATGCCCTTCAATATATTTTCTCATCTTAAATTCGTTCGTACTTTACAGACACAGCGTATAATGAAGTTAAAATTGCCCACAATAGCATCAACTCTAACACAGTTGATGTTTATGGAAACAATTTCTACAAATTATCAATTTTATAAAATATTTATAATTGCAGTACACAAAAAAGATATTTGCAATATTTGTACTAAGAATTTTTTAAAAGTTGAACATACGTGCAATTTTATATAGAGGTCCTGAAGAAGGGCTACGCTTGGATGCGAAACGTTGAGCAAATGAAATAAAAAATTATATATTTTACAACAAAACTATTAAAGTTCTGCTAAAACTAATATCCATAAATCCGTCATCTAAGTAGCCCGATCAAAAATATAAGACCAGCTGAAAACCTTATCAGTTGTTACAACTGATCCTTGTGGGCACACCTCTGTAGTTATTATTATTATCATTTATTAGACTGCAAAAAAATACACAAAGTTTCACAATTTTTCTATTGCAAACAGTTTTGGAAATATATTTAGGTACATTTTAAAATATAAGTGAAAATTTCGAGAATATACAAAATCTAAAATAAAATTAAAAATGAAAAAAAGCCTAATTAAATTAAGCAAAAATTGAAAATAACTATAAAAATAATACTTCTAAAAAACAGAGACAGAAAAAATTAAAAATTAAATGAAAAGAAAATTAAGAAATTATAGCTAAAACATACGAAATAAAACAAAATATTAAACATAATTGAGAATTGAAAATTATAAAGTTATAAAAATGATAAAAATTATGGGAATTATGACAGCGAGCTACGAAGTGAGACAAGAGAATAACATGCAAATAGGTAAGATTAATTAAAATCGTGGATCCTTACGTTAAGTGCCACAATAGAAAAAAAATATGTTTTTCTTTGGGCCACCAAATATTTTCGACAAAAATTATTTGGTTTTTTATGTCAGCATGCTCTATTACTATGTCGAGGTACAAAAAATCATGGGCCATTTTGATATTTGTCCCAGCGTGTTACCCATGCTTTTGTAGCCGCTCTGTGCATCAATACGGATGCTATGAGTTCGTAAGTATTACGTGTGTATATATGAGAGAATGTACACGGCCTTATTGGAAATCTGATTTTGCATCCATACGGATGCTTATGGCGATTATCGAATTAAAAGCATCAACAGATCGCGCGTTTTAATAACTAGGAGGAAGACTGTTCCAGAGATGGACTATCTGGGCAGGATAATAGACTTCCATTACTGATTTATGAAAACGGAGTATTACGAGATTCTGATTACGTTCCGAAGCTATGTGCTGGAAAACCGTTTGTTTGTACGTTATAAAAGTAAATCAGTCTTCTTTGCTTTAGATAATCTCGTATTAAGTAGCTCAGCATTTTTTTGCGGTATGGTGAAACATGGTCGAACCTACAAAGTCCATAAATGAAGCAGATACAATCACTAAAGGAAACTACCTTCTTTCGAAGACAAATGCCATCGAGTCTAGAGTAAAACAAACTGCCGAAAGTAAATTAAGGTATAGTTAGAGTTTTAATCAGTTTTGATTTCGAATGATAATGAGTCAGATTTCGAAAGATAATGAGTCAGATGAGAGCCAGAACTTACCAGGCACAGCATAAACTTTACCGATAATTGTTGGTTCAAAATAATGCCTAGATTTTTAACTTTGGGTACCAAATCTAAAATTGTACCATCCAAAACCATAAGAGGTGAATCATGCGGGTCAAAATTGCCATTATGGAATACAATACATTAGGAATTGTCAGGGTTTAGCTTTATGTCGTTAGCTTTGGACCAGATATTGATTCTCTCCAAATCATTAATGTGAGCAATACAGTTCTCAAACAAACTTAGGCAGACCTGCACGTCGTCAGCAGACATGTGCATGCTGACGGCCCGAACGGTTTCAAGGAGATCATTTATAAATAACCTAAATAACAAAGAGGCCAGTATTGAACCCTGAGGAATGCCAGACATAAGAGGGAGGGAACAGGAAGTATTAAAATTCAGTTTTACCATCTTGCTTTCGATCGGTCTGAAAGTCTTGGATAAGAGCAACGGCGGAGAGAATGAAACCAAAGCAGCAATTGAGTTTCTGAGGTAAGATTCCGAGATCAATGCTGTCAAAAGCTTTCAAAAAAGCGAGCAGTGTTGTTTTAGTCTAAGGCAGCTCTGATGTTAGTGGACATGCGCAGTACTGTGGTTTCGCAGCTATGGTCACGGCCAGACTGCCATTTACTTAGGAGCTCCCTCGAATCCAGATGCTCAACTAATTGCTTATTCATTAGCTTTTCCAGTAATTTCGATAAAAAGTATAGGCTGTTTATAGGTCTGAAATCAGAAGGGGACTGAGGAGAAGATTTTTGGGTATTGTCAAAACAGTATTGGTTTTCCACAGCTGAGAAAAGGCGAAGTCATAAGACATGTGTTTACTATATGGAGGATGCCGGTATCTATGAAAGTCTCACTGTTATGCAGTTGCTCGAGGGAATCAATAGTTGCTATTTTAGTGTCATCGCTAGTAAGGCCTTCTGTTGGACTTTGTCCAACGTGGAAAATGAAGTCCGTCCAGACTGTGTCCAAATATGGGAATTATATTCTTATCTAATCCTGATATCAAACTTGCAGATTTGCCTCAAGTGTAATGGAAATGGAATAAAATATTTTTTTCATCTTTGCATGAAGTCCAGGGATTTGATCACATTTTTGGCAATACCAAAAATGTCACAGAATCTACTAAGAATCTTCGATATTTCAATACTTAAGATATATCTACTTCGTGGACAAAATATTTATTCTTTCGGTAGAAATGGGCTGAACGGGTGTTGGGGTACGTTTGAATGATAGCAGACAATATTGCGTCTTGGAAGCATTAAATAAGACCCGATCTGTTCTGCTCAAGCGAGAATCTCTGTAAGATCACTGTTTAGTAATCTAAATATTTGACTAGGTTTGTCAATTATAATATTACTACGAAAGTCAGCTAAAGAGTCGTATGAGTGCACCAAATTAAAAGGACTATCATCTGCAATACTGTAATTAGGATTGAAAGTGATATCGAGTAGATCATTATTAAAAATAAAAAAGAGAGTAGGATAGAGAAGAGAAATTTGCAGTACACTGACATTCATTAAAATGTTCAGAGGTACACTCCATCCAATATAGCTTGGATAGAGAAGAGAAGGTCAAGACCTAATGCCTGAAGTGTTTGCAAGGGAGCAGGATGCCAGACTCTGTCGAAGACTCTCGAAATATTCAATGCGACGATTTCTGAAAATGCAAGGAAGATATTGATTTCAATACTCTGTAAGGAACGTTGGTAAGTCTCCCGTAGAGCGGTCAACACGAAAGCCGTATTATTGGTCGCTAGATATTTCATGATGAGTGTTTCGAAAACCTTGGAAAGTATCGAAGTACAGGCAATTGGTCCTTAATTTGACGGATCATTTGCCTCTCTTTTATTGGGTATAAGCTGAACATGAGCAAGTCTTTTGTCGTGGTGAAGAAGTTTGCGCAAAGTTTTAGCAAGAGAAGACGCATATAACTTAAGTTGGTACTAGGGATTAAACACCATCAGGCCCTGCAACTTAAGACACATTGGGACTCGCAATCACTTTGAAAACCTCCATTGTTCGGAAATCTCATGGGTTTTGACCATGATTGCATATTGATGAAGAAGGGGATGGTTAGTGAAGTTGTTCTTAACTGTTTTAACAAGAGATTAGAAACTTTTACCACCATTTCGACTAGCTAACGCATATCTCCTGTCGAATTTTAAAACGTACACAACTCTAAAAGTGTGTGTCATTACTGTAGCCTAGATTTCAAAATCAAATCTGCTGTTAAAGTGAGGTTATGCAAAATTTTGTTTGCGGGAATAAATGAGAAAATGGAGCCACAGTTCAATCTCGTTATAGATTTTAATCGTAGTTTTACGGGCTAGAGCATGCTCGCAGTAGCGCTCCAATCTTCAAAACAGTAATTTTCAGCAAAGATTACACTTTTTTTTTAGCTTTGATTTAATAATTTTAGCTTTTAACTGATCTTTTCTTCAAAGGTTCAAAATAAATTGATGCTGTCATGGAAACCATACAATTACACAATTCACAACCAAATTCGATCCTTAAAAAAAAAAGAAGCATAAGATGAAAAACTCCTGCCGATTCGGATACTTATATCCAACACTACTCCAAATTTCTCACTCTCCCTCCAATTCCCCTTTCGGCATTACTTTGCAATGATTGATTGCTGCCGTTAGTGGTTATTTCTAATTGGTTTTGCTGTTTAGTTTAAACTTAAGGACTAGCCATTAGTGCGTCTTCATGTGTCAGGCAATGACTCCTGTACAAAAGCAGTTCTTAAGTCGATTATCTACGCTCAATTAAAAGGTTGAAACTCTTACGGTTGATGGACATTTAATGATCCTGGATTGGCCGGTAGCTGGGATAATTTGTCAAGGTAAAGTCTTCATGGCATCAAGTCTGAGTGAATATTTAGGTGGAGAGTGATGTTCTGAATTTAGTATAATTGGCATCATCAAACTCTCTATTGGAGGTCCGGAGAAGTCTTATTCGTTCTAAGAGTAATTGTGGTGCAGAAAACTTTTTTTAGATAGACTTGCTTTAATCTATCTATTAAGAAAAATGTCGATTTATCGTGTTTACCTTTACTTTTTCCATCTTGACAGTGTCAAAGAGGCAATGACTCACTAACATGACTTACTCACATATGATTAATATCCGCAGATTGTCTAAAATTGTGAACAAATTGATCTTGCACCATGTCACATCATAGCAGCAAGGGTTCCGTCGACACGACTCCTTCAGCCAGTCTACAATTTTCTTAAGTCATTTGCTAGCATACGAAGCGCACGAGGATATGAAAAGTGAATCTCTGCAGCAAGAAGAGGCGTTAATTTATTGCTGTGGCCACTTCTTGTACTTGTTGGCACTTGGCATGCGCGCATTTGCCTTATTCATTCATAGGGCACCTCGCAACATACATATACATAACCTCAATGGGAATGAAATAAAGACTCTCAACAATATCTGGCGATGTGCCTGCTCAATGTTTTCCTCCTGCTGTTGGTGTGGTTTGGTTAGATGAGGTCCAGCAACCAAACTCCATAAATAAGATTCCCTCAAAGAAGGAGAACATACTTTTTCTCCAAACATAATTTGTTTAGTGTTGGGCAATTATTTATTTTAATTGTTTTATGAAATTTATGCATGCGGTTCGGGTAAATATGTGCCGAATGTGTAGCGATTGTGGAACCTCGTCTGCCTGACTGCTCTCTCGGTCATACATTCTCCTCCGGTTCTAATTTATGAGCGATGTTCAAATAAATGTTTGATAGCACTCCCACCCCTTGTCGTTTGTTATTGTTTTAGAGGGCAATCGGGGCGCCTCGTTTCGATGTGAGCCTAGCTATTTTTCAAAATGGAAACATTTTTCTATGTACGACTACGAAGCAGAGCAGACAGTTTTTCAATAAGCCCGGGGGCGAGCAGCAACATTATCCGTTGCGGCTAGTGTTGGGCGGATTTTGTGTGTTTGGCTGCTGTTACACAACATTAGACTTTACCCAACAGATACAGTTTCGTGATTTACGATTTGTTCAGAGACTGCTCTCATGCTTATGGTGATTATTTTGTGTGATTGTGGATTATTAATAAAATTCCTGGTGGCAATTTTATTTACTTTTAATTACGTGATAATGCTGGTCCATGAGTGGATGGTGGAAAATTAATTGAGTGTTTGTTTTGGTATCATATAGTTAGTGTAAAAAAATCAATTGTTCCCACAGACTGTGGTTTTGTATTAAAAACAAACTTAAGCTATTACAAGCGCACTATGGTAACTTTTTTGTTGGATTCAGGTAGAGATGCATCCAGGCCTGGAGGCTTCCCCAAATAGTTGCCAAAATTTTAAATGAGCCAACACCAAGCCGAGCAATGTCGGAAATTTTGCTCTTTCAGGCCTAATTCTATTATCAACAATTTTTTTCTTTTCTGATATAAGTTTTAAAGCCGACTAATAGGAAGCATGAGAGATGCCAGGCCGGAAGACTGCTTGGATGTGTTTCTGCCTTGAGGTGCCTCTTGCTGTTTCCTTACATTTTGGAAAAAATACTGAACTGTCGAAAATTTGGAGTAAATAGTGCTGGCGACCTAGACATTAATTACATTGATGTAATTTTCATATATAGTAATTGTACATTTTAAATGAAGGGTAGGTAAAAGCCAGAGTAGAGTAGATTGTGAAATGGGTGGTACATTCCGAAATGAACCAGAACATGATTTAGAGCTTAGCGAGAGCAAATGTTACTTTAAGAGAAGTTTTGTATATATTTGATCGACCTTCTCAATAAGGCGTATGCAAGGAAAAACGCGAATCACTCGGCGTTTCCATCTTTTCAAATATTGTGGTCTCTCACCTATATAAAATTTGTATACTCCGGTCTGATGTGGAATGCGACATCTCGTTCGTGTTCGTGTGCCATCTATGGTAGAAGCAAGTAAGTTTATATTAAGTCACTCTAAATTTGAAATTTTTTTGCAAACCAAAAGTTAACGTGGAAATCATCTGAATCGCCGAAATTTCAATGAAGGGGTCTAGAATATCATTTATCTACCTCTTCTCAAACTCCTAACTGTTACTTTAAAAAAGTTTTTGGATGAGGTTTACAGATACAAATTTGAAATAGCGAATTCAAGTTATGGCAGAAAATGGCAGGATAATAGTTTAAGTTAGGTGAGAGTAGTGAGCCATCAAAACACCTAGTCATATTTAGACCATTGTGATTCATTGTGATGCTACCTCATCGATGGAGATAATTGCTCCCATTAAAACTAATCCCAAGTGTTAATGAACCTGACTATAGGCTACCTTTGACGAATACATATATGGCGTGCGTAAGGAAATTAATAGTGACTTATTTTCTGCGACTCAGTGTAACCGCAGCCACTGAATCTGTGATTTCCCGGCACTTTTCTTCCCGTCACACCAGTAGAAAAGAAAAAAGATGCGGCAGATTCGGTGGCAGTGTTAACAACGAAACGCAGAGATATTAGATGAAATAATCTAATGGAGGTGGCTTTGAAGCAGTGGCGTAGCGTGCAGAGGATAGGGGGTGCCATGGCCTCCGGCGGCACAGATGTGGCTTCCCCAGAGAGCCACCGAGCTGGCTAATCCTGACTCCGGCAACAAGCTATGGTCATAGATAAACAAATAACATACAAAGACTGGACAAGTAGAATAAAAATCTACAACGCCTCGCTCGAACATAAAATCGACTATGCTTCTACGATGCTTCGACTTCATGACGTAAGCCAATGCGAGCTTCAATAAAATCAACGATTTAAAACGAAAAATATTTTCTTTATTAAATAGAGTAACTGATGCTGAATTTCGAAAAATGTTCCAGTACCTCTAGAATGTGGCCAAAAAAACCTGGAATAATATTGGGAGTCAATGAAGAGGAACGAAACCTCGACCAAGCTCCTCAGGATATTGACAGAGAAGAGTTTAAACTCTAGTGCCTGCATATACGGACTTTCGTAGCTTTAATAGACTGTAAGAATGAACTTATAGATTACGGTTTACTGGGTTTATTAAAGTTTATTTTTGAGTCCAAACTTTAACGAGGGTAAATTAAAATATTTGTAATGCTGTCAATATTCCTCATAGCTTCCATAAGTAATGGCAGTTGTGAGATAATCTTGTCTAAATTGAAACTGATTAAAAATTACTTAAGATCTACAATGTCCACGTTGGGATTATGAAAACTAGTATTTGGGCAATCGAACAAGGCATTCAAATTAACACTGACGAATATATTAAAGAGTTTGCGTAATAAAAACATGCTGAATGAAATTTTATATTAAGAAAGACGTCTTATTTTGAATCCATTTGAAATAGTTTGTGACTATAGATATAGATATCTTTTCTTAATTGCGGAAATTGGGGGGGAGGGGCAAATTTAGGGTTCATACCGGATGGCAGAACTTCATGCTAGGCCACTGCTTTGAAGTAAAATTAATTGAAATTATCTTGAAATTATCGAACGACCTACGGAAGTATTTAACGAGCTGATACCATGCATTTAAAATTATATAATTTCTGAAGATCATTGGAGGAGTCTGCTATAGTTTTTTATTATAAAAAAATCCATCAAATATTTATCCAGAAATCCTTCTTGTTTAATTCTAATCCCGTGTCTAATACCATCACTGTGTGTCTCGTACTGTATACTACTAGGCTATCCTTCATTAGTAGGACTTCAGACGGGGAAGTTCATTTGTAGAACATATCGCCACAAAAAACTGCTGAAATGTTAGCAGTGTACGAACAATCAATCTTCACGGCAATGATGGATTCTATTAAAAGTGATATTCCTCAGCAAAGTTCCCAACTTATACAGGAGGTCTATGATAAATGACATATCAAATTGTTTGATTCACCTCGCAGTATGGTACTCTAAATCAATATCGAAAACTACCGAGCATTTATTACTTAATGTGATATTTCTCAGAGGTGTAGATCCTATCGAAGGACAGTATTAGAGAAAGTAGTATTTTTTTAGAAGAGAATTTCAGGTTTTATGGAATGATGCAGACCAAGAAAGAAATGGTGATTATCGAAAAATGATTTACATTGATCAATATCTTTATCGCTCCTACCCTTATAAGATATATCAATATTGGCAAACTTAGATGACTTGGGAATATTTCAAAAATGTACAGCAACAACGAATATAAACTGATCTTGGATGGTAAACCCGGAATTTCCAGAAAACGCGAAAAGCCTCGAAAAGGGAATTTGAATGTGTTCGATATGGATCTCCATATACTACTTACTTACGAGGATCTGTTCGTGATAATAGTGGTGACAATATATGGTGTACGGCGTACGCATATGTCTATATCAAGTATTGATGTCTATGATGCCTAGATGATATTCTAGACAAGTATGACTTGGGGGGTGGAATCTTTAACACCAACAGAAAGAATTACATGTTAGTCAACGGAGCTCAAAATTTTCGTTGTGTATTCTCTTCCATTGATAAGATGGCCTTATAATTCCCTTCTGTCAATCGTATCATAGTCCCGTATAGGTTTCTCAATCAAAACATGTATGACAGTCTCATCCTTCTCTATAGTTAGCGTGCGCAGGTCGGGTATGTAATTTTGCTACTATTAATAACTTTCATTCTCAATATAGAGTGTTCGGAACTTAGTGCCATATTCCTGCACGTAGTATTACTCACCCAATACAAATGCATGTACAAGATAAACGATCATGAATGCCTAAATTTCTTTCGTCAAGATCATTGGGCACTCGAAACTAGCTTTTAAATCGATAAAAAAAGTCAACATCCTTAATTGCCGGTTGACCCTATGGGTTGATAACTATACTCCTTAAATGTGTGACTTACCCCGATATTATATGGTATGCTTTAGTCGGTACAGTGATGCACTGAATACATGGCTGTCACAGCAGATTCCAGCTAGATATCCTACTTTTCGTCGTCTATCCATTCTGTAAAGTGAGGTATGACCCACAAATTCAGGTGACTATATCGCGAACTATATTTGACAGCTTGCCTATACTTATTATTATCAGCTAGTAGCATAAAATCAATGCCAATATCTGGTCTATCAAAGTATATAATTCAGCTGTGTTCAAATACATAAGTCCTGTTAACATAGAACTGTCTTCCGTACTCTCCACCTGACAGCGAAGAGTTATGATAGACCTCACATGCCGCTATTGGTCCTATTCGTATTATATTGTGGACGTTTGAATGTGCTGTACTTGCCTACTATCTGCATATTTAACTCCTTCTTTTTATGGGTCATGGGTATTATAATAGATCAGTGAATCTAAGGAATGGTCCTACGAGTTCAGTCTTTTATAACAAGACACGTAACATTAATTTTGAGATACCTTCCAAGCTCATCAACTGAAGGGAACAAATCAGAAACGATTAAATATTCTCCGGCATAATAGCCGACCTCGGTGAAGGTACATCCAGATTCAGGCTCACTTTCAAGAAGATTTCTAACTGCGTTCTCTCATCCGAAAATCGAATCCAACTTTCAGTAAATAGTTCTGTCACAGATGTTGGACGGACTAGGAATTCCAATGATTTTTTTTTCATTTTCAGTAATACTATTTTTGTAAAAGTACTTAGGAATTTCTTAAAACATTTCAAGTCAAGTGCGTAGCGCTAATAATTTATTCCTTACTGCCACTAAAATATCACGTCCGCATAGCTAAAATTAATGTGATAAAACTTTCAAATTTTCTGCGAAAAGTTGTCAGTGGACATAATTCAAAATAATTTCACCGATATACCTGTGCGCTTTGTATAAAGTTGGAGGGCTTTCATGCACCTTGAAGCTGCCGATGTGTTGAGCACTTCAAGGTCTGTATTCGATTTTTATTGCTATGCGGTCACGAGCTGGAATTCGAAGACTTTTAAATGGCCTCAAAGTCATTCCGCGAGCACTGAATAAAAGGGCTTCTGTGTCTTCCTATCGTGCCAAAAGGAGGCCCCGTGTGAAATTGCAAGTCACGGTAAGTTGGTCCGCTTCGCGGTGTGCACTGCACAGCACGACGCGACTCCAGAGGAATGGATAGGCACGGAGTAGCGATTATGACTCTTGGAATCGTGGCAAGAAGCCGAAGGATGTGATAATTTCATACCTTGAAAGGAATTGCATGCATCGAATAATTCGCCACGGGACAGAAGGTATGCCCCGCTTTATATGGTGTTTATTCAGCTGTCTAGAGGAGAATGCGCTAATTCAGGTAAGTACTGAAATTGGCCAGAGCACGGACTTCCTGCGTCCTCATTGTGAGGTAATATGTTCAAAGTTTTAAAAGTTGTTACTGAAATTGAGAAATTTTAGCTTACGTCTGCCGGGTATTAGATTGCTAACAGCTATATCCAACAAAAGTTTATATAGTACATATGTAGGTGTACCGGGTATAAAGAGTAGGTACACAAAACGCGAACAGACGGATTACAAGGTGCTGTGTCTTAATTAACTCCACCATCGAAATTCTTTAACTCCTATGTATCTATATAGACACCTCACAAGTTGCTCACACAGTAGCTGGTCCAGTGCGAATATGCTAATGAGACATCTTCTTTCATTTAAGCAGAAATGCTTTTTGCCTTGTTTTGGCACAAGAAAAAAACAACAACAAACGAATAACAAAAATCGAAAAGGGCACCAGCAACACCAAATTAAATTAAAATGTTTCCGTGTATATGCGCGCGGTAAGGCCAATGTAACATAAGAAATCCATCTCGTAAAGCAATATAGGGCCCAAGACCAGCTGAAGCATATGCCAAATAGCCACTATAAATAAGAGAAAACTTATTTGGACTAAAATGAAAGTCCAAGTTCTGTCGGGCGGGGGAGGCAAACAAAACGCAGAACATAGCATCCGTCCAATCCAACACTAGGCAGCAATGGTGCGGGCAATAAGCCGAAAATGTGACGACGACGACGACGACGACTACTACTACGACGACAACAAAAGCACCGAGGAAAGAAAGGACATGGAGCACTCGTCAGCGGTGCTTGTAAGACCAAAAAGGATTACCTCACCCCCCGCAATGTCTTCTGTTGTACCCGTACCAATCTGCCCCTCAGTTCTGTGTGTTTTAAGTTAATTGGATGTTGGTTTTTGGCGCCACCGAATTGGGCTTATTAAATTAGAGCAATTTTTCGGATTGGGCGTCTGTGGCTCCCTGCTTGAATCGCAACCGTCCAGCTCTGCACAAAACGCTGATTCTGTCCTGCTATATGTACTCGTTTGAGGACCCAAGGGGCCTTGTTTATTGAATATGTTTGCCGGATCCGATTTACTTTATTATCTTTTTTTTTCTTTTCTTTTTTTTTTTTTTTATTTATTTCTTTGCTGCCCTCGTTGAGCCGCTTCTTTACCAGATAGGATAACCATAGCGCGATATAAAGACAATTTGATATAGTGACAGAGCCTGTTAGGAATACCAGAAATAGTAGTTCGAAAGCTTGAAAGGGTGATGGATTTAATGAAGGTCATACTGCACTACAAACGGAATTTTCTCTTTAGATTTTTTTTTAAATATGACCGATATTTTGAGATTTCATTAAAAAGCATAGCTCCAACCATCCATTTGCAAAGGTTGCTATTTATTTTGTGATACCGCAATCGATATCATGCACCCTTTTCTTAAAGTATAGAGAAAATTGCCCCCCGTAAGGTGATTACAGTTTTCTTTTTTTTTCAGTATGTTTGAAGTACTAACTGACCTTTGAAAATATCAAGGACAGTATTGCATTTATTTCTTGGAGTGCTGACAGATAGAAATATGTAGTAAGTAAATAAACTGTAACTAGAACAAAGCTTTAAGAATTGATGGGCGTGGATAGCTTTTTTGTTATAGGACTTAACGAATTAAAGTGGACAGTAAATTAGTTACAATTCTGTCTCTTCTGTGCCGAATTCTTGAGATGCATTTACTGGGAATTCAGAAAGTTAGATTTATTTTATCTATTACACCATAGATGTCTCTCATTATTTTTCAAAAATTTCAAAATGGTTTCAAATTTAAACTATTGAAAAAATGATAAAAAAGTGTAATTAAAATTTTAAATTTAATAATTAATCAGAAGAAACTTTCATTTTGTTATCCTACAACCAGGATGCTATCAGCAATCACCATTATCACTACTTGCCAAAAATTGAGATTTCAAAAAGGTATGGCACCATAGGGAATTATTTCTGGTACACATTTGTTGAATTTTTATGTAAAGGATGTTACCAGACAATTGTGAGGATAAATAATTAACCTAGTAGTGCCGTTATTTTGGAAGCTCAACCTGTTTTCAATCAAAGTGAAAGCTAGCTAGAATATGTCGAAAGCTGATGCACCGCACACAGCAGATTTTACCTATAGGTGCAAAGCAGTGGCGGATTAAGGGTTTCGGGGGCCCTACCGCGAATTTGTGGTGGGGGCCCCCATCAAACAATTTACCGTGAAAAAATGTGCGAGCAAAAAAAAAAAGGTCAACTTTGCGGGGCCTGGAGAAGGACACAATTTACCGTGAAAAAATGTGCGACAAAAAGAAAAATATTTTTCTATGTCATAAGTTATGACTCATAACAAAAACTTTTTTCGAATGTTCCAACTAACGGTCGAGCTCAAATTTTCCGTCTTTAAACGCGCACGCTCTCAATACACTTTCTTGTGATTTTCAAATTGATAGTACTCAAACTCGGTCAATGTTTGATGCATCTCATCCAGAGGAAGAGAAAGATAATCTTGAAAAATCGTTGTTCGAACCTGTTTTAAGGGCTTTGATTTCCAATCTGAAGAAGCGTGCTAAAATATATGAAGAACTTGATAGTCAGTATTCGTTTTTAATTAATCTTAATTCAATGACCGACGAAGAGATTGTTACTTCTTGTAAAGAAATTGTCACAAAATACCCAAAAGATCTCAGTGAAGAACAACTGATTCAAGAATGTCAATTCGCCAAACATTATTTCACATTCGACAGTTTAAATCACGAATCGATGTACAAAACTATGTTCAATGATAATCTTTGTACGACTTTTCCAAACCTCGACATTCTACTACGTATGTATTTATGTATGTTTGTCACGAATGTTCTAGATGAACGATCGTTTTCAAAACTGAAGTTAATCAAAAGTTATCTGCGTAATACTATGACTGATGAACGTCTTAACGATTTGGCGGTTCTTTCTATTGAAAGCGAACTTTTGGCCGAGTTGAAATTCGATGAAATTATAGATAAATTTGTAGCTCTTAAATACAGAAAAGTTGTGATTTAAATATGCTATTTGAAAATAAATAGGTATATTTAATACTTTTGTTTTGGTCTTTGTTTTATTTTTTTTGCTCTAGAAAAAAAAATTTGTTGACAAAAATTTTTTTTTCATCCTGACATTTTTGTTTGCCCGGGGCCCCCAAAATCGCGGGGCCCTGTTGCATTGCGGTTGGAAGTTGTATGATAGTCCGCCAGTGGTGCAAAGTATGATTTCAGCAGGGTGATTGAGTTTCCAAACTAATGCCACTAATAGGTCAATTGTACATCCTCACAAATACCAGTTGAATACTTGCTTAAAGAAGTCCATTTAGGAGGTGTGACATAAGAAATCTGAATCGTTTAATACCAACTTCCAAACAGTGACAAGGAAAGCGATATCCCCATATACTCTGTTTTCATTTTAGCCAATCTATCCCATCTTGTGTAATGCACCCGCCTGAGAGAGTAGTGCTCAGTGGGAACGGATACTAAGGCTTTCAAGATGATTTCCTCAGCCTCCTTCTTTCAATATCACAAATGAGAAGATACCTTTCCGCTTTAAGATGTTGATCTTGATTTTAGTCTAGAAGAGCGTGACATAGTTTTCAAAATGTACATCCATTTTTACATCAAAATCCTTTTTTGTTTGATGGTATAAAAGTTTGTTTGCGGAGTCAAATTGGCATCATTAGAATTGTAAGGGAAGTACTCCTTCAGCAGGGCTTTTAAAGATTCTTCGAAAAATATAGCCTGTATCCTGCCTATATCTAATAAGAATTCGAGATGATTTCGTATCTTCGATAAAAATTTTTTGCTCTGTCCTCTGTTGTAAGTGAAGAGAATAAAACTTCTGAGTTAGTTTTGAGGGATGCACCAAAACAGTCGCCTTTGATTAGATGCCTGTTCGAGTAGAATTGTGAGGTAAACATAACCCAAACCAAACAAATAAGCTTTTTGAACTTAGCAAACCAACCCTGAGAGCTCTAGTTTCAATTTTCAATGGGAAGTCTTTTCTCAGGGGTCACCTTCATAGGATGAGACTTGTTGACGATGCTATATGCAGGGATTGCGGAGAGGAATCCGAAACAGTGACTCAGTTTCCTTGTCAATACAGAATCCTTGGCTCACACCTCCTGGACGAGCTACACGAAGCCGGCACGGAGGGCTGGGGCCAATACTTAGCTTTGTAAGAGCCTAAGGTTAAAACATATTAGCGATTGCTCATGGACCCGGAGGGTGATTAATGGGCCTTATTTTGGGAGATGTTCGGTGAACCCGTTAGGGTCTCAACCTTTCTTCAAACTAACTAACTGGTTTTGAGAGATTCTTACAAATTACAGAGTTTCCAGCTGTCATTTGGTGGTCGAGGATTAAGATTTTATCCAAAAATTTTAAGTTACTTAATACAATTTTGAAGACAAGTTGACCAATTTAAACCTAGGTCTAATTTAGGAGTGCTTGTTTCTTTATTTAATACTTGCATATTAGTTTGAACTACAAATTTTAGCACTGTCTTAACCTGGCGCTTTAATCTGTACTTCCCCAGATCGTGGGATTAAAAACTGCGGCGCATTTCAGTATTGATAAGAGGTTCCTACCATTCGTAAATCGCATGCTTCTTACCATCTCTATCGATTCTGGTGACTGGTATGAATTAAGGGAAAGATAACGAGATGATATAATTAAACTTCATTCTCCCTTTTTGTTACCTTTCCTACAGGATCCGGCAGTATTTATAAAGGTAACCTGTTCTTTGTCGAGAAGTGTCGAATTCTTCATCCGAGGTGTCGTAGTCAGAGTAATCTACTTACCAAAGATTTCTCAGGAGACCATTGGTATTATATGAAGAGTAGCTGTAGCCTTTCAAAGCTGGCTCAATTGTACATAAACTTGCCAACAGATTGCCTTTGCTGCTGGGCCTTTTTTGATCTGGATTAGATAATCTAACAGCCGTAGCTTGATGAAAAGATGGCCTAAGTAAATCATGCGGCTAGTATCCCCACGTGATGGTTTCGTTTTGCAACCAGTTCTAAATTACAACCATGTCATCTTGAAATAACGCTGGTCGTCTCGTTCATTGAAGCAACTAAAATACTCTTGTCCGATAGCGAGAACCAAGAGCAGATCATTCTGTTCTCGTTAGTTCGAGGCTTTTCTTGTATGGTAATCGATATTATAAGGAATTTCGGTATGTTCTCTTTCTTGACTAATAGTAGGAGTCCATATTACTGAATATCTCCGAATCCTTTTTACCTGCTCTCTAAGGAATCCCAATGTGAAACTGTCTTCAAATGCAACGAATTTATAATTCATCTACTGTAATATTTCTCCCTACTTATTTACATCTGGCTTGGATAGTTATTCAAAGCTTTGGATAGAAATTCAAGAGCAAGCATAATAACTAGTTAGATTAGTACTTCGTGGGGTATATGAATCCTGTATATCCTTCTATTCCTACCAATTATGTGACAATCAACACAACATTACGAAGAAATCTATTATCAACCGATAAGTGGAAGGATATTATTAAAAGAACATCCAATTCAAGAGTCTCCATTATACCTACAATGATTTTTAAATCTTACTGGAAAATAAACTCTAGAAAATTAGTTATACCGCATTTTTTTCAATTCTACAGAGACCGATCATAACCCTGATCATGTCGAAGTGAGAATTTTATGAGTCCGCAGTAAGTATGCAAAGTCATGTTCGCACGTTCCGTTTCGGTCCTTTCTAAGTCTTTGGAGATCGTTTAGTTTATTAGAAACGCCTATAAACCTGAGGTACATAAAAAAGTACAAAGGTATGATGAGGATCTCTCAATGATGCAATCGTTTACTATACTCAAAAGAACATTGAAATTAGCGCCTTCCTTCATTCCGACCATGACAAGTGCACAAAACAGTTGGAAGATGATCACAAGAGAAGTTAAACTGACCGCAGAGAACTGGCTATAGCTGGTGACATATTTCACTTGCATTGAATTCTTAAGAAATTCTTTAAGAGCTACACAAATGGGAGATTCTCCTGCCTTCTTACAAGTTCCAGGAAGGCTCGTGTGTAGCACCTCTCCAAAGAGCCCGTCTTCAATAGAGTTCTGAAAAATGCTAATATTTTCTAGTTAACGACCATGTCTTATGGGTTGTAATTGCAAATAAAAACGCTAATGTAAGAGATGTGTACTAGTGGCATGCACGGCAAGGGTTGAGGATTTTGTACAAACTACCGGGTTGTGAAAGTATGAATAATTTTTTAATGGTTATTGCCTTCCCAATAATGATATCTGCATGGTCCTGGAGAAAATGTTCGATGAGATAAAATCTCGATTGTGCTTTCTTCCTAGTCAGACGAGTCTAGAGTTTATCATGCTCCTATACAAATAAAATGACAATGATGTTAGTCATCGACGGGACATAGGGTACCAAAATAAAACACAATTGGTTCCATTTGTACCTGAATATTGTCTTGTCGCCGAAACAGCCGCAACAAACTACGGATAACAAAGATGTTTCGGTGTGGCACAAAAAAAAAAGAAACAAATACAAAAAACTGAATGGACCCGGGTGCGATGCGTGAACTCCGATATGTCACGTAAAGAACGTTGCCCATTGTAAGCCTTTTCGGATCACAAAGCCGACACATCATATGAATCTGACATAGTTACCGAACGCTTTTGTTGTCTCTGAAAAAGCATTCAGCACTATCTTGACGTTCTCAGAAGATGGCCCGCCCGCGGAACTCAACAAATAATAGATATTCAAAAATATTTTCAGAGGCGAAATGTTAAAAAGAAAAAGAAAAAAAGAATGAAGCTCTCCTGCTCACAGATAGTGTTCAGCTGCGCCAACAGGACATTAACCCTTAATCCCATAAATAGGAAAAAAGACTGGTTAGTTGCAGAAGTGGCAAGGATTCTTTGCTAAACTCATCAATAAGTCATAATCCGGAAAATCGAAAAAGTCTCATTTCACCCCATTTCGATGAGCTAATTGGGCGGAGATGAGGAAAATGTGCCATATGTGGTGGTTTGCACTTGCAGTTTGTCATAGACCTATACACTTTTGGGTTTCAGGGTGTACTCTGGCATATGTAGTTAATGAATACCTCTGGTAGCTTAGTGTGATCTTACCTTGCTTACCCTACATTCAGAACGGCTTTGATTCTTCTTATCCCTTCACGTTTTTTTCGCTATTGATTCTGTGTCCAGAGCAATTGTGGAGTTTTATTGTAGCATTTGTTTTGCTATTTATGAGCGGGGTTTTAGTGATCAATGATGACGGGGAGGAGGCAATAGGATAAATTGTGGGCTATTAAATTTTTCTCCATTTAGGCATATGTGCGCAATATCTGAGCAACTTACAAATAAATGATAATGCCTCGTTTTAGCAATGAACATTCGATTACAGAGCACTTTCATTCTGGTCCACAACTGGAGCACGTTTTGAGAAATTTGCGCCTATTGGTTTATGATTTTCGAGCACTCTTAATTCAAAATCTTGTCCCGAGCTTCACAATTCTAATTTCTACCTTTTGTCTATTGAGCTAATCCCTGCTTCCACTCTAGTTGTTTGTTTTTTATTGTCATCGGTTATAAATTTTCTAAAGCATATCGAAAGTAACTATAATCCTAGAGTTAAAGCCCTTCTAACCCGTTGGGTTTTATCATTTTTTTCAGATTCTTGTGACTGCGACAATTTATATTTTGGGATTTTAAAATCTTATTAACGCAATTTACTATGTGAGTTTATATCCTTCTATCCGATGATGATGGCCTGTTCCACATTTTAGTCTTTCTTGTGTCACGTAACAACGTGGCTTGCTAAAGTTTTTTTTTTACCTTCCAAGAATTACTGAGGGCGTTTACTTGCCTAATATAAGCTATATGCGCTCTATTAACTATGATGGAATGTTACCCCTTTTTTCAGTTTCTACTCAATATATGATATATGAACATCATAAACATCATTATTTTCAAACTTTAACGACAAAAATAGAGGCCTCCAATGTTCTTCTGAACAAATTAGAATTTTATTGATATAATAAAAGATTTGAAACTACTTTAGTTTGTGAAGTTTTGCACAGAACCATGTCGACTTCATTTTAACAGATTTCACTCCAATTTTCGACCAACATAATCACAGAATTTATTCCAAAAACTCCGTAAGTTCTTGGTCTTCCTAGTGTTTTTTAAAATTATTTTTACGTATCTAATCGTGTCACCGAACCATTTCATAACTTACATGAATATCAAGTGAGGTTTATATCACTCAATCAAGCAATGAAGCAAAGAGTATCATCTGGAAACTTAACATTCCATAATTAAGATTAGATTAAGATTAAGGAATTAAGCAGGGCGAGTGGCCTTTTTACTGCAGCCAATTATAGGATTATTGAGTTAAAAAGAGCTCATCCAACAATCCCAAATTTCTTGGGAAGAGCAGCACTTTTCTGGATGAAGATTCTTCGAAGTCGGCTGGCCCGGAATCTACAATGTGCAATGGCCTCGCATTCGCATAGGACGTGCTTTCATGTTTCATCCTCGTCCAGATGTAGCTTAAATACATCAGTGGGTGATATAATTATCCGATACATGTGTTTGTTTTATTTCCAGTGTCCGGTTAGGACTCCCGAAATGATTCTGAGTTGACTCTTAGACAGCCTCAAAAGATCCAGGCTCTTTCTTTGGTTAGGGTCCTTTGATGAATCTTTTGACTTGTCTGGAGCCTATCATAGAATTCCATATTTGGTCCATTTGGTTTTGCATCCAGTTTTAAATGATAAGTTTTACGGTGTTGTTAGATTACCGCAAAATTGTTCCGGTCCTATGAGGGGCATATATTCTCTTTTCTTTATCATCATGTCAGTGTTTTCACTCCCATCAATTCCTGAGTGCCCTGGCATCATCCAGTGAAATGTTAGGTGGTTTTTCGTTTTAACATCAGATGACGAGATGGATTTCAATGCCGCTTGGCTATCTGTATAGATATAAATTTTTCTGTTGGTGTAGGATCAGTTGAAGTTTTTGTATGCACATTTAGTGATGGCATAAACTTCTTCCAGGAATTTTGATGAATATTTTCCTAGGCTTTGATAGATATAAGTTATTGGCTTTACACCGTATATTCCTGCCCTATACCCTATAGTCAATATCTTATATCTATCAAAGCCTAGGAAAATACGACTCATTTCTAGGTCTTAAAACCGTCGATATACAAGATTAGGACTTCTTTTTGTAGATTTGTTTTTCTCCCTATTTGGTATATTTGTGTATTTAACGACCATTCTGTCTATTATCATGTCCAATATTGGATTTGCTTCTATTCGTTTTGTTACAGTGTGTAGGCTTTTCGAGTCCCATTCACTGTACCCATCTGTCCAGGCTCTGTACACCATTAGTCCAGTCTCTTTTGCAATAACGTTTCTGAGTGCTGGTTGGTTGAATAATGCCTCCAGAACGCTGGTAGATGCTGTGCGCATGGCACCAGTTACACCTAGATAGGCTATCCTCTGGAGTGTGTTTAGCTTCCTGATGGTTGTGTTTTGTGTACACTTGTTCCATCATGCTGCTGCAGCCTAGGTGATCATGAGTCTAACTATTGACCGTGAGCTAGTAGCATAATGGGTCGTTGAAAGATTCGTGGATATAGCTGTCAGATGTGGATCTATGAACTATGCACACGAACTATGCACGGGAAAGAATTATGGCTCGATGGAATACATCAAATAGCAAACTATCAAAAGAATTCAAGAAATCTTACGATATCTTCAGCATACTTAAAAAGAGAAAAATTAATATACAGAGATGACAATTTTTCTTGAAATTGTGCTGTATTTGATTCTTAGGCAAATTATCTATGAGATTATATGACAGAATTGTAGACGATATCAAGAGCAACCTAGATTATATTGAGAAGGTAACTCTTAAGTAGGTCTAGCCCTTATAATACACATCTTAGTCCCACAATTATAAATTACCAAGGAACGCAGTTTAATAGACTTTTGCTACATTAGTCACTTAATATGAAATATGCTAGCAACTTTGTATATAAAATAGTCAGTACGCCAAATATGCATAGACTAACAGTATAAAAAACATGCAAAGTGACGAAGAAATACTCACCAAACATCTTAGAATCCTGAATATATATTTCAGATATACCTACTGGGGTGCGCACCTTTTCATAATACAGGATTGGTGAACGACAGTTCTGATATAAACTCCGAAGTTTGTTAGATAGGAATAGTGGAAAAAACCGTGCTGGTAAAAGTGTAGATTTAAAAAATGTTTTCCATGGTGACGTTGTAACCTTGGGTTCTTGCAAAATGGCAAAAATTCTTGGATTTGATTTCTAGGTAATTACTTAATTCTTCATTTATATTATTTATTTTTTTATTTTTTTCCTAGCTAATTTCCCTGTCTACCTTATACCGAATTTACATTTTTTTTCTTAACGAAAGTTACTGCTGAGCGTTTTGTTCAATGGATGTTTTTCAACGTAGGCACCTTTTTCATGGAGCAATTCTACCTTATTCCTTTTGTTTTTTTGGTAATTTGCCTACATCCGAATTCTTCGATTCAGGATGTTGTTGGATTCAATAGTATAACTTCACCTCCTTCTTTTCTATATTTGTTTTTTTCCAGCATCGCCGACGAACTCAAAACCGGAAGAAAAGGGCAATGCCCACTTTTCATACAACTTTAGGCCCGACACCTCCAGACGTGAGAGATATCTTAAACGTTGCATTATGATACTATGAACAGTGGGGGAAAGCTTTGACGACCAGATTTAGCTTGAGCGACTTTCTTGGCTGAAAACGTGGACTTTTCTACTTCTCGTAATTGCCCCAGAATTGTTGAGCCGTGGAAAATGACTTCATATGAGAAAAATTTTCACAACAGAGTACAAACGGTGATGGAAGAAAGAACTGCAAAAATATATCTAAAATGCAGTAGCTGGGGTGTATAAGACCAAAGTGCATGAAAATGTGTTTTCCGGCGGCAAAAACGTCTCGAGAAAGTTTTCTGAATCAGGGAAAAAATACACCACCCAATAGTACTCGGCGATACCTCTTATTTGATATGCAACATGCGGTATTGGAATCGCTCCTCCCCCTCACTCTCAGGGGTTCCTTCCCGCAACTTTAAAAGTATGCAGAGACAAATTTTCTTCTACGAATTGTAGTAATGAACTGAGGCAAACAGTGAAAACCGTTTTCCGATCGGACGTAATACTACCGAGATTCGATCTAAGACGCGAAAAATCATGTACCTCAGTTCGAATAAAAAAGAGGGAAATACTAAAAAAGTGAGTCCATACAAATAGCTATTTAAGCCTCCGAGTATAGGAGTGTGGGTACTCAAACTTCTTCTGAGGACCTAAAGAATTTGATTTTGTACTGTCGAGCTTAAAATGGGCATTCCATTGGTGATGCTTAAAATTAGTTTAGAAATTTTATTTTGTTTTTCCTGGCTCTTGAGTCTATTTCCGTTCTAAAGCAGACCTAGGTACATGTATATCGCATATTTTTTTATTTTTCTAAATTCTTGTATACTTATGTATATTTCCAAATTGGGAAACATAATAATTAATTACAACCTATGTATCCACCAGCAACTTATTAGCATCTGAGCCCAATGTAGTGTAGACAGCAGGCTGTTTTCAGGGTTTCATTGCTGTCCTGATGAGATCGTAGTATTGCTGCTGAGCGAAACACATTAGACACAATATCTATGTTATATAGCTGATCATTTCAATTTAGGAAAAGAGCTCATTGCATTCTTTATTTATTTCTCTGTTTATTGGTTATATTTATCTAAGCGAAGATGAATAATTGAGTTTAAGTCAACTCTGTTTTTTTTTTCTGTCTTGTAATATGGCATTCAATTCTTGTCTCTATTATTGATAAAAGCTGTTATAACGTGATGGGTTCGATTCTAAATCAGAACAGCTCTACCAAAACTTATTTATCAGTATCTGCAATTAATAAAAATGTCCTTGGGGGGTCACTCACTTATAGCTTATCTAGATGGTCTAAAGCTCAATATAGTAAGAGGGCAAAAAGGAGATTGAATCAAACTAGATCGAATATACGAATATATAAGTAATGATGAAGTATACATCGCTACACAAATATATTAACTTACTTACTTATTCAATATTTCTCTGAGAAAACGAAGTTCTTTATATTGCTGGCTATAATGTCCACACATAGGGCATAAATATACCAATATTAAAGAGAGAAAAGACACCTAAGAATGCAAATTTTAAAGCCTTAACAAAATTATTCGAAAAACAATTTTTCTTCGTAATCAAAGCCCATCGTGCACGTTTACTTACAGATAGAGTAAAACGAAAAAAAGAAAAAAAAAAAGCACTCACCTTCGACTAATACTGAATCAGTACCCGACGTTCTATTCCCCGGAGATAAAACTCATTTTTGTAACCTGGTGCAGCGATGAGGACACAGAACAATAGAGCCACCAGCATACGGCACTCTTTTCTATCAAAAAATCCTGCAAAGATATAGCAACAATAGGAATGACAACGAAATCAGGGAAAATAGTTCTGCTCTAAACATAGAAACAGCAAAGGAAAAAGTTACTTCAGGGAGTCCGGAGAAAATGTGAAAACTGAAGATTCCACCCCTTGATAACCTCAAAATCACATATCCAACTAACAATTGAGAGCAAAAAAAGAAAATGTCACATGTTGCCCGCTGCATACTTTTTAGTCATCTCCAGTTTGTTGGTCTGATCCTCCAGTTTCCCGGTTCTTGTCAGATTTAGCGATGACCCTTGGATGGGCTGTGAATAAATTTTTTCTTTTTTCGTTTGGTACACGTAAAAACTACGACCGTAGGGTTACACTGGGTGATACCCGGACCCGGGGCACAGTAATTCTTTGCTCATGAGAAAGAGATTTGATGATTTGATTTGGGTGCTGCCGATGACTATGGACAGATAGGGCAGTTTTTTTTTCTTCTTCTGTCTATTCTTGCTTACATGATAGAAAAAGTCTATGAAAATAATGGAGTGAGAGTATTCGTTTTTTGTATTGCAACTAACTTGGGGATATTGCGAGAAAAGCTCGTATCGAAATTTGTTGTTATCTGAAAATTGCCTAAGATTTATTTTTATTTTTTTTATTATCAAAAAAGTTTCTGTAATTTCGTATTTGGCGACATTGTCCAAAATCTAACTTGCAAAGACCATATGGAATATGTTCGAAAATTTACGTTATATATTTATGGATGGCTGAGTTTCCACTACAAAATTAAAAAAGTAAAATTCCTTACAAAATTACTTGACCGAATGTGTGAGTAGCATAGGAAAGACAAAGATAGAGCACTTTAGAGTTGCAACTATGGGTGGTAAGCAGACTGAGCTATTTCGTGAGGCAAAAAATTGGGCAGCTTCTTCGGCAGTAAGGTCACTTAGAACTCTTAACTTTGTGGCTCCTAGCCTACAATGATCTGCCGGATATATGTTTCCAGGATTCACTAGATTTAGACCTTAAATAGAGAAGAATATCAGAAATTCAATTTTATTTTGATAACAAATTTGAAACGTTCTACATCGCAAGCTTTTAAAATTCAATGATTTATATGGTCCGTATATACGAATGTATAGAGTGGTTATAAATGTGGGTGAAGACTTTCCAGCATCAACTCCGGCAAACATATAAAAAGCCCTATAAATGTACGAGATTATTTTTGAGGTAAATGTACATGCCTAACAGTTTGCACAGACAGAAATTTAAATTTTCTTAAAGCTCATTTGGGACCACCTAAATGACCAGAAGGGATCAACCAAGCTACTGGTAATTACAGTGCTGGTTTTGAATAATCTTCATTTGCTGTTCCAAGACCTTTTGATGGTAAAAAACCATCCAAGGAAGAAATTAGGAAATCGGGGCATATTAAGGTCAGTCCAGTATAGTTCGTCCTTTTTAGGAAGGTTATTATTATGAAAATTGACCGAGTTTGCTGCCAATTCCTCAGCTTGAGAATTGAGTGGAAGAAACTTTTTACTAAAGAAAAATCTTTGAAAAAGAAATTTATTTTGCAAAAGGAGGCGTTTCAGCAGGAACCGTATACTCATCAGTACGGCTTGGTTCCTGTCTTCCATTTACGCCAAAGTAACAGCTAAGCTGACCTCATATATACATTTAAAATAATTTTTAAGTGTGAAATATATTTGAGGCGAGATGCTTAGTATTTTCTTGAATACCTAGCAATTTCCGAGCTGCAGATTTAGCAGCTAACTTGGTCAATTTGCATATTAACTAAATTCGCTATGAATTTGTTTTATACCAAAACTTTAAGTGCATATATGGGTTCAGCTTGGCTGTTCATTTTGGGGTATACGGCGAGCAGGAACCAAGTCGTAGTGATGAGTATATGCTGATACGAAACGCACTCTTTTGCAAAATAAATTTATTTTTCAAAGATTTTTCATTTGTAAAGAGTTTTTTCCACTGTTATTACTTCATTAGAGTCAGTTTTCCGAACGTGTGATGGGATTATCTAGATATTGGAGTCTTTGGCTAACAAGTTCCGCGCATTCTCAGAACATACGCTCTGAAGAATCAACGTCTTTGTAGAATTGGCAGTTTTCATCTGTGATGCAATAATTTTCCTTAAGCATGTAATATACCCAAGTGGACAATCATTATGCCAGTGAATAGATTGGTCTGGTATTTACTACAGTTGATGCCTTTTTTAAAGTCTTTGTATGGGAGGTTAATGAAATCATTCGCGCGGCTTAGGAAGGTTACGTCATTATATTTGGTAAGGCTTTTTTTATTTTGGACATTATTTATCCTGTTATTATAGGTGACTTTTGTAAGGCTGCAGAAAGGTTTGGGTCCGATAAATGGAGTTTCTGCTGATTTCATGGACTTTTGCTTGTGCTGATCTTTAAGGAGAATCTACATCTAGTGATATTAGCTTCGCAACAGAATTTTTCTGACAAAAAAATCATTGATTAAATTAGGGAGATGGGAGGTACCACCTGCACGATCGAGTATGAAATAGTAATAGGTAAAGTATAACGAAAATATCTCTGGTCGAATTTGAAAACCACTAGAATGTACAATGTATTTTCGCTATCTGAAAATTTCATCAAATGAAAATATATTTGTGAATCATAGTTAGAAAATGGGGGTCACCGGTGATGGAAACACGAATATCTCCTCTTCATATTTGTACTTCTGCTGTATATCTTCCAATTCTGATCGAAGATCTTAGATTTCACCCGGAGATGTATCCAAACGAAGAATATATAACAAGGAGAACTCACATCTAAAGTGCAAAATATATGTGTCACAAAATCTTTCCCTCTGGGATTCTGACGTTGCGACCCGATTATAGAATATGCATCTAGCTATTGCATTCAGCCAACTATAACCGCATAAAACATACCATTTTGGGGATGAGAGTTTGCTTTTGCGAGTCGTGAAGATAGTCATTACTTGTATTAGGATTGGATTTTCGGCAGCCTTGACGAACTTTGGCGAACTCACCACGTCGTGCTTCATTTAAAGTCTTTGTTTTATCATAATCTATATGAAATCATAGTTTTTTCATATGTTTGTAGTCCGTAGAAATAATTTTGGTACAAAAAGTTATTTATACATAGATCTTGACAGAATCAAGAACCATTTCGACTTTTAAATGTCCCTTCCTCTGTTTGTCCGGCTATCTATTCATCCACACGATATCCTTCAGACGAAGGCTGGCAATAACGATTTCTTAAAAACTGCTAAAATACTTCTGATCGACTGTTGTATTTTGTGGGTACTCAGACTAACTCCACATTGCAAAAAATATGTGCAGTATGATAAACTGTCGTGCGAGCGGGTACTTTGATATCTTCATAAAATAAACATAATTTACAAAACAAACAGTGCACATTTTCTGTCGTCCAAATCTCTCATTCATAACTAAAAATAAATTTATTGAAGGATTATTACTCTATTCCTGACCATTATTGGACTAGTCGCATAATAAAGCTCTTCATTAAGCTTATCAGCTCTCATCTTGCGTTCTTGTAATAGATTCAATTTTGTGAGGACTTTTGTGTTATTTGAATATTTTCATACAGGCATGGATCTATAGACAATTCATTTTCTATCACTTAATTTCCATATGCACACCTATCAGTTTCAAAGAAACCATCATTTTCTAATCTTATGCAGAAGTGTAAACAAAGATCTCCTTAAAATATTTGTTTACATAATTCAACAACAGTAAAGAGATAACCACAAAATTGTTAGCAAAAAAAAAAAAAAAAACTTGTCACTTTCAGCGACATTTGAACTTTCAAGCATACACAAAACGAAATCTTTTAGGCTCCTCGAAAAATGTTCAGGTGAGAGCTCGTCAGGTATCATAACTCAAAGGATTAGCTTACAACCGAGATTACACATGTCGAGGTTAATACCGCGTGAAATTTTCATCATTCTTCATAGCATCAAAAGATATCAGGCAACCATTTGGGTGTATCTTAATCTTTTCGTTTAGCGCAACTGGAATTAAGATAAATTCGAAAACGCTCTGTCGATTGGCTTAAATGAATGCAAGGCACTACGCGGTATTATAAGAGAGAAATGTAGAAAAATGATTTCGTTACTAAAAATGTTTCCCCATAATTTGTACAAAAATTTCTAGCTGGAATCATCTAATTTACCGAAATATCTTTTGTGGATCAAGTACCTACCTATATATCTACATATTGGTATGTGTGTATAGTGATAATCTTTCAGAGATTTTAGGTAGACCGTATCACAAATTTAACTTAAGCGGATTGAAGTGAAAGGGGCTATATAATACATGTTCAGATTCCATGATTTACTGCGGCAGACGAACTTCCCATGCCACCTGTGAACTATAGTGTGTAATCGCCATCGAAACTCTTTTCTCTTGTTCGACTTTTTGGTCACCACACAGAAAATGTACCTGATAGCGAAGATGTTCAGCAGTGAGTCGAAAAAGTCTTATGATCTTCCTAAAGCCTCGATTAAATGAAAATCTGAGAAAGCCGAAAAACTATAAATTTTCTGTGTTTATAATCAAAAAATTTCGATTTGACAGCTACCGCGATCAGTTCCTATCGGGTCGAGGTCTTTCTTCTTCAGTCGGCGATACCTTGACGGCGAAAGACTATCCGTTGACTCCATGTTTTTACCTGACCTCTTACTCCCGCCGTTAGATGATTTTGGATTGTTGTTTTTTTTTATTATCTTTTTCTTTTTCTTTGAGAAAACATAAAATTTCAAATTTGACATTTTTCGTATTATAGTTCTCTTCAGCTACCTTTCTCCAAACCTTTCTCTTGCCAGCTACAGTAAAAGGGTCCGTGTTCTATACCTTTGGCACAGGTTTCATCCAATACCTACTGATACTGTTTAGAGACGTTTTTAGAAATGTTTCTGGAAATTTATTGAAATTTTAAGAAACTTAGGGCTTTGAACTTGAAAAAAAAAACTGATCTTTTTTTTTTGGTATTTGATTTTAAGTGAAAAGGTGGAGTTTTCGAAAGATTTGTGAGATATCGAATAAATGGGGACATTGTTTTGAATCAGGAGGAAGCGCTTATAGGCGATTTAATGATGGCATATAAAAATCACAGCGGTTGTTTAACTCGAATTAGGATTTCCATTTTTATTGCTTCCAGTTAGAGAGTAAACTAGAAAACTAAACTAAAAGCAGGTACTGCGGCTATGCAGAATGTTATGCCATTTTCGCAAGGTAAGCATAGTGGAAATATTCGTTAGTAAGCTAGAAATTATTGGCATCGTTTCGATTGATTTACATACATGAAGAAATTTTATTAGATATGTGGATGAATTATAGTAGGTAAAGTTTATTTGAAAACATCTAGAAATGGTTGTTATTTATGATGAATTTTTGAACAGATAAGGCGGAACTTTTAATATGGCCGAATCTTCCCTCAACAGCGAGACTAAGGCCTTCCCTGACAGGTCCGTACGATACTGTATGGTAAGAACATAGTATCGGTATGTCGAACCGCATAGAGCTCCCTCACGGTCATGGTTTAATTCAACAAACATTTTGTTGATTTCACGACAAAATTTAACAGTCAACGCGGTAAATGCAACTTATCGGTTGACAAGACATGTCCAATGCTGTATATCGAAATCATGTTGCATTTGAACTGTGCAGTGCAGACCCATGTGTAGGTACTGACTAAAATACACGGTGGCGACAGTGACTCGGCATGCTGCACAATTATCGAGCCAATGTCGTACCGATCCATTAGAGAGGGGCCTAACTACCAATTTTTGGATTTTCACAGCATTGGAAAATACTTTCATTATAACCATTTAATCCATATGATATAAAGAAGTTATATAGGAGAAAAAAAAAAAAATGGTCTCAGATCATCTTCTAGACTAGCTAATTTAGTTCCCACAGAGGAATGCTCCGTTACAATTTTATTCGTTTTACATGTGATTTTCAATTATCATACAAAACTTATCTTACTTATCTTTCTTTTCCTATTATTACTAATATTTTTAACATGTGCTTAATCCATACTTCCTATTCTATTTTATTGACTACAGTGAAAACCATACCGATATCCAACTGTTATACCCCAAAAGAATTTATCAATTTTCAACCAATAAACCTCTTATTCCTTCTGGTGAAAAGCATGTTTTTATCCAAATATCATACTGTCTTATCGAAATTGATAGTACAATTAATGTTTCCCTTATGCGCCACAATTATATTTTTAGTAGGTCGGAATATGTCAAAATTGGAGTCAGTACATTTAATAAGCTTCTATTAACAGGAGGTGTTCCACAGGGATCTATTAAGGGCCCCTTATTATTCAGACTATACTTACATGTCCTACCAAATATAGTAGCAAAGCAAATGCTAGAATTCATTTAATTGTTGATAGCGTATCAAACTTTACCACAGATATCCTCATAATCGTCACGAAGAGGGAATATAATGCATCCATGCTAATTTAAAGGTAATATTCAAATTTGTTTCAGTAAATCGTCCCTATCCAAATCCCAGTAATTCGTCCTATATAATTTTTAGTATAGTTTTGGATGACATTCGTAATATGGAAAATCTCTAAAATAAATGACGTTCCTCTAACCCGTTTCTTGAGACGGCAAAAAGCAAACCTTGAACTCAGCTATGACCGCTTGCTATCAGGTCAATGTGACAATAAGTAAAATTTATGATACTTTACGACTTGTTTGGTTATATATTTTCGAAGCTTGATTATGTTACAGAAAAATTGAAATTGATTGTATTTTTGTTTTTTTTTTTGTTTTGTTTTGTATTATGACCATATTTTAATCTACGGAGGAGATACTTACCACAGCCAAGAAATACCCAAATTTCGACAGCTGTACTAACAAAGTGATGTATGAGAAAAGCTCGTAGCATACCTTTATATCTCACTGGTCTTAACTAAATATATTATGGGTACGAATTAAAATTGTTTGTAAACATTTTTCGAAGTAGGCAAAAAACCATTTTTTTTTAGAATTTCAATCGATTTTATTTCTTCAGAATTTGTGTGCATTTTTGTAGTTGAAGACGATTCGAGAGCAGACTTAACCAAATGTATAAAGCACTCCTAGAAAATTTTGCATACCTCAAGAGCTAATGGAAGTGAAAAATAAAATTTAAATGGAAATAATCTTAATATAAAATAGCATTTATTTCTGATTTTTAATATTTTGTTGATCCTGTTTTGGCTTTTATAACAGCCAGGACTCTTTTGTTTATAGAATACAGTGGTTTGGAGCCATTCAGAAATGTATAAATTTTTCCATTTCTGTCGTTAGATGGATTTTTCACCCTCCATCAAAGTTATCCTGTGTTTCTTGATCCTTCTTTTTAAAATTGACCATAAGTACTGGATGAAGAGCGTTGCCCTGTTGAAATATAATCGAAGAGAGAATCGTATTTTCGACTTTCACCCTTCAAGAACTCTTCTTGAAATAACACGAATCTCACTAATGGTGACTATAAATGAACTTCAAAAAACAAAAATATGAAATTACTACTAATCTATTAATACTCAAGAAAATAATTAGCCGAAGAGAGTTTTCACACAAAAATTATGCAGCTTTAAACATTTTGCAACGGCTGAATATATACACATACATATATTTGTGCACTACATAATAAATTGTTATGTTGGATGTTAATAGTCCAGACACAGCAGGGACCTTATGAGCTACTTCTTTTGAAGTTTATTTTATTTATTTATTATTACATTAGCTTATACCTCTTAGGTCTAAAACTTAGCCCTAGCTTTATTATAACCTAAGTTTGTTTTTGCAACTTAACTGATTTTAATTTTTACCAGGTGCTCTTTGTCACTATTCTTATAATATACATAACGTTTTGCCATTCTATTTTTAATGTTATAAAATTATTTAGACCTAAGAAAATTCATTGATTTTTATATTTTTTGCTAATTTTGTAGTAGAAATATACACAATTCTTTTATTAGTTGTTATATTAAATAGTAGGTAAAAGTAATTTACATTTATATATATTATTACATGCAACAAAGTGACACAAGCGACATCTGTTGGAAATGGAAACAACTTTAGGTTAGTGACATCTTAGTAGACTTTGGGTTCGGTTGAGCAAAGAATTTATGGGAAGGTTCTAGGTTAAATTGTAGAGTATAAATACAGCATTTCTCCCATCCAGGAGGCGAGTCTTATTTCAGACAGTGAAGTGAGCGAAGTAAACTATTTGGATTGCGATAATTAGAAGTACAGCACCAGCGATAACTATAAAGAGTTGATTTGATAATTGTTTGTAAATGTTATAAAAGTAAACAGTAAAGCTAAATAAACAAAGAACTTTTGAATTATATTTGAAATATTGTGTTTATTTAAACGATCTAATGCCACGCTCGTAACAATATCATTTTAAGGATGATCTGTACATATAATAGTAGATTTCAAAGAATAACTTAGTTTAAAACAATTCATTATCAAGTTCATTAATTTTAATTTCATTATTCTAATCTTTTAAACTTCTCTTTAAATTTTTATTTTATAATTGTTACTTGATTGTCCTAATCCAAAATTTTTTAATAAGTATATTTTTTATAGGAGAACTAAAACGGAAGTAACAAAATTGACTTATCCTAGTGTTTCATTCATATATTAGTAGTATTTTAATATCCTACTTAAATCAATGCTAATTATACATATAAAAAAGTTAAAAGTAGTTTTGCGTACGTATTAGAGTCTATAGTGTAAAATCTACATATGTTGTTTCTAGTTCGGGTAGTTCATTGTGAATTAAGGATGTTCTTAAATTTACCGGATTAAATAAGTGTGCTGCTCTCAAGGAAAAATTCACACAATATCCGCAAGAGCGATACGGCTGTTTCAGGACTATCATCTATTGGTGAGAGAGTCTGTTTGATTGATTTGGGAAGATTATATAAGAGTTTTGGCTTAACCCATGTGCCGAATTATGAGGAAGTAATATTTTAATGTTGTGTATTGTTCTGAGTTATTAAAATTGACTAGGGAAATAATAATGAAGTATTCAATGGACTTTTCTTTGTATTTTTGCTGTTGCTTCTAAATATTTATCATTGCCAGCTGGTCGAAATAGGAAAATTTGGTAATTTGTTCCTCAGTTTTACTTTTTAATTTCCATCTGATTCACACTATATTTGAATTAAAAACAAGCAAAAAAGCTAGAATTGGTGTAAAACCAATTCTTATGATACAATAGATAAATTCCCGTATGTAATTTCGTATGGTCACCCATCTGGCCAAGTTTTATTTTTGAAGTGGTTTTTCGCATATATTTCTAGAACAGTTCGTCGGACAGAAAAAATGATTATAACCAATTTTACAGGATTTCACATTCTGAAGTAGTTTCAGTATAATAAAAACGTCTAGAATTGGTCATTTTCACAGTATGCGTACAAATCCTAAATTTTATGTAGCAGCACCAAGAAGGGGTTGCCTGATTTATCCCATTTTTGAAATTATATTTGAATGAAAACACTGTGCGCAAAATTTTAACTCTCTAATTAAATGCGTTATCGTGAGAATGGATGGACGGACAGACAGATGGATGGGCAGGTAAAAATGAAAATAACTTTTAATATGTTGCGTGTGTATACAATCTATTTTGCTCTACCATCATTATTTCTATGTGTTACAAACGGAATGACAAACTTAGTATACCCTATCTATAATTTCATAATTTAGCGTATAATAAATGGGTATGTGTAATTAAAGCAAGTAAATTTAATTCAATAAAAAATATGCACATATACATAAAAGGAAAATAACATAATTCAAGGGAATTTAAAAGATAAAATATAAAAAATTGGAAAGAAATAGATAAACGTAATAATTTTTAAAAGATAATCCAATGAATTTGTGAAGGATATTATGAAGGCAGAAAATATATAAATTCTTACTTCGATATTTTGAGAAGAGAAGTTTACTGCACTCATTATACGCCACTAGCGTATGAGAACTTGCCATACTCATACGTAAGGTTTAAAGAAATAAAAATACGCCTTAATACTGATTATTGTTCAGTTTCACATAAATATTTGACCTTGGGTCGATTATGATTCGTTTTAGAAGAGTTCTGTAAAACTATATGTTGTTACATAGTCCAAATTTCTAAATCAAATGGATATTCAAGGATGCACGGCAAACTTTGTTTTCGCTGAACGCAACAGTGTTTTGTTTCTCAGCATCAAAATGTTCCTGACATTCTGCTAAAATAAGAAGTCTTTTAGGACTATCAAAAGTAAATTCCTACAGCACTCGAAGGTCCTTTGCATAATTTGGGAATGTGTTTATTTACCTCATTAGGGCTGTGGAGTGACAAATACTAATTTAATAATGGAAACATATAAGTAACATATTCTACCAGATCTATCCTTAGAACATTCGCACCTTGGCAAGAAAAATGACACAATTCAAAAATCACAAATTTTCTGTTTTTTTTTCACATTTCAACGTAAATTCTTATATAAGTCGAGGAAACCGTTGCAAATGTAACTTGCTCGACTCCCACGAAATGGCCAGAATCATTTCGAATTGCAGTTTGCAAAATTTTATAATTTCGAGGAATCATCTTGAGGTATTTGAAATTTGTCATTCTTCTTATTTATTTAATCATAAGACTTCTTTTTATTGGGTATGATAATATGGGAATTAAAAGTTGGATAGTGAGTGACCTAATTTCGCTTTCTATTTAAAAACAAAATTCCATTTAAATAGATCTAAAGATCAGCTATGTGTAGTCAATATGCTTCAACATACCTTCCATAATGCAGTACTGATTTATTCCTAAACTACAAATTCCCATCATTCAGGTGTACTATTTCTAACACCACTCAAATGATCGTAAGTAAGCAATCAAAAGTGAACTTTGCCCTTTTTTATACATCCCGGAACCTCTTAACACCTCCATTCGCGAAGTGCAATAATAATTGCTACTCATTGCGAATTATTTTACCGCCTTCTAGCAACTAGCATAGCACGTCTACTTTTGCACATTATACATAAGAAAATCGTCTTGAGCGGTGCATCCGCATTTGTCATTTCAGGAAATCAAAATCGCCCCTGTTCTTCCTGTCATTGTGACTATATTCACCTACCTTCATCATAGTTGTATACGTCGTACCTTAAGTGCCCCGCTCTGTAGCTGTGGCAGTAGACATTTTTGCAGCTACGAGATAGATAGATACTCTGATGCACAACTGCACATACATATATGTACAGCCACTGTTCCACTTCTTTTCATAGTTTCAAATGTGCACAAGTGTGCCATTCGCGACAAAACGAAAATTGTCGCATTTCCTTTCAGCAAATTACGCTTAATGCCATTAGGTTCATCCGCCGTCTTATCTTGATCACAATGAAGATCGTTTGTCAATGGCGTATTTTCCAGGTCAGACAGCGAAATTTGTCAGAGAGGGCACAATCGACTTGTTGTAGTTCACCGTGAGGGAGAGGGAATCGTTAATCCGAAAGGAAAATTTAATAGCTAGAGAAGAAAATAATATCGCGATCACCTTAATCACGATCACTGATCACTTTGCTACTGTTGATGGTCCACGTCTATCGAACCGAACTAAATTTTCTGTTTGTTTTCTTCACTGTTCCCTTTGTGTAGGCTTCAAGAATTGAACGATGGTAGTTTCGGACTCCTTCTCAACTCAACTATTATTAACAATTTTTCGCAACTCTATGATCGGCGAAGTCATGACTTCAGTGTTCCGCCAGAATCAACACGATCATCGATTGTCTACTGGGGCATTGTTTGCGGGCTATTGGTATTCCGGATAATGTTGAATACGGCTGGTAACCGGGGGCGCGTGATTCGGTAGCTTCGGTGCATCTATTATTATTGCGATTATTTTTTTTTCGTTTTGTTGTTGTTGTTGTTATTGATTTAATCTTTTTCAGATCTGAAGCTATAGTTACACAAACATATTGCCGCGATAGTTTTCTAGCCTCTGCAGTACTTACTGTACATTGAAGGGAAAGACGAGGGCGTTCTAGTCAAGCTTAACAAACAGATCATCGAGATTGTATAATATTTTCTACGTTGTGTACTTTATCGGTGCAATTTGAGGAATTATAGTTTTCACATTTCAAATTAGCATTTGTAACATTTTATTGTAATTGGAGATTTATAGGGTGTTTTTTTTGTGTGTATCTTACAAAAACTTAAAGAATAATCTAAGCATTTTGTAGAAGGGATAGAATGTAATGAAGCCATTTGGTAGACTTGCGCAGCAAACGATTAAATAAGCAAATTAAGTAATTGAGTAATGAACAGAATGCAAATCATTGATTTTGTTGAGATGACATCTCTAAGTTCTGAAATAATTCTGAAATTAATAGAAAAAGTATTATTTGCCGACATTGAGCTCGTATTACTGCATCCAACTTACTGGGCTTGAAGTCTTTCTGCCCTTCACATACTTACGAGATTTACTATTTTTGGACTTTTTTGTTGTAAGCCACTTTTTAACTTCTTCAATATTTCAGAGACCTGAAAAAATTCATTTAGTGTATCACACCTGCACAATCGTATAATAAAAATTTGAAAATTCAATTTCATAAAGTAAAATGCTGTTTTTGGCCATAACATAGTTTTGCCAATTAAATTGAATCCTTTTAGACAGGGACAAGTTCGAGCTTACAAATTAGTGTATTTCCATTTTTCTACAATTTAGATTAATAAGTTTCATGTTAGTAAGCCCAGGAAATGGATCGGTTTAATAAAAAAAGGGACTATTAGAGAGAGACACTAAAGCAGAACTAGAAGCAGCTTTTTAATGTTGTTTTTGTTTTTGTATCTTGTTCTAGAACTCACATATACTGGAGAGAACAAATTGTTCTGTCGATTAAAGTGAAATATTTGTATTGTTCGCTTCATTTATAAATCTTCTATGAAAATGTATTTTTTGTATCTTTTATTCTGCCCTTTTCTGCGGACACAAAAGAACACATCTAATGTGAGACAAATTGCAATAATTTGGGCAGAAAAATAAATAAATAAAAAAGCACTCTTAAAAGATGACACTAGAGGATGGATTTCTTCAATTAAAGAAGCCTTGTGTTCTTAGCATTGATAAAAGACAATATGTCGAGGAAAGCGATGAACCCAATTATCATTTTTAATCACTTTTCCTTACTGAAAAATACAATTTAAGAGTTGCATACAAGCCACACTGTAATATTTTAAATTGTAACAAGAACAATTTTGGTACTAATATAAAACAAGAAAAAAAAAATTTCGGTAAGTGAAAAACAAATGACAAGAACAAAATATCCTGCTTAAGAAATCAATTGGATGGTGACAAATCTTTTATATTCGTGATGTACAATGTAAATTCTAAAGTCGGTGGAATACGTACAAAAACAAAACACTACCATTTTGATACTGTCACCTTATTGTAGCCATTTCTTATTTGCGGGCTGTTAAGCTGAAGTGGGATGTCAGGGAGATCAAATAGCAAGAAGAAATCTATCTTGAGAAGCTACCAAAAAACTAATATATTCTTCATTTATAGAAAATATTTGGAATGAATTGGGAGTGCTCTGAAGGTGTAGGAGTAATATCTGTCAATAGAAAGTTTTATAAGCGAACGTTTATTTACTCCTTGCTCGTTGCAGCTGATGAAAAGAACAAATTTCTGGACTTTTGTTGAAATCATCAATCATATAACTTCCATACATTCTAAATTTCAGACGATCCTCTCTGAAAGGGAACAATATCCTGCAAGAAGTGCAACTAAAAAACATTTATTTATTTTTTATTTTTAAAACTGTGAGGTTGAATTCGAGCCTACCTAATTTTGCAAGGAAAAGGTTATTATGCCACTGAAGTAATTACAACTGGAAGGGTTTACCACAGATTACCATAAGGAAAGTAAACTATGGAGATAATTGTACACCGTCATCTTATAATACCCCCATCCATCTCTAGAGTCTTGAAGGCTTCGTCTGGTGTACCTCAAGGGAGCCATTTGGCCCCGTTGTTCTTTATTCTCTCTTTGTTGTGAGGTACTGTAAGGTCTTGATTTATGCTGACCATATTAAGCTATTAGCTTTTTTCTCAGATTAAATCTGTTCACGATTGTGAACAGGTACAGGGTGACCTTAAAAAATTTTACAATAGGTGCGAGAGCAATAATTTAGTTCTCAATATCGACAAATATGAGGTTATGACTTTCCATAGGAATCAGACACCAATCACTTATGATTATGAGTTCTCAGATTCCTCGATTCGCCGTGTAGACTCTGCCTATGACTTGGATGTCAAATGTGACCACAAATTGAATTTTATCTCCCATATAAACTACGTGGTCCCAAGAGTTTTCGAATCCTACCATAACATTGCGTTTGTACACATGCTTTGTGAGATCACTTCTAGAATACGCTAGCCAGGTCTGATCTCCTAATTCATTGATTCTTCCACCCTATAAGGATCGCTTGTAGCTTTTAAACATGCACTCACTTGAGAAACGTCGCATGATTGCCGATGTAAGTCTTGTTCACCAACTCTTAAAAGCGAATGTTGATTCCGCGTTGTTACTTGACAAAATCTCTTTCCGTGATAATAGGCACAATTTAAGAAGGCTACCTCTATTGCATGTCAACTCCTCATAGTCTAACTTTGGTATGTATATAATTTCACTGAGCATTTTGTTGTTGACGACTCTAAGCATGTCTTAAAAAACGTCTGTATAATATTTAATCTTTTTAGTTAGATTTAATTTAGTTTTTTATATTTTTGTTCTATGTCGCATTGTATGTCATTTTATCTGGTGTTTGGTCTATGTTTAGTGTAACATACTAATACTAACACCGACTAAGTGATGAAATGTATGTATTGTTGACCATTTATTTATTAAGCGTGTCCATGCAGCGAGCTTGTGTTAAGCTGGTTCTGATAGTCATTTTTTTTAAAGTATACTGACTCCAATAGTATTAGGTAAAAAATCGGAAAAGGGAAGACTAACCGGCAATGGATTTCTGATCACTGTTCATAACGAAGACCATTTTCCTTGAATTTCTATATAAACTTTGATTTAAAATAATTATTAGTTTTTTCGTCTGGTTATTAAATCATCGTCAAACTAAGGAGTTAAATTTAAAACGAACTAACAGTAGTGATTAAAAATTACAAATTGCTTTATAAACCTTATCGGGAAAATAGTGCGTTCGTCAGCCTTTTATTTCTCAAGACAGACAGAAGACAGACTTCGTGGACTGAACTTTACCGAAATTTTTCAGTACCACCGCTGAGAGAGCCGCTGCCCTATAAATATGCCAGTGATTTGTGCAAAATTCGTCAATTGCCTTCCGTGTACTAGAGCAAAGATGTCCTGACGCTACAACGTATTCTCACTTTTTGCGTGATCCGACGTTGTATAATTTTCTCCCGTGTTAGCGCTACGACATATTCTCGCTTCATGCGTGGTCTGACGTTACACAAATTCCGCTCGTGCTAATACTACGATGAATTTACCTTCGTGCATGGTCCTACTTTGCGTATTCTCTGACTTTTCGTTACAATAATCTAACTGACGTTACCAGGTGTCGTATTTTATATATATACAGGGTGTCATAAAAATCCCATATTTTGATTTTGAATATCTTCTCAAAGAAAAACAAGCCATATTCCTTGAGAAAACTTCAAGGAATAAATCGGGTACTGTTTGTTACGCGATCTGCGCGGCCAATCATTATCTCCATAGTTTTTAGATCAAGCGATCAGGAAATAAGGTTATCCAACATTAAATTGTGTCTCATGTGCTGTATGACCTATGACGCTGTCTTATCAGGAACAGATGTTTTTCAGTTTAAAATCATCCGAAATTGAAAAATTGATTAAAGAAGGATTTTTTTAAATTTCAATAGCGACTTTATTGTTTGTTGATCATGTCACTGAGATTAAAATAAGTCTCGTTATTTTTTCTCAAAAAAAAGTCGGGGGTCGGGATCATCATTAATTCTGTTTGCCGTCACTTCACTATACTCTCGTCTAGTTTGATGTACGTTCTGTTGAAACTTATGAGCCACTTGAATTTTATATTAGTGCAACCTAAAGTGTTTTGTTAAAACAGTGCGTAAAAGACTCAAAAATAATGACGAACTGAAATGCTTTCTATTTATCAACATGTTCAAAATGGTCGATACTTAAACTATTTTTTTAGACACCCTATATAATATATATATAGTACCTATGCGAAATATCATTCCGGGCACAACCACAGTAAAAGTTTATAAAGCGATCTGTACTCAGTAGTGCTCCTTAAAACTACTTTAATATATGAATATTAGACCTGTTTGGCACAATATTCAATAAGAAGATTGCCAACATAGTTTTCATCTAAATGACACCCTTACTTATTTCATGTTTGATACTACCAAGGTATCAGTATCTGCAATATCCGCTACTACCGTCAATCTGCCGCCATCGAGATATATACAACCTGTTTTTGCAAAGTTGAGGCACATGCTATTTATAGTATGTCCTTCTAGCAATTACATTTGAACCGATCGTAATTTCTTATATGTAAAAGAATTTCATGTAATCTAAGCCTAATTAACCTGTTCAGTGGAAACAAAGCCAAGGTTCGGTCCATATTACTCCATTTTCCTCTATAGTTCAGCAGTACACAAAGGCTATCGGAGTTCAGACTCTATATGTAACTACAAGTCCTTTTTATCTGCAGTAGAATAATCAGCATAATTAAACCCTTGCTCTTAGATATGCCTGTAATATATAAACTGTAAAAGCGACGGAGGAGATTTTTCAGCCCTGCTCTAGTCCACTTTATCTGGCCTTATTGAATATCCATTAAAAAGACAAACGCGAATGTTTTCGCGATAATAGTTCCATTCTAGTTCAACTAAAATTCATAAATAAAAAAAATATATAGAAAGTAACTTCAAAGTTTTTCTTTATACTTTTTTTTTGTTCCACTGTATTCCCTACTTAGAAAAATCCTTTAAAATCACAAAGTACATAATCCCACTAATTATAGCTTCAAAATGTATTCTAAACGCTAACAAGGGTACCATAATTGGTAGCATTAAGTGGGTAAAGGTGTGAAAATTTTCCAAATTACTATCGAAGTGTCTTTATGTATGAAGACCTTTGCCCTTTAAACCACCAAAACAAGCTGACAATTTTTCACTCGAAAACAACGAAATTTACGGCTAACACCTGGAAGTAATAACAGCAAGTTAACGTGTGCAGTTTCGCTATACCTTTACTTTACCTATACCTTCATCTTTCACGAATGCTCTTTAGTGCGGAATGCAATCACCAAAAAATCTTTTTCCGACAGGATAAAGATTCACCTGTGACGTCATATCAAGAAAATTGACAAGAACCTTTCCATATGATGTGACGTCAGGACAAAAAGGGTTGAAATTCAATACATATGTATACAGCTAAGAGTCGTCTTCCCCATATATGCTCTTAATGGTTTCATCGGGGTTCAAGCCTCAGGGATCTGTTGTGAAAATGTTTTTCTTTAAGTTTTCGATAGAACTATTGTAGTATTATACACCTTGAGTGACACAGCAGAAGAGCGTATGATGCATCTTCCTTATCATCTACAGAAAGACACGGCTGATCAGATTCAATTGCATATAAAAGGAAGTTCCCCAGTAACTCCTTAAGCCGATGAGAATTTTTTCTCCTGAAGGACTAATCTTCCCAGGTTGTTTGAGTTAACCGCAGCGCCATGGTGATGTTATTTCGTACGACTGGTAAATATATACATACACAGGTACACACAGGTACACAAACTCTAAGGGTTTGTTCAGGCTCGACAAACATCTTTGCAGTAAATCCAATGAAAAAGGATCAGAAGTCCGACGAGGTAATCAAGCATGAGATTTTAATTATTTTCTAAAAACAACTTCTTTTCAAGGCGAGATTTCTTAAAGAAAAAACAAACCCTAATTCCTCGGTTTGCTTACGATTATGGTCATTTTAAAATTCCATTTGCAACAGATACACGAGAGTATACCACCCGGATTCGTTCAATATTCCATGAATTCTCATTTACAGCTTCCTTTGGACCGATTGTGATAATTATGCAAGGAAATCTCCATTCGGGCAGCACTTTCACAGCAATAAGTGATTTCTTAACGCCATTTGAGTGCTACAGCTATATACACGCACACACATACATACACATAAAACGCCTCGGAGCCCGACGGCCTCAAAATTTATTCAGGATTTGATATTTTTATTTCCATAATTTGTTTCTGTGACTGCTACTTGTTGCATCTTATTAATATTTATTACCTCGAGCTGGTCCACTTGGATGCTTTAGCCCATATGGCAGCAGTTGTGATGGCGAGGTCGTCGGGCCGATCATATGAAACCATTCGAGGTTTGGACAGAATTTTTATAACTGGAAACGGGACACTGCGGACTATTCGCCCCGTCACCGTCATCAAGGGAATCACCACCTCTGCTCAAGTGGCAGGGACATAAATTTATCATCTCGTTTACACTTTATAACTCATTCACCAGACAGTGGGTCATCAGGGTATCATCTTCATCCCACGTCCTTTGAATGGATGCTTTATAACAGTTGTGGTCCTGCAGAATGACCAGCCTGATGCCGACTGTCTGTTTGAATGTTTATTGTTTTTGTTTTTTTTTTTGTACAGGTTTATGATTATTTGATGCATATGTATGACTGCATCCGGTTGACACCTATATAAAATCAAAACACAACACACTTCGGTCTCTTTGTAAAATGATCCAAAAGATGCAGGCTGCTACCTATATGGAATCAGATATGCCGATGTTAGAAGGATCATCACCTTCTTAATATGATGCAGAGAGCCGAGAAAAAAACTCAATAAAACGGAGAATTATGCAAATTGGAATGCGGCGGAACACGCGTCCTGGAGGTAAAAATTTCTTGGTCCACAGAATCTCGTGGACTCTTTGATTTGTGGTTTCATGACACCTCTTTAGGTGCATTGATGCTAATCAATTTTTTTGGCGGCCGCATCTTTGTTACGATTCTATGTAACACCACAGCCATAAGGAAATTCTAGGTCGACTTGCTGCGATTATAGGCACGCGAGTTATGGTGTATTTATGCAAAAAAAAAAAAAAAATTAATTTTATGGTGAACTCTTTCGTGATTCTTAAGAGATAATGAGGGCTGTGTCCCATTATCATAATTTCAGTGCACCTGCCTGAAAGGTCTGTGTCTGTCTGATCGGTTGTAAATTTTGTGTGATGATGCGGATTTACTATGGGGGATTTATGGTTTTGTGATAAATTTATTCAGGGAAAGGGTTCGAGGGAATTATATAGGTTTATTAGTTGGATTATTTTTTGTTGTTGCTGTTGATTTGATTGAAAATATAGGTTACCTACATCTACATAAGTATCTAGAAGTATAAAAAAATATATAATTTCATCAGGCAAACAATTAGTTGTTTGTCATGAGTAACTGTATTAACTTTAGTAGTATCTACTTAAGTTTTTGTGGGTGATCTGGCCTGTCTTAGTGGTTAGCCATAAAACTTAAACGTTTTGGGTTCAAAACTCAGTAGATGACTTGGACTTGGAGTGAATTCACCTTTCTCTTTCTCTTGTAGAAAAAATAGGTTACCTGTTCAGTTTTAAAATTTAATCAACCTTATTACTAGTTCAGTCTTCATATGGGCATAAATTGCTCGAATATAAACACAAGTCATATCAGAGGAAGTTATATGGATTGAAAATATTAAGGGAGAAGTAAGCTAGCATTAAGATTGTTATTATATGTAAACTAACGATATTATGTGGATACCTAGGTATTGCCAAACTTAAAATGAAACAAATTTTAATTTGGTTTACCTCACATAGATTTATGAAGCTATATAGTCACCGTTAAGAATTTTCTTAATCAAACTAGAATTTATATGACCGTGATATTTCAAGCTTTCTTGTGTGTAGGTGTATACTTCGATAATTCCTCCAAGAATTTAGGGTAATGGCAAAGATTCAAGTGAATCAATTTAGTCTTGTCAAAATTTTGTTCCAGAAGCGAAGTTATTTGCTGTTTTGAGCTCAATACGCTCTCGATCGTGATTTGGTAAATTTTTAACTGTATGTTTATATGACACTTTTTACGTACGTTTTAACTGTTGTCTGCCATTCTTGACTTCGCCAACTGAACTGATAAGCTTTCACGCATATGGAAAATAATTCTTTTGTACAACGCAATCAGACTATCACAAAAGAATTACTTTTACTTGCTTCTACGCGGGGGGAAAATTAGCAATTCAGTTAGCGCGAGCTCTACTTCATAGTTCATGTGAAATAAATGTTTCCTTTATCCTGCTAGACCTATCATCACAAATCCGTCAAGTATTTTGTTCTTCTAGATCTGAATCAGATTCATACATGCACATAAAGGACAAGTAAATAAATTAATTGCGCGTCTTCTCTCGAGACATTTTCATGCCTCTCGGTCGTTTAAGCAAAATATAGAAAAAAAAGAATACGTAGTCAAAATATCATGCCATTTCTGTCTGAAAGAGAAAAGAAGTTATTAGTTGTATGGAGTACTGCAATACGACAATAAATGCTTTCAGACTCAAGTCCGACACAAGCTATGCTAAAAAAACAAATGAATAAAGTTCATCACTTAATAATTTTCATGAGGTTCACGAACTTACGATTTTTTTTTTTTCATTATATTATTAAGCCAAGCTCAAATGATACCTTATGATGTAAAATAGAGTATGGCAAGAAGGAGATAGGAAAAAGAATTAAGGAACGTGTTGAGATTGGCGGAGGTGCTGATGTATGTCACCCTTAAGATTCCACAGATTGTATGCCGGAAGGAAGTGCGAATATTGCGTGCAGGAATCATTCTACAATGGATTAGACTAGATATTTCATCAGAACATTGACCATGCATATAGCGATAAAGGAGCGAAAGGCATCCAACATTGCGGCGGTGCTCGAGTGAGTCGATATGACAAGTTATTTTCAAATCGCCAATGAGATTGAAGGCTCTCCTTTGACAAAATTCAATGAAGCTAAGGCTATGCGACCAGTCCAGCTCAGATATGGGAATTGTATTCCATTCTAGGTCTGATGTAGGACATGTAGAGGAGCGCTAAATTTGATTGAAATCCAAGACATTTAGATGCTTCTGTGGCAACAGAGAAGATGTGATCTGTCGAACTTAACTCACTGACAGTTTTGTGACTTATATACATTGAATTCGACGCGATTTGCTTGGCCCCAAGCGAGAATATTATCAAGGTCGTTATGTAATGATATAATCATGCAATCTCATTTGACAGAGGTGACTGGAGTCCGCAAGATTGTCAAAGGAGTATGCGAAATCAAAGGTTGACAATATATATGGATGAGATAGAACTTAAGGGAAATCAGATTATTAATGAAAATTACTAAGAGAGTTTTTGAAATAACAAAGGCCTGTTGCACACAGGAATTTGGGCAGTTATAGGATGTGGTTTTGATGAAACGCCATCTAGTACAACCTTCATTAGGCGAACAGATAAAAAGCTTTCAATCCATGATAAAAGAGGAGGCGAGAGTCCAAGTGTTATAAGCTTGGCTAAAAGAGTTGGATGCTAGACTCTATCAAAGACCTTTGAAATATCTAGGGCACCGATTTTGGACTCAACAAAATTTTGAAGACTACGATTTCAACGTTGTGTAATAAAAGTCAGCAACTCAGCTCTACTGGAGTGTTCGGTTCGAAAGCCATATTGGCCGTTGTTGATGAGTTGATTTCTTTCTAGATACTTCATTAATTTGGAGATAGTGATAGATTCAAAAACCTTACAAAGAATAGAAGTGGTCGCAATTGGTAGATAATTTGAGGGATCGCTACCTTCTCATCTCTTCGGAATAGGGTTAACAATAGCTAGTTTCCAGGCTGTCGTAAATTTTTCTGTCGAATAAGACAAGTAGAATAGTTTGTGCAGATGAAAAGCAGTTTTTAATTAACAAGGGCGAGTAACCAACAGGACCTACGGCTTTACAGACGTTGATCTCCTTAAGGACCTTGAAATCATTTCTCGTACGGATATGCATTGGCTTTTGTACACATCCACAGAGGAGATACAAAATAGGCGTCTGTGAGGAAGGTGGAAGATGGCAATTTGGAAAGAATCTTGCAGCCAAAATATTAGTGTTATTCTGGGAGTCAACAACCATTTCAACATTCTTTAGTAGTTAAGGTAGTTTTTCCTGATGGTTTTGATCAATGACCGTAATCCTTTGCAGTTTATGCCACTTGATTTCTTGACTCTTGATTTGTTTGATTTGATCTCCTGATTCTTTGCCTAACATTCTGGTGTACGTGTACCATGCAATAGGTTTGCTATGAATAATATTGAGTAGCACGCATTTGTGGAAGACATGGTATGCAATTCATAAGGATACAAACTGATATAGTATTCGACGATAATAATATCAGACCTGAACAAACATATTGAAAATATTATTGATGGACAATATGAACAGTAAACGCGCGATTCCTACAGGTAAAGTTATCTGTTGTTCGATGTTCGTTACCTGAAGGATGAAGTATTTATTTTACTGTAGAATTTCTGCTGTGTCATGAAATGTGAAGATGACAAAATATTGATTTTCATGTAAAGTAGCTGCTTCCACATTATCAATTAAATCTCCTCATTAAATCTTCATTCGTTAAAAATAGAATCAATACGGACAAATTTTCAATCCATGATTTTACAGAAGAACTAACTCAACAGCATTGCTCGTAAAGCCCGAAACGGTTATTTGGCGATGAAGTACTATAATTGACGACTGTAGAATAGTAGCTCTATGAGTTCCAATGTCGACATAGTTCACTCAAGGAAGTATCGTGAGAACAACGTTTTGGTACTGTCGTCCTTCAGAAAACTATTCTTGGTGGATATCAGTCAATTTGATTAAGACCTAAAAGAAGGTGCGAATTGACGGATGCAAAAAATTGCTCTAGAAAATCAACCGAGACTGAGCAAAAGCAGTGTTCGATATTACAATGGGTGATAATACTTGGATTTACTGTTATCCACAAGTAACAAAGTTATAATTATAACAGTGCATCTCCTAAGGATATGACAAGAAAATGATTGCCTCATTCTTCGGACATATGGAGAAGGAATATCGCCACACTAGAACATCATCATATAGACCAATTTTTAGTGAGACACCACCATTACCACGGATTTTATTAAAAAATGCATGAAATATGACAAAGAGGGCGAATTCTCCTCCTTATCTTAAATGCAATGCCATGTATCATAAGTACCTCGAATTATCGAGCTCCGCACTGCTTCAAAAGTAGAATCAATGATTCATCCGTCTTACAGTACCGACACAAATAATCGCAGTAGTTGGAGTAAGGATTATTGCTTAATTGAAGCGACTGGAATTTCTGCAGTAAGAAAATTGGTGTCAATTTGGTAATTCTACATTCTTTGACAGAATATTTCTGCAGCTTAGGCTGATTCTAAAGCTCAATATTACAGAGACCGTGATGGGTAAAATTCTACAAGTTTATCGATCATTATACGATCGTAATACGATCATCCATATTTAGATCTACGTGTGGACAAGACACGTAGATTCACACGAACTATTAGAACTTTTTAAATGTGCACATGCTCGCGGAAACGCATTTGATAGGAATTCCCATTAGGAAATATAATGAGAGAATGCATTTATAATTCCTTCACTTTCCAGTCCGAGCTTATTTGGAATTGCCTTCATTTTTCCAACTTTTCTCAATTTAATTAAAGTCAACTCAAAATTTATTATAAATATGCTTTTGGAATATTTTTGTAATGATTTTTTTTATCTTTGTATTTTTAACATGATAAATCAAAAGGATACCTTAGAGAAAAGTATTTTATTGATTTATCTCTGATAGGATCCATCGCTTAAAAATTCAACTTCCGCCAGATGATCAGACTTCCCCGTTTTCTGCATCAGCAGGGACTTGTTCATATCTGAGGATGACGATCATTGCCTGATCGCATGATGTCATAAATTACTCACTGAAATTTGTTCCTTACACGGCTGTCACTGATCCACAACTGTTTTGAAATACTCGAAGTGAAAAAATTTATAATAAAAAAAATAAAAAAACAATAAAAGAAAAACAAAAAATATAAATAAAAACTGAAGATAAGCAGTGAAAAGAACTCAATGGATTGCAGAGAGTCACAGTCCACCGGAAGCCACCAAACGTGATCTACCGAATGGGTCGGAGGAACAATCGTACGTGATCCAACAGAAGAGGCGATGACTTTGGGACATCAAACTTGCTATATAGGCTGGATCGTCTTGCGCAGGCCATTTGGCTACGATTGTCTGTAAAAGAATCGTTACAACATTCAACGCAGTCCTCCATGCTAGCGGGGACATATCAAGCCGAAGAAGCTAAACTGAATCGGATAAAACTCCTTTTGTTATCCACTTTTACATCTTGGGCCTCGACATCTACCGGCTACAGGTACGCGGTGCGGGTGTTTTACTCGTACTCTCGTCATTGTGGGTATCTTATTCAGAAATCGGTCGCTGAAGATCTCCGTGTGTTGTCAACAGAGCGCTATTGTTGTGGGCTAAATTTCTAGATCTGTTCATGTTTATTACTCTCAAATAACTCCACTAAGTAAGTAGGTTTGTATATAGTATGTTCACATAAACCTACCGAAAAATCCCACAACAAAAATACACATACTCAGTATGGACTCATAGCGTTTATATATAGGTAGGTACATTGGCTCAGCGCAGCTACTTTTTGGTTTCAGTGCAGGTTTCGTGATGTTGTTTATTCCAGTTTCAAATGCAATGACATAATATTTCCTTTCCGATTGTCTTTTTACACTACTTCTAGAGGAAGCCGGAATAGACAATGTTGACGGCCGCCTACCCGCCAATTCAAAAAAAGATAACCGACAACAGTGGAAAAGGCTTATCAAAAACGTCAATTTCTCTCCTCAACCGTCTTCCGGTTTAACACACTACGGCAAGGTAAACAGAGTGAGAAGTCATTATTTATGCAAATTACATTATAAGTGCAACGTAATAGGTTCATTAAAGGGCACATATCACGTATATTATTAGCGGAGGTTATGCCATTGAACTCTAGACCTGTGCTGAGACTTTTTGTTCTCATCGCGAATTAAAGACTTTTTCTGATTTTTATTTCTGTGCACATTGTTCAAAAGGAGTAAAAAATTTATGGAAATTACTTGCAGAAAATTCATTAATTTAACGCAAGACAAAAGCGTAGTAACCTATTTCCGAAAATATGTGGAGGAATCGATTAAATTTATTCTTGTGCTTGTGAAACCGAAAAATTTCGAAATTAGGTAGAAAATAATTAATTAAATTTATTAAAGGCCCAATTATGACTTTCGGGTTCAAATGTCCTAGAGTTAATTTTCGCAGCAATAATATATAAGAAAATTGGGGCAGGGGCATGAAAGTGCAGGTTAGTAGAGCAACAAACCTTCATTACCTTTGTAGCCAACAAGCCAATTTTATTTTGAATAAAATCTCAAAGAAAAAGGTTTACAAAAATTTGATTGATCATAAAAAAATACCCCTAGGTCGGTATTGATCTGTGAGAATATAAGAAAATTTTGAAAATTTGTGTCGTTTGGAGTTCGTATTCGTCGGTAGGCATAAAGGTTTTTACTTTTTTGAAAATAATACCAGCATCAAGCTTATTTTGTCAATGATGCAGAGCATGTGGGATGATTCGCGATATTTCAACAGTTTTTAAGTTGATTAAATTTCTAACATATCTCAAATACTTATATGAATGCAGAATGTTTTAAAATTTATTATTTTTCGGAAAATCCCAAGTCCTAAGTTTATTGCTTTATGTGAAAAAACGATGGGAATACGTCGTGAATGTCCTTTTATTAGCATTATGGACGGACATCATAGCAAAATTGTGTAGACAGATGTAGAATGGTCACATTTGTAAGGAAATATCCAAACAAATTGTAAGAAAAGCTTGTTTTGTCTTAGAAGTAATTGTTTGACAAACAGTTGACAAACATTTTTCAAACATATGGCAAACATTTGTCAACTGCTAAAAAATTTTTTTCGAACATTTGACAAACAATTTATAGTTTGTCAAATGATTGAAAATGTTTTTTCCAATGTTTGTTATGTATGGTTGCACCTTAGGCATGAAAAAAATAATAGGTTCGTCTGGTAGAGCCCTGTCTAAGTGGTTACAATTTGGGAGAATGTAGAAAATATTGGGTAATGAGAAAAGCATGTTTGGTGGGCTTTAAATTCCTTTAGATATGGGGTGTATGCGGTTATACGACCCGGTGATCCAGTTTATTTCAGAAAAAAAAACCATATCCATGGTCATAATGGTCTAAACCAAAGACCGAAATATCGGAATATTCTGGAAAATAAACAATGGCTTAAACAACTATATGGTTTTTTTTTTAACAACCATATGGCTTTTTTTCTGAAATAAACTAGATTACCGGGTCGTATAAGCCCATACACTCCATTTATAATGAAAATATTGGGTATTTCTAAGTACAATAATTATGTGGAAAATTTCCTAAACAATTGAACGCTAGATAAATTTATTACAGTCATTGATATAAATTTAAAATTATATATAGTTTTTTATTAGTTTAAAATAATATAACATGGAATCAAGATCTCACTCATTAAAACCTTGTGCTGTCAGAGAAATTATCCCTATAATCACCAGAACCAGATAAAGAAAGAGCAGTTTTTTTTCTGAATTCGATATAGGTAATGCACCAAGTCCTGAAAGTCCTGGTGTATTCAACAAATCTCCCCGTAAATATGTCGGTCGCGGTTCTGATGTATCCAATGCAAATTATCCAGAACAGATAGAAAATAAACAGCAAAATAAAAAGTTAAATAAGACGCTTATTTCATGAGATTGAAAATTCAACCGAGGCTATTAGAAATAACGCGCAAAATATATTATTGCAGTTGACGTTCACTACTACGTCATAGAATTAATGATTTTTTTTCATAGTTTGTAGACTCGCTCCAAACAAGTTTCCATTTATTCTGTACTCTGGGGTGGAACGAAAATAATTTTTGTTCGCGAAACAAAGTCGCTGGTTTAAATGTTGCATCAAATTTTATATGAGATAGTCAAATATCTATAAATATTCGGTTGTTATGTTTTGACACTTCAGTTTCTTAGCAGGTGCGGCTTCCATACTAAAAGTAAAATAAATATTATAATGTTCTGTCAATATGTGTATTTATATAAAATTAATTACCTTTCTCGAAATTCTTGTGGATTTTTCTACAGATTTTTTACAGTAAGTTCACCCTTTTGCAAATTAAATTAACCATATTACCCAAATTTTTTTTCCTCTTTACTGCCTATGTTAAACCTTATCGGAAAATCGTTTTCCAAAATGAAGGCACATGCACGTTCAGTTTTGAGTGACATGAGTAGAGAACATAATCTTCTCTCTGTGACTGAAAATAGCCTGCAACAAATCACACCCAATTAGTGTGTCAACTATATAATGAATATGGTTTTACTTATTCCTCAGTAGTGGATGGTCAACTGTTTCACTGAAAAGTCAGAAATATTGCAGATATAATATATGTATACATATATAATATATAATAATATATAATAATATATATATGCACCCAAACCCAAACTTCTAGTCATTTTTTAATTCAATAAATGAACCAGTTGCGTTCACAGCAAAAATCATCCGTGAGGTACTTGAATTAGGGCGAAAATTGGGTAATTATTTTCTACAAAATGACCCGAATGTTGCACGAGCTCTCCAATTTCAGCAAGATATTGATAAACGCTTAACTCAATATGAGAAGGTCTATAAAGGTTTCACCAAAACCAAACACAATTGTTGATTACGGATTTCATTACCAAGATTCGACGATCTGCAATTGTTTCTAATTCATTTCACATCGAGCTTGAATCGTATCAAGTACTATCGAGTGATGAAAGTGACATACATCATACCAATGAGGAAGAAAAGACTAATAGGCTATGAAAGTGATAAGAGTAATTAAATTTTTGGTTAGATTTTTTAATTCATAATTATTGTTTCTATACGTAAAATGAGTTACATACCTTTATGTTTTTGTCATTTTAAAAATAGACCGCCATTTTTATATTTTTGAATACATATTCGTAGATTTAGTTTTGTTTTACGTTTGAACTATGTACATTTTAGTTTGTTTTCGATTTACACGGTTTTACGTATAAAAACTATAATTCCGATTTCCACGGTTTTCTAAGGAACTTATCTTCAGTATAAGGATAGGTGGATTTTAAATATAAATTTGTTAAGAGTTTAAATATATTTGCTAAAGGTTTAAGTCTTTTATTTACAGTTGACGGTTTAAATATAATTGTTAAGGCCTGAAAATTATTTGTACAAATTTTAATCATTTGTTGAAGGTTTAAATTTATTTACTTAAATTTTAAACTCATTTGTTAATGGTTTAAATAAATCTGAGAATGCTATATATTGTTAAAGCATTTATAAAATCTATAGTACAGAAATAAAATTAGTTGAATTAAATTAAAAAAAGGTGCACTAATTCAATATACAGAGTTAATTGCGGCAATTAACATACGGGGAATAGTATGGCATTAAGTAATTCAACAGTGTACTCAAATATTTTCGGCGAGTCTCTTAACGGGTTACTTCAGAAATTCGAAGACGATAATCTGGACGAAGTATAGTTGATTTTTCTAAGGTACTCTTCTCTTTCACAATTAATTCGAGTAATAGCAATAGTTCAGCGATACATACGCAATTGTCGAAATTCACAGAACAAATGCTTAAACTTACTCAATAGCATTGCTGCTGAAACAACAATCTTGAAGTTAGTATAACAAATAGCTTTCCAGGAAGACTACAGTTATCTAATGCACAATGAACCATTATCTCATAATAGTAGGCTGCTAAAACTAAATATATTTATAGACTCTAGTGGCTTGATACGAGTAGGTGACAGGTTGGCCAACGCTATGTTATCATATATGCAAATACATATAAACATTTTGCCACTGCACCATCATGTGACACTACTTTTGATTGATAGGAAACATTCAGAAACTTTGCATGGCGGACCATCCTTAGTCTTAAATACAAGTCGTGAGAAATGTTGGATTTTAGATGCAAGATGCAGCATTACTAACAGAGTACATAAATGTATTACATATGCCAAACAACGCAGTGCAAAAATTACTCAACTGATGGGGAATATACCTGCTCCCCGAGAAATGTAACCAAGCCTCAAATGTCGGCATTGACTATGCAGGACATGACAATTTAAAGGTATCGTCGCTTCGAAATGCCAAATAACACAAGGCCTACTTTTGCCTGTTTATTTGTATGGCTACCAAGGCGATTCATATAGAGTTGGTGTCGGATCTCAATTCAGAGGCCTTCATTGCAGATATTTGTGGCCTGACGAGGCTAATGCAGTGACATTTATTCCGACTGTGGCACCAATTTTATCGGCAGCAAGTCATTGTTGGAAAGGATCTTGCCCAAGCTATCAATCAATCATTACCGGAAGCTTCTCAGTATCTTGTGTCGAAATCAGTCACATGACACTTTAATCCACCAGCTTCTACACACTTTGGAGGTATATGGGAGGCTGGTATAAAACCTAATCTGTACTTTCGAAGAGTGAATAAAAAGAGATTACTCTTTTGGACTTTTTACCGGGTTAAACTTAATTTTCTTCAAGAAAGAATTTTTTGGGATATCTCCGGTATATAGCAAAAGCTATTTTTCTTAAACTTTTCATTTCTTTCTTCTTTTTTCATTTTTTCATTTGTTTTTCTAATCACCCAATTTCGCTATTTGGGACCTGTTGATGAGTCAAACCAAGACTTGAAACTTGTCATCAAAAATTAATGGGTTGTGTGATGAAATAACAAATTAGAACATTTTTTAGCTTTTGCTATATACCGGAGATATCCCAAAAATTCTTTCTTGAAGAAAATTTCGAAGAGTATGCAACAGTGCTGTCTCAGATCGAAGGCTATGTAAATGATGATTTATTTCTACTCACACCAGGCCGTTTCTTAATCGGTCAAGCGTTAAATACGATTGTTGAACCTGATTATTCTACGGCCAAGATACTGCCATCATAAAAGTGGAAGCTTCTACAGAAAATGACCAAACGTTTTTGGGACAAATGGTTGAAAGGTTAGCTCAATTAACTACAAAACAAGCTAAAATGGTCCACAAAACAACCCAACATAAAACCGGTAGATGTCGTTAGTAAAAAATGAACACATGCCACCAACTAGTTGGCCATTAGGGGTAATCGAACAATTCTACCCTGGTACTGACGGATTGGTACGATTTGTTCAGGTACGAACCCGGAACATCACGTTACAGCGACCCATAACAATTATAATATTAGAAATATAGTAGTAGTCATTACATGTTACTGTGGGCTATGGGAGGCCATGCTAGTAGAGTGGGAATAGCGATGAACGATTTCCGCAGGAGCTGTAAGAATTCGAAAGAAATCGAATCAATCCAGCACGTACTTTACGAGTGCCTTGCTTTGATGAATGAAAATGGTTGGCCTCTTGATAGGTACCTCTTTTCAAATCTGGGGCAGCTACAAATAAAGCAGCTTAAATGTATCTTGTGATTCCTTAGGGAAGCACGGTGGATATAGGGCAGTTTACAAAGAATGTAATCCCATAAAAACAAGGGTCACAATCGATCCGATGGAGGTATAAGTGAAGCAGGTTGGATATCTCTAGCAGCATCCCTCTTACCCAGGCTAACCTAAATATCGGGCTATTAGTAGGGCTATTTTCAATAAGTTTGATGATAAGAATAGAAATTTTTTTTGAAATATTTATAACTGAAATGAAAATATGTAAAAATAAAATTGCTGTAAAGGGTGCTACTTGGGTACCTCGGGCCTACTTTGACATGTTATATATAATGAAGTCTACTTTTTTATGTTTTTTTTTATTTTCTTTAAATTTTTAATTTTAATTTTTATGAATTGTTTTTTTTTTTTGGTAGAAAGTGATGAAGACATTTGAGGAAGGATTTCAAATAAGGGGGTTGTTAAAAATTGCTTAGTGCCTTTGGCAACGTTTATCCACAACATGCTTGGACAAAACAATTTAAAGTAAAAATGAAGAGGCTATCATTGCAAAAACTCTTAGTGTGGTATCAAATTGGCGTTTTCGTCTGACTCGGGAAGATTTTCGAAATTTTGTGAAGAATTAACTTTCTACAGTTTGCTACACTCTTTTCATTAGAATATGATATTCAACATAAGTGTGATTCAGATTACATTTAAGTCATGATGACATTTGACTTTTTTCAATGACGTTGAACTTTTCCTTCCAAATCCAAACGTGCAACAAACAAGAGTAATATCACTAAAGCCCTTGGGGCCACAAAACGTGTATTGTGGTTCGCAGAAAAACAAAAAAGAGTAGAGAGAGTATAAGAATACTCTGAGATTTCAGTTAATATTATGTGGCAGCGCAAATTTATATTTGCTTCCTTTTAATAGTTATGTAAAAAGTACAGAACCTGTATGATACCTGGACATAAGATGAGCCACCTGGCACAAAATATGAATAATGCCAACAGCATAAGTCAACATAAATTTATTTGCAATGTGGTAGTTTCCGATTTTGCTACCACACGATATATATAAAGCCACGAAGTTACTTTTCTCCTAAAGTGATTGAGGCATGAATTTCTAGCAAACGTACTTTTCTAGCAAACGCAATACATCTCATGTAACCTCTTGACGTTTTACATATTTGCTCCAATGAAGAATTCTTGACCATAGGCAAATGGGAAAGTAGATACTATTTATTGCTTAACAGACTGTCTGCTTGCCTGCTGGCCTGCCGATGGAATAGAATTTGATAATGTTAGAATTGAAAGAATATTAGAAGTTTGGTAGAATTATTGCAAGAATACCATGGAAGTGGTGAGAAATTGAAACAAAAGCTTGGAATACAGATGTTTCTGCAAAACAAATGTTGAAGAAACAGAAGTGAAGAATGCATGAACGCATTTCAGAAAAATGAAAACCTTATCAATATTTCTGGAAACCAAGTTAGTTAGCTACGACGAAAATTGTAGCTAAGAAATGTTGAATTATTAAAAGAAAATGTTGCAAATATTAAGGCACACACCCACGCTTCTATATTTTACCAGAGCAAGACAGAAATGCTTTAATCATATACAAACTAAGTGCATAAAGGAGTGCGCAAATAGACCTAAATCAGAACATTTTTCTCGAATATAAAATCGACGATGCCTCGAACCGATCAACGGAAGGTCACAATTTTTTCTTAGAAATTTACTAGAAATTTCTTCCTTGAAATTTTTATGCATTGGTCGAGACTGACAGGAATGCCTCGCTCCAATATAAAATCAACGATGCCTCGGCCTGATGTAAGGAAACCCTCATTTTTTTTTAGAAATTTATTGGAAATTTTTTTTTAAGAATTTATGTATACGCATTTTTGGAGGCCGACAACAATTTTTATTGGCGTAGACGTGTAAATATCCAAGAAGTTTTTTTTTTTTAGAAATTTACAGAAAATATTTCGGAAGAATTTTTATTCATTTTGGTGGTTGATTGGAGTTATTTTTAGATACATTACTTTCATTTGCAGAGCTGTATGATTTTAAGTACGAGTACTATTCAAGTACCAATACTCATACTAAAAAAAAATATTCAGTCTAAGGTCAATTGTTTTTTTACTTATACTCGAAAATTTACCAGTAAAAATATTGGTATTGTCCAGTGCCAGTACTTTTCCAGTTTTTCCCAGTAGATACTTCCCAGTACTTACCAGTACTTTACTGGTACTTTATACTGGTACTTACTTGTAATTACGGGATTTTATAAATAGATACTAAATTTATAAAAACCGGTAATTACAAGTAAGTACTAGAAAATTTTGTAGTTTACTAGTTATATTATTAAGACGCATAAGTAATATTTCACATAATCGTATCTGTATGTATCCTGCACAGCTGTCTTCCAAATCCGTCTCATATATCATATTATTATTTATTTTCTCCCATATAGGTACTCTAATAATAAATACTCCAACTTTGCTTTATGTTGCAAAAAAAAATCCTCATAATAAGCATTAATTCTTTGTCTTCTACAATTAATTTTCACTACGCGCTATAATTAGAGTGTTGCGCTGGCGAGTACTGATAAGTACTGACGAGTACTGAGAAGTACTGGTAAGTACTGGGAAATACCGGTACACCTCACTACCAGTTCTCGTACTGGTACTCAAAACATGTTTAATAACCATAAAACATATTCACTTTTACTGGTAAATTTATTTCCAGTAAAAGTACTGGTAGTGGGACATGTAATAAGTAATAATTTACTTGAATATCATGCAACTCTGTTCATTTCTGCCTTTGTCGTCCTCCAATTGGCTATAAGCATTAATTTCTCCTGCTGTTGTCAGCCCTGCAATAATACATAAAACTTCTAAGGAACAAATTTCCAGTAAATTCCTAAGAAAAAATTTCCAGTAAATTTCTATGAAAGAATTGAAGTCTTTCTATGTATATCAGGCCGAGCTCGAGCCATCGTCGATTTTAGATTCGAGCGAGACGTTGCAAATTTATTTACGTGACTCGCAACATGTATCTGACTTTTGGTTTTCAATTTTCCTATTCGATTCATTATATGTATATTTATTTCTTTGTGATTGAACCTTGTTTATAAGGTACCCTACACTTATAAAAAAATTAGACTGGCTCGAAAATTATAATATATGTATGTATAGATATACATATCTACATACTTTCGGTATTGCTGTATAGAGTGAATATATTATAAGGGTAAAACTGATGAATTCAGTATATAAGATGCAGAAGCGGCATTTGTGGTACTGCTAACGGAATCAGCTCAAATATATATTATAATTACCACCACCACCTCTACCGCTTCGCAGAGATACACATAGATGGCAGTTACATGATCACACGATTCAAACCAAAATAAATGGAACTATCCAAGTAGGCCCATGCCCCGGAAGATACTTGGACACCCCAAAAATAAAACTTTTATTTTTATAATACACGCTGATTTCTCTCAATTTTCATATCAACCTTACCAACGTAAACTTAAGGTCAGTATCTGCCATATTTTTTAAACATGTTTCATATAAAAACCCAACTAACTATTACGAAAAATATAATGAAAAAGTATCCTCAAGTAGCCCCGGTAGTTAATCAAATTCAGGAGAATCCAGGATCTAAGCCGGGGGAGGAGTTACATTAACACATCTTCATAAAAACTGTCGACCTAAGAAATTTTAATTGGGATAGCATAGAATTAATGAACAAAATTAATGTGCGACCCTGAAATTCTTCATAATTAACAAAAAGTGTACCTAACTCGGTAATATTTTTTTTTTATTTCAAGAAAAGGGAAACATATTTTTCGCGTACCTACCTGGATCTACCTAACTATTCAACTCTGGCTGAGAGGTCTAATTTGTATCACTCTCAAGAAATAATTGATGTATTTTAAGTATAAATTTTAATTAATTTTAATTACATATATCATACAATGAGGCTTCATTTAATTATCGAAAGAATTTTCCAAAAACTTTGACCTCTGCCAAATATATAATGCACCTGCTTGAAATACAAAACTTTGACCTTCAGATCTAAGTCACGGGAGGACTTTACAAAGAAAATATTTCGGCAAATAAAAGTGTCACACCACGACGATTTTGATAAAATTTATATCTCTTAATTAAGAACAAGATGTAGAAAAATGTTTGTCTGTAATAGGCAAAAGTACCACAATTAAAAAAGTCTGTTGCTTGCAGCTATTGTATAACTAGGCGTATATATAGGTATCGCCTGGAAAAAGGGTTAAGACAATTGTTGTGTTCACTAAAATGAAACAAATGAAACGCACAAGTATACGGGTTACGTTCGTTTGTTGTTTTTTTTTCTATGTCTAAAATTTAATAATTGAACGTCTCTAATTGCATGCCTATGTAGGAAGGGCGTCACAAGATATTCTCCAGCCAGCTATAACCCTTTCGGACGTGAAACGATGTCTTTCGTTAATTAGAAAACCTTTCGACGGGGCAGGAACCGTTTAATTAAGTTCTTTTGACTTTTACTACCGAAAAAAGTAGATCTCCTCCCATTATTTTTTTTGTTTTTTTTTTTTTGGGAGTAAGAGTGGAATGTTGCGTACTTTGCGTAACAAAAGGGATATTTGTGATAAAGGAGTTATGTTATTGGAATTGAAACTGTCAGTATATTTTGTCCATTACTGTTTATTATTTTTACATGATGTTTTATGAAATTGTGTCTAAAAGGTGTTACAGATGGTCACCACTGTAAAAGAATCAGTGTTTCTTGTTTCTTCAAGGTAAGTCTTGGTTTTTTGAATATTTTTCAATTTGTATGTTGGTATGAATTTCTTAAGAATAGCACTAGCAATCGTATATAGGATATCCTTTATATAGAAAGAAGCCATTGTAACCGATTAGAAAAATATTACAAAACGGATTTTGTCATGTAAATCTATCTTAAACTGCATGGAATCAATTACATATAACCCAACCTATAAATTCAGCTATAAACTTGTATGAGCACAGCGCATAATAATTTGATTAATCCCTGCTGTTGATCTTCCAGCAGGACTTGGGGTTCTAACAGCAAATCACCCTGTGATCTATGCATCCATTATAAGACCAATGGGCTTACCCGCACGTGAAATTTTTAGGGAAGGAAGGAATTTCCTCCCGTTGTGCTTAGACATACCAGCGTAATAAAGTTGCTCCGCGGTAGTTTCTTATATGATTATCGAAATTAATTGTGTGCGTGTTCAATTAAATTCCAGTTTTTGATTTAATCAATAACTGTATGACAGGTTCACAGGACCCAATGATAATTAAATTATTATATTATCAGCTCAGATTGCAGGTAAACATCTGTACAGCCTTCCGTTCAGAAATTTCAGAAATTTCGTAATTTCAAAATGGCCGGATCTAATTTGCTTGCACTAGTTTTTGTATGCTGCCCGCACTCCCGATCGAAACTTAGTAGCACGGAATTTTACCTACCCTCGAATACTTCTCACCAGTAAAAACTGTCTAAGAACTTCCGCGTGTGGGCTAAGTATCTAGTAAAAGGATCTAACTATCTAGTAAGCTAGTTTACCAGAACTACAACGGCTGGCATGCCCAGGAGTAACTGGTTATTGGGATGTCATATGAAAATAATTGTGTAATTTAGGCGTGCATTAAAATAACCTACAAGAACTAATGGCCTTTAATAGGTCCATCTACTCCTTGTCTACTGTTTCCCCCAATTCGTAGAAGTCTATACTTACTAGACATTGCCCACTTGGATTCTATCTGAAGAAAATTGTTGAGGTCGATAGTGAGACTTGTTGCTTCAGCATGGATGAGATTAAAAACTGCTGACCTTGTCTTCTGCGTCTATGAAGCTCTCAGTCGCAAAAGGCTGTGGTTATATTGTCAGAGATTTCGGGTGAATTTTTGTCATGACATATCGCAAAACATCGCAAGAGCAACTCACAGCCTTAAAGTATTATGATCAAGATTATAATGATGATGAAATCATCTCGCGATATCTCCTTTGGTCGCACGATTTTTCAAGATAAATTTTTCGAATTCAAGCCAATTTGAATTTGCCTGTAATTGCGAAAAATAGATTTCATTTGTACTACGTCGTGCAAAATCGGCATAGTGGAATCAAAAAATAGAAAGACCACGGGAATTTCCTCTTCCAAATATAACAAGGTCATCATGAGATAATAACCGACGACTTGGTCGTCTTTGCGTGCATTTGAAAGTTCGCCCGAAAGATTTTAGGAAGTCAACAATTTCGATAGTGTACATAAGGTCTAGAGGTAATGTCACAACAGATCTCAAAAATCGCAGGTGAGGGGGGATTTTCTTTTTCATATCTTCTATATTAATAATAATAAATAATAAAGAAGGGTATATGCGTGGATAGAATATATCCATACTTTAACCTGGTTGTGTTAGGCTAACAGCAAGATCTTTAATCCCTCAAAAAGATCGTTTTTAAGGTAAATAAAACTCTGAGAGAACATCATTTTTAGGAAAACTCGAGAGAATAAATGCTGAAGGAGTTATTTAGGAAATGAGTAACCGACTTGAACTAGGTGAGTTTGGGGTGTAGATTTACAAAGTATCTGAAATTTTTTGTAGTAGATAAAGTATGGAGCAAAAATAGTGCCTACACTTGAAAGACGTTGACTACTCAATTTTTTGTACGTATATCGAGCTGAGACACAAATTCGGCTTGGCTGTTTTCATGAATCCTTGAGTTATGAATGTCGCTATAAATTTTTGACAAGAGATTATGTATATATCGTATAAGAGCAATTTCTTTACGCTCCTACATATGTCATGGTAGAACTAATAACAACAAATAAACTGTTCTCATATACGCCTATTTTAAGAAATTGATTATTTGAAGTTGGTACTTATGTACTTTCGACATCGCGATACATTTATAAAGATTATTGAACAACCTGTGATGAGGGCTTAGGCAAAGTAACCATATTAATATGATCGACCGATGACATTTTTAAAATATCATGGATGTGTTAGAGAGTTAATTATAAATTTAACTTGTCTATGAAAGCGAAAGCCCAACCTGTCTTGGATACAATAAAATTCAAATATGAGTGTCAACAGCATACTCGTGAAATTTTGGGTTAAATATTCCGACGTCAACCATCTTCGATATTTCAAAAGAATATCAAGATTGATGTGTTTGAAGCTCTACTTATGAGGAAGGGTGTTTTTTATAAATTTTTGCACTTTGTTTGACAGAGAGTTTAAAATATATCCGCTCATATACATTATATAAAAATCCAAGTACAATGGAGAAACACTAATTCGCGATAATAAAACTTCAAAATTATGATGATCAACAGATCAGATTGGCAATATTGACACAAATTTACTCATAGCATAATGTCAAATTATTTCACATATTTCTAGATTTAAAACAGGAGTCTAGAGAAGAACTTTCGAAACTATTTTTACAAAAAACTGATTACTTCTTTACGCCCGGGAACCAATAATGTCCAAAAGTTATAACGCAGACGAAATCTCATAGGAATTGTACTCGAAAGAAATGAAGACATTCTGAACAAAATTGGTACAAAGAATTGAGTTTTGCAGGTAGGTTCAATAAAGTTTAATAAGCAAATATTTAAATTCGATTTATCTATTTCCTAATTAATATTTCTTTCAGATCTGAATTCGGTGTAAGCCTTGCTGCTTTCTTGAACTGCAGAACAAGTTAGTACAGGATCGTGAAATTTCTCTTATGCCGTTGTTTGCACATCGAAAGAAGAAAATGGATACGCTGAATCGAAAAATTCAATTTTTTACCCCGCAACAGCGAATATTTCCAATTCATTATTTGCAAGAAATTGATAAATTTTTACACTGTTTCTCTCCAATGTCCGAGTTTGCCCTCTAACAGTAATAAAAAGGGAATGACAAACACGAGAAATAAAGGAAAAATAAGAAAGTTGCCCAACAACATAAAGTGCACAAGGAATCCGAAGACTTATACATGACGGGACGAATGCAAGAATTGTAAATGACTACATAAATACGAAGGAAACTTAGAGATTATCAAATTGCTTAGGAAAACTAATGCTCTCATTTCTAAGTATGTATTTAAAGAGAATTTGTATAAGCTGAAACGTGATCGTGACGTCTTAAACCATAAACAAAACGTACGCAATCTTTAAAAGCTACATTTAACTTACAACTGCACACAGAGTCAAGCCGCGCATGAATTATACTACAGAAAATGAAATGTGAAATTCGAAGTGCTTTAACTAGCTTTAGCTTTAACTCAACCTGGAGCAGACTATGACAGGCGAAGTAATCAAAAGCCGCCATAAATCTTTTGTAATTAGGAATTAACATGGTCACAACACTCCAATTTACTATTGAAAAAAAAAAACCCAAGATTCTTAGCCTTCCTGGTATAAGGAAAATGTAGGTACTGCATTAAGATATATAGAAGCAAGATCTGAAAACACTAGATCTCTCCTATAGAAGACCATACAAGAAAACTTCAGGGGATTCAATAAGAGTCGGTTCCTAGTGACCCAATCAGAGATATTTATTAAATCACTGTTAACCCGGTGTATGCAGTCCTCAATTAATCCAAATGGATGAGATAGTTATATCCGGACATCTTCAACATACATGTGGATATTCACGTCTTCAATAATATCAGGAAGATCATTTATGAATAAGCTAAAGAGCAGCGGTCCATGAATTGAGCCTTGCGGAACACCACATTTGACGCTAATTCATTTCTATTTAGCATCCCTGACTTTATCATGCTGAGAGCGGTTTAAAAAGTAAATCTGATATCATTCTACAAGAGGAATGAGAAATATTATACATTTTTTTCAGTTTCGATAAAAGTAAATTGTGATCGACGGAATCAAATGCTTTAGTGAAGTCGAGGAGTAGGTACTAAAGCTGTTAACAAATCACTGTCCAGTGAATTGCGTATATCAGTAGAAACTTTCAACAAGGCAGTTTCATTGCTATGGCCAGAACGAAGGCCGGACTGCCATTTTGAAATAAACTTATTAACCGACACATACTAGTGAATTTGCGAGCTCATTAATTTCTAGCGAATTTTGCTAAGATAATAAAAAAAGAGCTTATTGGGCGATAATCAGAGACTGTCTTTAGTGCAGAGCATTTAACCACAGGTATAACAACAGCATTTTTCCATATTTGAGGAAACTCAGAAAATGTGAGGCAAGAGTTAAAAATATATACTAAACTGTCAAGAATTATGGGCAATAACAATTTGAAAAAATGATGGTACAATATTGTCTCACCCGGTGGCGACGGACCTAACGAACATGCATGCCTTGAAAACCCCTTCATGTGATACATATCAGAAACTGAAACTACTGTGACCTTCCCCGTTCAAACTGTAATTTGGAAGGGGTTGTGTTGAGGAAATATTACAGGCTGTAGTAAAATAAATATTAAGGTCATCAATATTCAAATCACAAGGTGGCAAACCCTTTCCGCATACATCAAACCGCTTAAAAATGAGACCACAGTTTCTTAGAAGGCAGCGATGGATTTAATATGTTATTGAAATAGTTCTTCGTTGTCCTTTTAATTACAGTGTTCGTTTTATTTCTAATTGCTTTGTACCTGGAAAAACATTCCTCCGACTTACATCTCTTGTACTTCCGAAAAAGTTGTTCTCTTTCTGAGTTATATTAGTTAAAACTAGAATTACCGAGAGAGCTTTGGTAGAACTAGGATTTCCTAGTAAAATCGGATTTTTATACATTTCCATTAAAATTAATTTGTGACACCCTCCAATGTCTGTTTCTACAACAGCTGGTGATCAATGTTAGTATTAACTTGGTTTTAAGCCCATCCAGCCAATGTACTTAGAACAAATCTTTTACACCATTTTCGACCTCTAAAATGTATACCTAGATTACAAGAAAGATGAAAGAAATCTTCCGGTAAAAGTAATGAACATTAGTTAATGAACATTAAGAAGTCTTGAAATCCTAAAAGAGACAATGCAAGACAATTCAAAAGCGACTTTTATTTTAATAGGCAGAGATATACGTAGATATTTCCAGATCCAAGATATGAGATACAAAGATCTGTGAAGTAACCTTGATTGTATATTCGTCCAAAAGTTCTACTAAAACAGGCAAAAATAACTGGAATGATCTTTTACGAAATTTACAATTAAACCCGTATACAATTGGGGTGGTTTGTACCAGTTCCATAATAAGTGGTTGAGCCTTTCGCTTGATCTGAATGCTTGCAACCAATACATCAATAGTACTGCTAATGGTGTACGACTATTGATTTTCTCATCAATATCCAACTAGTATTCGTGAACAAGTTTAACCTTGTTAGAAATTTTCCATTCTTCGTTCAAGTACTCCTTACTTGGCAAAAGTATTTCCAAAGTTTGTTTTCAAAATAGGAAAGCAGATTAAAACAAATATTTTGCCACTACAAACCTTTTTATAACCGTCGTCGTCGTCGTTGTTAGTCGTCAGTCGTCAATCGTAAATTTCTTAACATTATTTTTGTTGTCCGGTTCTGCGTGCATGGTTCTGGTCAAGGTTAAAAAGGTCCCAAAAATAAATTGCTTGGCAGATTTTAAACAATGGCTGAAGTAGAATTATTGCGCGCTTACGTCAAAATACGCCGGGAAGTAGATAGATAGTGCTCCAAACACTATTGTTGGGCGAAAATCTCCCACGGGTGAAGCACTTAAAACCATTCGTCGTATCCACTGAACCCACACTCACTTGAAATTAATGTGACAAATAGTGTTGGAATTGCTGCTGCTGCTTTAAGTATCTCAACGTGAATCGTCGCGACGGTATAATTGACTCCCGCGTAACGATTTGTTCAAATTGACAATTTTTTCTTTTTACCTGCCATTGGTATGTGTGTGATAGTTAGTAATCGATTTTTGATAAATGTGTGCGTCGACATAGACATAAAACGTACGTCGTCTATTTTAAACAGAAAGAACAAATAAAAAAATAAAAAATTTAAAAAAAAAATTGATACATCAATAAAAATCTCGCGACCAGCCCTGACAAATGATAGTGGTGGTAGTGGTAGTGGTGGATTTTAATTTGACAACAAATATGAACCAACAACGCACACAGTTACAATTCCAGTTCCAGTTCCAGCAGCAAAAGCAGCAGCACTGGCGTGAAATAAGTAAACAAATAAAAAGAAGAGAAATCTGACGAAGTCTTAAAGCAGCACCAAACCAAAACCAACCAACAAAGGGAAACGGAACAGGGGCGAGCGGCGACGATAAGTTTAAATCTTGTAAATATTCATGAACAGGAAATATTTTGCATTTTGATGAATTCACGGCGCGAGTTTTGTAGTCAAGGTCATATGTTAAGCAGTCATCGAGTGTCGATTATTCGGATCGCGTTCATACCTTGTTGTGTGCACGTGTATTAGACAAATAGATGAACCAGCAGTGCGGCAGCTATCATCAGCTTTGCTTGCTGGGGCACAGCACAGTCAGTGGCCCCACTATTATAGAGTCGCACTGTGTCACTCTGAAAAAGCAGTCACCGAAGTAAGTAATCGAACAAATTGCGACCAAAATGTGTCTGCCAGCAACAAGTTTAGACACTGAATTGCCCTCGTAAAGAGTTAATGTTGCATGCCATATGATGATAAACATGGCGTTGGCGTCTGATAACCTCAAAATTGAGTAGAAAGCTGGCTTTGGCTAGGTATTAATTGCATTCGCTTGACCGAACTGAGGCAGCTCGAAAATTGTAGATTGAGGAATATAAAATTTATGGTGGCGACAGTTTTGTAAGGACAAAGACAAGAGCGAGAAAAAAAAGCCTTAAAAAAAATACAAATTGAGATTTGCGACATCCTATGGGTAAGTATTACTCTGGCGTTATGTTAGTAAGGTTAAAATTATGTTTTTTTATTTTAAGAATAAGATAACATGCCTTAGCATAAGAATAACTCTTCTATAGGGAAAAGTAACAGGAAAATTAGCATTTCGTTCAATAAACTGTGGCTGTCACATACATATACCTCAAATTAAAATTTATGTAACTAACCAATTGTACAATTAAGAATTAAGGATCTTTATAGATTGTACAAACTAAAACTTGAAAGAATTAGCATAAATTAAAAAAAAAATTATTCAAAAATTTATATTTCTTTCTTCAGCCAAGCTCAGAGGAAATCCAATGATGCAAAGGATTAGGGGAACATTAAGAGTGAAACGGAGGTGGTGATGTATCTCTTGAATTTTCCGAGATTCTATGGTAGAGGATAGACAGAAGATGGTATACTGTTCCCCATTCGCACAATTCGGGATAAAAAAGTATCGCAGAATTTAAAAGTGTTTTGAAAGGCTGAGCGCGGCTTGCAACAGGACTTACTATATAGATATTTCATGAGTACATTGACCATGGATGTAGCGATAAAGGGTCGATTGACATAACAACAGTGCTCGAGGTATCAATATGAGAAGATATTGCCACATGCGAATGAGCTTGAAAGCACATTTTTGGAATGTATCTAATGAGCTAAGGCCAGTGGCGTAACTAATGATATATGCCCCCCCCCGCAAATTAACATACTTGCGCAGGAATATTTAATTTTTTGTGTCAAATTGTAAGGAAATATTTTCTGAACTTCGGATGTACGATGTTTCCCATAATTTTGTACGGGGAGACGAAATTTTTCCCATTCTTCCTTTTTAATTTTTTCAGGCCATAAATTGCCACATTATGGGATCTCCCAACAGTACATTCAGTCCACTCACTCCAAGCCAGAGTTGAACGTAAAAATAAAAAGGTTTCGTGGGTACTGCGAGCAGTGTTGCCAAGATCTGGATTGCCAAACCTTTTTGTTTAGATATAGTTAGTGCTCTACAGCCATCATTAAACTTTTTAAAAAACCACTCGCAGCCCCGGAATATGCTGACGAAAACACATTAAATGGAAAACCGATGAGTATCTGAGAGAAACGCGTAAGGAAGCCAAAGTGATAGGAGAAAAAGGTTCCCACATAAGTAGTCGGTAATATCCGATTACTTAACCCATTCGAGAATGAATGCAATGCATTTCCGAGCTAAAAACACAGGTAGCACACCGTGTGTGCAATGATACTGAATTGAAAATATCAGTCAGTATGGAAAAAGCAGCCTTCAGGACAGGATTGATTTAAAATAAAAATTATGTTAGAAGTATGTAAAAATAAAATTTGGTGTTGGTTTTATTTGTACGAAGAGAGTTACAGAGCGAGTGATTTTTACTGAAAATATGTTTTTTTTTATTAAAAAGGGTCAATATAATGCAAAAACATTTGGATCCTGGGGATGGTCTCCAAAAATATGAGCTGTCTCGAATGGGTTAAAGTAAGAGTCCCAGTCTACTGGATCACCCACCACACGGGTACAACAGTGTTGGGAGCTTAAGGGAATTTCAAAGCCTTTCAACGTAAAATATGTGATCTTATACATATTTTATATTTCGTTTATTGCTCCCTTATCTAAAATTTTAAAGTTATCTTATCCACGAACTCTGATGCATGCTAGCAGCGTATACGCCTAGCCTAAGGAAGTCAGTCATAATATAATTTACAGTTTTTAAGTTTCAGGCGTAACTCTTTTCTCCGTTTAATTACAAAGAATAAATAGAAGAATTCTCGAATTTTTTATTATTATATTATCACTACTGTCTAGCCAGCATATTTGTAGCCTATGATGATATGAACACCTTTAGATGGAACTTAAGTAATGAAATCGTGACAGTGTTAATATAATTTTTATTCAGAAACCGAATTTTAAATGAGTGAGTCTAACTGATTATTAATATAGCGTTATTATTTTATGTGATTTCAAGTTTCATCACTTCGTTTCATGACTGGCATTAGTTACGCCAGTGGCTAAGGTTATTCGACCAGCCCCTGGCCAGATGTTGGAATCGTATTTCTTTCTTGGTCTGATATAGGAATTGTATTATATGTTTCTTATACCTTTTCAGAAATCCAAAACATTTCTGTACTTGCTACATAAAAAAATGCTCTTTGTCATAAATGTATTGAATTCAACACGATTTACTATTCCCCAAGCGAGGATATTGTCAAGATCGTTATTCAATGATCAAATCTTGAAATCTCATTTGATACATGAGGCAATCCCTCTGGAGTCTTCAACAGTGTTAGAGGAGAAATTGAGCGAAATCAAACATACTGAAAATAAGGTACTGCAGATCATTAATGAAAATTAAGAAGAAACACTGAGAGATAATAGAGCCCTAGGGTACACCGGCATTTATAAGTTGAGGTTAAAATGTGACATTATGTATTATTAGGGGACAAGATAAAAACTTTCGATCAACAATAGAAGAGGAGAAAGGACAGTACGCGTTACTAAGTTTACCTAAAACGCTGGATGTCAGACTCTATTAAGCCAGGAAACAATTTTTCCAATTTCTACTGTTTGAAAATGATTGGTTGTTTTATAATAGGTATATAGAGATAACTTTGTTATATAAGAAATATAAGAATTTCATAATATTACCAATTGGTAACGTGGTTATATTAGAGTTTTTTAAGGTTACTAATTGTAACCATGGATGCAAGTTAATAAAGTTGATGATGGAAATGTTGCAATCACTGGTCAATACTTAGAGTAATGATTAGTAAAAGATAATAAAGTTTTATAATTGTTTTCATTACCACATTATAATTGGAGGTCGTATTTTAGTGCACTATCCGTGGTTTCCTTTATATAACCCAACAAAATTCAATAATGACTTTAACAAAAATTGGATCCTTTGCGCTCTACCAAATATCGTAATAGGTGGCCCGGCATTTATGTAGATAAATACGGTGATTGTTATGAAAACAAATGAGACTTATTACGAAATTAGTAGGTTTTAAGGATAGTTGCACATTTTTAAGAAATATATTTTCACTTTTTGTTTCATTTTACTATAGAAAATTTCAAAGTAATTTCAATAAAAAAAAATAAAAAAACAGAACTGTCCGGAAGATTACATGTATACAATTTATCTAAAATATTGAAATGGATTATTTGTATACCAATTTAAATTGTTTAATGTTCTATGTATGATTTCTAAACAAACATCTGATTTTGGATCTAAACAAAAGCGAAATACATCGATATTGTACTAGTCGCAATATTGAGGTAACATAATTGCACCATACTGTACTTACATGGCTTTTTAGATTCAATCTAAGACTGAAAATAGCCATTATTTTTAATTTTTTAAACCAAAAATCATTTAGAAAAAGTTACCGGAGGATTGAAATCAGAATCTTCAGAAATTTTCTATACTTTTTAAATTTATGATTTTGATTCAAAAGGCCTACATTATGTGATGTCACCAAGGAAGACTTTGTCTGCTTAACTTAATGGGAATTTATTCTACTAGAAACAATCCCACATTTACCCTAATTCTCTAAGGAAACTCAACATGCATCTAAGATCTTTACCTTTCAGCTTCATCAGTTCCCAGGAGAACAAGCCTCCTAGCATGGTCTATGGCCTAATAGGAAATGTCCCGTTAACATCCTCACTAGTTTCCTAATGTCGGCTCTACTCCCCTTAGGAGCTCCATTGTTTTCTTACCATTGAATACACCCCATAAATGCCTGGCAATACAACATCTGTCCCAATTGACAACAAATGATCAGTCTTAACATCATAAAAATATTTTTATTTTTGGATATTTATTTTAAAAATATAAAATAAAAATCAGAAAATGATTTTATCTTGAAAACGAAACATAAAAATCAAAAAATTATTTCCATCTGAATTCGGGTGAATAATAATTCGGTGATTGATATTAAATATGGGTAGAAATATGCTTTTGGGATTGAACCATGTTTTAATACCCTCTGCATGTCATACATCATCCGATAGAGGACTCTATACGCGCTTTAAAGAATTTTTAACCACTTCTATCTACTTCCCAACACGAGGTATTAATAATTTTGTGAAATGGAAATCATTTTGTGATTTTATTTTGTGAGTTTTGAAATAAAAATCGGAAAATAATTGTTGACATAATGAGGTTTTTTTAAGACATTCATAACGGTTCAATGGATCATTGTATACTAACCCGTTTAGTGTTGCTGATAAGCTACACACCTAAGTTTATCAGAAAATTTCATTCTTTCTTATATAAATGCAGACTCAAGTCGTTGTATGTGGCTCATGGAGGTTAACAGTATTAAGAAATTACTCAGGAGTACTACATGAATCAATATTGAGCACTTTGTTATTTGTGTTATACATGAACGATATTATTTTGATCCCTACTCGTTGTAGCCCAAGCTAGTATTAGGGCCGCTACTGTGCTGGGAACAAGCTTTTGTTAAATCCTTCGAAATCTCAGAGTATTGTTTTATTTAATTCATAAGTCATGACTTCCACATTGCCATTGTTGTTTTTAGATGACATCTCCATGGATTATATTATAGAAGTAGTGAAAAACTAATGGATGCGCACTTAAGGTTTCTTAACATATCTGTGACATCATGTAAGCTAAACCTCGTTAACTCCGCGAATGGCTGGTCAGAGTTTTGTTTGTTCCAATAATCATATATGGTGACTGTAGAAAGGTCATACTGAATTTAATACTTGTGACCAGTATTCGATATATTAGGTATAATCACGTATCTGTTTTCTGAAGATAAGTTTTTGGTTGTAATTTCAATAGCTGCCATCTATCTGCATCTTAAATAATGTGGCTCCGAACTACCTCAGAAATATATACATATATTATATTAGCAATCGCACATTTTCACTTATGTTTCCAAAGTTGGAATAGGGGCTTTAGATTAGTTTGCTCAATGCTGAACAGCATTAAGAACGTTTATATCCTGGATATAATATACATTTTGTTAGCTAGGTTATTATTTTATTTTTCCTTTTATTTGGTGCACCCTTCCATGCCTTCATGTGTACTGGGCGATAGTTATAGCAGGGGCAACTTGAAACAGTTCCTTTTTAGGTCCTCGGAAACAATTTCAACCAAAAGTCGTACACCCATGTCAAGCATCCTTCCTAGATGTTTCATTCAATATGCTTATTCAGTCTCTTACAGCCTGTGATAATGAACAGTACGGAAAATCCTATTTTTGAAATAATTTTGTAATAATTGTCTAAAGTTGAGGTTATCTTCGCCCGTAAGTATATAAGTTCAATGCACATAATTACACTCTAATAAGGATTTAATGGATTAGTGACGCGCAATAGTGTATAGATGCAGTGATTTATTGTTTTACAGTGTATTTTTTCCTATAGTGTAATATGAGGCAAGTTGCAACAAACCGCAAAAACACTAAAGAATGATTTAGTTTTTTGTTTTTTCGTTGAAATATTCTTAAATATTTTTTATTGTTATTTTCGGTAATATATGTGTATATAAAAAATAATGTCTAGGTGCCTACATATGTGACCAAGATTAAATTTTGTTACATTATTAACCTTCAAGGTACAATGTAAGTTAAAAAAACTTATCGAAATATTTACATAGCTTGTACATGTATATATAGGTATACTATAAATGAATTTCAGTTATAAAATCCATTTTAGTTAAGTTGATTCGATTTGCATAATATTACATCTGGTAGTTGCAATATGCCCTATGCCCCCATCTAATATTGCAAATAACCCCTAACATGGGGTACTTTGCAGAATGGAAAGTTCTTCAATAAAATGTCCTATTTTGCAAAAAATAAACACAAGATCTAAAGTTTCTCAATTTTTATTACCTTCCAACATATTGAGCTTTTTGAAAAACTAAATTTTTATTTTCCTTATGTTCAATCCACATATATAATCCGCATCCCCCGATGAAAATTCCTCCTCAATACATGTCTCCTAAAAATACAAAAAGAACCACAAAATATCAAGTTAGGTTAATAAAAACACAATATACTTATTTAATGGTACCAGTTCCTCCGCTTCAATCACTGCCTATAGCCGTCCTGAGTACATATTGACTCTGAAAATAAATCAAATCTCTCTAAAAATATCCCAATCTGAGCATTTCTCGAAAAACGCCAACTTCCCTCCGATTATTTACATTTTGACATGTCAAAATGTCAAAATGTCAGTCAGTTGTCAGTCAGCTGCCCATGACCGAATAAACAAAGTCAGTATGTATTGTCAGAGCAACCCATCACAGAGCAGAGATGTAGCGGTTTACGGCAGCTATAAAAAGGAGACTAACCGCAGTAAAATCATCCATTCCCATTCCAAAACTATCCAAACCTAAATAATATATACTAATAAATAAATATATATACACCTGCTGCGAAAATTTACTTCTGCTTCGCCTTTATCCCACATGCAGGAATTTCCCCCTGCTTTATTTCTATCCTTCACCCAAGCAGAAATCTAATTATGCTACTGCTAAGGTGTTCATACATGCAGTACAGGCAGAAACTTCTATTTGTTACGCCTACATGGCACAGTATACTTCAGCTCTGCAGCTACACACTGAAGCGCTTCCATTTTCTAAAAAGCCTACACGTAGCAGTATACTTCGAAAAATCCCATTCTGTTTGAGTTATATAATTCATGAATCTAATAGTGAATTCTTTTCTTCTTCTTCTTCCAGAATTGAACAAGGGACTAAAATATAGTGGCAGCACTAGATGAATTGCATTTTATATGAAATATTTTAACTTGTTGAGTTTTTAATTCAATCGTAATTAGTTGAATTAGTTTGTAGTAGGTTAGGATATTTTTAAGAACTGGATTTCTAAAGAATTGAATTTTTGTGATATAGTTTTAAGTATTATATGTTGGAATCTAAATTTATATATTTGAATTTGAAAGTTAAGTTGTCCTTTATAAACCGGGACCCCATTCGCTTGAGCGCACACCTAATGATCTAAAATTCAAGAGTTATTAACAGAAATAGTAAATTTGTTGCAACTATCCCTCATTTCCCCTACAAGTAGAACAGAAATAAGCCTCTTCACCTAACCAGAAAATTCACGACTTGCGTGCGTAATAAATGAATTCGCAAAATTGATCTTTCTTGAAGTTATAACCATGTCAAAATACCTCCCAATAAGAATTTAACAACAAAATTTTTATCCTCCTGGACAGATGAAAATTTGTTGAAAGGATGGATAGAAAAACTTGAAGAAATCTTGACTGTTTTAAATTGTATGTACCGATTTCTAGTAGGAGTTGTATTCGTTAATAATAAGAACGTCCATGTTATATGAAACAGGTAGTTCGAGATAATATGTTTTCCACGTTGATAGGGAAAAAGCAAAAAATTAAACAAAAACAGGTTATAAAAGTTTAGAGATAAAAGGTAAAGTTAAGTAAAAATATTGAAGATAGAAGAAAGTAGAGGCGAAAAAAGAGTATCGACAAAGTATTATCGAATCAGGTAAGGATATTATAGTTTAGTACTGCGTATATTTTATTTTATTTTAGTGTTTGTTTTTTATATTTTTTCATGCTTTAGGATAATTAGGGAGTTAACTAATATGAACCGGATTAGAGTAAAAATTACTGCCAGAGACTATTAAATTTCATGGTTACAATAGAACCTAAGAAATCCACCACATATCACTGAGTCGCTATGTGCAAGCAATGCAAGCAAGGATGGTTTCTATCAGTAGGTATCCCTTATCCCAACGGAATTCAAACTTTAAATTTATCCGTAGCTATGTATGCTTCATCATTTAATAAAAACAAGTTTATTTTTAATTTTAATTTAAATTTGTGGAGGTTTTTTTGTTTGTTAAGAACATTAGGATTTTTCACAATTAAATGCAGTCCGAGAAGAGGCATGCGCGAAGTTTGGATTTTTTTTTTCATTTTTAGAATCCGTATGAAACCATGCTTTAGATCCATTACGTTTGAAAAGGTATAATGACAAGATTTCGCACACAGGTAAGTTCGTTAATCTATAGAAGTTATATCTGAAAATATCCAAAAATGTACAGCAATTGATCCTATAAGTCCACAGCGCAGAATAAATTGCAGTTATCTCATTTGGTTTAAAAAACAGGGAAATCAAATAACTTCTACTTGGGCGACGAACTGTCTTGAATTTACCCTGCATAACAGGGAATTCTGTATTTTTTTCCGCATTGTTTTAATCTTCTTCCAAATTTAAACAAATAAAATGTCAAAATTTTTTAATTTGGATGGCAAAATTATAGATTTTCACTTAGATCAGGCCCGGCAAACAGATAAAATATGATGACAGGACGGCAGTTTAAAAAAAAAAGGATTTGACGTTATCCGATTATGGTTACAAATTAAAATGTAAGACGTTATCATGAAAAAAACCTAAAATCACAATTTTCAGATCATTCGTTCATTCATTGGTAACAGAAATAGATTTTTTTTTTTAACTGCCCACCTGCTCCATACCACCAGGTAAATCAATAGTTCTTCTACGATTTCTAGTGGATTTCCGATAGGTCCAAAAAATTACAAAAGTCCATTTTGCTTCGCACTAATCTGTGATTTATTTAAATTGAAATCAGTTTGGAAACATTCAGAGAGCGATAGAAAACGGGTTAAATGGTTTTGGTGGAGAGTAAAAAATTAATTAAAAAGGAATTTTGGAAACCAATTAAAATAGATGAGACACGATTGAATAGAGAGGAAAGAAACAAGCTAAATTAATCAGAAATATATTGGTAGGTAGGTATACCTGCCTGCCTGCAGTAAGATACGCGAGCCATTAACCTTTTTCTCTATAGGTCGATGGGACTTCTCCTTTAGATAAAGTAACTCAATTTGATCAACCTGCGGTTTCTATAAAATTCCCCTACTTTACTCTTCATCGATTTCCAAATATCTAAAGATGCTGTATTCTTACTTCTTGAAAAATTTTAAAACTGAAAAAAAAAGAAAAACTTTACGGTGCTATCGGAATGTAGTCCTTTTGAAGTTTTCTGTATATTCAGGGTTTATTTTTATGGGAATCATTTTTTTATAGCTCATTAGCCTTACTCAATATATTATAAATGTATATATAGTCCCGGATATATATTAGACCATATAAAATGGGAAAGCGTGTGTATCTTTACTATACGAAACATTCAAAGAATGCAACCTTTTCCTGTGAATTTTTGCAAAATGTAATACAGATTCGCACTTCAGTCAAGCCCTGAAATATTAAATTTCTTCGGAATTTAACTGAAACTCATTGTTATTCCGCAGATTACATAATTAGATATCCTAAAGTGGAAGTCATATTAAAAATTTTATATGCGTAACAAGTGGTGCGTACCTTGATATCCTTGATATGTAATATCGAATATGCTTGTTAAGTATGTAAGGAATGTTAGAGTACCACCTTACGCGATGCTAATAACACAAAAATTCTGCAGATTTCTACTTTTTATCGCGAACGTATTTAATTTAACCTCAAATCTGGAGTTTCTTTAGAATTTATCTTTAGGCTAATTTAATATTAGGTTAAGAGTAGGGGCGACTAGATAGATCTATTGTGTTCTCTCTTAAAGTGGTTAAGTAAAATCTAGTATTTTATCGAGGTCTATTATTGCTCTTGGTTCATTAGAAAACCTTATGTGGAGAGATAATATGTGTTTCTATAGTCATATGCAACCTTAATGCTGCAAACATCTTCCTCTTTGAATAGTGGACAAAGTCCGTTGTCTTCTGAAAAAAATAACGGAAGGGGCTATGTCCAGTGATAGCATTAGTAAACACTAGCGATTGTCTGCTAAGACCAATTATTTTGCGTGCCTGTCGGAGAGAAGGAGTGAAGAATTCCTTCGCCTGCCTAAACAACGGGATTCAGTTGCCCCTTTTTCCGTTTATGCAATTATCTCTAAATTGATTTTGGGATAGGCCAGATTATAGGTAGGGATCCGTATACGGACTATCGGCTCCGGTTTTAGCCAGATCGTCCCCTTTTTCATTCCTGTACATTCATTCGTGCTCAGGAAGTCAAAGCAACGTTACTTTGTTGTCCATAGACAGCAGCTGTTGTTTCCAGAAGGAGCTCCAAAGTAGTTACGACTCAAAGCCTTAAGAGGACAGAGCCAGGAGCAAAGCTTGGCTGTCTGAAGAAATATATATATTCTTGCAGCCCCTGTTTAGGCTTTCCTAAGTTACAATCTCTACGACATAGACTTCCGCCTGAAATATAGAAGGTGAGGCAGCAAGCAGCTCCTAATGATCTACACATATATTTTTTACATAAAAACAAAAAAAAAAAAATTCTTTGGATGGATGCATAGATTGAAAAGAGATTGAATCTCCCTGGGAGCACGTACGCCACACCAAGGCCCCATTGTTCGCCATCTAGACTTATGCGCAATTGCTCATAGGTCCCAGCCAGAAGCTCTAAGAAAATCCAGAATTGGCTCCCAACGCTCCCTGCCTGTTTCATGCAGTTCTTCCAGGAGGTGTGATCCAAATAATCTTTAATGCCTTCCGGAGGGAGCCGGACAGTGCCACAAGAAGCGAGTCACCGTTACGGTTTCCTCTCCGTATCGTCTACATATTGGATTATCAACGAGTCTCAGCTTGTGTAGTTGACCGCCGAGAAAGGAGTGCCCAGTGAGAATTGACACAAGTGCTCTCAGAATTGGCTTTTTTAGTCCCAATATATTTTTCGTCAGATTTGGGTTAGGTTTACCCCACAGTTACTTAGTAGTTCTGCGCAAGGGATCGTCCAGTCTGAGGCGAGTGTATTGGTACTCAGCCTAGGCTGATGGACACAAAAAGTTTTTGTGCAATCCCGATTGTAAAAGATGACTCTCCTGAGGTTGCATAAAACCGATTAACCTCGTCTGACCTTTCGTTTCCGCTGATATCGCTGTGATCTGGCACCCACAGAACGAGAGTCCTGTTATATAGCGAGAGGGTTTTGCACTCCAGTATGAGCTTGGAGGTTACGAAGGGTTTTGACAAGGCATTTGCAAATGCTTGGTTGTCCGAGCATATCGCAATTTCCTTGTTCACAGGATCCAAGTTGAGGAGATACCTTCCCGCTTAAACAATGGCCTTGACTTCTGTTTGGAGAACAGTAACGTGGCTTTCAAGGTGAAGCGCTATTTCCATACCAGGCTCCTCACTAAAAGTGCCTGCTCCGATATTTTCTTCAGTTTTAAAGTCATCTGTATAAACAATAGAGTTTGTCAATGGCTGAAGCACGTAGTGTAACGCTCTATCTGCCCTTGATGGAATTATTGATTTAAATTCGTATAATCTCTAGAAGGAAGTTGCTGTCTCTGTTGATGTCAGGTGTGATGGATTGCACGATTTCAAAGATGGACTCGTGTAGAACTCTTGCTGCAACATGAATTCACCTCTGATTAAGATTCAACCTTTGTTGATATGCATCTGCACGGGGTATATGTTGAGGATAACCTCGGGAGCCCTACTGCTGGTTGACTTTAGAGCGCCGCTTACTCCATCAATGGCTGACAACTACAAAATTAAAAAAAAAAATAAGGTCAAATTAGTACAATCCGATTTAAATAAGGTTAAAATTAAAAGAAGAAAAAAACTAAAATACTTAGGGATAACATATTAGATTATAAGAGTAAGATAAAACAACATCGAAAAAATAATAATATAAATTAAAACTGAAAATGAATAGGCTACATCAAGTAAGCTGACTATTAAAGAGATGCTTTAATTGAGCTTTAATCATATATAAATGGAGATCATGCCAATGAGTATTAAACCAACGAGAGACATCGACATAATAGGCTCATTAAAACTATAATTTGTATAACAAAACGGTAAATAAAAAAAAAAGTCATGATTTCTCAAGGAGCGATAAGGAGGAGAGATATTTAGGAGGTAAAGCAGCTCAAGGGAATTAATTATACCATGCAAGCAATCTAATACGAGAATCTTACAAATGTTAGGACTCCTCTCAAGGGTGTCAATGGAGAGCAATTTGAAGGCACAGTCTCTAAATATTTTTCAATACCTCACGATGGTTGGCGAGATCCATTGCTTTCCATCATGCCACAGAAACGTAGGTTATCATAGGTCGGATGATACTGATGTAGATCCATAGAATCATCTCTGGTTTGAGTCCCCACTTTTTCTATATAGTTCTGCAGCACATTGCGATGGATCTAAGGGCCTTATTTTTTCTATCCTCTAGGTCTTGTTTCCAATTTAGATTCTTATCTAGTATAATACCAAGGTATTTAGCCCTATCGTTTAGCTGCAAGCGTGTAGATCCAATGTGGGGAAGGTTCAAACTGGGGATATTCCTTTTCGTAGTGAAAGGCATACATAGATCAGTTTTCAGTGGATAGGTGAGTAATCTAAAATGCATAGCCCAGTCTATGACTAGACGTATTACATTTGGAACGAGTCCACAGAGTTCAGATTCATAACTATCAGTGACTAATCGCCAGGTCATCTGCATAACAAACTTTATACCCTATCCGGGTGATAATAAAGGTAATAACAGACTACCTTGAGGGGTGCCCCTAGGATACTTTTTACTCGGCTTACCCCACCTAGACTGGTAAAGGGGGTTTTGTTGTTCAACAAATTCTTTGGAATATCCTGGAGATTTTAGACCAATCAGTATATTAAGTTTTTTGTCTTAAGTTCAAACTAATTAGTTTGGAAATTCTCGGTCACTTGGGAATTAACAAGCTCTTGTCATGTTGGCAATCTGGTTTCCATCGTTCTCACAGCTGTGACTCAGTTTTGGTTGAGTAGCATATCGGTATGTTAATTGCCAATTACTGTAACAGCTAATGCCCTAGACACACAGAGCTCCGAATGAATAATTAACTAACGTCTCATTAGACCATAATGATTTATTATACAACTGTCGATATACATTAGTTGAGTTGGTTTTGACACAATTATACCAATTTAACGATTTGGAAATGAAAAACATTATATTAAAAAGTATTTTAATAATATATGTAGGTTGTGCTTTACATTTCTTCTTATTATTTTTCACATAGGCAGATGCAGAGCGGACCTTCACATTTATACTATGCGCGAAATTGATTGAGTTCTACCACATTTTTCCTCATTAGAGATCTAATAAAGAGAAAAAAAACACTTCAATATGATCTGATTTTCGAGTCATTATTATGACTACTATATAACACAGGAAATTTTAATACAAATGAGTCAGTAGATCGTGCTGCGTGTCTAGGATATAAGCCCCCCTCTATAAAAAAAATTAAGATCCCCAACACCAAATAATCCAACAGCATATACCACACAGTAACCCTTTCACTGCGTAGTGGTCCTTTATGGAGGTGTCGGGAATTTCGTTTCGCGAAATAATGAAATATTTGCTTGTTCACGCAGACAGACAAATGAAAATAAGCTTCATCATTTGTTATCAAAACGTCATTTTGGAGAAAGTCCTTATAATATGCTATGAGGTTCCTGTACAGATGAAACTCGAAATTCGTCCATAAACCTCTTGTAACAGTACAATTGGACAAACGGAAGGCAGCAACATTTTTACAGGACGAACGTCTGGGAGATCGTAAAACTGACTCTGTCACAGTTGGGATATTTTCTGGCATCTGAGTACTTCCAGGTCTATGAAGTGGGATTCTTTCAATTTTGCTGATCTGAAATTATTAATCCACAATATTATTGTAGCCCAGGTAGACATAATTTACCCCGAAAATATAACTGTGTCAGGTGTCCAAGAATTTTGAGCTGGATGTATATTTGGCTTGAGCTTGTGTCAATATGCGAACAAAAACAATGTCTGAAACACCTGGATAGAAAAAAATCCAAGACACTACCTTTTTTTGAAAGAATTTGAAAAATTTATATCCTGCGAATAACTGTTGTGGTCAACAGTTTACCAAAACTCTAATCATTTTTGTATAAGTATCGGTGCAACACAATTTGCAGCTATTAACATTAGTATCGTCTTCACCTAAAAATCTCTCACCTTCCGAAAATACTCCCAAGAGAAATTTCACTTCTGCTAGACTAAAAAAAGTGGTCTACGAATATATGCTGTTCCTACGCTATTTTGGGATGATTTAACCGCATTTCACTAGAGAAAGAATTTATTAGATTTGTATCGGAAAATACGGTGAACCGGGTATCGAGAAAAATCTTCGGATAATCCTTCGGATATGTATTAGCTCTGACATCTCGTAAAATGAAAAGAATTACAACGAAAGCAATTAATTCACTTGAAAAAATATTCTGATGATTGTGTGTGTCCAGAAAGAGCCTGCATATACACAACCTAGTAGTCTTGTCATGTTCTAGTACCTTGGTAGCTATAAGATTACGGGATGTAATTTGTAGCCTCTCATAATTTGAAGGGCAAAGGTTAAGCCCGAACAGAGTCACCAGTCCCGTTATTGGTTTCTGAATGAAGAATCCACTGGGAGTAAGTAATGTAAGGTCATGGATTACGCAGCCATACCAATTGGGTAGCCAATATTGCTAACTGGTAGCACGGAGTTGAGGTGGCCTGTAAAGCTTGTTTTACACCTTAACGTGGAGAAGGCCCCTTAATGGGAGCATCGTGGTGGTTGTAGTATCCCATATGCGGGCAAAGAGAGAGTGTAAGAGTCTAGCTTGCATAAGTGCACATACTCTATATAAGATAATAGGAGAAGTATATCGCTTGAATAAAATGCGCACTTCAACTTATGATTTGTAGTATGGTCGCTTACGCATTTCATGCTCATTTAGCTCTCGGCATGTAGCTGCGCTAAATTAGCCGGGTACTGTGACCCATAGATCGGCAGAGATTTTACATAGGTCTCTCTTTGTCCAGTAAGTTGGTGCCGAGTATACACTGTCATAACTAGTACTGATAAGGACAGGATATACTCTGTCTCGAGTTGTAATTAATCCGGGAATTAAGACTGCCGTGAGATTGGAGCTGCGTTTAGCCTGGACAGGTTTGAAGCGGAACATTTTCAAGCATAACAACTTCAAAGCTTTAGAAACAGAAAGAATGAAAACTTAGAAGCGGTAATGCGCTGATTTCTGTTCAATACAAAGTGGTTTCGAGCGCTTGATATTTGAGTGTTAAACATGTCCACGTCAAGGTCAATACGGGTTTTTCTATATAAAAATTCATAGTTTTAATTCAAAGAGTTATTAAAAGAAAAAACATAATTGCAGTGCAGCCAATCTATAAAAGAAGGACAATTTTCTGTGAATTTCATTACTTTGTTCAGATGACAAAACTTTTGAAATTTTTTTTTTTTTTTACAATGGAGCATTCACAAATGCACCAATCACCCAATTACACCTGTTGAGCATCTTGCCATTACGAGCAGCCTCAATAAGCTTATCAATCCATATAGTTAAATATTTTCTCAACTAACCACTTTCAAAATGTCATACTGTACAAGCGGTTTCACGGGATTGAAATCAAAAATTTTGATGTCTCATTTAACCGCCTCTAAACGCTCTGAAACGAGTCGTAACGCACCGCATTTAACCGCACCACCATGAATACTTGCATTGTTTGCCATATCTGTGACCTTTTGAGGTGGTTGCGGCCGTAACCGAACTGCTTCAAACCTCGTCAGGCTGAGCACGGCCTAAGCCTTCATAACTAGGTGCTCACGTGAAATAGTCCTTATATAGTCAACAATAGCAGAAATTAGAAAAAAAAACAAGAAATTCAGAATTGCACAAAATTAAGATTTATTTTTAAAATTCACGCAAATTTTCTTAGAACTGTTCCCATTATTTTGTAAAAGTACGCTTTTCATTTGGTGCCTGATTAAGTGTTGAATCTACTACCCGGGATAGATTTTCACTCGATTTGAATAAATTTTCATTATTAATTTTAATTGTGATGCTTTGCTATTGATACGACTATTTTTAAGGATTGGCGATAGTGGTGACCAGTCTATAAGTCGAAGATTGGGCCAATTTGAGGTTTGTCAATGCTGATTTTGTTTTTTGCATTATGTATATTTGTATATTTCATGAACACAACTTAGTATTTATAAGGATTGTCCTTACTAGAGAGAAGTTGTAGTTTCTATTTCGGAGTCCCTCTTGAGAAAATGAAATTGCTTCAGTTTTTCTGTGTAAAAATTTAGTTTTGAAATTGGCGACCACTACTTATGCCTAGAAATTTATTCTTATCCATGTGATAAGTTTCTCATCAAACATTAATCTAAATATACCTAGGTTTTCTTAGGCGATTTCTTCCATTTTTTGGAAACTTAGCAAAAGCAGAAATAACAAGAATGTTCCAAGAATTCCAAGAAATGTTAGTACATTCATCGAACCCTTTTTCCGAAAAAAAAAGATTTCCTTTTGTAACAAATGGACTACACAATGTAACTGCGCCTATTATTAAATTCGCCAATGGCCACTTTATTTTATCAAACTAAACAAAGTAATTTCAGTAAGCCAAAATTAAAAAGAAAAAACTTTTAATATTCCTCCAGAGATCTAAAGTGTACAGTAACTTTCGTACTATGAAACTTCACCTCCACTAGATAACACTGTAAAATGTTACCATTTTCGAAATGGAAGCCCCTTACCATCCACCGGCTCTTAATTTTTCAACCGCTCCCTGGGGAAACGTGAACAATAAATGAAATGATATCTCTGACTCCCCAATGGTAAATGCTTAGAGGTACAACCCCTTTTTATTTGTGTCGACTTGAGATAACTCCTTAAAATAATATTTCATCCTATAAACATACATAAACCTTGGTGGTTTGGGCCCAACGTATACTCCATTCAAACTCTATGGATGGAGGCAGGAGCCCGGGACGTATTCTTAGGGCTACTAAAACCCTGTTACATAGACACCGAGTTATCCATTCACGTGAAGTCGAAAAGGTGACAACCACGATTTTCGCAGATGATTAATGCTCTGTGATTCTACAAACATTACGAGCCAGAGGGTGTAAAGAGTATTTGGTTGTAGCAAATTTACATACTATATTCTCATCCCTCCTTGAAACCGAGTCATGCTAGAACTACATACTTTCTTTCACCTTGCCACGTCATGATGTTATCCATCTAATGAAACCCCATGGAAAAATCGTCCCGAATCGAAGTGAAAGTTTTCTAATTACGCTTGAGATTTGAACTTTTATTTCGTTATCTGGTGGTAAAGAGCCGCTCATTATCAAACAGAATATTTTTGGTTGAATGATAAAAGTATAAAAGCGTTTAGGAAAAGTAGCGATCAGACGACATCCCGCAATGTCTGTTGTGTGTCCTCTACATGAATGGGTCGACGCTTTAGAGCACTTTTGGGCTGAGCTAACATATCAAGAAAACTTCAATGCTTGTCACCCAACTCCAACCCCTTTTACACCTAGTAAAGCCCTTTTAGCGTGACGATGATAACCCGAAAGGACCGCTACAGAAATCATTTTGGGGCGCAATTACTGCGCATTACTATCTTGATTTGGGAAAATTAATTTCCATTTGGTAGAAATTAAAATTATGACAAGTGTTTGTTCAATTGTTTTTCACTGGAATAGGGGTGAACCGTAACGAGTTAAAGATAAGGATAAAGGAAAGAGGATTTAAAGGGTAATGAAAATATTATATACAGGCTTGACTTGGATATGGTTAACTTGGATAGGAAGGATTAATAAAGAAACTCTTAAATCTAGTCAGAATTCGTTTTCAGAGTAGTAAAATTACGAAGTTTTTCAAGAATTATGAAAAAAGTGGTAGTAATCATCTCGTGGGAAAAAAAATGTATAACAAAAGGAATTCAGCTATAATACGACCAATAAAGGTCTGCTGGAAAATAGCTTTTTACAACTGCATATCATATGGGGGGGGGGGGAGAAGAGGATGGCAAACTTTTCCACATTCATACCGTTCTGTTCTGAAGGATTCACGGAATTTTACTCAACGGCCGAGTTTCTCTTCAAGAATATGAGGATAAGCTCGATTTACAGCTCATGTGGTACGCATAGAATGAAGTCTATAGGGGATCAGGCTAGAAATTTCGTCAGAGAAATGACAATAGAACTAGCGATATAAGAGAGACAGACATCCGAAAGACCTTCTTTTGGCCTTTGTCTAACTCGGACAATGCAGTGTGTCTAGCCCCCCGTTCAAATATGGGAATTATATTCTAATCTAGGCCATGAGACTTGTAGGTTTTCGCCAAGTTTGATGGAGTAAAATATTTCTTACATCTTTACAAGAAGCCCAGGAATTTCATCGCGTTGTTGGGAATACAAAAAATGTGATCAGATTACTAAGATTGTTGGATATTTCAATGCCTAATATGTTAAGAGATGGTGAGTTCGAGATATCTTCTCCATAATATGGAAATGGGTTGAATGGGAATTGGAGTACGTTTGAGGGATAATAGGAAACATTGCATTTTGGAAGCATTAAACATGACCCGATTCGCTCTACCCCAAGCGAGTAATGCTGTGAGATAGTTTAGCGAACTGAACATTTGGCTTAGTTTGTCAGCTATAACATTCCCATGGGAATCACCTATAGAGTCGAATGAGTACACGAAATCAAGAGTGCTGTCGTCTATGAATACGATTGAAAATGAGAGCTATCAGATCATTAATAAAAAATGGGAAGAGAGTAGGAGAGTGCACAGAACCTTGCGGTACACCGGCATTGATTTTGAAGCTGTCAGAAGTAACTACGTCCAATATAACTTAAATTAAACGCCAGGAAGAGTAAACTTTCAATCCATTTTGAGAAAAGATGACTTAATGCCTGAAGTTTAGCTAAAAGAGGAGGACATCAGACTCTATCGAAGACCTTCGAGATATCTAATGCGATGATCTCAGATTCTCCAAAGTTATGAGGACATTGATTTCAACGCTCAGTGGCAAATACTTTGTTTATTCTTTTGAGACTAATTTGTCGATGGGGAAAAATTAACAATATTACTAACAATTTTTTTACAATATATGTTATACATAGTATTTCCCAGGGATGTAAAGCAATACAATACAATACAATACAATACATTTATTCGGCCTTGTACAGAAGATTACAAAATCTTATGAGTATAATGAGGTGGAAAAAAAAAAAAAAACATAAGTAACATTAAAATTAAACCAAAATGAGATAATAATAAAAATAAATATTATAACAAATAAATAAATGAATAAATAGAAAAAAAGATAAAAAAAACAACAAAAAAAGGAAATCCAAAGATAAAAAGAAAAAGAGAACTTAGAGATAAAGAGCCAAAGAAAAGAACAAAAATAAAAAAATAAGTAAATAAATAAAAAATACAACAAATTAAAAACAAAAGAGAAAAAAAAAAAATAAATAAATAAATAAAATTAAGAATTAATTAAGACAATGTAACAAGAATTTTAAGATCAGAGAATAAATACCAATCACAATCTAATAACTAGTTAAGGTAATCTTTGACTAGCTTAGCAAAGGTCAGGCCGGAACCTGTGCGCTGAATTAAATTTGGAAGAGAGTTCCATTTTCGGGCAGCTTGGACGAAGTAAGAGCGCTCACCGTGCATAGATGTACATCTCGGGACAAGGAGTTGAAGACCTCTATTCGAGTGCAAGAACTGAAGGCTTTCGGAGAGATATGCAGGGGATTTGGTGTAAATTAGCCTATGAAGGAAGATAAGCCTCCGACAAGTTAAAGCACTCAAATTTTGACTCAACTCATCGCTCAACTGAAGCAGTGAGTCCGCTCAATCATTGAGTCCGCTCAACAGTTGAGCGGTGGTTCATCGCTCCAAACTTGAGCGGACTCACTGCTTGGAGTGAGCGGACTCACTACTTGAGCGGACTCATTATTTGAGATGAGCGGACTCAAATCATTATTTAACTAACATAAGGAGAATTCGATTTCATTAAAATTGAAACTGAAACTAAAATTTCAGTCAAATAAGAAAAGCTCACAAAAAAGTCATTCATTATATTATTAATTTAGCTTTTGCTTACTTTTCTTATTTGATTGAAATTTCAGTGTCAGTTTCAATTCTAATTAAATCAGATTCTCCTTATGTTAGTTAAAAAATGATTTGAGTCCGCTCAACTCAAATAATGAGTCCGCTCAACTAGTGAGTCCGCACAAGATTTGAGTCCGTTCGAGCCTCTCAAGCAGTGAGTCCAATAAAGATTGAGTCCGCTCAACCAGTGAATCCGCTCAAGATTCCAGCTATAAACTACCGCTCAATTGTTGAGCGGACGCAATGTTTGAGCGGACTCAAGTCCTGAGTTAAGCGATGAGTTGACATGACAAATGAGTCCGGTCATTTACAATTCTGGAATTTCCTAGAAGTCGAATTTGAAATATTTCGTTTGATTACTAAATTAATCCCCGATACTACATAAGAGTTTTTTCAGAGATCTCTTAACCTCGTAAATATAGCAAGTAAGAGATTTTATTCTACATAACTTTTTTGGTGAAACTTTAATTTTAAGAGGTTAATGCCGATCTTAATGAAGAAATAACTAACGACTCATTAGTCTATAATGATTCATTATAAACTGCAGCCATTTCCCTAATTAAGTTGTACTGTCAAATTGGTTTTGATAAACTTTTCACATTAACGAAGCAATATGGATCAAATTAACGCGATAAACTTTGTTTTTATTTATTTTATTTTTCAATTTAACAATTTACAAATGTGAAAAACTTTATATTAAAAAGAATAAGTTTGTTATTTGCATTTCTTTTCATTTCTTCTTCTTATTTTTCAAATCGGCAGAATCACAGCGGAGCTCCACATTTATATTATATGCCAAATCTAGCACATTTTTTCCTACTAATAGCTACAAAGAAAGAAGAAAACACTTTATTTGTGTGGTTAATTATCATCATCATTACTATGTGACAATGGCATTTTAATGAATAGTTAGTAGGTCCTAATGATTCTTTAGATAGTGGTGTATGTGTCAAGGGTATAAGAGACTTTTTGAGAATCCGAACACTCCATTTTCAGCCAGCCCAGCTGTTAAAAACAATTAACGTTGCAAAGATGAAAGAAGAAATTTTTGGCGAGGCGATTATGGAAATAGGATAAACTTAAACGTATCTAGCATGAAGCGCGTGTTTTTTGCTACACTTGTGCCCAGACATGTCAAATCAATAATTTTGCTGCGCTGTAGTTCCTTATATGGTTATCGAGGTTAATTGTGTGCGTGTTTAATCAAGTTAAAATTATTGATTATTGTATGATAAATTCAGAGCACCTGTTATTAATTGAATTATTATTTTATTACCTAAATCGCAGGTAAAAAATTCAACAGCCGTCATTAGGTCCAATTGGATTTTCGTATAAACCTGTAGCAAAAAAAATTAATTGTTGCCAAAACTTTAAAGTGATGATAACATTGTCGAGTAATTTAGATTATCGTGAGGCTTTGTCATTTCTAACACTTTAAAGGCAAAAAATTTAGGTATTCTGAAATTAGTTATGAATACAATCTTAGAAATAGCAAACGGATCCACAAAAGTTAAGAAATTAGATTACATCTGACATCTCTTTACCTAGAATACCAATTTCTGGTAACGGGCTTTGACATTCCAGTTAAGAGGATATGAGGTCTTATCTCTTACGTAGAATTAGGGGTTAAGTTAGACTACCTAAAATCTAGCAGTAGCTTACGTCGGTATATAATTAGCATTCATTATAACAAATATTATTTACTTTCGAAACTAATCTATAAAAAACTAAATATGGAATTTTGTAACTCTTTTCAATGCACTTTCACAAGACATTCTTAATATACGAGCAAAATGTTGTAGGAAATCTTCAACTTTACCAACCAAGAAAGATGTTCAATACCAAATATTTACTTAGCAGTTTTTTGAAGGATTTACATACGAATCAAAGTTTATCTAGACTCTCGAGGAGATATTACCTGTTGGCCGCTAATAAATCCGCACAATTAAACTCACTCGAATAAGCGCAGTAATTCATAATGTGAGTACACTGGCAGACTCTCACTATACACTTATACGATATACATATATGTGTAATTGTCTAGCCTTGCTAGCCCCTTGTTGTCCAACACAAGTTTTCTAACAATCTTAAATTTTGAAATTGCCACTTCGTTAATTTATTACGCGATGGTCACCATAAATCTTCTATTTTTCCACATAGCGTACTTCTAAACTTGCTGGACTTTAACTGTGCACTTTACAAGTTTACGACGACGACGACGACGCGACAGACTGCGGTTAATATTTTTTCCACGCAAGTCGAAGATTTTCCAACGTCTTTTGTATCATTAGACGGTGACAAGGAAAACGTGAAGAATTTGTGTCACATAATGCATTTGACGTGCTGCACTGAACGATTGGACGACAAGCAAAAGGTGCTGCTGCAGGCAAGATCAATACTTTTACTAGAATGAAGTTAGTTGAAACAATATTTCAAAGTCAAAAAATTTATATATTTTAATTAGATAATCACCGTACAGTTAATGGGAGAATGCTACTACTTATGGCTAGTGATCAAGGTGAGCCCCTTTTTATTATTCAAATCAAGGTCCATTCTTCACGAAGCTTCCTGATTCGAATTTCTAGGGTATTCTGCTTTGTGTATGTTGATGTCTTCTTTTATGGAATCGTAGTCTTTTGAAATAAAGTCTATGAATTATAAAATTAAAGCATTGCTAATAGAAATATGACTGAAAAGTCAGTTCGAATACTATCGAATCCTACCTTGAATTTAAGAGTATCATCCATGAGGATCTATTCTCTGGACTGGACTGGAGTATTATACATATGTATTGAATTTAATCTCATACATGTATGTATTGAACATATGCTCCGGTATTTTTAATTAGGCATTTACCTAGGCTCCTGATAAATGCGATAGTTTTCAGATTCTGCACAGCTATCTCAAAAGTGAGCTATTTCGCTCTAAGATCCAAATATATACTTATAGTTTTGACCCCTTTCTGCCCACCAAGAAATTATAGAAGAATATCTCAGCTATTGATAAAAGACGGTCCAAGGATGATGCATATATATAACAAATTCTGATCCTAATGAATATAATTTGACATTTACATTATTCGGTAACTACTTATTTTGAAGCAAAATCTTACGACTGAAATGGAGATATTTGCAGCTTTAATATCTATGAAATCCGGCTTGGATGGTTTGGCTTAAAAATAATTAATTTTCTGATCCTCCTTTCCAGCAATTTGGAAATCATTTAAAAATTTTCATATTCCCAAAAAGGTTGTTTGGAAAACCGTCATATATGTATCTGCATTGCTTGCTAAAGTTTTAAAGGAGATTTTAATTGATTACCTACTGTTCGACAAGCCCAAAAATCCAAGAACCTGACCTGCCTAGATTTTGTAATTTAGAGTCGCTGAGCCCGATTCTGGTCATAGTATTTTTTTCTACACGTCACAATTTTTTGTTTATGTCACTTTCGGACTTCTTATTGTTTGGAGTTTTAAATTCGATAACTCGAAACCGCCTTTACGTAGAGAACTAAAATTTTGCACATGAATTTTTTAAAAAAATTGTAAATTGAAGTTCGAAAATAGGACAAATCGGGTAAGTCCTTAGTAGGATTGGCACACAAAAATTTCGTATTTCTCTATTTATTTGCACCCTACCTGAGAACACGTCAACTTAGAGAGCTAAAATTGCGTTCATGGCGTTTCGGTAAAACTAGTAAATAAAATTTCAAAAATAAACTAAATCGAGCAACTCTTTCTTGCTGTTGCCATACAAAACTTTTGGTTTTCACTTTGTCTAACTTTTATTTTCATATAGGGAATAATATTATTGGTGGTAGACAAATTATAACTTTTTAACCTGTTGTTCTTAAATATTGTTACCTTTCATTTTGATTCCTTCTTAGCATCACGACCGATGATATTCTACTTCCGGATTGTCTCGAAATATGTTCCAGCAGTAATCTGCCAACATGTTCCTCATACACTTTTCCTTGAAGCATTGTTCAATTATTTTGATGTCTTAGTGAAATCGCTCGCCATGCTCGTCAATAATAGCTAACAAGTTTTTCGAGAAAAAATCCTAATAACATTACGTTTGTACACTTGCTTTGTGAGACTATTTCTTGAATACGCTAGCATGGTCTGGTCTCTATTTTACGATACACACATGGACCGTATTGAGTCTGTTCAGCGGAACTTCCTACGATTTGCTCTCAGGTACCTACCCTGGAATAGTTCATTGATTCTTCCATCCTATAAGGATCGCTTGAAGCTTTTAAATACGCACTCGCTTCAGAAATGTCGCATGGTTGCCGATGTAACTTTTGTGCATCAAATCTTAAACACGAATATTGAATATCCGTTGTTATTTGATAAAATCTCTTTTCGTGATAGTAGGCACAATTTGAGAAGGCTGGATCTGTTGCATGTTAACTCCTCACTCCTCAAGGTATAACTTTAGCATCTATGAACCTGTTAATCGCATGTGTATTACTGTTAATAATATGGCTGAGCATTTTGTTGTTGAAGTTTCTAAACATGTTTTAAAAAAAGTCTATACAATATTTAATTTTTTTGTTCTATTTAACTTTTTTAAATTCTCTTGTTCTATGTATGTTGCTTGCCATTTTATCCGGTGTTTGGTTTATGTTTATTTTAACATATTATTTCTAACACGGACTAAGTGATAAAAATCATGTTTTGTTGACCGGTTATTTATTAAAAGTTAATACAGCTGGTTCTGACAGTCAAAAGACCCACATTATAACTTATATCCGGTATTGGCTACCGAACTATTTACCTCTAGATGGCATGGTGTGAAGGGTTTCCAGTATTGCTGGTGATGCTATACGCATCACACAAATGATGTTTACTAAGGTCATTCTCTGTATTATAACCAGACCTGTAAAATTCCAAGTACAAGTACCAGCACAGTACCAGTACCTGGGCTCGAAATATTGTTCCGGTACTGGTACTTAAAAACATTTCAAGTACAAGTCCCGGTACTAGTACCTACTTTACCATTTTTCAAGTACAAGTCCAGGTACTGATACTGATACTAGTACTTAAGTACCACTGTACTTAAGTACTTTACAGGTCTGATTATAACTCGATAGTAGGTAGTTAGAACTGTAGAAATACGTGTTCCCAACAACGTTTCTTACCACTCCAATTAGTTACTTGGACCTTCAATCGATTCAGTAGCTTTAAAACTGCATAAGTTGTTTTCTATTATTGTCCTATGTATTTTTTAGGATTAACTGTAATGATTTAAGCCATTCAGGTTGGGACAAATTTCCCATATATTTTCACAACCGAATTTGCAACCTGACCTAACCAAAGCTACGAAATGTATGCAATAGTCACAATTTTGAGTTTGTATCAAAAACAAAGGTCAACATGGCTACTTACTATATTTCCGGCTTCCTTTTTATAAAAGGCTTACAAGGAATCCTCCACACTTGATAAAATCTTTGAGTCCTTTGAGTGACAGACCTTTTAACCCTTTAGGTTATCCAGGGAAATTTATTTCTTTTAAATGAAATCCCACCAATAGGAATGAACATTTTGTTACTTTTACACATAAATATAGCGACAACTATATCCAGTCAGGCCTCCCAGATAATTTTATCCAAATATTTTAGTGCATGGAAAATATTCATTCTGCTCCGAGAAATGGAAACATTTTCTAAACGTGAAATTAAATTTGTCATCGAGGAATTTTTTTTATACTTTTGTGCTATATCGGAAGTACTGTCGCGTGCCTCTGGCAGGTAGAATTTATGGAAATTTAAGAAAAAGCTAAAATCATATTTCCCTCCATCAGTTCGGAGGAGTCTGTATACTCCCTTCTGATAACAGAAGGAATGAAGGAGACTTCCATGGGTGGAAATGCTCTTATGGAAAGAGGAAGGGTTTGAACTCTAAATAAAGTCCTTAGAAAGATGTTAAAGTCCATTAGAACCATAAATAGCTGGCTGTCCGCATTTTGAAGGAACATATGACGAAAATTTGTTGTTTGAACATAACATAACGTGTCGCTCAATTACACACAAAATACAGAAAGGTCACACTAACTTTAGTTAAACACCTTCCTTCACCTTCACTATTACATGCTTTATGAGAGGTCTATTAATTTTTTTTTCGCGGCACGTTTATTGCCTTTAATGACAGAATTCAAAGGCCGATAATTGCCGGTTTGAATTTGGTCCGCAATGTGTGAGGAATATAGAAGATGAAATCGGGACGCAATGCTGCTTACTATTCACTGATAATTGAGGCGTTTTGATTTTCTAAACAGCTCGGATCAGGTGTTATAATAACGGGGTTAAGCGTTTAATGGCGGACAAATTATAGCCTCCGGAGCACTTAAAACGAGAAAAGTATTCGTAATGATCATAGACGCGGGGTGGTTTATGGACGGATGGGGGCATGTAGTGTTTAGCAACACCGGAATACAATATTAATTATTGCTTTTAATGAACTGATTAACTTTTATGACTTACAGAGAAATGTTTCCTGTGATATGTTCAAACAAGAAAAAAAAACAGAAAACAGCCCGAGCCTATATCCACGCAATGAGTGATTGCTGAAATTATATAGTTTCGACTTAATAAATTCATTAATTACGCCGTTAACCTCGAGTCTATATAAAATGACTTAATTTAGGAAACATGATGTTGTTAAATTTCGGCATCCAAGCGCGCTCATTATGATAATGCTTTTTCTAGAAAATTTGTTAATTAAATTAGAAAAAAAAGTACAAACCTTGCTAGAAAAAAAAAGTAAGAAATTAATTCAACTATAATTTTCGGAAATGTTTCTTGAAACAAATGGTGAAGGAGGAATTTTTGATTCTCTACCAATACGTCTTGAGCAATATTTTTTTTCTGAATACTCTTGTCAAGTTTTCAAAGAGTTGAGACCACTCGAACTTTTAAGGCATGCTGGAGTCCTTTTTCAGTCTTTGTTGCTAACATAGGTGATTCATAAGTAAATCACTGTTAATGTTTCATCCTTTCAAGGTTTTATTTACATGCAGGATTACTTCTGTGAAAAAAGTGTCGTAAGCACTAATTTACACACTTTGTTTTTAGCTTCACTTGCATGTGTGTAAAAATGTTTGTGCTTAACTCAATTGGCAATTTGTTTCACAAATACGTTCAACTTACAAATAATTGACATGCGTACATGGATCCCATGAAAACACACTTCAACATTTTTAGATAATAAAAACTCAGAATGGTGGCTTCAACGTCACGAATGATTTTTTTCAATTTAGGGGTCCGATTCGTTTCAAAGTCAATATCTGGTGATTTTGGGAGTCGTGGATTACGAACTTTAATTATAATATTAATTTTACTAAGTTAATTAAGTTTAATAAGTTTTAAAAAATCCATTTTTTTAACCATGAACATTTTTCAAGCGACACTACTGCTACTATAGAGCCTGTGGCGACACATTCGTTTCAGACTGTACATACGATAGTTCTAAAAAACCCGCTGTAATCACTACAAACAAACTCTAAAAACGTACTTTAAAATACCTTACTAATGATAAAATTGAAATTAGCTAAGTATAAATGGAAAAAACAAAAATGTAATCATTATTACATCAACCGGAAATTCGGCAGGACCTCCAAAAAATTAAGAAAATAAAATTAAATTAAGTAACAAATACAAGGAACACTACAGAAAATAAGGAAAATTCCCCAGAGAGGGCTTCATAAGCGAAGTAGATGCGTTTTATTCTGTAACTCCCTACCCTAAGATAAATTCCTTTTTCAGAGTGCCTTATTGTTTAGGCCTTGTACAACGGGCTGACGATCGATCTGTTGCGGAAACAGTGGTGGCAACCTGCCGTTTCAGCATCCCCGCTTCTATTACTAGCACAAGCTCTGTCGACAATGCCAGTTGTCACTACTTCCGCAGTAATTGTCAAATCGACATAGGGCCGGCTTGACTACAGCGAGAACTCAGGCTATCATAGGGACCACATGGGTAGAAGAGGTGACCAACTTGGTAACCCATCTTGCATAAGCTCTGTCCCACCAAAGCAGATTCGGGTCATTTACTCTCTTTCCCAACTCTGCCGTTGAGCATTACTAATCTGGTTGATGATTGAATATGCGATCAACCAATAACCTGACGTCTGGACGTACCGTTTCCTGCGGCACAGCTAATATTGGAAGCCACTAAGCCAGACACACCGTTTCCTACGATGCAGCCAATAGTCGAGGCTAAACTTTTCGGGCAGCTCCCAAGACTTGCAGCCGCTGACCCAAGAAGTTCTCATGACTTTGTAGATAGCCTAAAATTCAGTGGTTCTTTGCGGAAGACTCCAATTGCGGCATAGCTCGTGCAGTAAGACTTGGCCTTTCGTCAAATCTAGTTCCTGAATCAAGACTTGATATATCGCCAAAATTATAGGTCTTGCTGCAAGACTTTGGTTTTCGCCAGAACCTAGCTCCTGCAGGAAGACAGTATCCCACTCAAAAAGCTACTTAGAAAATAAGTTGGGAAGGAAGCATTGAAGACACTCTGTGAAAGGTAAGAAATGGCTTACTTTAAAAAATTAGTGCATTTTGAATAAAAACGTGTCTTTATATTTTTAAATAGAAATACTTATTTAAAATTTGTTTTAAGTAAAATGTTGACATTTATTGAGGGTTTGAATAAAAAATTCCGAAAACAAACTTCTCAAATACAAAATCTTGGAAAATCAAAATGCGAAAATGCTGAAAAACGTATTGCGGTATAACATCAGATTCTCTAAATTAAAAATATTTTAATCACATATACCGCTGTATAATTTTTAAGTTATGACCACTGACATGCATATAAATGGACTGACTGATCTCCTGTTTCATGTGGGATTTACCATATTTACCACAAAAGTATTTGGGACTATTTTTGCTTATTTTGGTAGGAAAGTTTTGATTACTTCAACTTCAAACAATTTCTCATTCCAAATCGTTACAGTACAGTGGGAAAGTATGCTCTCACGGAAAGAGACAGGAATATGAAAGTGGTGACTTTGCTTTGATGCATTATGCGTCCAACGAGCAGTCTATTTAAATACATGTCAGTGGATATGACTTAAAAATAGTTGCACTACTTTAGAAGTAGCGATGGTAGCTAGCGCGCTTACCAACTGAGCTACCGAGGCCACATTTATATTTACGTTTGTATGTGTATTAAGCCAGATTCATTTGAGTTTAGGGAAGATATTAAAAATAAATTTAAGAAAACAATAGCCGCGCTCTTTTTTCTTGAATCGGATCAAAGGAGATTACCCATTGACATGGGTATCAAAAGCTGGTTATGGTTGTACAGGGTCTTCTGATTTCATAAGAAATCATCATATTGCCATGCTTTTGTCGAATAAAACCAGCCTCACAAGATTGAATCCAAAAATTTGATAATTTGCCTTATGTGTATAGGTAAATGCCAACCCCCCCCCCCCACAGGTGATCCTAACCGCCACCCTAAAAGTATCAGAGAAAATTTTTCTTGGCTATCTATACAAACTTTTTAAACAAAATCAATTTGAAATTTCCATGTCCAAATATTAAAGAACGAAGCTAAAGTAAAGTTTGAATTTATATGGAATTTCTTGCTTCCTTACACGTCAAGCTAAAATAGCAATTTTAAGTTGAGACCAATGTAAAAAAAAAAATTAAGCGTTAAATATAATTCTAATTTAGTAGGTAATAAATAACGTGACAAAATCTGCAAAAACAAATGTCAAAAAAAAAAAAAAATTTCAAATAAACAATTCAAGAGAAATGCAGTAATATTTGAGGAATGTTTTTAAATTTCCAAAAATCAAGGAACGATAAATAAAATTTAAATTTAAGGAAAACCTTGAAGATGTCGTTTGGAGGAAGTAAAAAAATCTGACAGTGAAATTAAAAATGTTAGAAGATAACTGAAAATTAATGAAAACAAAGTTTTTCGTCGTGCTCATGAATTGATCTGTTTCCATAGGTTTTGTTGATTTTATTAGTGCAGTACGGAGTTCACCGGTAAAATCTGAAGGTTCCCTCTTTATATAATAAATGGAGCTATATTTTACTAGTCATTTTAATTTATTTAGTACTGGTAAAATTTTTACATTCCTATTTGTAGAAAAAACTCTTTATGCAAACGAAAAATCTTTGAAAAAAGAAATTTCCTTGCAAAAAGAAGGCCAAGCCGTACTGACGATTATACGGTTCCTGCTTGTATGAAACGCCCTCTTTTTCCAATGAAATTTCTTTTTTCAAAGATTTCTCGTTTGCATAAAGAGTTTTTTCTACTCAATTCTCATGCTGAAGACTTAGCAGCAAACTGAGTAAATTTCAGATTGACTTATTTTGCTATGAACTTTCATTACAAAAACTCTCTATCCCTATTTGTACCTCAATTTGCAGATTGGTTTTTGATTGATTGCAGGATTACATTTGTTTTATCGAAATATAAAAAAGAATTATTTTTTTTTTGTTCAAATTAACTTAGGTTAAAATTTGACTTGCTATTTTAATGTGAAATATTTCCCCGGACTAAATAGTAGGCTTTAGCAGTGAAAATTTGATAACAGAGATAAGGTGGAATTCATAGATAAAATTGGTAAATTATTTTTGTGCAAGAACGTGTTTAAAAAAAAATTGTAATACAAAATAATTACCGAAATTGAAGCTTTAGTGGATGTTTGTTTTGTCAAATTATTAGCGAATTAATAGAAAAGGAAACATTAGCTGTGTTTTTTATTTCTCTGATCTGGTCCTCTTTAATTTTATGTACGTAAAAGAACAGCAATGCGTAATTTATTGTTGTCGTTATACATACATAAAATCGAACCGGAGCAGATCAGAGAGTTAGAAAAAGGCAGCTAATGATAAAAAATCAAACCATAGGTCTGTTTCAAGCTAGTACGCGAACAGACTTCATATTCGGATTTGTGGAAAACTTACGTAAGGAACATATGTATGTAATCTATGGTCCAGTCATGAACAAAAACGAATTTCATATTATAAAAATTGTTGCATATACATACGAGTACATGCATGAGTTATTGGAAATGTCATAAGACTTTTTTATTTTGAGAAAATCAAGATTCAATTTATTTGATAATTCATATATTTACGTAAACAGCTGAGATAAAAGATAAATATTCTTACAATTATAAACAAAAATAAATTTTCACAATGCCTGATTTGATAGAATCCAGGGCATAAAATTTCATGCACCTGGTTAGGAAACTCTTCGTATTTTCTTATTTTAACTCTTTCTTCCAAATTTTATTTTATACCTTATCTGCCAAAATCTAGAATCAGGCAATGCACTAGTTTACCGGAAACAAAAATTGTCCAAATGCGAGTCAAACTCGCACACGAGAGGTTCCGTACCATCGTACATATTTTCACACTATGTACTTTTTAGATCGAGCAAAGACAAATGTTTTTTGTATGGGAACCCCCATTAATTTTTAATCTTATTTTATTTTCATTATTTTTTGTTACTGCAGCTATATTATTACTCACTCTTTGAAAATTACATGTGTCTACCTATTACGGTTCAAGATATAGACAGACAGACAGACGTATACCGGAGGCTCAATAATAGGGTCCTGTTGGCACCCTTTGAGTATGAAACTCTAAAAACTAAAATCAATAGAAAAGTATAGAAAATATGAAAATTATTTAGGTTTTTCTGATGCTGGCAGAAACCCTATCCTACTAAATTGAAATTGCAGCTATCCTCGGCCATCTAATAAATTTTACAAATTTTCAAAAGAACATTCTTTACGCGTATTGCTATAACTCCTTGAAGATATGCCCAATCGATATTTTTCGCCTTATAGCTAATTTCTCTGATTTATGAATGTAAGTTTTTTTATTTGAGGTAGTTTTGAGATAGAAGTTTAAATCTTTTTGTAGCCCGATTAATGATTTTTGAGATTACATGAAAGATATACTAGAGTATACAAGTCGATTTGAATAACTTCCTTTTCAAGCTCAAAACTTTGTAACTGATATATTATGGCAGGTTCACATTTATTGCAAACACTAAATGTCTTACCTGAACAATCAAAACTGTTAGTGTCCGCCACTTATCGCACAAAAAAGTAATAAGTCTTCACACATGATTTTTCTCAAATTGCAACTTTTCATGAAACGTGTCTCAATAACTGCGGTATATCAGTCTTACAAGGGTCCCTACTCATCACCATCGATTTCCTCCAGATTCACAGTATCTGTAGGGTTTGACTGGAAATTAAAGTGATGCAAGTGGGAGCTCCAGATGACCGAGTGAAATAATGCATAATGTTGGTGAGCCCGGGGTTAAAATTAACACTTTTCGGAGAAACTTTGATAATTACCATCTTGTGGGTATATTCGCAATATTTCTTTGTGTTACAATTATCTATGGTCTGTTATCTTCCATATACAGAAAACCAGAAGTCCTTACCCCAATTAGTTTAGGAGCACTTTCCAAAATAAGATTACGAAATTTGCTAATTACTTTCAACTTACGTTAGTTAGCAGCATATACTGCAAAGCTGACACTATCTTCACTCGGTCAAATTCTAACCGAATTTAAAAATTTTTTTTGCTGAGTTCATTGTGAGTTTTTGATGATTTTTTAAACTATTACGAAATTCGTACGGCAGCGGGTTGCAGAGTGGTAATCCGTGGTGAGTTACTTATTATATTGTTATAGTAAAAAAAAAAATAAAGAAGGAAATAAATTATTTTTCCAAGGGTGGGGGTATTTATTTTATATTCTATCATCTGTGTAGAATATTCGTACATAATCTCATCAAAATCGGATGATAAATTCAATATCAAAAGGTCACTCATATACATCAATGGGAAACAGTTTCCCATTTCCCGAATTGTGGTGTTCTCAGGGAGGTGGGGGTAAATATTATCCAATTTGCAAAAATCCTTTTGCTAGTATTTTCTGATTTTTTTGTACATATTTTCCCTCCCCTTCTGATTAAGTTGCAAAATGTAATTGTCGACGGCCAAAATTCTGCCAGAAAAATTCATTTCGAAATGTTTTTCTACAACTTATTGATTGATCCATTTTTTTGTGTTTTTATGGATGTGCTTTTACTAAGAAATTATCTGTACAAAATTTCAGGAATATCGAATATCATTTACCTATTAAAAAAAGCTAAATCTATAAAAATTTTGGATACCCACTTTTCGCCATCTACTGGCGAACTTTGAAAATGCACGGAAAGCCACTTACAGAACCGAAAATCTCCATACCTTTCCTATGGTTGATATTTTATCCGAATGAATTTGGCGTTTTTCTCGAAATTCTGTAGCAATTTAAACGCGACAACTTCCGCGAAAATTTGTATATTTGAGGGGCCTACAAAACCCCGGCTCCCCTACATTATGCATTATATCGGTTTCGTTTTGTCATCTGAAGCTCCCACTTGCATCACTTTCATTTCTAGTCAAGCCCAACTTATAATGATGAGTAAGGACCCTCTCCTTATGAGTAATTGGATGAATTTTTACTAGATCTTTGTGCTTTTGGATACTTTGCAGATGTATTGTATCGGAAAAGATTAGTGTGAGATTTAAGATTTTATAAATGCATAAGAAAACCCAGAACTGTGGGAAATAAAATGCATAAATTTTAAAAATTTAATGAAGAAAAGTGATGCATATCGGAAAGCTCTCAACAAAAAATGTTAATTGCAATGGAGTGGAGCATTTTTATTAACTAAAATTTGAAAGATTGAAAAATTAGGAAACTTTCTAGCGCCTTCTATACTCTTAAATCTAATAGCAATTTGTGCAACGCTCTAAATTCTGTTGTTCGGGCTATCCAATCCTTCACCCATATTGTTTTTCTTTGGCCAATTTTAGATTAAGAAAATTACAATAGTGCAGTTGCGACCTTTTCCTTTGAAAGCCGCATTGCGTCTAGCTAAAAAATGAAATTTTTCTATATACATACTTTGTGTGAAATGAAAATACTTCTGAGACTTATCTCCAAGCAATATTCTGACACTTCTGTAATTTGATATCTGAGAGTCTAAAAATCTTCAGAGTTTTATGGTTAAGTGAGAGCTTTTCACTTTTATTTATGTGAAGCTATGAAGTTTTCAGTAAGTTTCAGTCATTTCAAAGCAATGAAGGGCTGACAGACTATGGATGAAAATTATTTCATTTGCAATATCACTGACAGTTCCTCAATATAAGTAAAGATCATGGCAGAGATCGATAATTTAATTTAATTCTATCAAGAAAATTTGAGAGTATTTACTGAGTTGCAAAGCATTTAGTAAAAGAAAATTTTTGTTCTTGAAAGAGACCAAAAAGAGAAGACAGCGGAAAAGAATTTTTTTTCATGATCAGCTAATGGCTGTCGCATGGCTGTCGCTGCTAACTTTAATGGAAAAACGTTGAGCAGTAGATGGCATTTTTACTGTAGTTTCACTAAATGGCGTAAAATTTGGTCCATTTGAAAATGAAGCGAATGATTGTTGGACTTTGTATGACACAATGTACATTAACTCCATTTAATTAAAAATGAAGTCATTATCTAGGCAGTCTGTCTAAGGTATTACTCCATGTGGAATAGTCTGATTTGATTTTCCTCCTCTACCCTCTTCATTTACCTCTTACCTAGAAAATCGGTATTCTTATTGCAATAATACATTCAAAGGAAACCTCAATGTCGTCTTAATCTTATGAGTTGCAGGCGCTCCAATTGTTTACATTAATAATTCTGACGACTGTCATGATGTTCATCTGATTTTCTTACTATACCCAGAGATAATTGCCACAGCGCTTCGATTACTATGATTTCTGAAAGTTTTATACTACAGAACAAAATCAATTTTGATATAATATATTAGTTTCTTTGTTGTATAATTACCTGTGAGTGAAGAGCATTTCAAACTTCTTAATACAAGTTGCTGCCTTTTTACTTTTTGTTCTCGTATAAATATGTGAGGGCGCTTTCTTTGTATTTTCCATTAATGCATATCTCACTTAATAAATTTTTCATTCTAAACATTTTTTTCTCTCTTCAAAATTAATTTTAAAAAAGTCTACAGAAAAAAATTTCATATTTGTGGAGCCTAAGAACCAGTTTGCAAAAGAATTCTGACATCTTCTAAAGGTCGGTTTTTTTAGGTTGTTATACCATAGATGAAATAATAGGGTATATACACTAACATTGTTTATATGTTTATAATGTATGTAATGATGATACAAAAAAATAAAAATTAATTAAAAACAAACACAAACATAGAGTCACAAAGTGTTTCGATTTTTCTTACATTTGATGATTTGAGAACACATTGATCCAACAAGATCAAATATTGTACAATATAATTTTATGAATAAGTTAAATCTAATTTGTAGATGAATAAAATCATGTAACTCCTTCTTAGTGTGGCCATATAAAACTTTTGAACTTCAGTATATTTGTTTTGACACTACCTGAGGAGAACGCCTTGCTGTAAAAAGCTGAAATTTTCTACATAGTTCTCCAGTAATAATTGTAGATCTAAGTTTCAAAACAGACGAAATTCGACATTTTCTTTGTGGAGTTGCCATTCAAAAAGTACAGAATCGAATTTTATAGATTGATGTGCGATAATAATTTTTCGAAGTACAATGTTCGGTATGTATTCAAAAAGCGGCTTTTCGAAAATGGGCGTAAAAGTAGACCAAATATCATGAGAAATACTCATTCTCTTTAGCACAAATAAAAATGTATGTAACAAATGCATTCTATCTAACAAATTATGCATCCGCCCTTGTATAGTTTTAACTTGAAAATACCTATATAACTACAACATATACGTAAACTCATTTCGCCCCAAAAACCAAAACTAATCCCATGAGCACAATTTCTATTCTAAGCGATTTGAAATAATTTCAAAATTTTGCATATTAACTCTTGCGGAAATAAACAAATTTTCTATTTTGCTCGAATCCCTCTAATAAAGTTCACTTCTCTCACAAATGTCGATTGCCAGAAGGTATAAATGTGCAAGCTTCGTTACTAATTTTATCCACATGTTTGCCCTTCCCCAGTGCTTTATTTATTCATTTATGAATAAATCATTAATCAAAATCTATATCATGATGTGATTTGAAGCAATGTCCTGGAAGTAAAGGGACATGCGGACATTATTAAAACATAAAAAGTCGAGTTAAGCTGAAATTCACATATTTCACAGGGTTCTCTTTAATTTAATTTTAAATTATTCTGATACTGAAGTGCTGCTTGCATTTTTCCCACCTAATTGCTATTTTACGAGATTTTCGATACCGAAATGGTAAAGTGTCCGTATTTGCACTTATGCCTCGTTAAATTAACACTTTCAATTTTTGATGGAAATTTTATGATTTTTTAAAAAGATATGATGCTGGTAATAAACTTAAATTTCTGCAGCTGTATTCAATTAGAGTGTGATTCATTAGAATTTACAACTTTAAAAAATTTATTTTTTCTTAGACATATTTTTGAACAAACGCTTTTTTCTTATTTTGTACAATACTCCTTTTAATAAGTGCGATAAGTCGCCAACGTGAATATATAATCTGCTTCAAGTTATAATTTTAGATCACAAGTTTATATAAGTTTACATTGTATAGTGTGGGAAAATCCAACAGTGATGTAAAAGTAAATACAGCTCAATTTCGACCAAATTTGCACTTTGCAATGTTCATTACAAATATATAAATTATCGAGCTAACTTTAAAAAGTTTTATAATCCCGAAAACGAATTTATTTCTTAAAACGCAACAATAGTCCTTGGCCTCTTCACCAACACCACTCTGAATTAACTCATAGTAAAGATATTTACTGTATTGGCTTCATCCCAGAATATAGTCCTCGCGAAATCCACAAAGAATTGTTTTTTTTTTTTTTTACTTTCTTGATCTCCTGCATATATGGTGAATATCGGGAGACTTTAGAGCATGAGGGGAATGTGATTGAACCATAAGAACGATGAAAAACAACCCATATTGTAGCCACGGGTAACTCTCCGTGTACTTAGATCTGAACTGTAGTTGTATTGTACTTATTACTAGTCTTCATATCTAGCTGGTTAATTATCGACATGGTCCAATAGGTGGATTGCATTATATGTAGACCATAGTTATACCCACCCACCAATACCTACAAGAAATCATTTATATTCTAGTGTGAAAAAATAACTGTCTCCGAAGAGATTTATCTACGCGGCTCATTAGGCTCAATTTTGTATTTGGCGTGGTATATAGACTGGCATTCACATTAGAGCCAGTCACGTAAAATAGAACCATATTCACTATCAATGATTTGCAAATTAAAGTGAGTGCTAAAAGTAGTTCATCACGTCGCGTCGAGTTAAGAAAGATTTAGTTGGCTTAACTCATATCACCGACGAGTACATTATGCCATACAAATTCCCTAAGGTAACTCAGGATGCATCTCAGCTCTGTAACTTGTAGCACCCCTAGCTACAAGAAGGAGTAGCTACCAGTAACCGGCCTCTTTTGGTCTCTAGAGCAGAAAACTCGTGAAGCACATGACGAATTGATTGGATTTCCCAAGGAGTTTTACAGCTACGACAGAAATCGTTTGGCACTCAACCTAGCCTCCTAGCATGGTTTCCTATAGCACATTTCCCCGTTAACACGCTTACTACTTTCCTAGTTTCGATTCTGCTCACCCTTAGGACTTCCATTATTTTCTACCTATTTTACACAGTAGATAATCATAGCCAAACTGATAATATACAAAGACAGGGCAAGTATAAGAAAAATCTGCAACGCTTCGCTTGAATATAAAATCGGCGATGCCTCGACAATGCTTCGACTTGCTAACTTAATCAAATGGTAAGCCAGCAATACCCCACCTTATGTAGGGAAGGCCTTAATTTTTTCCTAAAACTTTACTGGACATTTTTTTTCGAATTGTTATCCATTTTGGAGGTCGATATTGGCACACACGAAAGTATTGTATCTGAAGATAACTCCAGTTGGTCACCAAAATGAATTAAAATTCTGCAGAAACATTTTCTGTAAATTTCTATGAAAATATTGAGGGATCCCTTACATCACGTCGAGGGGTCGTTGATTTTATATTGGAGCGAGGCATTGCTGGCTTAAGGCTGAACCACAATGGACGAAAAGAACTTCAAGAACTTGAACGAAACTGAGGTTTACTTACGGTTGATTGACATTTTTGCCATAAATAGACCTCACATTTATTAAGAGTTATTATTTTGACATTTAATGTTTTCAATTTTAAAAAGTGGTAGAAGCAACAAAAATAACAAATGGAAGTTGATTTAATTGAAGATCTGTGCCCTTGGAAATTGTATGAAAAGTATAAAAAGAATCTGAATAATAATCTGAAGAAAAATCGGCGCCACTTCCAGAAGCAATTTCTCGATTTCGTAGCTACTTCCTAAACTTTCCTCTTAGGCTGCGGTGACGAACCCTCCCAATAATACTGACGCTATCTGGTACGATCGACTGTTAGCGCGAGTTGGCTTGAGCTAGATTTTGGTGGTAGTTACACACTTCACCCGCACCACAAGTATAAGCTGGCATCACGCTGCACATTCAAAGTAGCTTGAGGTAGAATTTTCAAAGATCCACTGTTATGTTTAGGTACGGCGAGTTCTTTTCACTTCAGTAGCATTGGAATTATAACAACGTACCGATCTATGGCACTATCTTTGAATGAAGAGTTTCTGTTATTTGAAAGCCTATTTAAGGAAATACTACGTTAAAAGCAGATTAAGACCCTTTTTTTCGAATACTTCAGATTAACGAATATTGCAGGCCTTAAATATAATTTTGAGTAAAATAGGACAATTTTATAGAAAGATCCAATGGTCCATACTACAATTTTACCAGAAGAAAGGTGGAAACGCAATTTTTGAATATCACTCATTTTCTTAATTATAGGCAGAAAACGGATAAGGAAGTTATAGTCCCATCCAGGTTTTCCACATCCATTTTTGTATGATAACTTTATTGCATCTAAACAACTGGCACTCGTAAATATAAATGACTCCGCAGCAAAAAAGCACTGGCGCCAGCTGCCGCCAGCAAGCGTTCCTGGCTCTTGTACTATAAAACATTTCAAGTGCTGGCGACAGATGGCGCTAGTAGTACTGGTTAGGTGCGTAACTGACACCTTAGAAGAGACCACCTCTTTTCACATTCTTTTTCTATAATAAAATAAATTAATAATAGTGTTGAGGATTTCATTAATCTGATTGGATAAACAGACGTGTTCGTACGTAACGAGCGACTCTTACCAATATTTACTTAGGGTAATTTGACATTTAAACTTAAAGAAAGTTCCTTATCGATGCCTTAAGATTATTTTGGGTACACCTGTTTAATTTAAAGAGAGCATTCACTTGATGTCAATAACTTTACAAACGTATACTTTCATTTTGGTTCAGCTTATACCCTTTGTTTACGTCATCAAGGCAAGGCATCGTTGAAGCATCGTCCAGGCATCGTCGAGGCATCGTCGAGGCATCATCGATCAAGGCATTGTCAATTTTATATTCGAGCGAGGCATTGCAGATATTTGTTCTACCTGCCAAGTTTTTGTATGTTATTAGTTTGCCCATGCCATAATTGCCTCGTAATACCCACCGTTTATTATATTTAACCTATTGTTTGTGATATCGCCTTTTAGAGATCGAGTCGACATTGTCACATTCGATATTGTAGCTGAGCTATCCATTTCGGAATCCTTTTTGCTCATCTGATATGTCATTGCCCTTGATATTTCTATGGCCATGCATCCAGGATAAGGTCACTTTGTGCCGTATTGAACACGGATTTATAACAATCTTGAATCATGAAAAATATGGAAATAATGCGAACGAAGTACGGCTTTTCGTGTATAATAATGTGTTCATATAGACAGGCCTTAGTCAAGCGAATTGTATCATATCTGTAATTTGAAAAGCAATCTAATCTGTCAGATTCAGTAATTGATAAACTGAAAATCTTTTGGTTATATGTGGAACGAGATTCCTAATTTTGCGTATACTATAAAACAGAATAAAATACCTTTAATCGGTTTGGAAAATAATTAATAATTTTACAGTTTTAGTACGGTAAAAGTTTCAAAAATTAAAAAAACAAACAGACTATTGTAACTCCACCAAGCCTAACTCACCGCAGATTCCAATTATTTGTTACCAACCCGACCAATAGTTGTCATACGCACACCCCTCTATTTAAGTGATCCGCCTGTTTTTTTTCTTTTCTCTTTCTATAATTATACAGATACAGCTCTAGTCTATACTTAATCTTGAGAATTTTCTAGACTTTTTCTACAAGTGTTAAAAATTACCAGTCATCACCAGTGCAAAGAAAACACGAGGCATTTGCGTTTGACATATCTTTTCTTGCTTGCTAATATTTGCACTACCAACTTTGGACTTTAATGTCGACCACTGAAGTTTTCAGTTTGACCGCGTTAAAATTAATTCTACAATTAATGTGATCCTAAAACATGTACTTATGAGAATAAATAAGAAACCCGCTAATTTAATTCAAGTAATTATCCGCCATAGGCATTCCTCCTCAAATTCAATTTACTTCGTTACGCATAACTCAATTTTGTTGTCATCACAATCTGATAATTTTCCAATTGAGTGAAATTATCGTAAAGACTGTGCAGCCAGCCTGTACAGAGGGAATGTGACAAGTAAATAAGATGCGATTGCGCAATTACGATCTTATAAAGCCTGCAAGATATTTATAAATTTTTAGCTGAACGTCATTTCACTTATTTTCGTATGGATGTAAGTAAACGCAGCTCGAACGTCTTCTACAGACCGCGCATCCCGGTCCCATCAATAGATTTGTTGGGTTTTGGGGCGTATATGTATTTGTAAGGCTTGTTTGCAGCAAGTATCATAAGCCTGCGTAGTAGTTGGGAAACCTTTTGAAAAGTTTATAATCGCTTGCTTGGCCATTTTCATTGAGGAATCGAATATTATTGACTCAGCATAAAATCGAAAAAGCAAAAGTGGATACTGGACACTGTGGACAGCCGTTGGTGTCTTGCATTAGGTTAGTGTTATAATCGGCGGTTCTTATGATGATGATGATGACGATGCTGCTGCGATGTAGCCAGTTTTGCTGAACATCTCTGAAACATGTTTTCTTTTATTATTTTGTTATTTTCTCCCTTTTTTTTCATTAATTTTGTTGTTTTTATTTCTTACAAAAGTCGCCTGGATAACCGCAATATGTGACTGAATCGACTTATGCCAGCTCATTGCTAGACTGGTATATGGCGATGATATGGCAAACTAAAGGTCTACCGGTGGAAATAAATTTTGCTGTAATGCGACAGGTGTTTTGTGTATAGGTGTGTAACTTTCTGGATTATCAGCTTTAAAAGATAATTGAACCAGCTATAGTGCTTTTGCTTAGAGGATAACGATATTGTCATTTCAAGGACAGATAAAGCGAAAAAAAAGTCACTTACTGTGGGTTTTTATCACAGGTGAGGCGACTATTATAAAGTTGTCCGAACAATAAACGTAATTGGCGATGAAATGAAATAAAAATTGGGCGTAACTGGTGTATATAAAAGTCTCCGAGTTAATCAGTTGCTATTATGTTTGCGATATACATTTATTTATTTATTTTAGTTATTAAAATTTCATCAAGGGTCTGATTAATGAGTTGCCGATGGTATGCAAAATTATAATTAATAATTTTTTTTTTGTTGTTTTTACTGGGTTACAGGTTGAAATTTTCCGGTGTTAATTAATTGAATGCAAAATGATAATTTAATGTCATTTTTCTTTGACGTCGTTTCGAGTTCGGATATGGCTTATCTTCAGATTTTGAATAGGTATGAAAAATACAAGTATAAAAGTAAAAACTTACGTCAGAGTTAACGTTAAGAGTAAAATAACACAAGAAATTACACATTAACTCAACAACAACTAATCGACGTACAGAAAACGAAATAAATGAACAAGTACTTAAATAAATAGGAGTAGGACTTAAATAAATAGAGTAGACTTTATTAATGGAAACTTAAATGCGGATTTTGCTCCATCGGATCATTTTTTTATGTTTATTAAGAGAGAAAGGGTCAAATCTAGAGAAAAAGGTGAATGGGAGACAGGCTTGTAGCGCAAATCTACAATTTTGGCTTTGATTTCGGTGATTTCAAGCTTTTAGGGCATTTAAAGATAAATTGGATAATCTAAAGATAAAATAAAGAGAAAAAATGGTTTATTTTGACGTTATTTTTTTATTCACGAACATTCCCTTCAACTTAGTTCTTAAAATAGTTGAAAATAAATTAAGTTCTATTAGTCCTCACCTCACACAGAAATATCGTGAAAAAAGTTCTTGGAAATGGTCTTTTTATAATTTATTATTGGGGGGGAGGGGGGGGTGCAGGCAGAGCTCCTGCCTCTCATCTAATCACCGTGACCTATAATATCTTTTCTGAAATTACCCCCAAATACCCTACGGCGCCCATTCGAAATTTATAAGGCCTATGACATTCTTGCGGGCCATTTTGTCGCCATTTTCTGCCAGTAGAAATGCCTTAATTAAATGGCTTATCCACACAGGATATATTCAGCTGTTTCGTAGTCTTTCATACAGAAGTGATATGTTGATATCAAAGTGGGCAGTGACCAGTAAATAGGCCCGATATGAGCTTTAACTCCTTTCTGCTGAGTGCGAATAATCTTTTTTTCTTCTGTTCCGAATACTTTACAAACCTTCTTTACTTATCTCAGACCCGGGGGATTTTCCCAGTGTCCTTTTTAATTATGTCCTCCCAAAGCCTGATCCGAGCTGAGAGGTGACTTTTTGGTTGTCCAAAGACGGGCTCAGGGCCATTAAGCTGAGTTCTGGCTGCTTCCTTCACAAGACGGTCCGCAATCTCATTGCCCTTAATTCCCCCATGTCCTGACACCTATATCAGTGTCACCTTGTTTGCTTCAAGACAGTAAGACAGTCCTAAACATGCTTAGACTCAAAGGTAAAAGAGTTTAACGCTTTAAGTGCTGCTTGGGTGACTGATATTATATATTTTTTAGCTTCACGCATCTTCTTGTGAATTATTTCTCGAGCGCCGTACTCTATGTCGTGTATTTCTGGTTGGTGACGACATTAGTGCTTTTGCAAGATGGCATTTCGGAGTGTATATACCCACGCCTACTCTACCTTCCATTTTGGACCCATTCGCGTACTATTTAAGAGATCCTATTTCAAAAAGTAGGTCCTCAGTGTGCCACTGTTACCGGTCCCCTAAGATCACCTTGAAAACTGTTTCAAAGTTATGGTGTTTCGGCATAACGTCTGAAACTAGGTTAGCCATTAGATCTTCTAGAAATTCTTGGAGGACTTTTAGGTGGCAAATCAAAATATTTGTACGCAGGAGATTTGCTATCTGTAATCTAATTGAACTGAGGATGATCTCCTTCCAAATATGCTAATGTAAAGGGAGTAGGTCCAACATTTTGGAAATGCTTAGTCTCTGCACAATCCAAACAAACTATGTCAATAAAAATAGCTACAAACAAACTTTTGGTGTACGAATGTGAAGCCCTCTATCTCGAAAATTCGTCGACATTTTAATGGAAAAATCATTAAAAATCTCTATTGATAAAATGGAAAACTAGCCACGTATAGTAAATAATCAAATATATTGAAGATCTTTAATCCATATTTCCACACCAACATCTGCTATACTTAAAACATTCAATGATTACCACCTTAACTACAGTTCACTGTAAAAATAAAAAGTATGAGATCTCTACCGTACTTTGACATTAGAGTTATAAAGAAAAAAAAAAATCAATAATAACTGACTGGTACCAAAAACCGACTTCTTCAGGTAGGCTTTTGCTTTACAAATACTTCCATCCTGAGGATCAGAAATTAAACACTGCCAAAAACTATATCGTAAGAGTTTTAAAGCTTAGCCACAAGATGAATTTACAGCTGATAGGTTTCCAGCTGGCCTTATGTTTTTGATCGGGTTACTTAATTGACGGATTTTTTTGGAAAGGTTATTTTCAGGAATACACCGATTCTTTTGTTGAAACGTATTTAATTTTTTAAATCATTGCTCGACGTTTCGGGTCCAAGTACGGCCCTTCTTCAGGAGCTCTTATTATCTTTATGATCCATTTATACCCGTCATAGACAAAAATAAGAGCTCCTGAAGAAGGGCCGCACTTGGACCCGAAACGTCGAGCAATGATTTAGAAAATTAAATACGTTTCAACAAAACAATCAGTGTATTCCTGAAAATTTCCAAAAATATCCGTCTTCACCACAAGGAATTTCATAGAGTGAACATAGAAAATATTAAGAGCATATTGAGCAAGAATGGTTTCCCCAAATCTGTAATAGTAAAGCTGTTGTTTTTATTTAACATAGTCTGTACATAGATAATTTGTGCTTGGAGGATAAGAACGAAATTCAATGAAGCATTTTAAAACATTACACGCGAAGGAGGAAGCTTCTTTCGTAGCAAAGTTATGTACAACCAAAAATTTTCGACGCAGAGTTCTTTAATTCGGAGTACGAAGTTTCTTTTGGCATAGACCTACACTTTACCTCAATAGCTGCACTATTAGGCGATGATAGCCTTTATATAACTCGATGTCACATCGCATCCTCGTCCATACAACTTATTTATGTGATCCTAAAATTCGCTCACAAAACTTTTTATATCGTAAGAGTCTACAATGATTCTGGCTCGCTATTAGCTCTCTTCAAGGAGGTCATGCTATCGACAGATAAATTAATAGATGTCTTCGGCTTTCTATCTTATAATCATGTTTCATCTTTTCTGGACAGCAATTCGTCTTCTGAACTGATACATGAATACTAGCGGGTTTAAGAATAACTCTAATTGGTTTTTGAGCTTGTTATTATCTTCTGACCGATTCCCAAGACGAGTCATCATCCTATGATTAATATTCTTTTTTTTTTATTCTAAAATTCTCCACCTAATGTTTTGATATTACGACGTTTGTTTCAACTATAAAAATGTTGATTTTTTCTTTCCCATTAAGTACGTCTCGGATTGTGATTGGTCGGATGTTGTTTGTTAGGTGCGTTCCAATTTCCAAATCTGGAAGTATCTGTTCTTGTTAGATTTAGTCCAATCACCTATTTGAATATTTGAAACATTTAAAGAATCGAACAAGTTTCTAGTCCGCTGAGGACAATGTAATTTATTCTAATTATCGTAATGAGTTTCTTAGGTACGACCTGCATACGCTCTTACTCTAAATATGCTAAAAATACGCAAAAGGTGAGAAATTGTCCACATAATCATCGATTTTGTAGTCGAACCAGGCCATGCTTATATTTAGTCTGCTTGATCCATCTATGAATGCTTTTCTTTATTGTTTCTATGGAAGGAATAGAGTGCTGATCACGAAGTACAAGAATATTCGGTATAGAAATTATTAAGTAAACAGAAAAGATTAAAAAAAAGACAGTTTTGCAGAATGAAAACAATACTTTGGTTTTCAAGTATTATTATGTGTATAGATGGAACCCACATGAAATTGCACTACAGTTAAACATGACTGTAAATGATTAATAAAAACTAAATTGTATTTTAAACATTTGAAATATATTTTAATAACAAAAAGCATTTAATATCTCCTGGAGACCATCTAATATATCTGTCAGGTCCTGAAAATAAAAAATTCTGTTTTAATAAAAAAATTAAATCAATTGTTTTCGTACGTCTGCTGTTACTACCTGTCAAAATTGATGCTTGCCGTTTGACGTTTGTAAAACTGTATTCCAATTATTACATCTAAGAAGATAGATTAAAACGAATACGTTCGGATTACACCATTAGGAATAAAGAAACACAGAATGGCATAAGAGGAATGCTCCGAGTGTATTAATAAATACTTTTAGTGCATTCTGGACATTCGGAATGAATAAAGAAAAGCACGTTAGATAAATTATGACCGACAACCACATTCAATACACACACGGTCCAGAAAATTTTAGTAGAGACAACTAGTGAGATTAACATAGTGATTAGCGTTTTTTGTGAATAGTTGACAACTACATTTGCCTTTTGTTTTTCTAGAGAATCAAAAACCTAAGGGGAAAGCTGCCACCGATATTATCTTAAGTTATCATTGGAACTCCATTCAAGTTTAGAATTTTTTAAAGCATGTTTTGTGCATTGCTCAAATTTATAGGTAAAATTCGTTTAAAATTTGGTAGGCAACCTATGCGGCTCGCGTACATTTGTAAAAAATATTTTGGTGATGCATGTTCGCATACGCCTTGCGAATTTTTTCGAGAAAAAAAAATTTTTTAATTTCTTATGACGTTTTCATAGAAAGAAGCTTTATTTTCAGTGGTGAAACATTCCAGCTATTTTTAACTACATTACATTTTCCAATGATCTCTGTTTTGAATAATTTACTTGACTAACCCTGGTCATCACTCGGATTATTTTGCGAAAATATAATGTCAAAAGCACATACACATACATAAATGGGTTATGATTAATAATTTTAGATTTTTTTTTTAGTATTTTAAGTATTCCATACAGCTTTGCTAAGCCATTGATACTGAAGAATTTCAAGGGATGCATTTTGTACTATTGTCAGCTCTATTAGGATTTCATTTATATACAGGTCTGATATGATCAGGTCTACAAAAGATCTTCGAACATACCGTGTTATTTACTGCTATACACTTGTAGAACAATTTTTAACGGAAATCCCCTTTTCAATTTTGTCTTAACACTGCCGTTGCAGCACATTAATAAATCAGTGGAATTTTATTGTACTATTTAGCTCCCATATATCTTTTTTTATGATGTTTCCAAAGCTGAGGCGATATCTCATTATGTCATAGCGTAGTCTTGCTGGAAAAGAAGTAAGGGTAGAGAATTGAGGATTATTGGATTGATACAAATAGTATTTAGTGAAATGCACACAGTCAGCATTACGCTTGAATGTTTGCCGATCATAGCTGAGAGGAAAAACAGAGGATGGCAAGTTGTTCTACATTCGTACTATTCGGTTTATGAAGTACAAGTATTCGCAGAATATCACGGTAAGGCCGAATTTGGTTTCAAGGGTGTGAGAGTGAGCTGGAGTTATAGCTTGTGTGATGCGCATATAAAGAAGAAAAGATCATACTAGAGATTTAGGCAGAGCAATAACCATAGAAGTGGCGATAAAAGAGAGGTAAATATCCGACATTACGCTGGTGCTCTAGGAAAGTAATAGTAGTTATTAATAATGTCATCGCTAATAAGCCGGAAGGCCTTCTTTTGGATTATTTCTAACGTGGATAATCCAGTGTGTCTAGTCCCCGTCCAAATATGGGAATTATATTCTAATCTAGGCCTGATATGAGACTTGTAGTTTTGCGTTTTTGGCAATACAAAAAAGATAATCGGACAAACTTAGATTGTTGGATATTCCAATTCCTAAAATGTTTTGAGATGGTGAGCTCGAGATAACTACTCCATTGACGGATATTGGTTGAGCGGGTGTAGAAGTACGTTTGAGTGATAACAGAGAACATCTCGTTTTGGAAGCATGAACAAAACCTGATATCGCATGCCCTAAGCGAAAATTGTACTAAGGTCACAGTTTAGTGGACTTGAACATTCTGAGGAAGAGAGTAGGAGAGAGAATAGAACCTTGTGGTATATCGGCATATGTTATAAAACGGTCAGAAGTAACTCTGTCTAATATAACTTGAATTGAATAGCGAGAGAGATCATTTTCAATCAATTTTATGAAAAGAGGCGCTAGAACTAATGCCTGCAGTTTAGCTAAAAGAGGAAAATGTCAGACTCTATCGAAGGCCTTCAAGTTATCTAATACAATGATATCATATTTCAGATATTTTTAAAGGATGTAAAGAAATTAGCATATCAAACTTAATTTTCCTACTGAGATCCTCGGTATATTTTATGTGAATATGTCTATTTACTTGTACATTTTGCTAGTTTATAAAAAAGCTTTCCTTATTAGAAGAAAATTAAATGAAAACGAATTAAAGTCCCTTAAACAAAAAACATCAAGATTTTCATTTGAATTTTAACCAGGAGGAAATAAACGGATTTAAAAATTAAGCAAATTTAAATAGAAATTTTGCCCGAATATATATTTTATCAGATTTAAAATAATTTTGATATGGGAAGGAATTTTCTATTAAAATTTTATATTTTTTCCTTAACTATCAATTAGTGATGGCTGATAAGATGTTATTTTCCTAGATAGCAAATTTTTACCCATTCTACTAAATTTCACAAAATTTTCTATGATTTTGGAACATTGTTCACCTAATTAAGGTAGAGACATTGCTTTTGATAGAAAAGTACCAAAACTACTATTGTATGCACTCAATGCTGATGAAAGCTCAGCGGACCTGATGTCTTTATACCCCATTTTCGATATTTCTTATTTTGAAATTTCAGAAAAATTTCGTTACATATTTGTGCTGATTGAACACATAAACGGTATACTATATAATAAAATAAAAATATAATTTCGCGAAGAAGAAATTATTGTGAAAGTAGATGAATTCTTGGTAAACCACAAACCTATTCAGAGTCTACTATAAATGATCATTTTGCTAGCCGACATAGTATTGGTTCCGATTTGTGGTCAGAGGTTCAATTAGTGAATTACATTTAATCTGAAATGTGGATCTGAGTTTTAAGACTTCAGGTTGGTCTACATGCTCAGTATGTTCTACGGAAATATCCAGGACAGGTTCCAATCTATGTTTGTCTGTCAAAGGACATTAGGTACCCTAATTATTGCGTATAATAAAAAATGTAGAAACGCATTTATTACTCATCATATAAATATAGTAATTAGGAATTCACATAACAGCAAAATAACCGAAGGCTGTAATAGAATTGCGTACGAGGCAATTGTTTAGCAATAGTTAATTATTATTTAGAGAGTTTTGCTATGAAATAAATTCATAGCGAATTTAGTCAATATAAAATTGACCGAATTTGCTGCTAAATCTGCAGCTCGATAATTAAGTGGAAAAAACTCTTTTTGCAAAAGAAAAATCTTTGAAAAAAGAAATTTCTTTGAAAAATATGACGTTTCGAATCAGCAGGAACTGTATTACTCATCAGTATGGCTTGGTTCCTTATATGCACTTAAAAATAATTTTTAAGTGTGAATTATATATGAGGCGAAATGCTACGTATTTACTTGAGTGGGCAGAAAGATTTAGCCCTATCGGGACTAGCATTTTCTGGCGAGTTTAGTCAAAGTGAATTTGACCGTAAGCCGTAGTGGTGAGTAATACGGTTCCTGCGATTCGAAACGCCCTCTTTTGCAAAGAAATTTCTTTTTTCATAAATTGTTCGTTTGCAAGAAGAGATTTTCAATGATTATTTAGTCAGAATGCGACCATGGCTTGTGTAAAACTCTTCCCTATATATGATATATATGTACATATATATTAATATGATACCTTCCGAAGGAGCAATGATCATATTTTGTTGACATGCTGAACTCAACATTAGTGTCTATTTACTGGCAATGTTCCTATCTGCTGCTCCCTTGGTGGTCTTCCATTAGTTGATAGTGGTGCAAAACATCCCATGTACGGTTTTTAATTTCAAACCGAAATTTTGTTGCCCTTCGGCCAAAAGAAGTCCCATTAGGATTCCCTCGACTTCTAGCATTTTTTTAGAAAAATATTGGGTATAGGTATACGAAAACAATTTTTTTGTATACTTTTACTTAAATAACACCATCAGCTATACTCATCTGGGATGAACAATTTATTGGAGCCCTATACCTACCTTTCGTAGATAATCTTACTTATAGGCCGTAGGTTTTGTAGTTATCGTAGATATATATAGCTAAGTAATTAAGGATTTTATGGATACTGAAAAGTATCAGTAAGTAAAGGTTTTGTCAGTAAATATCTCTTCTTAAAGCACATGTATTAAAAATTATTGCCGAAATTTGGGTTGCAACAAATAGCATACAATTGTCTTACCATTTCAAATGTAGCGTTGAAATTTGGTCCTAAATATTTATAATTAAAAGAAGTCTAGTAGGCTACTTGCATTATTTGGAATTAACATGATCCTCTTGACCTCCTTGACCATCATAACTCATAATACTCACTACACTCCGGCCAGAGACCATAATTTTTGTAGCGATGAAATAAATTGTATATAGGTAGGTAAGGCATATTAAATTACTTAAAATTAACGAGTATACCACATTATGAATATATTACAGTATAATATGATGACCAAGTATAGTATCATATTTCTTCCTCATTCTAACTTCGTACAGTACAAAACTCTGTTCCATATACTTAAGTAAAATTTTCCAACTCATTTTGATTAATTAGTACACAGAGCGATAAGCGTATAACGACTTGTTCTCACATCTAGTTAACTAGAGAATGAACTACAGATCTCCGCCAGATAAGCTGAATTTGATGGACGGGTATCTTATAAATATTCAACACAGTGCGCAAGTACTCAGTCATCTCGCTTACGCAACAACTCCCAGCTCCAAAATTCATTCATAAAACTTTTAATTCAGATGAGATCGTGTGTAAATAAAATATGTACGAACGACACAGCCATTCAGCCGGGTATCAAAATTCAACAACACAAAAGGTCATTAAAATAAAAATAAGCGCGGAAAATAAAACTCTTTATAACAACTATACGACGGGCGACATAGCCGGGAATAAAATCACAAACTCGAAAATGAAATCGAAATCTCAATTGAATATGTAAATCTCGCGGTCTCGAGAGTCGGCGCGGTCGAGTGGCGAGTAATACAGTAGTTGATCGCAGTCCATGTCCGCAATATTAAAATTTTATTTATAAATGTAAAAAGGCACAGAGGAAACAACAAATAGATGGATAGTTTGCGAGATCTGTGACTAAGAAGACAAGAGGTTCTGGGGTTCTACCTGTAAGCCCGATTCAGGTAGGTACCCATCGCTTCGACGTTGGTCAATCCATTGCTGAGGGATTTTGTATTCGTGTATCATAAATTGTGCAGTGATTAAATGCATGCCCGACGACGACGACGCAACGCACACTATGCCCAGTCTCTGGACTTTTCCCTCTGGCATGTAGTGTTTTCGTATTTTCATCGGGTTTATGGAAAACAAAAAGTAAAAGTAGAAAATAAATCAAATTTACATAAATTTTTTGTTTTTTTTTTCTTATGAGACAAGGAGAATCAGAAACATCTCGAGAGGATGCTGTGCTGTGGCGTTGAGTAGGAAGCAAGTTGTTGTTCCTCTTGAGCCGTCGACTACATTTTATAGTGATTCAATTCTATATTGAGGCGCAGTAGCTGCATTATTTGTTAGTTAAAGATCTTTATAGGTGCGTAGGAATTCGTTGTTCACATTGCTGATGATGTTTGATTTGTTTTGATATAAATCTAAGAAAAACTTGATAAAAGACGGCTTCTGTTATTTTTCACATTTAACTAAATAATAACTAACTGTACTAAAGGTCTACTAAGTAAGACTTTCTCATTAACTACCTCTTAGTCTTAGGTGGGCCTGTTTCAAATTGGTGCTCCTTTTTTTTCTTTTGAAATATCAGCAAATGAACAAGCATAAATGCTAAGCAGCAAACCGTTCTAAAGAAGTGAGTGCAACCATCTGCCTCTGTTCTCTATTTCTTCTAACTTTTGATAACTGTTTTGGAATTTAGTTATGCCATTTTTATCGCAAAATGTAAATTTTCATATCAACTATTTTCGCCCGACGTAAATGACGTGAAAATAATTACGCAGACGATGACACCGGGTCATTATGACCCGGATTAAATCGACAGATTATCACAAAATTAAAAGAGTTACTTTAATTTTAATAAGTATTTATTTAATAAGAGTTCTTTCCATATGTGGTAAAATAAAGATAATTCCAATAATTCTATAAATCAAACTTTTATTAGCTTCCTCAATAACACATGCAAAACCAATTTTGAAAACATAACTTTGATAATTCTTCTTTTAACTTTTTGACAATACATTTACCCGCTTTGGCTTGACGCACGGATATCTCGCGGCGCAGACGACGGTGTTGCACTGAGAGCACTGTCAGTACGAGAGGGGGGGGGGGGGCTGTATCTTTAACTACACAAACGTTCAAATTGTACAGTCAGCGTGAACAACAAATATCACCGTATTAAATTGTCTGGCGTCATTGGCGCTGAGTTAAGTTTGTCAATAACTTTATTTAAAAGATAGAAATACTACTCACATGCCAGTTTATTGGATATTGCTCCTGACGGATTTCACCTTTTCTACTGTAAGTTCAGCTTTTCGAAAACATAAATCGTTTTGGCGACTCAAGAAAACACGATCCCACACTTTTCCCACCACTTCTGCGATTTTATTAAAGGAATTTTGTGAGCTCCTATTTGTCTCAGTTAATTGGTCCGCCAACTTCGAAAACTTTTCTCATTGTCAGAATTCAAAAAGTCGTTTTTGAAGTCCCTTATGACGACTAGTTTGGCTAGTTTTTGATTTTAAGCCTTATTTTATATTATGCGGGATGTTGAGCTGATGTGGAAATAAAACCTTGCTGCCAGCTTACACTTTTCATCACTCCTTCTCTCACTTTTTATTTTCTTTTTTCTCCTTTTCTTTTTCCTAACTCTCTATTTGCCTTTATTTCTTCGTATTTGTCTCTCCCTCCTTCTTGATCTTCCCCTCTCTCTCTATCTCTTTACCTTTTCCTCTGTTTTCGTAGTATTTGAATCTGCAGGCTACAGTTCAGCATGCGTTCGATGTTGTAAACTTTGTCTAATTTTGGAATATCATTTTACGGTATCAAAACTTGAATATTTGTCATAATTCTTTTAACCAATCCTGTAGTATCCATTTACGTAGTTTTGTTCGCACACAGCCAACAGCACTTGCGCAATCCAGCTATCAGATAGCAGGAAAATTTTCTTACATGACCTCAGCACTGGTGGATGTTTATGCAGGAAAATGTGGTGGCTGTAGTATTTGCATTCATTTAAGTATTTTGGAGCTGGTAGGTCTACATTTCCGCCACAAATATGGCTAACGATATCCATAATATATATAGTAACCATGGCGCACCGATGGGGGGGGGGGGCGAACGTGCCTTCCAGAAGGTTTGTTATTTTAACATAATTTTAAAATGTAATCTGTAAATTATTATTAAATATATAATAGAAGTTCTTAAGCGTTCAGATGTGCGCAGGACGCGACTTTAGAGCCCTACTTTTACGACTCTTTTTGGACTTTGGACACCTATGGTACCCCCAAAGCCAAATCCTGGGTGCGTTACTAGTAGGTATGTATACTAATACAATATCTTAAATATAGTGTTTTTCAGGCAGAGCTTGCAGCGATTCACTAGGTAGCACTATTGGTATCTTTATGCAGAGTATACATACAGCACATTTGCATATATACTGATAGTCAGGCAGTCATTACGGCGTTGAATGTTGTACTGTCAAAACTGGTGCAGTTATAAAAGACCAGCCTTGAGAAACTGACAACATGGCACACGGTGACCATAAGCTGGGTATTTGGCCGCATAGATATCCAAGGCAATGAGATGGCTGATGAGTTGGCAAAAAACGGGCTGTGAAATGGATAGCTCCATAGCAGTAGCTTATGTGAGACTTCCAATGGAAGCTTTAAGAGAAAAGATTATCAGCGACCCCTATGAAAAGGCAAGCGTTCGATGGGTCAACAGGGAAACATACCGTATTACGAGCCAATTAACTCCTTAATGGCGGTAGAACTGATACCACCAGGAAACTTGTAGGGGTCATTATGCGTCATTGGGACATAGGGGACCATGCTAGAAGACTGACAATAGCGGTGAACGATTTCTGTTCTGCAGGAGCTGTAAGGATTCAGAAGTAATCGAATCCCTTCTAACACGTACTTTGTTAGTGCTCCGCTCTGGCGATTAGAAGCTGTACGCTATTGGGTAGCTACTTCTTTCAATTCTGGGCGAGCTGGAAATAAAGAGTTTAAGTGTATCCTGAGATTTCTAAGGAAAGCAGGATGAATCTAGAACGGTTTCAAAAGTTTATCTCATTAGGTCAAAGAGCACAATGGATTCACTGGAGCTCTAATTGAAGCAGGCTAGTTACTGCTAGCGGCATTCTTCTTACCTAACCAAACAAAACACAATATCCGTTTGCAAGTCACCCTGAACTTATTTTCAGTTTGTAATGAGTTATCCATTATATTGGAGTCAGGCTACTGTAATATCAGCGTAAAAATTAAGGCAGACGAACTCAATCGTCATGAAGTAATCTCTTACTCCCATAGTCGAGGTTGCACCAAAACATTTTACTGCAAATATATTGGCTTGAGTCGACTACCAATATAGTCGAACTTCTCTCTATAATCATACGGATCGCATAACAAAAGAATTGTAGGAAAGATCCAATCGAAACTCAATGGGAACAATTTTGTGGATAAGGAAGTCATCTTTAAAGACTTCGGTGTCCATTATCATTGGCTACTATGCTTACAGAATAGGAATTATTGGTACCCATGAATATAGAAGACGGAAGTAGTTTCTCACTTTGTTTTGTCACTATCTAGCACTCTAAAACAGTACAGATTGCTTGGCTCGTACTTCTCCCATGAATTCTATGAAGTAGGTAGGTAGGTATGGAATTGTCAGCCATTTATAATTTCATTAGCGTTTCCGGCTGAAACTTATCAGCAGGGTCTTCATCACCAATCGTTTTTATTTTAAGTTTCTCTCCTTAGAGCAGTCATCCTGATAACAGTTTACCGCTGTTTACTGTATTCTTTGTGTAATCCAATTAAATTCCGTTAGTAAAATGAATTTTATAAAAGAACACGTTTTGGCAACACCTGCAACTAGAAAGATTGACAGTATTCGAATAGATTAGTGTAAAGTGCAAGGAAATTATAATTTTGTGCCCTAAACCCCATAACTAATCAGAAGACTACTGTAAATATTAGCATAAAATATATTCAGAGAATTTGACCTTGATGTAAATCGTTTTCACAAAACCGACGCAGTTTTGAAGTTTTTTTTTTCGACAATTCAATTCTTCAAATGATGGAATGGTTCAACGGTTCTAAATAATTGAAAGCTTGTACCCTCCCCCCCCCCTCCCCAGCCTCTCGTTAATAAAATCAGTTATATTTGTAATATTTGGTACAAGTGTATCACAATAAGGACTTGGTCATTTGATTACGATATAAATCGTCCCACTAAAATAATCGAATTGTACTTTATTGACTAATAATAATTTTTGACTGATCTTCCTATGTTTTCCGGGTTGGTTATGGGGATGACAGCATCAGAAGAAATTATTGCTTATGTTTGACCCGAAAATGGTATATTGCTAAACTTAAACTGAATCAGTAACACATGCGTACTTTAGTGGTTGGTATTGGTCGATCAAAAGTGACGCGATTATTTTTGTAGACGAACATATTATATTGCAACTAACAAACTCCCAAATGAATGACATTTTTTCAAAACATGTTTTTACTAAATGATCTAAACAAAAATTAACAGATTTTGTTCATTACTGGGGTAAAGAGCTCTACAGCCGAAATGCCTTAATAGAACTCGATCTGGAAATACTGTTAAAAAAAAAATTCTACAAACTATGATTTTTCCGTTCATCCTGCAGAACGCATCCGTGAATAGTTTCGAGGTACAAATAAAAATAGTATACCAGATTTTGTGAAGGCGTTATATAATCCATTCAATGTTTAAATCTTTTGTTACCTCAAAATGGGTAATGGAATCTAAACTGAACTCTCTCTCATAGTCCAATGAGGTACTTGCTCCAAGATAAGTCACTTTCGGCATTCTGGCTAGGACCGATTGTCAGAATAGTCGACTTTGAATCAACTAATTCACAATCAAGGAACTGTGGAGTGAAACGCAAGAAAAGTCAGCGAGGAAGCTCTTGAGATTGATATAGTTCTTCTTAAATGCCCTGGTATCCATTATTTGCATAATCCTCTCTCAGAGGTTTCTTACAGTATCGGTATTAACTTGTAACAAGATTATATATACAGAAATAGAGGGAGGTCTTTTTCGTTATTATTCGGGATTGGAACTCTCTGATAAAAGATTCAATTGCTTTACTTTCAATTTCTTCCATTTACTGCATATAAAGCAGGCTATGAAGTTTTGCTGTTCATTCGTAGTTTCATAGAAACATTTGACTATGGTGAACAATGGGCCTAGCACGGGCCAGAGTTCCTGGGGATCAACTTGTATTAGATGAACTAAGTTCAATAAGATGTGTGGAAGGACAACGAAGATTGCGTAATGCGTATGGTATTGGAAAGCAGTTAGTATTAAGGATGGAATCATTGATTGTTGTCCGTACCGCATCCAATTATCTAGTTTAAGTTTTTTTATATTTGATCACTCCGAGTGTGGAGGAACACAATAACCCTGAAGCTCACTTGTGATATTGATTATGTTTTCATAAACTGAATTCTGTGTAAACCATTATGAAAGCATAAGTACAACGGATGCCCTGTTTACTATTACAAGATGATTACTGACCATACCTTCAGAGTCCATTTCATAACGTAGATATACCTACGCACAACGTACAATATCTTTGCACCTGTAATGTAATGCGAATCGTCCTTCATTCTGTCAAGTACGTTGAAAGTGTTCAGGTGTTGTTGCAAATCCAAAGTTGTCTCGCCGTCCGACGACACTATATGCATCCACCGTTCAATTACGGCAGGTGGATACAGCGGCATGTGACTTGTAAATCTAATCCGAAGCTGACCACAACCGATATCAACTAATTCTCGACTTAAATGACAAAAACAAAACAACAAAACACACTTTCGAGCTAGTGATCAACAGCGCCTGAGTATACCATTTACAACAACAAACCAGGGACAAGTCGTCTTTCAGCTTTTAACGCAATTTTCTAGGCGAACCACATTTTTGGAATTTCACAACTTGCCCACCAAGCTCACAGCAACTGCAGCACTACACTGGACAGTGTAGTTGTAGAGGAGGAGGAGACGGAGGACGTAGAGCTTAGAAAATCCAGTTCTTGGCGGATGATTTTTCATACAATCTCATAGCAGCAAATCGTTGTTGTCGTCGGCTATCGATACAGCGACGAATTTTCCCAAAACTCTAAATCAAACACCCCAAAAGCGATTGGTTGTGATACAGGAGGCAGTCTAATTAGCATAGATATGAATGCTGGGATGAAAAGATGACAGCCCTCGGTCGAACTGTGTACAGCTAAAAGGTGAATCTCGAAGATGTCTATATAGTACACATCTGGTTGTGGCAGCACCAAAAACCTAACCACCATAGTACCACCGCGACCATGCCACACCATCAGGGCACAATATGTGACACGATTTCGTACTTCCCGTCACTCACATCCCGTTTCCCGGTGAAATGCATGGAAAATCAGAAATCATAAACACCCTCACTTTAAGGGCTAAGAGCCAAGTGAAGGAGGGTGGCTTGCTCGTTGATCAACTTCAAGCGTTCAATTGTGCGCTGTACATTTCACCATTTTTCCGCCATTTGTCTACCACGAAGCCTGCAAATTTACAGCCCCCCCCCAGTGCAAGTGTTCGCTGGAGAGAACACAACCCGAAGGCCCTCCTTCCATTCCTCCACAAGCGTGGAACTTTCCTGTTCCTGTGGGTTGTAACATGTGATGCGATGTTTTCCACAAACCTACATGGCAACACCAGCTTGTGGTTAATAATTGCGGGATTTCATTGGATCTGAAGGGGGTTTTATGCCAGCCAAGTAATGAGATCTGGAGCTCGGGATGGAGTGATTATAGCTGATGTGTGTATACGGGAACGTATCATAAGTTTCGTTTTTATTACTGTAACTACGATTTAACTGTGGCTTTGTATCAGTAGTGGTACTCCATAGTTATGATTACGAGTAATTTATTGAGTAGCAGTGGTTTTGCTTTTGACGGCATGCGGTTGCATATGGGTAGAGAGTGCCTGTGGATTCTGACGTAACTGACACAAATTTATGTGAAATATTATCGAATGTGAACTTATAGTATATCTGGGAAGTACTGTCCCAACTGAATCTTTTTTTTATAAATAATACACGTTACGTCATAAGCTTGTGATACAGATAAGCTTTAAATAAAAAAAACTTTCTTGGTATTCTTTGAATTTGCTGAAATATTTATCCCCTGAACCAAAAACCTCGAGAATACTTCACAAGCCAGGAAACAGACTCTTTCACTAACACATGAGAGCCCCAACGGAGTCCTAGCATTCTAAAATATTTGCAGTGTTCTCATGGAAGATTGACAAAAGTTTGATTGGAATAGCTCTTGCGTCTAAAACTACTATTCATACAGAAAAATGATCTTCTATAATTTTAGGCTTGCTTTGTTATCTTCCCAACTGTAGTCAATTTTTTTTACCTTTCTTAATAAAATTATTTCAAAAAATTTATCTGAAGCAAATGACTGCCATTCCTCAAACAAAAATCACAGCTGAGTAATCGTTGTATATGTGGCTGTGACGTCATGGAATGCTGTTGGCTGATGATATCGAATATAGCTGCCTACAGATTCGGACTCCGGTTGCACATACCCACACGTAATTATTACTCAGCTGAGAGGTAGTGAGGGTAAAATGGTAAGGTGACTTTGTAATCAAAACTATTTCATTATTTAGTTAAACAAGGTATGTGGTAAGCGTAATCTTTGGGAAAGTAAGGAACCAAATTTTTAATTACTGGAAGACTATTTTCTCTATAGCATATATAAAGTCAATGTTTGGCACTTTCCAATAAGCATCAATATAGAACATTTTAGAGAACGGACTCCCAACACACATATATAGATTCCTGTTTCATGGCTTGGGAAGTATTCCCGAGGGATTTTCCTGAACGTGGATTTAGAAAAACTCCCGAATTCTTTTATGAAATCCTTTGAATGCTAATTACCGGCGATATAAAATCATAGCCTTTTTTATATAGGCAGGGTGACAAGATATTCCAAACACGGTGGCCGGGGCGGCTCATTGTGCTAACCTGCTAGAAACTCTCTCACCAAAACTTTCCTGTCCTCTTAATGAATCGCATCAGGTCTTGGTGTGGTAAGTTTTTTCACAGATAGGAAGGCAGACCCAAGCGCATCTAACCTGTTCGGGGCAAAGTCCGGACAGGCACACAGAAAGTGTTCGGTTGTCTCAGGCTCTCCTTCCAGGCAGGACAGACACTCAGGGCTGTCAACAACCACCGTCCTTGTTAAACGAGCGCGAAGCAAGCTGTGGCCCGTGATGATGCCAACCACAGTTCGGGATTGTTTTCTTCCGAACCCCAAGATATAATCAGAGAAATTATTAGACCCATCAAGAAAATTTTTCATACACCTGGAAATGCTGGATATGCTTCATACGAACATCCGATTTGAAGAGAGACCCGATAACGGCCGGTTCCAGTCCTAAGAAGAGTGAACCAGAGCCAGACTTGGCTAGAAGGTCAGCCCTTTCGTTGCCCATGATCCTCATGTGGCCAGGAATCCACTGAAGGGATACCTTGTTGTGTTAGTGTCTAACTGATGAAGGATGAGAAGTCAAGGTGATATTCTGTTAATGTGCATTGTATCGCCAACAAGAAGTTGGTTTCCGTAATTTCGACAAAAGATGAAAATGTAGTGTTATGTTAGGTTTGAAATTTCGGAATCTTAAATTGCACCAAGCGTTGACTGAGTCAGCAAAGTTTAATACGTAAGGTTTCATTTTAGTTCGAGGTAGACATTCATTATTTGCAAATTCTGCATACTTTAATTACTTAAGAAATATAACTTTTCATGAACTCCTACTTCAATCGACAGCTTCAATTTTCTCAGTTTATGAGGCTATTGTCAAAATTATTCCCTTCCAATTAGCTTAGAGGCCATTTGTATCGCGCAGAGTAAGACAGAAGTAAAAGGTCATCAAAGTATCCATAGTAAATTAGTGTAATGGGCATATTGATGCCACCATTTCGGGAGATCACACGACTCAAAAATTGTCTGAATAGTCTGGCGATTATTTTTGCTATCTGGTGGCAATATTTTGTGAAACTAGAAATCCTGTATATCGACATTTTCCAATTCGTTAAAATCTAAAATTTTACAGCACAAAGTTATCCAGTGACATCCCATTCTATTCCTACAGTTATCATAACTTTCCCAGGAAAAACAGGAAGTGTTAAGTACGTACTTAGAGGACTTTATTTCTAGGTGTTATTAGATATTACCCATAACTTATTCACTCGGATATCCGAGAACTATTCTATATACGAGCATTTTGAGATAAATATATACGAAATGTGCAGGACAGTTTTAAGACAAACATGGGAAAGTCGTTTTTCTCCTTCCAGAATTTATTTTGGTATGTTCTGTGATTCTCGTGATTGGTGTGGTTCTCTGGTGAAAGCACTAATTTGTCTTTCGTGTGTCATTTTTGGAGACAAAAATAAAATAATAAAATATGTATTGAAAGAAACCATATGAGAACTGCGTTGTGTAAGCCAGCTAAATGGGTGTATCTATATTAGAATTCTAGTTTGTGGTTGTATACTTCATAGAGTCGCTTACCCATCAAAACAAATTTCTACAATCCCAGAAAATCTCAAACAATATCTTCAGATGTTCCCCTGGCACATCCTTAAAATAAACTAAGAGATTCGTAAAACGTCCTAGGTATGCTGTGTTTACCCCGGACATTCGTGTCTTCCAGGGATGTCTTACGATTTCCCACGGACAATTTATATATTCTAACTGAATTTCATTATCTTTGATTTATTTTTTAATCTCCAAATGTGACAATATTTTGCTTGCTTCACATTGGAGGGTTAAAGGTGTTTCCGGAAAACTCACGACATAATTGATGGGTTTGAAGGCTTTAATTTCTGGGTTATTTGGACCTTGTGAAAGTGTAAATTTTATATTCAGCTTCCATCAATGTATATAGTTCTTTGCCCATATTCTCACGAATCGAGCAAGTTGCACCAGCATACTGAGGTGTTTTGATATAAGTTGGTCCAGGAATTCCTTGATAAAATTCTTCTAAAGTGTGCGCTCCCAAGGTTAATTTTATATATCAAAATGTTAACGTAGAACTTGGTATACACTTTTCTTCGGACGTCAGTTTTCATAGTAGGCCGCTATAATTTTATCTGCTTGTTCTGGTTCTGCCTAATATTTTCTCATTATTATTTTTTATCACGTTTCTATTCTATAGAGTTCACTTTAGCATTGACAAATATGTCAACATTTGAAATATACTCACCTTCTCTCAATATAAATTTTAGATCCTTGTTGGGGTTGGGAAATTTTCTCGAAATTCTCATTTTGGGATTACTACATGGATATGATACTTAGATATCAACGCTCAAAACACTCGAATCTGGTTGTAAGTAATTGAATCGTCTACCGGAAAAACATAGTTTATTATTATTGAAAAGTATGGATTTTAGGAGTTTTCGAAATTGGAAATTCTTTCAATGTAAAAGGATGGAAAATTCCAACTTTCTGTACCTACATAGGTTTCATCAACGTCGTCGATAAAGACCGATAGTCTTTAAATATGTATGAACATTTTCCTATGTAAAAATTTGTATACTTGCTACATTCTCCAACATGTAATAAATGACAACAAAATCTCACAGGAACATCTTGTACTGGTGGAGGATATCAGGAGTACAACACTAGGCTTCGTAAGCTTTGGAAGGAACACTTTAAAACTATGTTTGGTAATTTCAAAAATTTCCGAATAAATAACCTACTTTCTTAGAAATTCGAGGTTCGAGTTATGTATACAAATATTTCAGCTCTAAGTAAAAGTTGAAGGAAAAAATTTAAAAAGGACAAGGTTTCCCCTTTTATTTCTGCTCCATGGAAAATAATTAAAAAAGCAGAGCACTGCTGTTCTCAAAAGCTAAACTACCTTTCATATTCAATACAACAATTTTTGGTATTACAGTAAATGGAAAACCCTTTCGAAATTCAGGTTTTTTCACTTTCAATAGTTTTAGAAATTCGAATTTAAGAATTGCTTTGATCAATGTCTGTCTTATTAGACAAAATTTTATGAAAATGTGAAATCAGTTCTTATTTGTACTTCAATTAGTACTGCCATAATTTTTTTTTTGTGAAATAAAGGCGGTATCTTCAACAGTTCCACCATTTTAGCAGTAAATAAAACATGGGAGCACTCTTACTGCAATTTTTAAGGAACTGAGAATACAATATACTATGATCTGATTTCAGTAAAAAGTAGTGCTGCCTTTTTCCTAAAGTAGAAGGTCTTTAATTTTGAATAAGCACTTAAGAAGGATAATACGACGTAGAATTAATTTGAACAATTTTGTATTATTTTTTATGTAAAGCTTAATATTATCTCTAGTTACTGAGCTAAAATGATTCTGCTCTGGTAATCTTAAGATGATTTTTAAAAAGCGAAACTGAATTACATGCCCGAATTGTACCAGTTTTCTACCCTTGAATCTTTTGAACTATTAGCCAAAGATTAAGGACAAAAAAAAACTGAAGTGGTTCAATTCACTACACTGATTTACATACGAATGACCAGTTCTCGCAGATATTTGAAAAATGTTTTAGAAGAGGTAATTGTGTCTCAACTATTATAATGTAGCGAAACGAAGTCTAGAACTAACGTCTACCTGATATAACCGTCCGCGTATAGTTTCTACAACTTCAACTCGATCGCCTTTCTTTTCCTCATGCAGAAATTTTGTGCTTCGTGATTTCCATCGATAAGGATTTGAGAGATCCTGCAGATGTTCAGTCTTGAACTATACTCAACCAATCTAAGTGCCATATTTAATTTGGTCTGTTTGACATTGAACTTTTTTTTACACAGGCTACTACAGGGGGGAAATTGAACTTTTTATACCTCTTATTTCGACTGCGATTCTGGTGTGTAGCGCCTTCTTTTGAAAATGCATTTCATTTATATGCTCGAATATATGGAAAAGTGGCTCTTAAGCTTATTTTAGCTGCCGGTGTCACAGTTTCACATATTAAGACTCAAACATAATTTCGACGAATAAAGTGAACAAAGGTCGTTCGCAAGTCTACTATATTGGTGCAAGTATATTTGTCGAAATGAATGGCGTTAAGCAGCTTAAGTCGGTCCCACACAATGCGTGCATTTGTCAAATATTTGGAATGCGTCTGATTTTAAGAGAAGTGTGTGAGAATATTTTTTATTCGTATGCTTTAGCCAAAGATTGTAATGAGCCCTTAAAACGTACGAATGAAAAATATTCCTCTGTGTAGCTCACACATACCTGCCGCTCAAATCAGGCCCATGCCAAATATTTGACAAATGCACGCATTGTGTGGGAGCGGTGTAGAAAATACCAAATATGCGCTTTGTACTCTTCTTACGGAGAACATTCATTGAGTCTCGTTGGAGTCAACGCTGCAGAAATCAACTCACATGTTATAACTTTTTCAGGAATATAGAAGTCTTTGAGTTTTTTCACTCACATTCCTGGATGATGAGAATTACTGAAAAGAACACCATTATCGTTTCTACAACAAGATGAAGTGAAAGAACTGAAGCTGTGCGCCCAATTACTGTGTTATATGCAATTCATGAAGAGATTGCAGTAGGATTAATTCATTCAGCACTGAATACAACAAAAGGTTTGAAAAAATATTTCAAGTCAACTAATGACAGTGTTTTGACACAAAATATTGGCAAGTATTGACAATAAAAATGTTGATTTTGAGACCGAGTTATAAGAGATATTGAACTTACGTGGCAAAAGCAGTTGCTACAGTAACGCAGTTTCAATTTTCCATAAAACCGAAGAACTTCCAAAGAGCCTAAGCATAATTTCGGAATATCCGTTGTTTATCCAGAATTAGATTTTATAATCAATAATTTAAAGAAAAGATTTGAAGATTCAAACTCATCCATTTTAAGGTTCAAGAACATCGTATAAGGTTAACTTAACGTAAACTCAGCACGAAATCCGTCACTTTCTAAGCTTAAATGTGTTCACAGTTTTCGATACTGATAGAAGCCCCATTCCACACAGCACAAATATGTCCGTGGTATGTTACTGGGAAATCCTGTTAGGATATATAAATTGTCCGAAGGAAATCCCATCCAGTCCCAGTTCATAACTTAAGACATCCTTGGGGGTGATGAATTTCGGGAAATGGTATGTCCCTGGTAGATCTTATGCCTTTCCCACAGGATTTTCTTTGGTTGTACTTAGGCACAGTTAACACATTCAATAATGTAAAATTCCCGTTGCAGCATGCAAAATATTTTTGGCAATATCTGTCTCGACCTTAATCTATTTTGTACAGAGCCATTTATTGGTTCTTTACCTAGAAGATCATTCAGTAGACTGGCAAATCCTTTGAAAACACGGAATGGAAACTTAAGTACTCAAGATTGCCTTATGGTTTAGCGATCCTTTGCATAAAAAATAAAACAGTGGGTTTTAATGTACTAACTGAGATAATTCATGACATTAGAGTCTCACGCTGTACTTAATCTTAGCGGTTGGGGGCCTCAAAGTCCAGTTCTTGGGACCCATAGCAGTTGGGGCTGTTATCTGTAGACTAAATAAATAAATAAACATAAGAATCATTTACTTGAATATTCTGTATATACATTCAAACAATGAATACTCCTCGTTTATTTAAATCTTAAGAACCGCTGCTTTCGTTATTTTTCTGCCACAATTCAGTTCGTCTGTTGTCAGCCCTTTAAGTAGTTTCATAGAATTTTACCAGACAAGAAGTCTCTACTTCAAGAAGAGAAAAATCTAAAGACACATCGAAAATGAGCATGGCAAACACAAAGCAGAGGCGCGCAACTATACAAGAGTTCTGTAAATACCAATAAATCAATTAACTCACCTTGACAGGGTCAGTATTCCATGAAATTGTCCATTATACAGTGACAAAAGAGCGGGGCTACACCTTGGTCACTAACCAAGTGCTAATTACTTGCCACAATAAGATGCTTCTTCTTTCACGAAGTGTTCTGTACCTGTTCAAATGCCCTGTGACGGCGCGTAATGCTACTTCGATGATCGAAGAAGAAAAATGTTCATTTCGTTGCTGATGTGAAGATTGTGCGTACATTCTGCAGTCGCCCGAAAAAATGAGCCGGTGTCAATCACCAGGTAACAAGATGACCAAGTAAATACGGAGTCCGAAAACACTGGCTATCACAGATTATGTTGGCGCAGCCAATATTTGGTTTTTTGCTTTCTTCGTGTGCACGGCAGGCAATGTGGACATTGATTGCGTTCTTTTTGATTTAGTACAAAATGGCTATGGCTGCCACAATTCAGGGACAGACACCGTAACACTATCAGCCACGTCATGTGAATTACGTGGAAATGTCTCTTCTACGGATTTGGTTAAGTTTGCTTAGCATTGAATACAAAGTAGTAAATAAAAGAAAATTACAAACGCAAACATCGTCTTTGAATGTGGATGTGGATGTGGGGCATTAAAATCAGAAGAAGATTATTGACCGCTTCAAATTCTTGCAGACAAAGTGTTGACAAAAAGTTGTGTAGTTTGTTTTGACTCGTCAATTTGTGAAATACGCCAAAAATGTTTTTTTTTTCAATTGATATCAGGGCTCTACAGAAAAGTATAATTTCTATGGATTTTGTCTCACATCCTTTGCTTATTATTACATCAAAGTGATTATAATTGAGTGCAGTAATTTTTGCAGCATTTTCAGGTAATCACCTATACAAGCTGTAATGTGAATCTGTCCTCAATTCAACGATACCATCATAATCCTACAGATGGTTTCAGATTCTGCTGTGTCAGGTCTGATTAAATACATTAAGATGATTTTGAGGAAGAAAACCGTAGACAAAACTTACAAATCTCACAATGAATATAATAATATATATTTTTAATACTTTAAAAATCTTAGTCCTTGGCCTAGTTCGAAAGCATTGGCATCGAGCTCATATCACCAAAAATAACTTCCAGAATTTGATAAACCAGAATGCGGGTATCAATTATAAAATTTCTCTAAATGAGTACAAGCAAAAGCGATAGTAATATCTCGAAGGGCTGAAAACTAAACGAAGCAGAAAAATAAAAAAGAAAATGAAAAGCTAAGTGCAAAACTTCCAGGACTAAAAATAATGGTTCTTTAAAGTAGATCATCGGCTTGCTCTGACTATAGTTTTGCATCATAAGCAGTTGTAAATAAATTTCGCCTTAATCAAACAGGAAATGACAATATTGGTGAAAAATCTTACACAATTCTGGACAAAGCTATGTAACTACTAAAGAAAAAAAAAGAATCTGCCGAAGTTTCAATGTAAGGGTCTGAAGAAGTACTACTCATTAGAATAGTTTGATTCTCATTCTAGTCCAGTCAAATTAGATTAAAATAATGCAAATAGAAAAAATAGCTGTTAAAAAGCTGTAAATTTGTGGAGACCTTTATTTTGGCATACTTTTGAAAATAATAGAAGTCCTGAGTTCTATCTGTAAAGCTCGATCCGCTATCTTGAAAAAAAAGGTGCTCCAATCCAGTTTTTCAGCATATCTCGGTAATCGTTGATCCGATCGCGATGAAACTTATTATAAAAATTAAAACTCATGAAATTCTCTACAAAAATGCATTTATTTTATTCATATTTTCACTAGTAGGTATCTCTGTAATACATCGGTAAACACAGCAACAATTTTCACTTATACGCTGCGCTTTTCAATCTATGTTTCCACGCGTTTTAAATATCAACCCGCTGTCGGCGTCCAATGATACATAAGAAAAATTCTAAGGAAAAGATCTGCAGTAAATTTCTAAAAAAAAATTTTGACTTCCCTACATCATGTCTGAACTCAAATTTTACTTTTGACCCTACAAAGGAGAGTTACGTTTAGAGTGAGCTTGACGAGGATGATTTTCTTGTGATCGATGATGAAGAAGAGATGATGATAGCCCCGCAAATTCACAACCTCCAGTTTAGTAAAACCTCATAGAAAAGACTACTCAGAGTACTGATAATATTCAATAATAATAATAATAATAAACTTTATTGCTAGCAAAGGTACAAAAGGTTTTGGCAATCTAATGGATTACAATAAAACATAGGAAAAATTCTAAATACAACAATATGTGTGTAAATTATAAATTTGGAAAAAGCCGTAACAATGATAAAAGTATACAAAAACTTAGAAAAATTAAAAAAATATGAAGGTTTTATATAATGCTAAAGTAGAAGAGCAAAACCTAAAATATATTTAAGGGAAAAAAATGAAAAGAAAGCAAATATTAGGAATAATAATAAATGTATACAAAAAAAAATAGTCGAGAAGTCAAAGAGGTGCAGCCGCATACAGTACACAGCATCAAACAGTGCGTAAGCGGGTCGAAGCCAAAAGCCTGCTGAATGTCCCAACGGAGCTAGCCCGCTGAAGGCTAATAGGTAAGCAAATTCGTTTACGAATGACCTGCACAAAGTAAGATCGCTCATCAATTTGAGTAAGGAAGCTAGGCAGAGTAGAAGATGACGATGACGAGTGGAGCTCAGAAATTGAACACGGTCCTTCAGATAAGCTGGCTCTTTCGCATAGATCAGGTTGTACAAGAATTTCAGCCTTCTGTTCATGAAAAATGTTTCAAGAGAGCATCCAAGGAAGGAGTTCACATAGAACGAAATATGAGAAAATCTCTGCAAGCCGAATATAAATCGAATCGTGTCATTGAAAGCTACCGTTAATTTCCGCTGACAGCAAGAATCCAATTTAGGAAATATTAAACTCCCAAAGATAAAGTGTGGTAGACGAGGGTTTTAGCAAGCTTTATGCGTATGCATTGTGACAATATATTTGCCGACATTTTTAACATAGTAGGGAAGAATACACCTTTCCAACTGTACTAGATATACAGGGTGTCCCACGTAACGTGTTCCCTGAGCATTTTTCTCGAAAATGTGCGGAGATATCGAAAAAGTCGTAATAATAAAAGTTACGCATCGTTAGTCAAGGTATCCTCTGGCATAGCCAAAGTCCTTGAAAAAGGACTTCGGAAAGGATATATTTTAAAAATGTCCTTTTCGTCCTTATTAAGGATACATTTAGATTGCATTTTTTAATTCCGCAAATAAAACTAAAACGAAGGGTTAAACTGGAATTTTAATTATAACATTTTCGTTTTAGTTTTATTAAATGTATCCTTAATAAGGACGAAAAGGACATTTTTTAAAATATATCCTTTCCCAAGTACTTTTCCAAGGACTTTGGCTATGCCAGAGGATACCTTGACTAACGATGCGTAACTTTTATTATTAGGACTTTTTCGATATCTCCGCACATTTTCGAGAAAAATGCCCAGGGAACACGTTACGTGGGACACCCTGTACATATAGTCAGAATAGCTAAACTTGGTATTTAGCTCAACGACTAAATTTTTAACCGACCTAGTATATGGTAGGACAACGTCGTTGATCTGAAATACTGGTAGATCATTTAGGTCATAATCTCTCTTACTCACAAATAGACAATTCCATTTACTTGGATTCAGAATTTGATAAATGCGATAAGCTCAGTCATAGATCCTATCAAGGTCATTGTTAAGCCGAATGACGCCATCTTCGATTAAGCCAATTGGCCTATCTAAATAAATTTGTACATCATCAGCGTAAAGGTGGACCATAGTGTCTTTCAAAATTGTGGATAGATCATTTATGTATAGTGAGAATAGGAGAGGACTGAGAATAGAGCCATACTTCAGTGAAGAGTTAAGGAAGATAAAACTGATTGGGTCTTAATGGATTGGCTACGGTGTAGTAGAAAATTTCTGGAGAAGCTGAAATTTTGCCGCAATTTAAGAAGAAGAATATCATGATTAATAGAATCGAACGCCTTACTGAAATCCAGAAGGACTAGTATGGCTATCCGATCACCGTCAAGAGCGTCACCAATGTCAGAAACCAGTAACGCCAACTCACAACTATGATGTGGACTGAAACCTAATTACTAATTAGTAGGAGTTACCAAATTTTTATGTCTATGAGAAATACGAATATGTCCAATAATTTTTGTTGATTAATAGTTTTTTTTTTATAGGCTGTGGACAGCCTGAAACAGAAAATACGTTGTTTATATTCAACAGTGTATAACAAAAACAATTTTGAAGATATGAATAAAATGAATTTTACCTTTTTTTATATAGAATTTAATGAGCTTTAATTTTTATAATAACTTTCATAGAGATCGGATCAACGATTACCGAGATATTCTGAAAAAAGTAGATGTCAAAACTTTTACAATCTTCAAAAGTATGCCAAAATAAAGATCTCCACCAATTTATAGCTTTCTACCAGTTAGTTTTTTTCTCTAATTCGACTGGACTATTCTGCTATTTTTGAGCTATTATGCGGTTGCAAACAAAAAGGGGTACAAGAGCCTTACTTAAAAATATCAATTAATCCAAATATCACAAAACGGGGAAAATCTTCCAGCAACAATGAAACACTCGATTAAAAGATTGAAATTATAAAAAAATATATCGATACGTTTTTAATATGTGCCCCATATAAACGAATAATATCCGAACATGGAACAATAAGTTTATAACACTAGATCCCAATACTATTATTTTGTACAACCATTAAAAAACGTTAAGAAAAATTAGGTGCGAGATCGTTTTTCAAACTCTGAAACCTTTTTAATAATAATTTCTACTCACTTCAATAGAAATATAACAGTAGTTGCAAAAAGTGTGACAATCAGTTGCGCAACAAAAAATGAGACCTTTTCTAATGTTATTTTACTACACAATAAAATTCAACAATTTACATCAATTGTTGATCAATCTTATATCGCTCTTCTGTCATGCAATCATTGTATTCATAAGCCACTTTTGGCTAAACTATGTAAAAAAAAACACACACAAAAAACAAACTAGTAAAAAAGCTATAATTGGTCTAAGACCAATTCTTATGATACCCTAGATGAATGCCCGTATTAAATTCCGTATGGTCACCGGTCTATGCAGGTTTGATTATTGACCTGGTTTTTCGCTTATATTTCTAGAACGGTTTGTCGAACAGAAAAATGATTATAACCAATTTTATAGGATTTCGTATTCTGAAGAAGTTTTTAGTACAATAAAAATGTGTTGGACTGATCGTTTTCACAGTATACGTAAAAAACGTAAATTTTGATATGGCAACATCAAGAAGGAGTTGTCCGATTTATTCCATTTTTGAAATTTTATTTACTAGTACAAGAAAACACCATGTACCAAATTTCAGCTCTCTATATCGATGCGTTCTCAGGCAGTGTCCAAATATATAGTGGAAAACGAAAGTTTTGTATGGCAACCCCACGAAAGAGTTGCCCGATTTGTCTCATTTTCGAACTTAATTTTACTTTTTTTTTAAAGTCTGTGTACAAAATTTCAGCTCTCTAAGTATACGCGTTCTCGAGTTATCGTGAGCACAGATGGACGGACGGACGGACGTGCAAAAATCAAAATAACTTTTGATATTATGCACGGGTGTACAATCCATTTTGCTCTACCATCATTATTTCGAGGTGTTACAAACGGAATGACAAACTTAGTATACTCTATAGATTTCATCTCGGATATAAAGAGGCAAAAATTTAGTATCTAATGAAAGCTTGCGTTAATGAATAGAATCGTCCAGAATGTTTAATAAATTTTCACTCTTATTTGAACTAATGAACTACTCCTGCATGAGCTCTGCTAATTATATTTATGCCTGAAATGTTTTATCACATCTAAAAAAAATCGACTTGCATTAGTCCGATTTTCATAACCGATTTAATACTGAAGGATAAATGCCTAAATTTTATTTCTTGACACATATTTAATTGGAGTTCCATACCAAAGACAGGGTTTGTTTCTACAATATGTAAGTGATATTATCTCTATACCACAACATGCGATTCACTGGAAGGCACTGCTTGATGGTGTTCAGGATCAAGCCAGTCTCAACATTGCGAGCTCTTCTCAATCAATCATAGAATCCAAATACAAATTGTCTGTGGACCAGAAAGCATTTCAAATTTTATTATAATCCGTAATAATGTAGATCAAATAGCAGACATTTTTTTTGTTTGCCTACATTAGAACTTTCGGATAAACGTTCATTTTGAAGATCTCTGCACGTTACTTGGTAATCCATCTAGACAACGAAATAGATTGAGGACGGATGATATTTCTTCGATTATTTTATGATTATCTGCATAATGGTGTTAATGCCGTCTACACTTGAAGGATTTTTTCCAAACTTAGTCTGTTGCCTTTTAACGTATGAAGCTAAGCCTACCGACGATATTATTTTGAGGTCTGTAAGACTTCCATGAGAAGGTCGTCATTGGTCAAACATCATTGTGTTTATCCAATTATCTCTCTAGTCAGCCCGAAAAATTCCTCAATTTCTTGATTGTCAAATCGTTTTCCATTTATTGCAAGATGAAGTGAAGAGTCAGTTTCCCTAAAGGTCCAATAATTTATATTATTTAATTTATCAACTTAATTTATAATTTTATATCAATGAGTACAGTCAATAGCATATAGAACTCATGTCTTACTTTGTTTTCTATTTCATTTTTAGGTGAACATTAGTAATTATAGTTATGATTTTCGTGACCACTAATAGGACTGGCCTCTTTGCTGAAAATTAGACCTTACGTCATTTTTGTTGCCTTCTGCTACTGGTCTACTAGAGTACATGTATGAAAGATGTCCCTTTTGTGAAGATATTTTTTTTCGAATATTATGCCACCAATTTTTGCTAAGTCTTATAACCGTACCGAATCAGTTCTAGTCTAGCTTATGTAGCAGAGTTCTCGAACTCTATAATCTGAACCGTGTACTTGAATTTAAAGTCAAAGTAAACATATCCGTGGTACTGCTTCTTAATTCGTTGCAAAATGATTTTAAATACTTAGTAGGTGGGTGTAATACTAAGACAGTTGCTCGATGTTTGATTGTAGCTAAATTTACTGAGATTTAGAAGTTAAATTTTGATTAGACTTTTCACCCTGACATTTCCAATATATAGAAAAATAAAAAAAAATTGTTTGTCTTCCTTCAGTTGCATTCATAAAGTCCAATATTTCACAGGGTTCAGTTATAATAACTTAACTATAACATGTGCTCCTTCCAAATGGCAAACGAGACTATGAAGTCGTTGAAACAAGAAAATCTATTCGTTTATAGTTTCTTGACAAATCTTAAAGGAATTTACACCTAAAGTGCTATCAAATATATTGAACAAATTTATAAAAATAACTTGATGTAACATTTTATAAATGCATTATTTGCACGCCATTCTATTCCGGATACTACTAAGATATAATCTTTTTACTTCACATTTACGTAGGTCTTTTATAAATTTTAATACAATTTTCACCTGCCTAAACACTGTCATCAATAATTCTGTCAGGCACATTTACCCCTTTCCTTTATCTAACTGAAAAAAAAAATCATATTATCATTCCTAAGGAAACGATCATAAAATAATAATTAACGTCTACCATATCAAAGAAAATGACCGTTGCATTGATGTGGTATCTCTACCCAATCCCAAGAGTACTTAGACAAAACACAAAAGGAAGTTCCCAAAAGGACATTAACAAGAGTAAAATGTCCATTGACACCGTCACGTCTTATTTATGGCATTTTCCTTCTCATATCTTTCTCTATAATTTCAGCCGAAAAGATCTTGTCAGGTTTTTGTACGAGTTCTTTATCTGATTGACGAGTTTACCTAACATACAAAAACCAACGGTGAGATCAAGTTCAACCAACCCTCCATAGACCAATACTTGCCAATGCCGCAGGATCCCAACCCTACTGTGGCAAGGGTGTTGGATTTCTTTTTCACTGTGACTCAAAAGTATTTTTGCCCTGAGGTAACCCTGTAGTTATTGTTTGTGTTTTTTTTTTTTTCTGTTTTTGTTGTATAGCGATAAAATGCTACATTCAACTGCGGGCTGAGGGGATAAATTGCCATCAGTTCAAGCAACAAGAACATCTGACCACCAGAAAATGTGAAGTGAACGAATGCATCGCTATCAGAAGATCTCTCGATTTGAACACTGTTTATCGCAGTCAGTAGCACCTGTACACGCACGATCGCGAGTCTTGGAGACGTCAGGACAACTGGAAATTAAAAAAAAAATAAAAAAAAATAAAATAAAAAAAAATAAGAAGAAGAACCGAAAGCGTAAAAAACAGGGCGCGTTAAGGGTGACTTGAGTTGGCAGTTAAGTCTCTTGCACGAGGATATAATCCAGGGCAACTTGGCATAGAGGATTCCGAGACTATAAAATAATTTCAGAAAATTACCATCCACCTTAGTGCTCGCATGGGCTTTTGAAATGCTCTCCTTCACCTGACCACTGATCACCTCCTGTAGAGGACCTTCCCGCTTGTCTCAATTACTAATTACGGACACATCTTTGTGCTGTCCAAGCGTGGATAACCGCTGGAACGAGAACAACAACTTTTTTCATTCTCTCCACAACTTCGGTGGCAAGGTGTTCGTGGAGTATAACTGATAGCGATCTGATATCCCTAATGCAGTACCAATGGATTCTCGTCTGCCAGCCCAAGATCGAGAACACAATGGAGAGCAGCGGAACATGAAAGTTTGCACCTTGCTGCTGCGTACCAAACTGTGGTGGCAATTAGTCGATTGTTATTTGTCTCCTTCTGAAAAATGACTTACTTAAACTATCAGCCGCGTTGCGTTAAAAAATTGTTAAATTTTTATTACTACAATTTTACAGTTATATTGCGATAAGTTGAATTTTTGTTTGCTACGTGGAATACTTTTGTTCTCTTACAATATTGTGGACTGGAGATGAACCTCAAGTATCAATTCATATGTGATTTATTGTGGCATCCCATCTTATTGAAAATTTTTTTTAATTCGATTTTCAAAAACCAGTTTCGTTTAAAACAATTCCATCAAAGTTTTGAAAATCTGCTTTTGGTTTTTAATTTTGACACAGGGTATTACAACCCAACCGTTTTCGAAATTATTTTTGAGAAAGTTTTGATTGCGATTTTTAGGAATTTTTCCGACTTCTTTGTTTGAATTTCGCCTTTCGAGATTTAATTTGTCGGGATTTTAATTTTCAGGACTTTGTCTTACCGAATTCCACACTGTTATTTACTTTAAGGCTAATTACGAAAATCAAACAAATCTATCAACGGATCACAATAATTCTTTAGATTGGTTTAATTAAGCGAGTGCTTAAAAAATGACAGAGTAGTAAGTTCTTTCTAATAAAAGTTCCGATTGGATAGGATATAGAGAACGACGTAATATATGCAGGGTATTTCCATTAATACTGAAAAAAAAAATTTCAAAGAAATTTACTACAAAATACAGAGCCATAGTATGTAAAATTCAACTATTTGGCTAGTAAAACTACTACACAAAAGTAAGTTTACTTTCAGAGAGTAAACGCCCCTTACTCATTTTAAGTAAAATTGCTTAACCAAGAAGAATTTTGCTAAATATAGCAATTTATCTTTCCTCTACTTTTGTAATTTTACTGCGTACGTAATTTTTCCATTAAACTATATATTTTTACTGAAGTTTGGGAACTACACTAAATGATAGAAATTTTACTCGGTGCACAAGGGCGAAATAATTCCTGTGTTCGACCGATGCTAGGATTTTTCTATTATGAGTAATAAACCATGCACAATTGTCCCCCAGATCTGAGGCATAGTTAGATAGGACTAGAAAAAGGTATCTATTAAAACTCTGCCATATAGCTGTTGCCTAAGTGGATCTCATTACTTATAATAATATTTGGTGGACTTAAAAACGAGGAAATTTTGCTCACATTCCTTTTTTCATATCTAGTGTTGTTTTCAATAATGTTGAAATGCTACTAAACTTCAATGCGTACATTCACATCAGATCATACAGCAAAATTACTGGATTATTAGCATTCTCTAGTTTTGTATGTGTTTTAATATTAATACTTGTAAAGCATTATTCCGATACTAGAGTGATATTACAGCGGTAACCGCGTATTTTTACCATGGCGTTTTGTAAATTTACTGACTCAAAGTAAATTTTCTGGACATTTCGTCAAAATCAACCGAAAACAGTAGTAAAATTACCAATTATAATAGAAATTTATTAAAAAATGTAATATCGCCATTGATTTTCATAATTAATGTAATTTTACTGTACGGAACTAGTAATTTTACATTAAATTTTCTGAGAGTGTAGGTAGTCCATACAGTACAAGGTTATAGCACTCCCCTAAACGAACAAAAGTTTGTATGACCTCCCACTCATGAACCGTTTGGGAGATACAGGGTGATTGAGAAGTTATGCTAGTTTTTCACAAAGCAGCCTGTATCTCTAAAAGTACAGGGTGTATAATCGCTGTCAAGGATTAATTGTGTATAGAACTTCATGGCCTTTCCAACGACTGCTCAGTGAGTCCCGTAGATACACCTCTCCTCTTCGGAATTCTGGTGGTCTAAAATTAAAATTTCAGCTTTTCTTACCATTTTTTGACATCAATTTTGTTTTGCAAAACGGTGGTTAACATAACTTTTTTGTACAAAAACTGTAAACTGTAGATTTTGTTCTTTAATTTGACCTATTATACCTTATGTGCCATCTGTAGCCGTTAAAGAGTTATTTAGCTCTTAACCAATTCAGGTCATACCGAAGTTAGACTGACTGAGCAGTCGTTGGAAAGGCGATGAAGTCTACACACAATGAGCCCTGACAGCGACCGTACACCCTGTACTTTTTAAGATCCAGGGCGTGTTGTGAAAAAGTAGCATAATTAATTAACCACCCTAAGAGAGAAACTATTGATAAGGAGTGGATTTTAAATTCAAATAAGATTAGGTTATTAGAAATAAAATTTGTAATTGCTGTTGTTTTTTAATTTTTTTAATATCAAAGTCTAAATAAATGAATAAATATATATAATAAAATGATTACCATAAATTTCTGAGATAATAGAAGAAACTCAATTATGATCGGACAAATGTGTCATAATGGTGGAACGAAAGTATTCAAAATTATCATTCATATAGCTCGGCGCATTAAAATTTGTTTATAATCAGTCAAGTAGGATAAACGTTCCATATGTTCTCCTTTCAATTTAAGCAATTTTTCCACAAATTTATTTTCACAAAATTCGTAAAGAAGAACAGATCACTGACACTAGTAGAAGAATACATAAATACATAACGCCAATTTGAAGTGTTAAGTGCTCCTTCTTTTTCCATTTTAAGAACCTTTTCGAAATAAGAAAATTATGAAGTGTTCAATTCTATTTACAAAACAAATTGTAATTTATTTCTAATATACTTGGGGAAAAATGGATTTATAGTTTTATACCCCAAATTACAAAATTGGTCCCAAATGAAATAGAAGATCAAGCTGGCCGTTATTTGATCATTTACTCAACGTATCACAAATACCTGAATAAGCATCTATGAACTGCCTGTCTAGGAAAAACTGGTGCCATGAGAATCTGTCCTACAGCAGCCATGGAAGCCTTACTAAACCTTCCTCCCCTACATTTGCACGTGAAAAAGTAAGCCATCTCCAGTGCTATTAGAGTGCAAAAGTAGACACAGTTAAAGCCAGGCGATCTGGTTGGTCATTTAAGTATCTTAAAACAGAAATGTCTTGAGCAAATGACAAGAATATCTTATATAATCACACCCAGGGTGGATTTTGTAAGACCATTCCAAGTGATTCTGGGAGACCGAGAGCAATGGCGTTCCAATAAACCGTCCTTCCAACAAGGATCGATGGTGTGGTATACAGACGATTCAAAAACGAGCAATGGTGTCGGACTGGGCATATACAGCCCGAAATGCCAAATATCAAAGGTTTTGACCACAAATGGCTCAACCTTTGATATCATTGCAGACAGTCAAGCTAACATCAAGTCTTTAAAGTCCTACACTGTCAAGTCAGGGATAATCTGGGAATGTCTAAAAGCCCTCAAAAACCTATCAAGGAGAAACAAAATTATCCTCATATGGGAACCTGGATATGAAGGCCTCAAAGCCAATGAAATTTCTGATGGCCTAGCCAAAAGAGGAGCGGACCAGAGCCATTTTGTGGCACTTTAAAGTGTTACCTCATAGCTGCCCTAAAGACTACAAGGACTTCGTCAGGCAAAAAAGTTTATCGACACCTCTGGCGGAAAAACAAAAGAACTCCCACTCCTTAGAAGAGCTGAGCTCTTCTCAGGCCATTGCCAATTAAGGTATCACCTAAACAGACTTCATATTGCCGTTTCTGTCAGGATGCTTACGAAACCTCGGAGCACTTGCTCTGCAAATGCGAAGCATTGGCTATGAGGAGACTACTCCACCTCGAATATGCTTTTCCTCCACCAACCTACGTGTGGAACCTCAATCCCAAAATGGTTCTAGACTTTATTAACAGTCTGAACCTAGAAAATGAGTAAATGCAACGGAGACTCACAACAGATCATTCAATTCGCAGTGGTCGCGAGGCTAACCCCTACACACCCCTTCACAAAATCTAATCTAATCTAACCATATTTCAAGCAAACATACATGCCATAAAATTGAATCTGTATTTTGTAGGATAGTCAGTCATAAACGATTGGAATGAAAATATTGCATTAAAATATTGAATTAAAATTCTGCACTTGCTTTTTGAGAACTCATAGTTAGAACGAGGGACGATTACATCACCAATGTATACAAATTATGCCCCTGGAGCCAACAAAATTCTCCATGGATTATTTCATACAGAAGTCTGCGTCCTTTAAAGTACTCTGTATAATCTAATACTTCTCATATAGAATGAAAGAATTTTATTAAATAATATTTAAAGGAATTTTATATATCCGTAAAAATTGTAGAACGACTTCTGTGACAAATGTCCAACTATCAAACAGATCTTCACTGTGAGCCAAATAATGAAGAAATGTTAGGAAGGAGAATGTAACTTCACTACATAGATTTTAAATAGGCATACGACATCAATGAAAATATTCTTTATAGCGCTAGAAAGCATCGGAAATAGGACACATATGCATCACATGTTATCTAACATTTAATCTTTTATCGTAAATTTTATGTCAAAGTATACGATAAATGGAACGAACATTTCTTCTTGCCACTTTTGTGCTTTTATTTAGCACAGCAAGTCTGACATAATACAGAATGAACTGAAAATGACAATTTGAATACAAATAAAAAATAGTACTTTTCGTAAGTATGCATTTACAATAGTTCACAACTTTTGTCTTAAACTCGGAAGCAGTTAACTAATTTGCCGTACTTTTTGTCGTATATTCTAATGTTTATTCAATGCAAACAAGTTTCAGTTGATTTTGTGGTAAAATGAACTATGATGAAAAGCAAAATATGACAAAATATTAGTGAAACGTCAAAATACGTGATAAAGATATGCGACAAGAAATACGACAAAACATCAGAATCAGAAATTTTTATTTTTGATGTTCATAGGATCTTTTTTCATAATTGAATAGTTTTTTTTGAATACATGTAGACAGTTTTGAATAAAAGTAATGAAAAATATTGTATATCCTTCGAATATTAATAACTTTGGCTTTTGTGCAGTGTTAATAAGCCATTCACCAGAATTTAACCCTTATGTGACCAAGAAAGTTTTAATCTTCTATCAACCGAGTAAGGTACGGAAATTAGTACATGGGCAAGAAAATGTGTTGTTCAAATTCATCACTTATGACCCCTACTACACCTAGTGTAATATCCATTACCCCTTAGGGAAAGATATTTCGCAGTTATTGCCTGCGATGAAAGGGATCCATCCAAAATATGAACAGCGACTTACTTATGTAATTCGTGGCACTGACGGGATAAGCAGTACTGTAGTGAGAATCATCAGAAAAAAAAACAAAGCCTACATTTTGCATCAGCTACAAGCATCGATGCACCGAGAGGTTTTATCGTCAATTTTTGCCTTTCACCCAGAAGCCACTTTAGTATGGTATGTTCCGAAGGAAAGCAAAGCAGTATTGTTGCTGTCAAGTATGCATTACCAACCGGATGTAGGTGATAATGCTGCACGAAAATAATAAATCATACACTTCTATAAAGAAACTCAGTTAGGAGTAGACACAATGCACCAGTTGCTAAGAAAATACACCACCAAATGTAGAACCTATAGATGGACGTTAGCATTTTCTTTTTCAACATAATAGATATTGCATATTTAGCAACTTTTATCATATGTTAGGAAAATTTACACACATTGACGCAAAGAACTAAGTGCCGCCGCTTATTCCTCAAGTACTAGGGTAAAAATTTGTGTCTGCCGTCAGTCCGGAACGGGCCAAAATCTCTTGTTATTATGTACGAACTGCGATGGAAACAACGGTGGGAAAGAGTATTACACGAATCCGCGCACAGGCACAAGTACCATAGAGTCCACCTAAGGACGAATAAGCTAGGACTAAGCATACAGGTGTATGTCATTGCAGACGACAACAAGCGTCGTAGGACTAGGAAATGCTATACTATATGTAAAAACCTAATATGCAAATAGCATGTAAACACCACGTGGTCTACATGTATTGACTGCGGCGATACTGCCAATTTACATAGTCCTATCAATCATATTTTGTACTATTAGACATTATTTAAATAACTAATTAGCTATTAATAATTTATTGCATTTCATTTCATACGAAAAGTTCAGAGATATTCTTAAGGTACCAGAAATGGCTAAGAAACCAAATTTCTAAAACTCGATTGTATCGAAGATATCCGAAGATTCTTCAGATGTGTTTTTTATGAGTTCTCATGGATACACAGGCCTCTAGCAGCGATGTGAAAAGAAATATATTAGTCGAAACCCGAAAAGCCTATCGGGTACCATATTTGGCCATACAAGGGTTGAATGTTTTATATTCAGACTTTACGCCCAAAATTAAATTCATTTGATGGTAAAAAAAAATATTTTATAATATTTAACTAAAATTATCACAACAGAATCTTTACTTTGTTTGCTCTTGCTCTGTGAGAAAATTTTCAAATTAAGATATCTTACGCTGCGAGAACTACTAACAAAAAACAGAAGCTACAAATAATTCACAACAGAACTGCTAGAAAAATCCAAGATTAGTTTTACACTTGAGTCGTTATATGTCATTGTATTATGATTCCATCTATATAGATGTCCTCAATTTTGTTTTTTAAGCTCCTGGATTTCGTATAAAGCTCTTTTAAATGTTCTAAATCTAAAAGGAAAAAAAAGAATACGAAAAATGTTTACTATAATTCCGCGACATTCCCGAATGACAGATGTTTATGGGCGGTTATGCTATTTTACCAGTTTGCACGGTGCTCAGTGCCAAGAATCCTGAAGAAGATTAATCGACAAGGGAGACCGGTTTCTCTGTAGCAGCTACTACATATATACATATATATATACACCGCAAATACCAGAGATCACGAAAACAAAGCCCTTACCAGAAGTCAAAATATAAGAGGGAGCACCCCTTTTTTGCGGTAATAATCTAGAGGTTTTGTTGACTTTTCGGCATAAACTTCATTTGTGGCCATTATCGAATCGGAAAGGATTAAAATTAACGAAATTGGATATTTCCCTTGCGCCTTGACTGTATATAAAAGGTGGGGGTGGCACAGTGGCAGCGTCCAAATCCGATGTGGGATCAAATTGTATTACAGTCCTCTATGAACACTAAAGGAGTGGCAGGACCAAATTGGTATTTAGTACATCTGTTCCTTTTCCTATTTTGTAGCATCAAACGAGAGAAAAATTTTGTTCTGTTGTTTTATTAACTAGAGCATTTGTTTTGACCAATTAACGCCAGTCAATTGTTGGCCTACAGGATGTGCACACACATACATATATATCGAATTATACCACCACAATGAAATTCACAGAGAAAAAAATTCCTTTTACTTCGATGGCATTTCAAGACAAATACCTTTGTCATTTTATGCCTCCATGAGTGAATCATTTTACAGAAAAGTCACTTATTAAAATTTTTACTTGGCATTTATGGTGACAACTACGAGCGGCTGCAAGTCTCACATCAAGAATACCTTAAAAGTCGTCAAGATGAGAGTCGAACGTCAAATTACCCGTCATGGAGTACTTCTAATCGCCCGAAATAATTTTAACTGTCTCTACGTGCGAATATTTTCGTCATATCGCCGACTAGTTATTAGCGCTCCTTTTTTGTAATCACCGCGCCGCCGCCGTATGTAGCAATTGCCGATTCCATCTCAACCGTTGAACTTATTTCTTAGGCGTGTCACCAAGAAATGCTAAAAATTACTGCGATTATGATCACTTGAAACAATTTCAAAGAAATGCGACAATTGAGAGCGTGTTTTTTATTTTCTTGTCCAGTTCTTGTTACATTGGATTTGAAGTTTCAACTCGATGTGTCGATGTCATCTGGATTAAATGAATTAACTAGTATGAGAAGATATACACCTGGGATAGAGAATTTTAATGACATTTTTGTCTTAAATATGAAAATCTGAATGCAATTATTTTCTGCTAATTTATCTCAAAATCAATTACAGTCATACCCCAGTTAACGTTGCCCCGAACAACGTTGTTTCTCTGTAACGTCGGTCCGCCATTATAAGTATACCTCACTGTATAGTCCTGTTGCTTCGCTGTAACGTTTTTTCTTAAAACCGTTTTTTTTTGTTATAATTCTAAGCAGGCGGTGATATTTGAAAATTTGTTTTTGTACATTAATTTTCATTTGCTTCGCATTGCTGAAGTTTGCTTTAGTTATTGTTTGTGCAAAAATAATTTATCTAGTTGTGTTTTTTGTCCTATTTTAATATTTCGTGCGACATATTTTGTTTAATTTATGTATCTTTTATTGTAACTATTCAAGTAAGTATCTATATTTTGTCACCACTGCTCAATTTCATATTTTATTGACAGTATATATCATGCACAACAATAACTAATGTTGCTAATGCGAAGAAAAACGAAAATAAATCATTTAACTTTAAAGTTCAAATTAGATGTTATCAAACGTACTGAAACTGGTGAACAATCAGTAGATATAGGAAAATATCTTGGTATTCCACCAACATATGTAAGAACCATTATTAAATATAAGGATATCATGGTAAAAATGGAAAAACTTTTGTTGTTTTGGATTGAAGATCAAACTCAGCGTAGCATGCCTTTGAGTTAAATGTTAATACAAGAAAAAGCTCTTCATATTTGGGACACTTGCAAAGGAGAAACGTTCAGTTCAAACCGTGATTGGTTTGATTGATTCAAAAACAGATCTAGAATTAATAATGCAAAATTATTAGGATAAGCAGCTAATGTTGACGAAGAAGCTGCATTCGAGTATCCGAAAAGATTTAAAGAAATAGTCGAAACAGGGGAGTACAGTCCTCAAGAAGTATTCAATGTTGATGAAACTCGACTATTCTGGAAAAAATGGCAACCAGGTCCTTTATTGAGCAAGATGAAAAGGCAATAACTGGCCTGCATAAGATAGGCTTACTTTATTGCTTGGAGATAATGCCACGGGTGATTTTAAATTTAAACTAATGCTGGTGTATCACTTCCTAAATCCTAGGACTCTGAAAAGGTGTATTAAGAACAGATTGCCAATATTTTAGAAGGCAATTAAGAAGGCTGTTACTAAATGAATTTTTCAGGAATGTTTTGTTGAATATTTTTTTCCTGCAAAAATCAAAATAACTTTTAATATTATCTGTGGGTGTCCAATCCATTTTGCTCTACCATCATTATTTTTAGGTGTTAAGAGTGGAATGACAAACTTAATATACCCTATAGATTTCATCTAGGATATAACCAGAATACATTTAATACTATTATCTTCTTTACACTCATCCACATTACTGCATTGATGATATCGGTGTAAATCTACTGCAACATGATATCATCCAAATCGCCTTATTCTGCAGCTTCTGTACTCTTTCTAACATCTCTTTTGTACCAAGGAACATAACTGTCGAAAAATACTCACAATGTGGTTTAATTATCACGTATATATGAATAAACGTCATTACGGTCACTTTGCTTCTGATTCTTCTAAAAAAACTGATTTTCTCTCCGATTTTATTTACAAATATAATCAAAATTACGTTTACAATTGAGTTTTCTGTCAAACACTATTCCCAAATATTAATTTCAGTTACATATTTAATTAATTTTCCACTTATACTAATTCTATTGTTATAATCACTGTTAATTGCCACGTACTTTGTTTTATTTATATTAAGTTTTCACTGAACTCAAGTCTTCTTCCATTCGATTCAATATCATCGCGCACAATGAGAAGCATGGCATCATCTACGAACAACACAATACCAACATATTTTAAGATATGTTATGTCGTTTATATAAATGAGGAATAGCAGAGTTCCTAATACGGAGCCTTGTGGGACTCTCAATTTATTCTCTCGTCTCTGTGATCTGCACTCATTAGTTTTCATCCTTTAATTTCTATCTGATAAATATGACTGGAATTATCTATATTCTCTTCCTTGTACTCCATATTTATATAGCTTCCTCAATAAGATCGACCAGTCCTCTGTCTCAAATGCTCCCTTTAAGTCTAAGAAAACCGATAATATTTTTCTTTTAGTGTGAACCTCTTCTTTCAACTGAGTTATAATCCAGTTTAGCGTCGATTCACACGAATGCCCTCTTCGAAATCCCGAATGCTGTTCTACCAAGAGCTTGTTGGATTCTAAGTATTTCTCCAATTGTTTCTTCTCCAAAAATTTTTCATGTATTGAGAGCATTAGCTCTTCGCATCTCGTTGTGTTTTTAGTGTTTTTTATCGGAATAATAATAGATTCTTTCCATGCCTCAGGAAACGAGGCCCTCAGTTAAAGATTTATTAATTATATTACATAAAGTAAGTCCACATCTCCCCAATTATCCAAAAACATTATTGTGTTAGTTCTGCTGCAATCCCGTTTAAAATTCATATCCTTGATTATTTGTTATAATTCACCTAGGGAAATGTGCGGGAAAACAAATTTTTGTCATCATTGTATATCAAAAGCGGGATAGACTGGTGGATTTGTTCTATACTCTCAAGTAGTTATTGAACTTTTCATCTATTTCATTATATTTCAAACAGCATGTAGATCCAAATTTTACTTCTTTTATTACATTTTTAGAGTCCTTCATTACATACGTTTTAATCGATCTCTACATTTCCTTCAGGTTGTTTGCTTAATTTATAATTTCTTTAATATAATTGTTCTTGACTTATTTTATACTTTTTGCATATTTGTTTCGAATTATTTTATATTCGTTCCAATCTCTGTAAAATTCCGATAAAATAGCTTTTCTTTAATTCAGTACTTTATTTGTTGGCATACTGCGAAGGGTATTAATGCACCATCCATTTTCTCTCTCTTTCACCAGCTTTCTCTTTGTAAAGTCATTCATCACACTATTCCATTTATTCTCAAATATAAAGAGATTCGCTGGATTGGTAGAGCTTTTAATTTTTCTAATTTGTTTATTAAAATTAATTATAGGAATGATTCTCCTTGAATTATCTTTAATAAACAAATTATGAAAATGAAATAGTTCATTGAACCCAGCGGGTCTGTATGAATAAATAAATTTGATTTATTATATTAAAAATAAGAAAAATAATTATAATTACTACATTTTGTCGCAATGAAAATCAACAAAATAATTTTATAACATATTGTCATATTAAGAAATTTTTATTTTTAAATATTTTCCAATTAACATAAATTATCATGATTTAAATAAAAGTTTTTTTTTTTAATTATTTTAATTTCATACTATTGAGAAATATTTTTTATATTAAAAAGGACTTTTTTTACCGTATATTGGTAACGATATTTTAAATATACATTTCTTTCAGTAGGTTAGTTTTCAGTGTGAAACACGAGCACTTTCTCGAACATTTGTAATTTCGTGGATTTTCTGAAAGCGTCATCTGCGATCTTTTGTGAAATATTTCAGTGGAGAATGGACTAAAATTTAAGTGGTCACATTTTTTTTGTTTCTCTTATAAGGAATTCTAAGTAAAAAATGTGTAGCTGCTTTTTAGTGAATAACGTATATTAACTTCGTGGTTCAGGCCTTTTATGTAAATAATGAGAAACATGAGAACTAAACAACTGAGTTCATTACATTGCAATTAAAGTGGTGTCAAAAATAAATAAAATTTGTTACTGCATAACTGTACGGCAAAGTGTTAAGAATTTTATCCTAGGTAATTCTAAGGAAATCATATTGTCAGGATAATCTACAATAAATGAATATTATAATTGGTAATAGGCTTAGTACTGAGGTCTGCGCTAAACTAAACTTTTATATAAAATTTAGCGTGCTAAGAGCTATTGATGAAAATTTATCTCCAAACAATTTAGCTTGAATTTATCGATTTGGGGCCGTTCTTTAACATGCTAAAGTTATTTTTTGATAGAGGTCTGAGAAATGTCAACAACGAAAAACAAAAAAGTTGGGAAAACCTCAGCATATTGGAAAATAGTAAATAAAATAATAAAAATGCTTCTTTTAGTATATTTCTTATTTGAGTCCCCGCTGTCATATTATTTTAGCTGCTAATTATGCTGCCCGATAATGGAGACCTTCTAAAATTTAGTTTAGCGCGAACTTCAGTAGTAGGTTAGACTTACAGAAACTAATAGTGAATTCTTTTCTGCGGTTCGGTGTTAACACTGCCACCGAATCTGTCATTCTCGTGCTCTTTTCTTCCCTACTGGTGTGATGGGAAGAAAGGAGTCAGGAAATTACAGATTCGGTGGCGGTGGTTACACCGAGTCGCAGAAAAGAATTCACTATAACTTAAATTTTTCCTTACTTTTGTTTTTTTTTTTGTATCCATTTGATTCATTCCTGTCTTCCAGAAATATTGCTCACAATACAGGAAACTTCGTTAATGGAATTTGAAATGGCCAATTCTGCGCTAATTCAGAATAATTTATATTTAAAGGCAAAAACCCAATAGCGGCATCGGCTTTGGATTTGGATTTGAGATTGGCATTGGCACCGACATCGCCTGCATCATGAAGCTGTTCATAACCCAAAGACAGCATCGAATTCCAATTTTACAACTCAGTTTTTATAATCCTTGTCACTTTTTAGATACAAACATGGATTTGCCACCAATTTTTCTTCAAAATTCATTTTAAACATTTTTACGTAAAACCATGCCTTACTGCCGCTTTGAATATGCCATGTAGAGTTTTAATTTTGACAGATGCAATCTTTAATGCCAATGCCAATGAGTTTTGGATAAATATGAAGCCTGCTTCAAATTCTGATGATACCTTGTAGAAATTAAGTTATTGCTGGATTACAAAAGAGTTCCTATACCAGGAGACATAGAAAAACTTGAGAGAAAACGGGCAGGGATATTCTGAAAAGAATTTAAGACTTTCACGTCACCTAGAATTGACTCGATGAAGAGCTGTAGATTAAAGATTCCGATAGAGAAATACAAATGAAGTCCTTCAATCTATAGAATTGTTTTGGCTATAGTCTATGTCATGAAGCAAGTGTCGTACTTTAATATGAAGGAAAAATAAGAGAAAAAAATTATTAGAGTTGGCGAAAACCTCAAGCAATTCATATTGATTTTTTTTTTAATTCTTAATTTATTCCCACAACAAGGCAATGGTGGTGGTTGAAATTTTTTAAAACTTGATTCTTGTAACTAGCTTAAATTTCACCGACCCATGACAAAAGCATACTAAAGCAGAAATCATCGTACTTTCGGTATTATACACACCCATTTTAATTAATCACAATAACAATAACAATTTTGCGCAAATTTTGTATGATCTTTTAGCTTGAATTGAATATTTTGTGTTAAGCTAAAATAGTGTAGAATAAGGTACAAGAAGCAAGGATTAAGCTTTATTAATTATCATAATACTATATTTTCCGTATAGGTGATTGATAATATACACGAACATTCATGATTCGAAATTAAAAATAAAGTGCTACCATAATGCGCAGAAGGCTAAATGACTTCATGAATGACGTGAACAAACATACCACCCGCGGTGGGTACTCGGTAGATTTCTTTATATATGAAATAACTCTAGCACAATGAGTAAACATGAGTGAATCTTAAAAATTGATTTCGATCTTGCTACTGGATATAATATGTAGATATTATGATTCATCAAAATCCTGCAAGTCATAAACCTTATTTCGAATCGTGTAGTCTGAAGATCGTTGATCACAGCCACAACAGCCACAAGTGATCTGTCATTCAAAATTAAGAGTGATCTTGTTCGGGCTGGGCAACCCTATCGGAGATGAATGTTTTCTCAGAGGTATAAAGAGTGTACTGAGGCAAACAAAAAAAAAAAACCAATGTAAACAAAACTACTTCCATCCTTCAACATACACCTAGTTTGAAGAGAAATGATCCTCAATTAAAGTGTTTCAACTAAATTCGTCAATTACACACTGACGATCATTCTTAACGATTATACTTATGGTGACTCCTTTCCGATGAGATAGATGACTATGAGTTAGAGATTTCCCTGTCTACATTACATTGTCTGACACATATAGGTTTGCATGTCATGATTTGGCCCAGGCTATAACTACATAGATTTTCTTCTATGGTACTTGACATTGTTGTTTGGAAATTTTTTTCCATCAACATTCGTATGATGTAGTATGTCTGTGTTGATTTGACTTTGTAGTCTCAAGATTGCTTGAAAACTAGTAAGTGTCCCTGGGCCATCCCACGCTCTGGCTGTTCTAAGATCTTTAGGCTTAAAGCTGAAGCTGTCGATTAAAGATATTGTAAGCGAGTTAAAAGGTAAAAATAGAAGAAAAAAAGTGTTAATAAAATAAAAGCGACTCGGTAAAAAAAAGTCATGCCGCGCTAAAGTGTGGTGAATGTTTTAGCTTTGGCTTAGAACTGGTTAGTCTGGTTCTGAACTTGAAGATTAAAACTCTGTAAGGTATCTAAAACTGAACGCAATAAAAAGCGTTTTATTTTTCGCTTAATTTATAATGTTGTTGTTGTTGTTGTTGTTGTTTTTTTCTTCTATTTTGTAAAGCGAATGGATTTTATCTCTTTTGGTTGGTATAAGATGTTAGTGAGATAAATATTTCTACGCTTTTAATTGTTACTGTGCGATGAAAAATATTCTTAACTTGCTGAGATTAATAAATTTGATGAATTGTTTTGTGCTTCCATTGCTTCAGAAAGTTTATATTTCATTTCGAATTATGTATTAGCAAATAATCACCTCTCTGTGGAATATAACATAAAAGTTCATTGGGCCATGAGAACTATATGGAATTTTAAAAGAGCCTTGAGTAAATTGAGTCTCTCTCTAGAGGGAATTCAAATATTCTTTATGTTGTTGTACTCTAAGAAATTTATTAGATATTATAGAAAAATAGTTTTTTTTATTTATTTAGTAAATAATATATAAAATCTTCTAGAAGGTTTTTACTTGTTTTTAACTAATTATTTATAATACGTGAAATGATGCTCTATTCAAATTATTTCCGCATAAAAACTATAAAATTGAAGTATGTCGAAACACAAAAGCGAAAAAATTAAAATTCCAATTAAGGTCTTTTTTTTAATAGGCTTGGAAAGGATAATATTTTTGAAAATAAAACTTAAAAGTAACAAATCGAAACTTTTTCGTAAACTTTGTAACTGTTTCGTGAAGTTTTTCATAATACTTTGGAAAATCTTCTTTAATAAAACACAGTTTTTGTGGATTTGTTATATTCCTTAGAGACTAGTCTCTAGTTCCTCCATGTTTCCTTCAAATTATCATCATCAGTAATCTTAAATTTTTTTATAACTTTTTCAACCTCTGATTTTTTTTTTTTTCTGTTACCATGTCTTCAAGACCATGAGTCAGAAAATAGTCATACTTTTTTTACTTCTGGTTACTAAGTTTTTTGAATGTTACGAGTAATTACTGCAAATCGATATAATAATACCACATTTTTTATAGTTTTAATAATTATTCCGATATTATGAAAGGAAACTTGTCTGTAGTAGAAAATTTCAAGTACAAACTGTGTTGGCAAAGGTTTGATTTTGCTGCAGATCAAATACTATATGTAATGTATCTTCTTTTGGGTTGTTCATTATTGAATGAACCCTATTAGTTCGCATTTAATAGACTTCGAATGTTCAGTTAGTGGATTAGATATTCCTTTGGCTGTACCTTATGTAACTTATAGATTGAACAAGTGTTGTGAGAAAAATTTCCAAACCCAAGAATAATCTTTAAGTAAAAGCTTTTTTTTATATAAATCTTTTGAATGTAAATAAAATTGTTCTACTTTTTCATTTCGGTATTTCTTCACAAAATTTCCGACATTTGTTACATGTTTAATTTCGATTGGTAAATAACTACTGTCTTCAAGATTAATCAAAATAAATATTTTTTTATATTGTTTTCAGTCATTTCCTTATCAGACTCAGAGGTATGTTTTACAAGATCTGTGTTTTTGCGGAGTATCAGTGGTGTGAAAATGATACCTATACGATGCTGTTCAAGATAAGATTTTTCAGGCATAGTACTACTCGCATCAATTCTGTATTCAGTGAGAAATGAATTATACCCCTTCTTACTTTTTATATTTTTTAATCGTCTTATCTTGATTTTGTATCGTTAAGTAAAATGAAACGGAAAGAACTTTACTAACAATGCAGTACTATGCTATGTTTATTATGTATTGTTTTTATGGTAGCCATTTTTTTGCTGATACTTGCCAATAGTTTTGGGAAAACATCAAAGATTTGAACACAATTTGCAATGACGTTCCCGAACTGTAAATTGGCAGCAACGTCACATGGTATTTCCTTCGTATCAATTTCAACCGCACTTATCAAAGTAGCATGTTACAAAGATTAATAACATGTGTAAAGTTAGCGCTGCCCTGATTTAGTTCGGAACTACCCCATAATTTTAATTTGTCCCTTAATTTAATTTATATAAAATAGTTTTTCTGTTTTTGCTTTGCCTTTTCCTTGCCTTTACTATCATTTTTCTTTTTATTTTTTCATTATTAATTAATATTCATTTTCCTTTCTTTCTTGAAGTATTTTTTTTCTTGTAATTTTTAGAATTTTAGTTTTAGTTTTAGTTTTAATTTTTAATTCAATTTTTTGTACTTGGATTCTTTCTTTTGTAGTTTAGTTATAGTTTAGTTCATAACTTTAATCTTTACATTATAATTTTATTTTATTTTTTTGGTCCTGGTTTTTCATATTGTAGACTTCGATTAAATTCTATCGTTCTTTTTTTATATAATTTTTTCTTTAGTATGACTTACCGTAGTAACTTATAAGGTATTATTTTATTGGACTTTGTCTGTATAATATCTTTTGAACTTTCTTAAATAAATAAAAATAAATAAAAACCATAAATTTGTAATGCCCTTTTTTCTAAAGGAAGTTGGATGTAGTGCTAAGTTGACGCCAAGTTAGCACCACAACTCACTACAATTCGGCAAACCCTATCGATTGGATAATTTTATATCTTGGAATTCGTCGTTCATTTGTCATTAACCATAAATTTGTGGTTGGACCAGGTCAGTAGCTAGAACCAAATTAAAGGTAAGGCATCAGAGATTTGAAGTAGGGCGCAAATTTTCGGTACATTCGGAATACATCGGTTCAGGACATCTTTTTTAAGAAACAAGTTTCTAGAACCCTAATTTTATTACATTATTTAAAACAGGTACCTACAATAAGAAGAAATTAATGGACCAAACAAGAAATACAACATGACAAAAATATTCAATATAATTGCAGTCTTCGATTTACCATATTATGGAATTTTCGTAGCAATTCGTCAATATCTTTTTTTTAAGTTCTTTTCCATTACAATGCAAGAAACACCAAACCTGCCATTATCTCGTGAACCATTGACATTCTTTGAGGCTTGTTGATAGCAATTAGTGTCGAAAAGGTAGATTCGCACGAAGCAGTACACTATGTATATCCCATTGTTGCGACTGATGCAAATAGTGCATATGTATCTCTGAAGAATTCCCTTTGTCGGTATATAACTTCTAATATTTTTTCGCTCTGATCTACTCGACCATTCGACTCATTCAAGTACCTTTTCACAATAGGAGCCTCTTCTTTGGAAGGAATTTTAATCCCTAAAAAAAAATTGCAATTACAAATTTGTTTTTTTCTTTTCTCATTAAATGTTGAACAGATTTAAACTTTGTCCAACTCTTAAAGATACAAAATTGTATTGTATTTTAACGAGAAGGTGATGGACAATACAGCACTAATCCTCCAGATATCGTCTCTTCTGGAAACTATTTTGAGATTCTTTTCTACAATATAGAATTCACAGCTTCTTCCAAAATTAGCTCATACATCTCTTCTGACCTCAATTTCAATTTTTTTGCCAATTGAATTTCCATATTTAATATAATCAAAGAACTTTGATATAACGCATCAAAGGCACTTCTTGCAATATTATCACCATTGAATTTTCCATTTTTCATTTTATTTGGAGTCATCAAAATCAGAGAATAATTTTCATATACAACTTTTGTAACAGCCAAATGTCCTGACGAAAGCTGTTCAAGTAGTCTACCAATCGTCTTACCTACATTCACAGCAGTAAGAGGTGGGTGGTAAGCAGCGCAAGTAAACGTGATTCTGAATTTCGAGCGACAGTCTTCAGCAACATTTGATTATTTTATTTATCTCATTAGATGTGATCGGCATTACCCTCGCGCCTAACCGGGATTACCCCCATACATCGATAATGGCGGTCAAATCTATGTTTTTTTATTTAAATGGCTCCTACTACTTTAAATATATCGACTACAAAAGTTTTAAGTTTCCACGTTTTTTTATAAATAGCTTAACTTTGTGATTGTTCTTGAAATAATTAAAAATGTGAAGAAAATGAAAAGTTATAATAAGTGTTTTTCAGTAAGTTGCCGGCATTTCCCCTTCTTTCCCTACACTCGATTTGGACCAATCCAGACGATCATTTGTTTCCCAACCATGTGGAATATAGAGGAATTAGTAATATCAACATATCCTTACCTTACTTAACACGCGTATTGTTTTTTTCGTTTGTTTGACAATCAATGCAATTTTGTCAATTGACAAATCTATTTTCCCTATTTAGGAAAAATTACATAATTTAGAGCGAAATACTCTATTTGAAGTCAAAATTTCATTATATATACCTTTGAATACAAAATTACCTAAACAGGTATTTTTTCTCTGAAAGTCGAAAATTTTGGTTATTCGCTTTGCCATCCAGGAAAGTCGTCGTATAAGGAAAAATTTAAGTCAAACTAACATTTAGGTCGAGAAATTTAATATGCGCCATATTTATTTAACAAAACAAGGCTGCCATATATTAAAGGAATGAATAGAAAAATTGTATGATACTTTAATTTAATTTTGTCCATAGTTACTGAAAAAATAAACTCCCAAGTAAAAGAATTTTTCTTAAACGATTTAAGATTATTTAAATTAATTTCAAGCTTCTAAATGGCAAATCAAAGAATAATTTAAAAAACTTTAAAATTATTATTTTTTAAATATACAATGTTTGGTGTTTTTCGAAAAATCATTTCCATATTTATCAATAAAATTTTTGTCGTTCAACTAGAAACTGCCAGCATTAGTTTTGAATAAGCCCATAATTTCTATATATTTCCTACTATTTAATACTTCTCTTAATCATTCAAGATAGAGTTATCTGCTTTGTTCAGTATTGTGCGATTTAATCTACGTGATGTAGACTACATTATTGTATACTCGTCGACAATTACCTGTAGAAAATAATCTCTCGTCTTCACTATATTTTATAAGCGTAGACAATGTAGATAATTAAAATTTGGTAGAAAATTCAAATGGTTTTATTATACTTTGTTAGTTAGGAAATAGATTATAAGTACACCAAAAATAATGATTCGGATAATAACCGACATAATTTATTGAAGCTGAGAATAATGATTGATAATAGTAAGCATAAAGATAATATAGAATAAATAAGATGTATTTAGAATTATATGCGTAACTTAGTTATAATTACATCAGAAATTTAAATTAAAAACAGTTATTTAGATTAATAAAAATTAATCAGATTATCAAATGCAGCAATCGTTTAGATCTTTCAAAGGTTAACCGATTTTTGCTTGGAAAAAGAACCTGTGACCAGTTAGAAAATAGTCTTTCTAGTTGAGCAGATGATTCTGGAATCTGCAACAGTTTTATAGCTAACTTGGACTGAGATGACGAATAGCTACTATATTCATATATATATATAAGATCCAGATGTTGAACAGGAAATAAATAATCTGGAAGTAAATTATAAATAAATCCTGCAAATATTCCATTATTCCAGCTTTAAAATATATTTTTAAATTTATTACATAAATCTGGGATATTTCTAGATACGTCATTGTATTAACAACTATAGAGCTGTTGCTCTTATGAATGTTTCACCAAAGTCGCTTGATAGTATATTATCGCTACTAAAGTATCATTTTTATGCAAAGAAATTATCAGCTCTGAGCAAGATGGATTTCAAAAGGGAAGATCAACAGTCACAAATCTTGCCTTATTCACAAATTATTGCATCAATTCCATTGAAGAAGGAGTTCACGTTGACTGTATTTACACAGATTTCTCTAAAGCATTCGATAGAGTATGCATCTATATGTTAATAAATAAGCTTCGCACTCTTGGCTTTCATTCAATTTTTTTAGATTGGATCACATCTTATCTTACAAACCGCAAACCAATTGTCAAAATTTATACAAACTATTCACGCATCTTTAAAGAAAATTCTGGAGTTCTTCAGGGTAGTCATTGCGGTCCCATATTATTCAATATTTTCATTAATGATATTAGCTCAATATTCAAGTACTCACGCTGTTTAATTTATGCTGATGATTTAAAGTTGTTTCTAAAAATTATCTGCTCAAATTTACAAAATGATCTTGATAGTTTGCCTAACTGGTGCCGTAGAAATAGCCTCAATTTAAATACTTCAAAATGTCGTATTTTAACTTATAATCGTTCTATAAGCCCGATATGCTTTAGTTATGTTATTAATGATGTTTCTTTAAGTCGTGTTCGCGAAATCACCGATTTAGGTGTAGTTTTTTATACTAAACTCTCATTTGCCAGAAACATAGAATATATATGTTTAAAATGCTATAAACTTGTTGGTTTCATAAAAAAGGAACTCTAAGGAATTCAAAAACGTTGATACTTTTAGGACTTTGCTTACTACTATTGTTCGTCCCATATTAGAAAACGCTGCAATAATTAGGTCTCCCATTACCAAGTGCATATGCACAGATTGGATCAATTCAACTTTTAAACGTTTTGTATGTTACATGCATAATATATGGGATGATAACTTAGTCTCGTACGAGCCAAGACGTTTACTAATAATGATTATCAAATCTGAGTTTCAGGCGTGATATGCAATGTGCTTTATTTATAAGGGATATTCTGTGTTCCAATATTTTATGTCCAGAGCTTCTTAATTATGTTGAATTTATATGCTCCAGAAAAAACCTTAAGAGCAAGAAACTTACTTTATGCTTCTTCTCATAGAACCAACTATTGTTATAAAGAATGTGTAAATAATTTTATTAATAAATTCAACTATTTTGATAAATATTTAGATTTCTCCGCTGTTTATCAGAAGACTTAGTAATAAATTAATTAATTAATTTTATTAAGTATTAATAGTCTGTAAGAGATGAAGTCTGTAGACTCTAGGTAAATAAATAAATAAATATTCCAAAAAGCTAATGGTTTCATTATACCTTTCATGTCTGGTCTCCCTCTTACAAAAATCACTCCGATCGTATTGAGAGCGTGCAGAGGAGATTCTTACTTTTTGCTCTAAGAGGTCTCGAATGGAGGGATAGACTTCATCTTCCTCCTTATAACGAAAGATTAAATTTAATACACCTTCCTACTCTTGAGACCCGTAGAAAAATTTGTGACATTAGCTTTATATTTCAACTTGTGAGGGGTGACATCGACATGCCTTTGATGCTTCAGAAAATTAATTTCAATTCACGATCTCGACACTTGCGATCTAATGACTTCATTTATTTGTGTTCTCATCGAACCAACTATGGACACTTTGAGCCTATGACTAGAATATGCTGTACATTTAATTTGAATTTTCATTCGATAGATTTTAACATTAATAAGACTCAATTAAGAAAAATTCTCAATAATTGCTCTGTACTTTAGCTTAATTTAAGTATTGTGTCCTGGGAACTTTGTAGCTAGCATTTAGCGAAATAAATAAATAAATAAATGTATAGAATTTCGAAGACTGAGGTTTTCTTTTGATAATTACCCCAATCAACTTTTCCCGTGTATTTGAGTTCCTTAAATAAAAAAATGTTCAGATCGAATCCAACTTCATCGAGAGCTTTATATTACGGTCTGCCTGGCATATTTTATAATTATAACTTGTCTTAAACTTATTTTTAATTTTCATAAGAATAAGATACCACTTCACGTACTAACTAAAAGTTTTGTTTGTAATAGAGTACAAAGTCTACATTGTCGACATTGTCTATACTAAATTTGTTTGTCTACGCTAATGTCTACGCTAAAGAGTAGACAATCAAAGACTACGCTTAGGGGAACAACACTGGCCTTGTTCATAATATTTACATTACTTATTAGACAAAATATACACCCAAAATTCTTATAAAGTGAAATTCCTTCTATATTAACACAGAGTAAAACTACATAGGTAGAAAACAGGTCGAGATAAAGGAAAATTTACGTAAATTCGACGTGAAATTTACATTAAATTTACCGAATTAAGGAAATGTTTCTTCGGTCGGTCCTATAGGAAAATATACTCAAATTTCCCTAACATTTACATCGACACGACGACGTATCATTCTCCACTTATCTAAATCGGACGTAAATATTAGGTAATCTCGACTTAACCACAATTAGTCACTGCCCTAATTTACGTCGAATAAACGTAAATTCGACCTGAAAAAGAGAGTCAATATCGCTTGGGATAGGTATTTCATTTTGTCAATTTGACTCTTTGACATTTTGCGATTTTTGCCATAAAATCTAGTGTGGAGTATACGTGTGAGGTATTGCAGTGATTGCTTTGGTAGCTTTTAAAGCCATCTCCTTCACAATATCTAAAACAATGCATATATGCCTCCTTAAACCATAAATATTATCGCTTCAAGTTTTGATGTTATGTGTTTATCCTACAAAGTGTGTGATAATGTTTTTCAATTTGTGAATCCTTTTTTGTGAATCAGAAATACAAAATGCACCTATTGACATGAATTACTATAAACTTTGACTATAATTATCTTTAGCCTTTACACCGTATATTCTATCGTCTAGATCTTCCTCGATTCTACAGCTGACAGTATACAAATTTACGGCACCCATTTGCTTGCCTTTCATGTTACTATATCGATTTGTTCTACTTGAAATAATCTTGGCCAATGAGACAAGAGTTGTGAAACCTATTATAAAGCTTAGCTTTCACTGAAATCTCTTTCTCTTAAGCTACGAATTGAAATCTGTACGAAAAGCAAAACGCTATTAGTAACTGGATCATCACAAGCTCCACATACACAAGGAACGGTAATTGAAACCCGCTAAAAATTAATAATCTCTAGAAAAATTGAAATATAACCGAACATTTATTTTCAACTGAATTTCATCCCCAAGTTCATCAGCGTCACGATCTTTTCTGATCAGTTGCACGATGATCTTGGATAACTTAGCTTGAAACAAGAAAACGAAAGAAAAAAACTACTTCAAGAAGAACGGCTTCTTTGGTACAAGTTGAGTGCAAAGATCAAGCTCCGGTGCGCACCCAGGTGTAAATCACAAGAAGATGACTCGCGCTGATTCGGGTGGGGTTCCCTGAAGGCGGGCGTGTTCTGTCTGCATTTTTTTTTTTCATTAAATTTTCAGTTTTACTCTTTATCTTCACTTCCATTTGGCTCTTCTGCTTGGCTTTTTATTATGCGGTTAATAATAATTTTTTGTGCGTGCACAGCTCACCTGAACACATCAACAGCGCACGAGCTAAGGCTTAAATTTAATGGTCCAAGGTAAGGAGGCTGCTTCGGCATGAATGAATTTTTGTGTGAAGCGAAACATTCTCCATTCATAAAAATCGAGACGTTGTCTGTCAGCGAAGTATAAATGTAGCCCGGATTGTCTGATGGATTTCAGGTGCGGTAAGTTCCAAGCCCCCAAAACGTGTCAATTAAACTTCCCGTAGCTCTCCTTATTGCGCCAAGCGGGCGGCGGCGGAGGGCATTGTCTTGTACTTATATTGTCTTTCCATCTGCATTGACGACACGATGTGCGTAGTACTTGTAATATGTGGCATGGAAGGCTGCACGCCATGAGCCATTAACTATGAAATTTACGACAATCGGACTCTCTGAAGGTAGCCCAGGTAACTACCTAACCTATGTACATACTACTTTGGACTATTCTCATGTTTGCCTGCAACATGTAGGTGATGCCGCCGATAGCTCAATGGAAGCTAACTTTTTTTTGCTACCACTGACTGGTGGTGCCTAGGAAGCAGCTTGTTTGCGCTCTGACCCTCGACTTTTTTTGCGGCTAAGGCCATTTGTTCTACTCGATGCTAAATGACAGTGTGCGGCATAACTTTTTTATGATGACTTCGGCACTATCATTTTTGCGGTTGGTTGGTCTCGTAAAACACTTGACAATTATACCTGATGCTCCCTCCCAACTCTCTTTGTATTTGGCAGGGTAATTAATTAGTTTTGTTTGTGGGCACTTAGTTTCTTCGACTTTCTTCGGTGAACGGTGCTTTCTGGTAAATTTATTGCCGGCCAAAGCGGAAATTTTATTGAGAAATGCTTTTAAGGTTATCCAGTTATTCTAGTGGAACAGGTTTTTCCCTTCAATTTCACCCGCTGAAGGGTGCGGTAATCCCGTGAAATCCACCGGTATGGGACACTCGAAATTGAATGGAAGGGTGGTGATAAAGTACGGTGCAGATCCGATGCAATAACTCACCGAAAGGGATAAGAAAACATCGGACGACGTGAATGATGGAATTTTTCAACTGAAATTGTTGACCGTTTAGCATCAACCGGCTGTTAAAGAATAATATATGGCAGGTGCGAGCATATGTGTTCGGTAGAATCTACCTATTTTCAAACAATTTCCTATTCCTCACAAGACTGCTAAAATGTTCAAAGGTGTTAAGAAAAATTAAAAAAGAATGGCAACCGAAAATTATTCTTAGAACAATTTTTCTTACAGGGGCTACCATTTAAAACAATTTGAATGATCTATAGATTCGCATGTATTGCTGGAAGTATCTTTACTTTCGAGGTTGAATTCTAAGAATTTCTTAAACGCCATACCTGGACGTATCTCTGTACAGACCGTGTCGTCTCGCAGACTTTTCTCGTGAAAAATCTCTAGTCAAGTCAGATTTATAAACGCGATTAACTTATTTTTCCTCGAGTGTTTAATTTTTTATTTATTTTATTATTATTATTTTTTTTTGCTTCTATCCGACTCGGGTTTTATAAGTCTCACTGAGTAGGTACGTAGCACATACGTCCATACCATTTACTGCAAATGATGTGTGCCTACCAACTAAAGGTAGGAAGGTATACGCTACTACACGTTACGTATGTATACGTATGAGCAACAGGTAAAGAAATCATTTCATGATGTTCACACCTTAACCAGGCAGACTCCCGGTGTTTCAAGTTTTCATCTCGTGATATTTTTCATGATAGCAAGTACACTTACAATCCATCCATGCCTCACACAGGTGCTCCCCGCAAGCCCCGGGATTTGCATTTTATTCGAAAATTACTGCTCGGCGGGCATAGGCTTGGTTGGCGTGCACAAGACAAATATTGCAACTTTATGATTTTTAATTGACAGATGTTGGTAATTGCGCAATTCTGTACTGAGATGAGTGATTGACTAGGATGTCTGGAAGATAGGGAAAGTGCTTGTTGCGATGTTCATTTATATTTTGAATGAACACAGATTGCAGCATTTTAAGAGATTTCGAGTTATCATCAGAAGCTAAGATGAGTCATTACAACTGTATTTAAATTTTATTTACTTGTTTTCTTATGTTTATTTTAATTTTCAATAACAAATTTGGGGAAACATTTCTAAATTATTAATTCAAATTCAGATTCATAATTATTTAAGCAAATTTGAACTACAGAAGAGCAAGGGTACGCCTTGAGATAATTAAAACAAAAAATTGTGTTAACTAACAATAATTATTAACGGAGCTTCAAAATTTTAAATACAAATATCTTGTTTCTACTACAAAATGCAGAAATGACTTACATACATCCTCGCAAAATCAGTTGTGCGTAAAAAATGCAATATTTATAAAATTCTGTCCTTAATGTAGTCGCACTTCCGATCTAATGACTAATACCATAGAAGACATAAGAACAAGATGTAGCATGCAATACCAGAGCAGAGTATTAAAATTTAATATGGCTGCTAGGACATTCCTGTATGGACCACTACATTTCAAATGATAGGGTAAACCGAGTGATAAATATTTTTTCACATTTTCCTTGCTGAGGAGATCGACCAAATGTATACAAAAATGCTGTTAATACTTTGACGGCCGGTGTCATATGGAAGTCGATCAAAGTTCATAAAACAAGAAAAACTAGAAATGTGATGTGCAAATCTCTTTTGATATCTACCATCAAAAGATGAAATATTAAATGAGTACAGAATTAAGTTAACACATGGTTAACGGTTTTGTTTTTTATATTATTAGGTGATCTCATAAATAATGAGGGATTTATACTCCTGATTTAAGCAGCAGTACACTTCCTTTATTGTCGTTTGGTTGTGGGCCTAAAAGGAGTTAGTACTCAGTAAAAGATTCAATTTAGATACTAGCAAGCCTGTACACAATATAATTTGAGAAAATTCATATAAAATTAGTCTGGACTTAGATCAGAGAACACATTAGAGACATCTAGCGTAAAAGACAGAGATCCAACATGCGACAATTTAAGATGAAAAATGAATATTTCCAGTTCAAATAAATTGAAAAGTTTTAAAAAGAATTAAACTCTGCTAAAATTTTTTTTTTTCACATAATTGTTAAATATATCATTTTGCTTTGTATTTCTACAACTCTACACGGAATATTGCAATTTCTCATCGGTGAAATATCGAGAAAAAAAACAAGTACAATTAGAGTCAAATAGTTAAAAAAAAAGCGCAACAGAAAATAAAAAACTCGACGTTATTTGCTAGATTCAAAATTTATTAACATTTTTTTGTTAATCGAAAAGTAAAAACGTTTGATTTCAAAATGAAGCCGAATGTCATCTGAATTTTTCGTACATATAGATAGATAAGGCTTCTAGCTTCATAAATAGAAAAAAAACGCTCTAGAAGTTCTCACTAGTGAATAATTCTTATTTTTTGTAGAAAATACTACTATTAACAAAAAAACATTTCGTTCGGTACTGCTATATTTTTTTTTATATAGTAACTAATATTTAGGTAGTGCAAAAATAAAATCGAACTATTTCAATGTCAGTTTATATCCAGCTGTGATCGAGTGTGGACGGAATCTTACCTGCGATAGATACACTGAGAGCTTTGTGAAATAATAAAAGTATTTTGAAGTGCAAACTGTTGATTTTTTAAAATGGTTTTGACCATAGACCAAGAAAGTACATTTTAGAACTTTTATATAAAGAGTATTTCTTTTCTACCATACAGAAAATGTGCAGAAAAAAATCGTTTAGTGTATCAAAGTCTACATTGTCTCTATACAAAAGAAACGGTATTCCAGCTTTGTGATTGAGTGAAAGAAGGAGTGGCGGCGGACGGAAGCGTTTACTGACAACCGCCCAACTGGCGTCTCTGAAGAAAATGGCTTCAAAGAAAAATCCACGAACACATAAACAGATGTCAAAACATTTTAGTGTTTCAGTCGGGGTCATACGATATGCCATAAAATATATATTGAAGTTTAAACGATTAAAAAAACCTAAACGTTATTACCTAAGTGAAGCAACCGTTGAAAAAAAGGTATCGTCGTTCTTGGGGGCTGTACAACTTGCTTAAATGTGATAAATGGAAAAATTAGATCTCAGTGGATGAAGCTTGGTTTTACCTTACTGATGCGGATGGACAAAGAGATATACAGTACGTAAGCCGTGAGAAAATAACTAAAGATTTGGACGTTTTAACAAAACTCTCTCATCCACGTGGTGTAATGGTGTTCATGGGTATTTCGTACAATGGGCCTACAAAACCAATTTTTGTTGATGCGGGTGCCATAATCAACAGTGAATATTACATAAACAAGTATTTAAAACCATTTTTAAGAGAAGCAAATAGTTTATACCAAGAGAAAAATTGGATGTTTCATCAGGATTCAGCTCTGGCGCACACTTCAAAAAGGACTCTAGATTTTCTGGAAGATCAAGGAATTCCGTGCATCCCTCCTACCATATGGACACCATCATCGCCAGATCTGTCATCATGCGATTATTTTTTATGGGGCTATCTAAGAGCATAAACAGGCAACATTAAAATCATCCCACAGCTTAAAAGCATTAAGCTTCATTTGGTATATGAATCAGAAAAAATTGGTTGCTTTGTTCTCGAGATATGATTTTTAGTAATGAGGTTTCTCATGAAATTTCTAGCGGAATGGGGCGGGGGGGGGGGGGGATAAGGAGAAACAAAAAAATATGGGTCAGTTATTTTGGTATTCCTTACAAACTGTGAAAATTTTATCCAAATAGTCAGGTTGGCTGCAAAAAGTGCCGGCTTGTAGAGAAGAAACTTGCGTGAAACGTGCGGCTGTGAAAGTGTTAAGACAACTTTTACTCTCGGGACGCTGTAAACATGTTTTGGTCTATTCCGGAATAAACAATCCATTTCACAATCTAAATGCTCTGTTCTGGTATACCACGCAACATCTAGTTCTTTTGCAATCTATTCTAATACTATGGTGACATATTCGTCATTGATACCATGTCGAAGTTGTACCGCGTCAAATAGTCAACTACTGAGACACATTCATTCGTGGTATAGTTTGACGTTTACTGTCAGTGAATACGATATACTTATTTTGAAAAAAAAAAAAAAAAAATTGAGTATAAAATTGTCCCACACAAGAAAATATTTACGATAGTATCTATGGATTTCAGTTGGTCGGATTTGTTTTGAGACTATCGATGACTGCCTTTAAAGAACTAATTCCACCTGAAGGAAAAACAGTTGAATATTATAATTACAAAGGGGGTTAGTTACGGGTTTCAGTTTACATGTCTAAATGTTGAAAGTCTTGGCAGATGTAATGACTTTACGATTTTTGAGAAATTTTTCCTGAAAGTGCTGTACATGAGAAAAGTCATACTTGCTTCAGAAACTGTAAGAGGATTCAAGGGGTAATATTTAGGTTTATAGTGATTCGGCATGTACTTGAAAATATTGAAAGGTTATCTTTAGTAGGAAGAGGACTTAGAATTTAACATCAATAATTCAAAAAAACAATAACAGTACCAGACTTTCTTCAATATCGACAATAACAAATATAACAACATTAATCATAGTATGTGGGCCAGTAAAAACAAAAAACGAATAAAATTGTAAAATTTTAATTTTATAATTCGATATTTTTTCGCAGGATATAATTTTTCATTTTGATTTGATTGGTTTACGAAATCTTTAGAAATTTCTCTTACGTCTCTTGACAATTGTGGCAATTCTTCATTAATTGTCCTCACCTATTACCAGATCAAGGTAGAATCGATATCAGTATATTATGGACCAAAAGGAAATTTATTGCCTTTTTGTTATGTGCCTTAAATTTTCTTCTATGTTGCTTTGCTATTAATACTAGAATTGGAGATATTGCAAGCTCTTTTGCTAGACGTACGCTAACCCTAAATTGTTAGGCATATTACTGGCCAACATCCCGAATTGCTTACGTTCTTCAGGGCTCCTTCTTAGTAATAATATGGGCCTCTTGTAGGATCTACGAGAAGTCTCAGGTATAAAAAAAAAGTAAATAAAAAACGGAACAATTTAATACAATTTAAATAAAAGAAAGTTATGCAAAAATTTTAAGATTGTAAAGCATTCGGTATTCAAATTTTACATTAGCTTTAGTACAATTAAATTTCAAAAATCAGAAAACTTTGTCATTGAAATAATTATATGAAATCATAAATTAACTAGTGTGCCATGTAATCTAGTAATAGTTGATATTATTATTAATAGTAGTACTGTGACAATTGTAGTGTTGTAGTCCAAAGCATATTATGATTTTCAAGAATATGACTACCACTGCTCTCAAAATTGGATATAATATATATGCTGTTGGCCTACAGATATACGCAGGTCAACTAGTCTAGCTAGAATATCTGTTGGACTTTGAATGGCGATGTTGATACAAATCTTCTTGCCGTAAATAGTCAAACACTCACTCTGGTAAACAATCTCTCCAGTTTTAGCCTAGAAGTTATAAATACTTTGCCCACCAGGTTTGGGGAAAATAGTAGCTCTTTACTCGATTTGCTTATTTGCAGCGATGTTTCCAAAATGTTATTTCATGATCAATTTTTCCTTTCTAATATTTCACGGCTTAGAGTTTATTTCCTATTCAATTTGAACCGGTCAATGAAAGAGTTTTTTTTTTCTACCGGAACTGAAGAAATTTAATTTTCAGATGAGCAGCTTTCGGATTTTTATAAGCTCGTTTTAAATCTTTATGAGTGGCATGAACATTTAAAATGTAAATAAAAATATCGACTGTATAAGAAGGTTAATTGCGGAGGGGAATATGCTTTACTACAGATGAAAAAAAGTGTAGATCAGTGCTAATAGCACAGACAATAAATAAACATATATCGACTGTAGTACTAAGAAAGTGAAGTATGGAAGAGCTCATAGCAAACTTCAATAACTCACTGATCTCGGCTAAATATATCATGGGTACGAACCAAAAATGTTTTTCACTATAGGCAAAAATTCATTTCTTTCTTAGAATTTAAATCGGCCATATTTCTTCAGAATTCCTGTGCATTATTGGGGCTGCTGAAGATGATTCGAATAAGTTGTGAGAGGTATCTGGGTAGTCTCGGCTTCGTGAAAGTTGGATTGATTTGGTTGCATCACTTTCTTAGTACTACCGTCGATAGATGTGTATTTCTTGTCTATACTAATAGGGAATTGTATCGTAGAGCACGTAAATTTGTTAAAATGGAAATCAAGCATACAATCCGTGAGAATTGTTGTATTGGTATCCTAATGACATAAATTCCTAGCTTTGCCAGTGTCTTCAATATTATCTAATGCCATCAGCATGGAGGAAATTATGCTGAGATTTACCAAGCTCAATTTGTCATTGAGGTTGCCATAAATACAATAATTTTCTAAGTCCGTTTGCACATCGAAAGACGAAAACGAAAACGCTGAACTGAAAAACTCACTTTTCTACCCCGCAACATCGAATATTTTTAAATAAACTTAAATTAAAGATCGAAAAATTCTTATTTTTACATTATTCGCAAGAAATTGTTAACTTTTTACACTATTTCTCGAGAAAAGTTCATTTCATTATTTTTCTGAACGAAAGTTCGACGAAAATATTGAAAAGTGCTTTTGTCGAAAAGTAAAATAAAAAATTAGCAATTTCTTGCAAATAATGAAAAAATAAGTATTTTTCGACCTTTTAGTTAAGTTTAATTGGAAATATTCGGTGTTGCGGGGTAGAAAAGTGAATTTTTCGGTTCAGCTTTTACGTTTTCGTCTTTCGATGTGCAAACGGCCTAAATTAGCCTGTCTAAAAGAGTATGTGTTTCCCAAGAGATGGAAGATCGTTAAAGTAATTCCTATCCCTAAAACTGCTCGATCTTTCTCAGTTAATGATTACAGAGGAATTTATATATTCTCTAAGTTTTCGAAAATTTTATTATCGATTACTTCACTTGTTAAAATTGTGCACGGTTTTAGTAAAAATATCGAATGAAAATAGTTTGGTTAATTTTCTTGCTTTACTTGACTCCTCAAAAGCTTTCGATTCAGTTGACTTGGACCTCATAGCGAAACTTATTCGTAGATTTGATTTTTCAAGCTCTGCGTCTAAACTCATATATAGTTATTTATATAGACGAACGCAAATGGTGTTAGTAAATTTTATCTTATCAGACTGTCTCTTGATATTATCAAGGGGTCCTCAGGGCTCTGTCCTAGGTCCAATTCTTTTGTGTTGCTTCATTAATTGCTTTCTTTAGTTACTCTCTTTCAGGTACACCTCTATGCCGATGATGTCCAGATCTATTCCGGATCTCCCCTTGGGTTAATTGAAAATAGTAAAAAAGAAAAATTAACGGAGACGTTTGCAATATCAGTAGTTGGGCAGCAAGTAGTTTGATTCTCTTAAATCACCTTAAGTTAAACTATATTAACAAGCATAAATTGTGGTATTTCCCATCAATTCTTTTTGACTTCATTGCGTAAGTAAGTTAGGAGCTTAGGTTTGATTTTTAATAAAACATTTACCTGTGATGATCATATTCATAGTGTGGTGGGTAGGATATGTATGGTATAAAAACTATAGGTGCACAATCAGCGCGCAAGCAGCTCTCGTGCAGAAATAACTTGCGACCAGCTTTTGTAACTCTATCGACCTAAAAATTAATGTGGGCTAGAAAGCTTCCAGAACTTCAGTGGCTACGAAAAAACTTTCATCTCATCTAATTTGAGGGTTTATTTCTTGCTTTCTTTCCGATGTAGTTGAGAAGCAAAATGCTGAGCTACAGCTCTAAATATGAAAAGTAACAGTGCAAAATGGTCTAATTAAATTATTCTAAAATTAATTAGTGAAATAGAACGGAGGTCATTGATATGTGGACTGTTCTAATGCACAATATAGAAATATTAATAAAAACGAGATGAAATACTTAATAAAGTCGGGGCACTATAAAAATTGTGGGTACAGAATTAGAAAAGAAGTGAAAAGGCATTCATTATCGTTGAAAAAAAAACATGAAAGGAAGAAAAGCAACGGAATCAGGATAGTGATGTATGAAAATCAGGATGGGTGAGTTATCTATATTTGAGTTTTCTTTATAATAGCTTACAACTTACCATAATTGCACTAATGAAGAATCAAGTAATTTTTTACTTACTTAGTCCTGAAAGTGAACCTTCTTATGAAATGAGAAATTCTGTGAATTCTGTGATTTCTAATGTGCTTTGGTACTTCGGCTTATTTTCTTAAAATGATTATATTCTTGCGATTGGCTTCCATTCTTCAGGAGCAGATGGAATCTACGTTAAACCAGAATAATTAAAATTATTAAATGTAAAAAATTGATTTTAAAAGACAAATACCGAGATACTGTCAGTTGCTGACTTTTGGCGAAAATCAAATTTTCGATCAACAATACAGAGCGATCTCATCAGGATAGCAATGAAACCCTGAACTGCCTGCTGTCTACACTACAGTGAACTCTAGATGCCCAAAAATTGGTGGTGGGCATATAAAGATTCACATAAAATTCTAAATATGAACCATTTTAAGGAAAATCTCTTCTTCACAATCAAAATGATTTTTTGTGTATCTCATTCTAACTTAAAATATACTCTCAAAATTTCTTCATGACATTTTAATTTTCATCTTAAAAGCTAAAAATTAATATTCGTACCTCGGTAGTTATCTTCTAATTTCTCCGCTCATATGCAGGAAGCTGAAAATTTCCAGTAGACTCGTACAATGTACTACAACAACATTTGTTACGTACAAGATATATCTTGGGAGGGCAATGTTAGTACTTTTGTTGCTGAGAACAGCGGAGCGGTGACTATCACAGAGACGATAACCTTAAGATATCTGAAGGAACTTGGCTTGCAAAAAAATTTAGTATTAGTAAGAAAAAGTAAAAGTAAGAAAAAAAACCAAACAATTCCTATATGAGTTAAAAAAACATATTGTTGGGCAATTATGATTATATTTACAAATTTATTATGCTCTTCTTAATTAATTAGTTAACTGGACAGATCATTGCTTATTCGTCATCACTTAGAAAAGTAATCTTCAGTGAGTCAGGTCCTATATATTAATTTTTGTTTTCTATTACTTTTATGTTTCCAATAAGGATGTGTCCAACAAGAACTTTTACAGATGCTCAGGGTAGGATTGTAATGTTTTCGAAATAAAATGAAAAAGTCAGACCCAGATTCAATACACAATATAAAACACTGTGACTAATTGCGAGTTTAAGAATATTATAGTGAATCACCTTAATGAAAATTGCTTCAATGGAAGCCGAATAAACTCATTACTCACTAGTGATTTGAAGAGAAAGTATAAACAATAATAATATAAAAAAACCAAAACATAAATCTACTCTTCCATAGACTCTCAATATTCTACCTAGACGGAGATATTGTCATTAGTCACTCACGATAAAATCTTATCATTACCATCTGCTTGTCATTAAAATGTTCGTTACAGGATTTTTGCAATCCTTTTTATATACTTTTGATATGATAACACAAAAAAAAAGTTCGTTACAAAATGCCAAATCAATTACCTCCTGTGTATACAGTTTTGATCATCAATCGATTGTCCTTTAATGCATTCTTCCTATATCTGATGCTGTACAAATACACATACGTCGCATCGTAGCTGATGCATGAAAAATGCAAATCAGGATCTTAAGGCAAACAAATGATGCGACTGCCATCGAAAGGATAAAAAAGTTTCCACGGTACGACGAAGACACTGAAAGGTACATTACTTCTACTTTCATAAGATGTCTCTCCATAAGCCTGACATGGATAAAACGGTGCCATACTGCAAGAAGGAAAAAATTCGCACACATCTTCCTATACATTGTGTCTGAATATTAATTCAACGGTATCCCATAAAACTTCAATTTATTATCCTTCCTTTAGTGTCCTGAGAGCGTCATCTTCAGTAACAACAAAAAATCAAATCAAAAAAGACAAAAAAAAAATTGGTGTATCTCAATTCCATGGGAAAATCTTCAACCCCTTTAAGCCAAGGATGAGAAAATTAAATATGCAAAAAGGATGACCCTAAATTGTATGCATGCGCATATGTCTTCTAGCCATCTGAGTAAAGAAGGGCTTATATTTATTTGCTAAATAAATATAGGTCTTATGATCATAGAATTTAAGATCGAAAATCGCGTATCAAATCAGCCCAAGTAACCCAACCCTTTCCAATATATTCGAAGATGGGTTAGATTTGCGTAATGATCTCAAAACCCTATTTGAATACTCATCCTCACTGCACCTAGAGGATGAGGACAGATTCGACTAGCGAAATTTCATTACTTTTGTCTACCTGCGCGCGCATATTAAATGAAACCGAATACCCCCTGCGTATTTAAATGCAAATGGGCTCGAAATTTCTGTAAATAAGAAGGGGATGATCGTCTTCAGTAGACAGGTAAGTAAAAGTCGTATATTAGGTAGGGTGCGCATCCTTTAACCGGCGGGTTGAGCACCCTCTTGTATAATAGTTTCCTTTGGACGTCATCAGTAGCATCAGAAGAGAACGAAATTACACGTGATTTACTGTCAATTGAATACGTGCAACACCTCAAGGGCAATCTATATTAGGTTTGGAATTCCGTAGGATAGTTACCCCGCTGTTGTTGCTGCTGCTGCTGCTGCAATGAAGGTAAATTTGTGTACACTTGCACTATCGATGTAAAGACTATAATTTATGCGTAAAAATTTTTCAATATTGGATTTGGTTAGGTAAAAGAGAAAGGGTTCAGGGAGCTGGTATCCTGCCTGTAAAAGGTTTGCTTTTGTGGAACAGGATGTATGAGATTTTTTTTTTGCAGCCAGCCAACATGACACCAGGAGAATCTGGGGAGGTTCTCGTATGCATATGGCAGTTGTGAATTAATGGCAGAGTGTCCTGATTTCGAAAAGGAAAGGAACATGGTTTTTTTAATGTTATAAGAACCGTGAAGTTATTGATAGAGCACAAGAGCTGTGTGATAGACCCTTAATTCTATTCAGCAATAAATTATAGGCGTCGTGAAAAAATGCAAATTTAAAATCCTTTCTTAATCTTTCGATTTATTGTGTGCTTTTTAGAATGCTAAATTGAAAGTGTTAGACGAAGGCTATAGGCAAACAAAAGTAGAATTTGAATCCTTTCAATTTCATTTTAAATTTTCACAACTGTTGCGATTTGTAACGAATTTTTACAGATCGGTTGTCAAAATTTAAGAATTTTCTAGATAACATCAGAATACTACTCAAATCCGCAATAATCTAGTCTTATCTCCTTAATGTTTCACTCCAAATAAATTTCTAAAATTTTATGCTAATCATTTGTTTAACATAATTTTTTTATTACTCATCCTTATTTTTTTTTTTTGCATAATTATAAGTGCTATATGTCCTTCCTTTGGCGCATGCTCACTCTACTCATTTTGATTTCAGCTGGGAATTTTAATTGGTTGGCGCATGCGTGTTTTTTTCTGTCACTCTCAGCGGAATGATAATGAAGAGGGCTACTACTCTCAACTGAAGGACCTGGTCATTATGGATTCTAATATTATGATAATTTATACTCTCCGAGATGCGTACGACTGGCTGTACGGCTGGGCCGCGACGGGGTCGGCAACAAATATAGTTGGATATTATTGTAATGAATATAAGCAGGTTATTGGGTTAATCTTTTGGTTTTGATGAATTCCAAATGAATTTGTTTTAGAATCAAGTGAAGATATGCAAATTGTCTTTTTGTTCGCTCGAGTCAAGTTCATCACAGTCAGCACAGGTGAGGTGCTTGAATGAAAGTGAAAGAAATTTATGAATTAATTCGACACTATAGAATTGAGATTTTTTAGAATTATGTTAATCGTATTTATTGTGGGTATGTTGTTTGCTTTTAAAGTGGTTTATTAGCACATTTTTAGTGGAATTATAGATAGGTTTAAGTAATCGCATGATAAATTTATTAGATTTAACTGATTTTGGATGCAAATAGCTTATTGTTGTTGGGAGTTGTCTTTGAAGCTATATGTTCCGAAAAATAAATTATGGAATATGTGAGTGCTTAGTAGAATGCATTAATTAGAAAGATATTTTCCATAAATTGCATTTAATTAATGAAAATCATACACAAACCGATTGTGCTAATTGCACCTATAATAAGAGTAAATATTTATTACAAATCCATAGGTGGTTGCAAGATAGGTGAAGAGCTCTCAAAATTTGTTGACGATTTATAAAGGATGAAACTTCACAAAAAAAAAAAAAGTGAAGAGTCATTATCACTTTCTGAGCTACTAATTGAATTGCAATTCACACCTTCAGCTATATCCTAAAGTTAAAAGAAACACTAGTGACAATTTACAAACAAGAACTGCATTTTGGGCTTCCGTTTCATTAAACTTCTGTATTATCCTATTCTCTCATGTTTATATAAATTGGACCTTTTTAGGCAAGTCACTTTCTCGTTCAGATCAGTGTCCTGGATATCCACCAATGAGGATGAGAGCACCACATTCGGAAAAAGCGTGCTTCGTAAACCCTATCTCTTCGTTTTCTTCTGTAGTAAATGGTTGACCAATCGTGAGTTTTTCACAATTTATAACTTTTTTAAAGTAAAGCTCTTTGACTTGACAAGATTCTAGAATTGTGCTATCGCTTGATCAAAATATGTAATCTTCTACCGATTGTTAGTGGAATCGCTGCTGACCGTATACACTCTAAATTGTCCTGGTTACAGTAAAATATTTTCATAAGAACTAGAAGAGTTGTCAAAGTTTCTGCGAATGTACAGCTGAAAGTTTGCAAATTTTTTGGAATACAATTTACAAAAAAAGTTAGTAGACAACTTTAGAGATGACTGCGAATTTGACATTTAGGACTCTCTTGTTGGTTTATTTCCTTAATCTGTCTCTAAGTGATACTTGTAAAAGCTTCAAACTTCGATGACCACTTTAAAGTGGTAAAATTTCTATGTTTTGGGGGATTGTGTTTAAGAGCTCTAAGTGGACATACGAGTAGTATTCTTTTTGCTGATGATAGTAATTGGGTTGTTCTTCTTTATTTATTATGCCTATTTAACTATTATGGTAGGCGATCAGAGATAACCATACCGATGAGACCTCTCTGATCGCTGGGTCGAAAAGTTCAATATTTCTTTTTGTATTTAACTATTAGTTAGAAAATATTGGAGACACTCACAGCTTGAATGTATGAAGTTGATCAGCTTTTTCTTATCTCCTGCAATTAGTATTTTCATCTGGAGTTGTAAAATCTGGAATGAGAAGAAAAATAATTTTCGTATTGAACTGCACTTGGTCTGGTCTTCTATTCTTTTTAAATCAAAAATTAATAATTTCCTGGAAGTTCTGTTGCTAAGACGCATGACCGGCTTTCGGATGAAACTAGTTATCCCCTCGTAAGTACCAGCTTAACTCATCTATGTTGGCTTTATGGTGGCAGGCTGCTTTGCAGACTCTGACTATTTTTGTTTGGATCAGATGATGTCCTTATTTTTGCTAGTGTGGTGTGAAGACTGGCTGCTGCAGTTATTATTATTTTTTATTTATTATTTGTGGGAAGCGGGGTGCCGACAGGGTTCCCGCCTCTCATCTAGTCACTGCGACTTATAAGATTTTTTATGAAATTAACCTAAAAATCCTAGGGCTCCAATCCGAACCTAAGGTCTTTTATAAAGCCAATGATGTTCTTGGGGGCAATTTTGTTGACCACTTCTGTCAGTGGAAAAATCTTTCCTAGATGTCTTATGCGGCACAGATCTTCAGAGTCACACAGGACGGTTTCATCGTCTTCCATACAGAAAAGACAGGGCTCATCATCGATCTTACCAATCTTTTTAAGATGATATCTAAGTGGGCAGAGCCCAGTAAATAGGCCCGTTATGAGCCATAACTCATTCCTGCTGAGTGTCCTCTATTGCGAATACTTTACAAACTTCTTCGCTTGTCACAGCCCCGGGATATTTTCCCAGTGTGCCTTTTTATTTCTTCTTCCCAAGGTCTGATCTGAGCTCTTTGGTCCAGGGCCAATAAACAGAGCTATGGCTCCTTTATTCGTAATCTCATTGCGCTCAATGCCTTCATGTCCTGACATCCAAATTACTATCACCTAGTCTGCTAGTTGCTTCAAGACAGTAAGACATTACTGAACAAGCTTAGACTCAAAGGTTTTTCTTGATAATTATTTCGCAAAGGCAGAGTTTTTTGGTGTGTATTTCCGCTTGAGAAATGGTAGGTGAAGCCCCCAGTGATTTGCGTGATGGCACTTACTCCCGTATATGCTCTACCTTCTATTTTGAGTCCATCCGTATATCCGTGTACCATTTATGAGGTAATTTTTGAAAGGATAAGTCTAAAGTGTACCACTCTTCAAGGTCCCCCAAAATCACCTTAAATGGTGTTTCAAAGTTATGACGTTGAAATTGGATTGGCATCGGATTCTCTATGAATTCTTGGAGTTCTTTCAGGTGGCCAATCAAATTGTTTATACTCAGAAGATTTTCCATCTATACTCTAATTGCACTGAGAATGGCCTCCTTCCTAACATGCAAATGTAAAGGGAGTAAGTCCAGCATAGCATCTCAGGCTGCAGTTGTACAGGTAAACATTGTACCAGTAATTCCTAGACATGCGAGCCGTTTTAGTTTATGCAAACTACCTTGAACTGTCTTTTGTTTTGTTTTTGGCCACCAAACGTGACCGAAACCATATATGTATATGACCATAGAGTCATTTTTGGTTTAAGATAACAAGTTCTCCTAAAAAGCCTGCGGCACATCCTTGTTGCCATTGTTTGACATCAGTTGCGAACTATGTTTAGGGAATTTTGCATTAGATCAGAGATTATCCGATCATGTTTGACCCTGATTGTGATGGCTAGGTCATCTGCATATGGAATATCCATTGGCGACTACTATTATTATCGGGTCCTCCCCCAGATTAGCTGTGATTCTACGGCTTTCAAGCATAGCTTTTATCCATTTTATCAAGGAAGGTTCGTTTTCTTTTTTGGTAGCTGCATTCTCAATGGCTTCAAATGTGGTATTGACAGGTTGGTGCCGTTACATGTACACTTGAATGAAGACTGAATTTTGTGCATCATAACTATTTTCTTTGTCTTTCTTTAGGATGGATATACACATTTTTACAACGTCAAGATGGGATCCCGAGAAGGTAAAAATTCATATTAAAAGATATATACAGTTTAGTTGCGAAAATACGGTACCGCAAAATTTATTAAAATTGGACTGGAGTTCTAAAATTTCCAAAATTATTTTAAAGAAACCTGTATCGTCTCCGAGCAACAACCTTTTTTAGTGAAACAATTAAGCATAAAACTATGTAAAAACAGGACGGCTTTGCTTTTATCTCACTACACTCTTCCATAATGTTTTCACGAACACAGTTTGAAAACTACTTATTAGCAAAAATATGTAAATATGCAGATAACGAATCGAATAGGAAAACTGAAAACAAGAAGTCAGATACATGTTCCGATTCAATTGAAGAAATTGTGAACGTTTCGCTCGAAAACAAAATCGACTATGCCTCGACCTGATGTAAGAAGGCCTCAATTCCTTCTTAGAAATTTTACTAGAAATTTTTTCTTAGAGATTTTAGTGGAAATTTGTTTCTTAGAAGTTTTATACATTATTGGAGGCTGACAAGGGAAGAAGAAATGAATGCTTATTGGCAATTGGACAAAGGCACAAACGAAAGTATTGTAACTGAGAATAATTCCGATCGGTCACCAAAGTGTATGAAAATTCTAGCGAAACATTCTCTGTAAATTTCTAAAATAAATATTTCTTATTGCAAATTTACTCGTCTACGCTCAAAAAATCATCAGGTCGAGCATCGTTGATTTTATATTAGAGCGGAATATTGTTGTTACGGCAAGTGCAAATCGATTTTATATTCGAGAAAAGCGTTGCTGATTTAGGTCTACTTGCCCAGCTTTTGTATACCATTAAAGCATTTCTACCTTGCCTTGCTTGATATGAACTGGGGTGTGTGCCAAACATTTTCTGTTAATAACAATATTTCTTAGCTATACAATTTTCGTCGTAGCTAACTGATTTGGTTACCAGAAATGTTGATAAGGTTTTCATTTTTCTGATAGGCGTTCTTCATCTTTATATTTAATTAATTGTACTATTAGGATTAGAAAAGTTGTATAAGATGATACAGAAAAACCTATAGAGTATAGAGTACGAATATATCTTTACAATAAAGGTGTGTCTTTGATATTAGAGGTGAATTGGTTCGGCACACTGCAAGACTACACGCAGTCCGGAAGGCATTACTATCAATAATATATGGCGAGAAATAGATGATAGAGCTAATAAAAATTATTTGTCTTTCAATCAGACTCAGGGCGACATATATTATGGCGGGATTCCAAACACAAAAATTCTACATACTACTTTTTCTAATATGAAAAAAGGTAATATTTATGTCTCAGTCAGTGTGTGATAGAAGGGTGATTTAAAGCCGTTCTGATAAAAAAAAAATTACCTTGCTAGTATTTCCACTAAGCATGCGATTATTTTAATTTTAGTAAATTTCCTTAGAAAAAACCCAATTCCACATATAGGTTCATATTTGGATATTTTCGCCCTAAACACTGGTAATTTGAAATTTTTCAAGCAATCGAACATACCTCCAAAATGCCCTTGCTTTAAAAGCAGCCTCACCATAAAGATAATAAAACAAAATTAATTATATGCGAACCTTTCCGACTATAAAACGAGCGTCGTAATTAATAACAAATATCCATAGATTCTCTGAAATTGTTCTCAATTTGGACCACATCCGGTCAAATAGCTTCACCTCAAATAAATATCCTTCCTTCTGACCATTTACAAACCACGGTGCACCCTTGCTTGACCAGGGTTCAGTTAACTTCAACCGTTCCGGTTCAAAGCACATTTCCTGACCAATACGATAAGGACAAATTCATGAATTGAGTTTAAATTGGGATCGAGGGAGAGAGGTAATTGTCCAATTTACGGGACAATTTCGACATGACTTCACTTCGTCTTGAAGAGTCCAGAGATTTAAAGGATGCCCAGGATCAGAATGATCATATTTTTCAATTGAATTCCAGTCCTAAACATACTACAATCGGTCAAACTAGATTCTTTAGCTTTCAACGTGAATTTTTCCAAGTTATCATTCTTGAGATAGTGCAAGAAGAAAATGATAGGAGTAAGATGAACACGCGAATGCCCATCGTTTGATTCTGATGTGAAGAGTATGTAGGTATATATGTATATACATATACTTAATATTCGCCTCCTTTTCCTGTTGTGAGAAAATTCAAAGGATTCCATTTTTGTGAAAAAAAAAAAAACAAACAATCAGCCGAGAATGATTGAGTCTGAGGATAAAGGCAGGAAGCAGGTTCAAGTAACGCCAAAGGGCGATGCAAACAAGTATGGATAATGCTGTACTATGTGTAGTAAGGACACTCGTTGTTTACCTACACTACAAAACTATTTCCGATTTTATTGCCTTTTCATGAGACAGTCCAAATGTTGTTATGCACGCAAAAGATTTGGGTATCATGAACCCCCATATCCTTGGGATATATATACTCTAAGAAAAGGGTCTTGGGTCTGGAATGCTGCCTACCACTAGTCTCACTGTTTCGCTAGTCTTTACATTTAATTTGATGGTGAAACTTTCATGCTGATGTCCTGCAAACAAACGTTTTTGCTATTTGCCACGTCATTGTGTCACACATGAAAGACGTCCAGAGATGGAGATTATAGTCCCACCCTGAGGGGAATATTTCACCCTTCTTCTAGCAGTTAACTTTGTGTTTGGTTTTATCGCCTTATCAAATCGAAATGACTACAAAAGGATATGAGATTTTTCTCTCCTACCGATAAGGATGATTGTTAGCTTGCAGGTCATTGAGGGTAAAATTGGTAGGTCACTTTCCGGAAGATTACTTTCTGTTTAAAGATATATATGAGTATCAAGCAGGAGAGAGAATTCATAATATCTCGAAAATTTTATTTCTTGTGATTGGCACTAACATTAAAATTTACTGAAATTTTATTTCAAATTTAAATTGGTTAAAAAAAAGCAAAATAAGGATAGTAGATCTCTTCATAAATACCTTCAAAAGCTCAGGTAGATTTATGTCAAGAAAGTGAAATATTTGCAGTTGTGGCGTACTTCTGCGTGCATGTGCGTAAGGCGAAAACACTGCAGATGTGTTTTATTTTAGATCATATATAAAGTGGATGATGGGAATTCTTTTGAAGAAAATTAATTTTTGATGGAGAAACGTTGTTACATAATAACTGGACTGCGGGAAGCGAAATTTACACACACAAAAATCATTAAATGGATCATCCAAGTACACAAGTCAATCCACGGCATTTCGGTAGAACTACCCGAAAACTTATACGTTGCATAGCACTATTCTTTTTCAAGACATCGAAAAAAAATTGACACTAGAAATATCAAAACTTTGCAGAATAATAGTGGTACTTTGTCGAAAAGATATAATAACTTGTTTGGAATAGCTCATTTTGAAAATAATTTGCCATTACTTTGAGTTTTAGAATAGAGAATGAGATGAGAATGAGAAAAAAAAATGGTAAATATGCCATTTTTAAAAGTCACTCTTCAGTTTCTACCATATGTAGAGAAGTGCATGAAAATCCATTATTGCAATTTACAATGAAACTAGATACAGACGATCAACAGGGGCAAGAGTAAAAGTTTTAGCACATAATTTTAGTGAAATAATTACAGGCTTCTTCCAAAATACACCTTCGAGGTAAGTGGTATAAGTTAGGTTGACAAAAATTTACATTACACAAAAAAAAATTTATATTCCACCAATCTTACTCCAAGGTTCGCTTTATATAACAAACTCTAGAAACCCGAGACTTACTTATAAAAAATATTATAGAATAATTAATAAAAAAGTGAAAAAATAATAGCATAAAAAAAATTGACATTTTTTCCCGATTAGGAAAAATTGGAAGTGATTACAAAAAAAATTAAATATTTATAATTCTCGACCCCAAACGAGTGCAGGCGAAAGTCTTGTTTTTTTAAATTATATTATTATGGAGTTCGTACAGTTTTTTCTCTCTCAAATTAAAGAAAATCGAAGACGATAGAACAAGAAGAGGAGCTAAGATTGGCGAAATTGATCTAAAAAAGCTTTAAACTTAACTCCAAGCCCAATAATTCAAGATAAGTTCTGCATGTCTTTAGTTTTATTTCATAATTTTTCTTAATAATTTTTATAGCATTCTGTCGCTTTTCGAACCCATTATAATTTATTCAATATTCGAGTACGTAGATCTCAAAACTACCCAGCGCGGCGGCCAAAACGAGTATGCGTAACTTATTGAACTTCTCTTCATTTGAACTAGTCTCATTGCTCCACGACCGGAATAACAAAAATTCAAAATAACTTGAACTCGAACTAAATGAATGAAGTTGATGCGAAAATAGATCCGCTTTTATTTGAATTCGAAAATTGAATAAATTTTTAAAGACTTTCTCGGAGACGACCTAGCAAACAAATAACGTAATGTAAACCTGATGTCAACATTTTGAGAGCCTTGTTCTGTATTTGACATACTTAGAGATCCCATAATCTAGTCTACTCGAAACAAACGATCTAACTAGATAGAAAAGTCCCTGAATGGAGTCCTATTAAGTGATTTTTTTCACGGAAGCTATTTTACTCAAAGAAGGAATTCAGATTACATCTATAGAACGACATACTACTTGTATAGATCCCATATGTTTCAAAACCATTGACGTATTCTGTATTCTGCCAAGGATAGTAACTTGAAGGCTATACAAAAAATGTTTAAAGGACTATGTTTTAAAATATTTGTTCAAGAAGGCATTTTTTGGATTCTCCAGTATATAGCAAAAGCTAAAATGTTTTTTTATTTGTTATTTCATTACAAAACCCATTTGATTTTGAGTGACAAGTTTCAAGTCTTGGTTATGACTCATTAACAAAACTCAAATAGCGAAATTGAGTGACTTGAAAAACAAATGAAAAATAGAAAAAGAAAAGAAATCAAAAAATAGAACAAAGAAAAGAAATAAAAAAAAAACAAAAAAATTGAGAAAAATAGAAAAAAAAATTTATTAAAAATAAATTTAAAATACCAGATTCATTCGGAACGAATCGAACCTGTATACAGCCGCGGTGGGCTGAAAAAAGATGGTGGAATATAGGAGTTTTTTCCTCATACATTTTACACCCAGAATTTATTCTGAGTTTATATGAGATGAGATCAGTTTGATCTGTTTCAAGCATCTACGGCAGTCAGAAAACCAAGCCGTACCGATGAGTGTAAGGTTTTCTGCAAACACGAAACGCTTCTTCTTTTTCCTTTTCCTTTTTCCAGCTTACTGCGGGCGTACGTAACTTCGATTCATTTCGAATGAAACTGGTTTTATAAATTTTTTTAATAAATGGTTTTTTTCTATTTTTCTCAATTTTTTGGTTTTTTTTTCATTTCTTTTCTTTGTTCTATTTTCTCATTTGTTTTTCAGGTCATTTAATTTCGCTATTTGAGACCTGTTGATGAGACAAAACCAAAACTTGAAACTAGTCAAAATCAAATGGATTGTGTGATGAAATAACAAATACAAACAATTTTTTAGCTTTTGCTATGTACCGGAGAATCAAAAGAAAAATGCCTCCTTGAACAAATATAAGTTTGCCCCGGTAAAAAATTATCATCAGCTCCAATCGGATTGGATTTTATGCATTTAATGGCATCAGATAAAGTGATTCTATTAAATGAGAAACCATCAAGATTCAGTTCATTGATTAATTCCTCTTCAGAGTTAGCATCAGGATCAATATTACAATAGGTATCAGGTGATTGTTTAATTCCAATATCTTTCAAATTTTTCGAAAGAGCTTGCAGGGCGAGTGCAGAGTCAAGTTTCCGAACACAAAAGTCTCGCTTAGCTGTACGAATCGCTTGGGTAGTTTTATTCCGTAGATATTTGAAGTTTTTCAGTAAGAGATATATTTTATAGGTTTTTCAGAGTTCATACGCATAATCTCGCATATGCTTTTTTTTTTTAATTTTGCTTAATTTCTAATTTCATAACAAAAGTTTAATTAATTCATTCTCAAATAAATATCACCGATCGGTCTTCAAGGCACAATTACTAAAAAAAAGGAAGTGCCATGTTGAACCGATTTCAATAGTCTTCTAGGCAACGATAATTTGCTGAAAATATAAACTTCTAGACGGACTCTGTTAAGCGACTATCCTTGATTCTCTAACAATAAATTTGACAACATTCTAAAGGTTAGTTCTCGATCGAGTTCAGGTCACGACATTGAGCAGGCTAGTTAAAAACAAAAACTCTTTTCTTATTTAGTTAATTTTTCACTAGACTTATGATCATTGATAACCTAATTTATTGGCATAAAATCGGCAGAATATGCATTATCTAAGAAAATCCTCGTAGTTGTGTCCTTCCAATATCTTATAACATTATGTACTTGACATCATTTCATTTTTTCATCAATCCCATTCGACTGAATTCTCTTCTATTACTCCCACAGATGAATTTTAGAAAAACTTTCGAAAACGAAAATGTTAACCACTTATTTCTATTATTGGCAGTAATAAGCGGATTTTTCTGGCAATCCTTCCTTTAAGAGACCGACGCCTTGCATAGTTACGACTGAAATTTGAACATCATATTAATTTTGTAATATTTTTGTTTTATTTCCTGTATAGTTATGTAGATATAAAAGTATCATCTGAGATCTGCACTAATTTTATTGCTGATTGTGTACATCTTTTTTAACATTTATTGGACAGTATTTTTTATAATGCGAATTGGCTATCGAGTTAGCTTAGGCTAGGTAAGAAGGGTGCCACTCTGCCTGAGATATTCAGCCTCCTTCAATTAGATGTCTAGCGGGTCCATTGTACCCCATGACTCTATATAACTTTCTTTAAAAACTACCCTAAAATCATCCTGCTTCCCTAAGGAATCTCAGGATATATCTGCTGAGTTCTTTAATTTGCACTCCACCAGATTTAAAAAGAGATAGCTACCAAGTTGCCCACCATTTTTATTCGTCAAAGCAAGGCACTCGTAAAGTACGAGTTGGTTAGATTCGCTTTGTTCTGAATTCTTACAGATCCTGCAGAAATCGTTCCCAGTTTATCTAGAATGGGCTCCTATGACCCCTACTAAATTCCTGGTATCAGTTTTACTACCGTTAAGGAGCTTAGTTCTCGAGTTCTTAGTACAAAACTAACTTTTTTGAAAATTATTTGTAACCTCCATTATTGTCTCCCCATCTCATATCATCTTTGCAATTACCTTCCTTATTTCCTCCGTGCAATATTTTCTTCTAACATTATTTAAAGAAGTTAGTTAAATTTTTTATATTTTTTTTTATATTTTACATAACGAATAATATTAGTTCTTTCCTCTGGCTAATTATTTTGAAAAAAAGACATGAAGTTATCGGAAAAAATACAAAATCTCACAAGTACCTATTTAGCCCCAGTGGGACACTTATGTTTCATAAACTTAAGGCTTCACCAAACGTTGTTACAAAAGTGTCTCTATGGACTAAATGGGTTACAGTGGCCAACTTCTTATCGATTATCTCTAGAGAATGGTCTTCGCACTACTCTCAAAATCATCTAGAAAATACAAATTATTGCGGAAGACATGTCCCTCTCTTGGGTACATAATAGGATGAAAAAGGGTACATCCTTGCAAAGCACCCAAATAAATGATTATTTGTTGAAAAATTATAAAATATGAAGATAAAAATAAGCGTTATATACACATGACAAAAGTAACATATTTCTTTTTTCAAATCAATAGATCAGAAAGTAGCTGCAAAAATTAAACAAAACGAAAAATACAGGCCGGACCACTTAAGTTTAGATGAAATTTGAGGTCAGCACTAGAACTCTTAACTTAATTTGCAGAAAATTTTAGTACTCCATTTTGCTCCAGTTAGTCTAACCTACTTTGCTTCCCTCGTACTTTTGTTTAGTAAACAGAGGGAGATTTTTCACTGCAAATAGATTTGATAGAATTTTGAACTGCATGCTACCAAGTAAACTACAGTAGTATCCCAAGATTCTGTCTTCGCTCTACATTCCCACTGAAATCCAAACACAGCCCCTATGTCAGTTACTCTGAAAATATTACTGTTGGCAGAACGTGCACTATTCCGCTTTGCTTCAGTACCCCACTTTACTCTGGTCTCCCCTATTATTTAAATAAGCGATGGAATTGCTCTGCTTTTGCAATAATGGAAACTGCTGCAAAACTAGTCACGCCGGCGCTACTCATTATTGCACATGATTATTAAATAACGATATGTCGGAATAATTTGTTAGTAATTTGCAAAATGAGAAAAAAAAACAGTGATACATTTATGAACAGCACTATTTATAGTGTCATTGTTATACCTTACTCCGCAGAACACACGCACCAGTAAAACTACACGTTTGAGATCTATGATTTCGATTTCATTGCATTCAGTTTCAATATTTCAGTATTTAAATTTAGCAACAACAATCAGGAATTAATTTACAATTTTATTGTGATCACTTAGCACTTTGATTGATGATGTTAACCTGCGCGAACTAATCGAGCTTTAATTAACTGAAGGAGTCTGCAAAGCTGGTATAATTATAGGCCTTCTCTTTCACTAACAAATGAATCAAACTCTCGTGAACGGCCATAGATATCCGTTGAGGGGACTTACCTGAGTATTATTTCAGTTTAAAAAAGAAAAGACTTAAAGGTGTTAGGTATTGTAAATTTTTCATCAAAAGATACTTAAGGCAGTAGTAAGAGACACAAAGCATTTTCATCTAAAAGTGGATTGAAGAAAATAATTGCAACTGATAAGGACATCATTTTGGAAGTAAAGAAATTAAGAGTTGAAAAAATCACCACTTAGCATTACATTGCTTCCCAAGTAAATATCTATTTGTTCATTTTTTTTTTTAATATTTAAAGAATTCCTGAAGATTCCCACTTTTACCGACTCTAAATCTGTTTCAATCTCGAGATATCATTAAAACCATTACACGCATAAGTTTATTGTCCACCTCATATCAAATGGATCGATGAATTATAAATTTCAAGCAATTCAAATCAGTTTTGCTTTAAAATTTAATTTTATCAATCTTTCCATTGTCGAATTCGAATCTTATATATGTATGTAATAAAGTACAGCTTCCTTCGACATAATAATAACAACAACTGTACCGACAACAAAGGAATAATCACAAATGTTGTAACATTTGATTTCCGCATGTCCCTCACATATTCCCGCAAATTAGTATCTAAAATGAGGGCGTATGTGTGAGCACCAAAGATCCTTTCAGGTTTTTGGGATGAATCGGGATGAGTATATTCATAGCATCTCAGAAATGTAATGGGCGGAAGATGGCAGCAACCTCAAAGGATAGATATGACAATTGCAAATTACATCACATTCCACAATTCCACAGCTTAGATATGTCCTTAAGGAAGGACCTACAATGGTCGGATTCGATTGTCTTACAAATCTGCTAGAAATGAGACATCATACCGACAACGGACTAAGGAAATGTTAAAGGGCAGGATTTTCAGGTCGTTGCAGATTGTTATCTATCTCTTGGGGGAAATTTTATAGTCACACTGGCAATACTTTGTTCACTTAACTTTGGTGTACTAATCCTTTGATTGGTCCTGTTTTAAGGTGAGATTTGTTCTATGGGAGGTCCTACTACCGATGCACGATGACATTATATACATAGATTCATCCCTTTTTTCAAGTTAAATTTTATGATGCTCACAGATGCTGTTAAAATTCTCCTCTAACCCAGGTATAATATTGTCATCCGCGTCAAGGGTGCTGTAAAAATGATTTCGCTGACGAATATTTTTGGTAACGTTGTTTGTTTTGTATAGAAGACGAAAAAGGGTGCACCAAGATATTTGAAGAGGGTTAAGGATTCGCGAGTGTTGTATTTATTTATTTTTTTTTGGGAAGGGGGTAGAAAATAAAGAAGAAATAAAGTTGAAAGTAAAACGTGGTGAACTTCGATGTACCCCTTAAACAATTATTCTTTATGACGATCTTACAGTCATCTGGTAGGAAATAACAAGAATACGGAAATGATGCTTTCCTATTGGAATGATCTATAAATTTCTTATTGGTACCCATATAAGAAAATCTGAACGAACTTTTATGGAAAATAGTTTTGGGAAGAGTATTTCTCCAGGTATGCTCTTCCACATTTTGAAGGTCATGGATTTAAACATGTTTAAAATTTTCATTACATATGCACTGCTCATAGCAAAATATGAAACAGAAATAAAAAAATATAAAAAAAAAACACTAAAATTTACTAACCATAATAATTTGAAATCAGTAAATAATGCTTATTACTGACGGTATACTCATACCTCGTAACTCACTCCAAGACAATTTTACAGTAGAACAAAAAACATTTATTCAGAGAAGAAAATAAAAATTGTATGATATTTGCTAAATACGTTAGTTTTTTTTATAAAAAAACTATTTTGCATTTGTTTTTTGAAAAATAACTCTCAGGTCAATATTTATGTACCATACGAGGTTTGTGAATATCAAAGAATTTACTGAGACACGAGCTTTCCAAATCAACAAAAATTATAAAAAATAAAAGTAAAATATTTGTAACATTCACTTAAAAGCAAATTTTATTATTATTATAATTTTTTGTTTAAGAAAAACAATGTTATAAAATAAGGAAAATTTGTATATTGCTACTAAATTTTTACATGTTATAACTTGTAATAAGACCTCATCAGAAAGCTGTTTTAGCTCTTTAGTTGTAGAAAAAACTTCTTGGCAGCAATTTTACGCAGTGCCATCTTTACGCATGGGCCGCTGGGCCTGGGGACAGGGGTCCGAGATACTTGAGATACCTAGCCCCTGCGATAGTAGACCAACCCTTGATCAATTCTACAACCAGTAAGACAATCTATTATAAATTAGTTTAGCTATTAGAGTTTGGCTACGGAAAGTAAACTGTGGGATTTATGAATTTCAATACATGGCAAAAAAATTTCATACAAAGTAACGTATACAGTAAAAAATTTGCAAAAATTGTTGCCACAAAGCTTAGGTATTTTTCTATAAGATTAGAGAATATTCCCTAAAATATAGGTTTTTTCTACCCGAAATTTTAGGGAGTATTCCCTAAATTTTAGGGAATAGTCCTGATATTTTTTACAGTGTATAGTGACCGTGTTTGCAGCTTGGATTATATAGCAAAACGGATATGCTGTTCATGTGGCAACCATTTTTCTTTTTATATATGGGAGGAAGTGACAAGAGGGCTTACACTTATACTGCGCCAGATCGACATTTCTGCTTCATACCTGACATTTCCCATTTTATTGTGATTGTTTGTGGAAAAAAGGTGATTAAAAGTGATTAGTACTTCATAAGTGCAGGACTTTTGAGATATTTTGTTTTGTGGAATAGATTTTATATAATCGAGACTCCGGAGTCTTCAGTTTTAGTGATGAAGTATGCTGTTCTGTGTCGTAGAAACCACCAGCATTGTGCTTGCAGGAAATCATTGTTCATGCAAGTTTAATTGTTTCGGTAATAAAAGTTATGATATTTCTCCGGAGGAGATATAAAAAAAGACTAATTTCCAATGTAATGATCGATTTATTCAAAAGCTCTCGAAAAACTGAACAATTTTTAATTTCTACCTGTAAGAACTTTCTGCTTATTTGGCAATAATTTTATAGATTTCATGAGACAAAGAAAAACCTGAATAACTAAAAAATAATTTAATTTCAATGGAATCAAATAAATTGCAACACGTATCCGATGTCGATACTTGTTGGTCAGTCAACGTGACTTACCGAAAATTGTCTATTCGACATAAGTGCGTTTGCAATTTGTTTTTTGATTTTACATTAAATTAAAATTGTTACCAGGTGTAATGCGTATTATGATAACTTAAATAATAGTGTTTTAAGTAAAATAAGAGTGGAATAGTTATAAAAATAAACAGACGTCGCAAAAAAAAAATTCAAATTTCCAATGCCGATTTGCCATACAAAGGCAACGCCAAGAAATATTATCAGAAAATAAATGGGAAAATTCTTAAAAATTGAAAAAGTTATAAACAAATTATAGAATTATACATCTAAAAATTAATTGGAAAATTTTACAATATATGAGATCTCTTCAATTTCTTCAAGACTTAATAAAGTTTCAATCACAAAATTATGTGCCCGTTCTGAAAATATCCATGACTAAAACAAATGCATCGAAGCGGTTCTACTACATAGCCCTCCTCATAGCCTATCGTTTTTGCTAAATAATCTAAGGTTTGAAGCCCCAGTATTAGTTGAATTTGCTTGACATACTTTTAGTGTCCAAACTCAATATATTTGGTCATGATACAAAGATTAACAAGGTATGGCCGAATTATCTGTCAATTGATTGCTTGCCTCATTTGGCGACAAGTATTGTAACGCCTCATAAATTTCGGGGAGGAAAATTTAGGAATAGCAAGGAAAAGATTGTAAATAGATTAAAATTGTATAATATAGAATTCATGCTTTTGTTTGTTTTTTACATTAATCCTTTCTAATATTTTTGCCTTCCTGCTTACATTAAAGATAATTAATTATTGTTAGCACAGGTCATGTTACTTTATTTTTTCCTTTCTTAAGTAATGCTCATGTGATTTCTTTCATTTATTTAATTGTTTTTTTTTTTTTTCGTAATTAGTGTTAGTAGGGAAAATCGTTGAGGCCCATGAGGTGTTTACTTTCCTGAATTTTTGAAGACCCTCGTGGTCCGGACGCTGAATTGCTTCTTTTTCGCTTCTTTTTTCCCATGAATATCCAAGAATTGAGGTCTCCTCGAGACTTTTTGTGTCAGAAAAATACTAGTCTTTTTTTGTTTTGGTTCGATATTTAAAATTTTTTACTTCACTCGAGATTCGCTGACCAGCTGCGAAAAAAGCGCCAGGCGGAAGTGGCCGAGAAAAAAAGACAGACTACCCTTCTATGCTCTGCATAATCCACATCCTTGACTCGTTGTACTGCCATATGAGTTATCGACAAGTTAATCTTGCTACGTCCGCTAGATGTCTTCTGCTTCCACTTGGATTCCACTAATTCATTTTTTTATTGTTTACTTTAAGAATGTTATTTTTATTTTTGAATATTTGTTTTTATTTCAGTTTAGCAAAAAATAATAAGCGCATCTATAACTTTAATTAAATTATTTAATTAAAGTTATAGATGCGCTTATTATTTTTATATTGTATGCTAATTAACATTGTCTAACTCTTGTTGGTAATAAACAAAAATGCACCAGAAAGGGTAGCCAAAGAAATTCAAAAAATGAGTCTAGCGCCGAAAGTACCAAAGAGGAAGAAATGTAATGAAAAATTGAAGAGAAAAATGAAAAGGGTTACAAAAAGGGGAAGTAGGGGAATGGGAAGAAAATATGCGTATGAATTATAATACTTACTACCCAGTTATTGTTACCAAAATTATTTAATTATTTTTGTATTTTTTTTTTAATGTGATGTCTTGATATGAGCTGCAGTTGTGGTTAAACGCCCAGCTTGTTCCACATTGCTTTTATCTATTGCGTTTAGTGTTTAGTGTTAGGGCTGGGTTTGCCCGCTAAATTAGGATCGGTGTAACGCTGAGCCATACTCTTGGTGCATACATACATGCATTCCTGTCGTAATTCTACGTCAAGCCTCCTTTAACCCAGTGTTTTTAGAACGTGATTTCCATATAATGCTGAGCGAAAATTATAACGCGGTCTCCTTATAACGCGTTTTTCGTAGAAGAATATTACAATAACTCAAATAGGTTGAAAAACTTATCAATTCTAAAACCCATACGCTGCTAGCATACTATACTTTTCATGGAGTACTATCACTAGGGGTGGGGGGGGGGAATACTACAGCATGAGCAGCATACCAATACTACTATGGCAATTTTCAAATTTCTGATTGAACAGCTGTGCAATACTTTACTTGGGATTTAGGTGATAACACAATAATTAAATTCTCATTGCGTGCTGTGAATTTGTAATACGGTTGTTATTTATATCAATAACTATAACTTGATAGAACACACACAATTAAACTCAGTAATGTAAGGAAATACTGCGGAGCAAAAATATTTTGATAATTATTTTGATTTTTAATACAGCCACACGAAAACGATCAAAAAGGGCCCGATTATATCCAATTTGTAAATGAAACTTTCAGAGTTTGTATGGAATATCAAAATAGTTCACATATATTTTTTGTTTCCCCCTACCACACATATTAGAAAGTAGAAATTTGGTGAGTTTACAATGAAACGCCATTTTCAAAAAATCATTTCTTCAGAACAGAACAACTGCTTTCTCTGATTCAAATGTCCAATGAAATTTAATGGTACATATTTTCATAAAAAAAAAAGAACTAAATTTAGTTGCACTGCTCTTAGCTTAATTCTACTGCTATTGAAAAAGAGCAATTCCACTATGTTTAATATTACCGTGATATAATTTTGGGTATATGGCGACTTTAAAAATTAAAAACAAAGCGAAACAGTATCGCCATTTTTTAAACATAGACAAATATGGTTTCCAGCTTCAAAATACAAATACAGAAAGAAAAATCCTAGAAGTCTTAAATAGCAAATGATACTATTTTTTTTTTAAATACTATAATTAACACAACGTTTTTTCTTCGTTCGGGGCTGCTATATTTTTTTATGTAATAAATGAAGCATTAGGCTTTATTTGGCATTTGAATCAGAAAAATCAGCTGCTCGATTCTCGAGATAAAATATTTTGAAAATGACGTTTCATTGTAAAATCACAAAATATCTAAGCCCAGCGTGTGTGCGGGATGATTGTTTTTAATATTTAGTCAAGTATAGGGGATACCCTATGATGCGTAGCACAGTATGGCAGTAAGGAAATAGGGAAATTATTAGGCGATATGAGCATATTGGCGGAGGTGCCGATGTATGTCGCCCTTACGCTTTCACATATTGTATGCCGAAGGAAAGAAAGAAAATTGTAGACTGTTCTACATAAGGGGATAAGAAGCATCATGGAATTTTACTGTACAGCCGAAAGTAATTTGAAGGGTAAAAGGATGTGCGCGAGTATTGCGTGCAGGAATTTTTCTAAAAGGGTTCAACTAGAAATTTCATCAGAGCATTGACCATGCATGTATCAATAAGGGAGCGAAAGGCATCCGACATTGCGGCAATGCTCAAGCCAGTCAATATGACAAGTAAGTGCCATATCACCAATGTGGTTCAAGGCTCTTATCTGGACAATATCTATTAAATTTAAGACTGTGCGAGCAGCCCTGGCCCATTAATGAGAATTTTATTCTATTCGAGGTGTGATGTAGGACTTGTAGAGGAGCGTTAAATTTATCGGCCTGAAATATTTCTTGCAACTTTTCAGAAATTCAAGACATTTCGATGCCTTTGATAACAGGGAAGATGTCCAGCTTAACTTACAGGAAATATTAATGCCAAGAATGCTTAGTATCCATAAAAAGAAGGGGGGATGGTTAAATGGTGATCTTATTTTAATGAGATGAGAGAGCTTTGGGTCTTAGATGCATTGAATTCGACGCGTTTCGCTTTCCCCCAAGCGAGGTAATTAGTAAGGTCGTTATTCAACGATCTAATCATGCAATCTAGTTTGACAAATGTGGCATTCCATATGAAGTCAGCAAGATTGTCAGAGGAGTAAGTGAAATCAAGGGTGCTGTCACCAGCGTAGCTATGGATGGGATTTAAAGTAAGGAAAAACGGATCATTAATGAAAATTAAAAAGAGGGATGGGAAGATAACAGAGCCCTGTGGCATACCAGCATTAGTAGAATGAGGTTCAGTTGTAATGCCATCAAATGCAACCTGCATTTGTCGACTAAATAAAAACTTTCAATCCATAGTAGAAGAAAAAGAGATAGACCAAGCTTTTTAAGTTTGGCTAAAAGCGCTGGATGCCATACACAATGAAATGCAACGATTTTGGACTCTTATTAGGGGGAAACAAAAAATATATGTGAGCTATTTTGGCATTCAATATAAACTGTGAAAATTTCATTCAAATTAAAGATGGTCTGTTGAAACCAGACCGGTTGATCGTTTCCGTGAGGAATGGCTGCACATGGTGTGATTTATGTACAATTTGTTTATTTCTGAGATTCATTTAATTTGTATTAATTCTGAGTTAATTTGATTTGCCGTATTTCTGTACTTCTCAAAACACGATTCAATAGAACGCATTACCTGATTTGAATTAACTTTGAGTTTCTTATAACAGGGCTTCTAATTAATCGCGATATTGGAAACATGACTGAAAGTTACTTCAATGACCCTAAAATTTGAATGATGTAATTCTATACTACAGAATATGTATAAAATCTTTGAGCAAGTGTTGTCACTGAGCAATATTTGAACTGGTTAATGGAAAATGAATAATTGAGGAATATTGACTTGCTGATAGTCACAAATGTTCTCGTCGCAATTTTCTGTAATAACTACCATTATTTTGCTATAATTTAAATTTGTTTATTAAATTCATTTCACACATAAAATTAATTTAAACTGGAGCATAAATTATTGCTATGAAATTCTAACTAGAGATCACATTTTTTACAAGCACAAAAATAGCTCACATTGTGAAACTATGACCTATACATATATAGTGTAAATTTTAAGTTAAAAGTTCACAGTTCACGGTAAAACAATGAATTTATAAGACCTTAAAATGGAGAGTCGAAATGCATTTCTACAAATTAAACGTGTAAATATTTAAAATATCTTTTTTGCTTTTAAAAGATTTTATTACAATTTTCCAACGGCCTATAAAGGTATTTCTTCTTTGAAATTAATTTTTAATTTTCTGTCACTTAACCTTGTCCCAGATTTCTTTCTCTTATAGAAGAATGTCCTTCGTCTTGTTCCATATTGTGAAACTATTGTACGGTGCGACCTCTCATTGTTCTATTTCTGGACTAAGAGAGAAGTCCAATTCATCCTAAAATATATCCATAGGATACAAGCACCTGTAAATTTCACATACTGCAAAGTTATAGCACCTTAAATTAGAAATTTCAAAATTAGAAAATACTTCGTGCCTAAATTAATCGTAATTTTGCTTAGAATGAGTTATTATCCTCTAAAAGCTTTATTTGCTGTTTGTAGAACGTTTCTAAAGGAAGTACCGTCTATACGTGCATATAGGTAGGGTACCTATGGATATACATGTATGTATGCAATTTAAAACGGTTATAAAAAAAAAAAAAAAATGCCGATTTCTCTGTGTGTAAAAAGCAATTAAGTAGAAATCTCCCAAAGATTTCTTCCTTGGTATTTTTCAGTTGTTCTCCACCCAGTCAGGACATTCGTTACATTCACCACCCTTCGCTAAAAAAAAAGCAGCGGAACGACAATGCTCCCAATTTTCTGTTTTGTAAAATTTAAAGCAATTGTACGCGTACAATACCCGGAATAGGGTTCATTCTCCGTTCTTTTTTTTTTTGTTTTTTTGAGGAGGAGGAAGGCGCGAATCTAGGGTTGCGAAGGGTCCTCTATAATGGAAGACGCCGTGCTATATACGAAGTACAAAAATATTTCTCCCCTGACACTTGCTCTAACGTTTCCACAACAATATTGACAGAGGTCACGTATTCGAGTAAGGACTGCATTTTTCTTATTCTTTTCCATTTTTATACGTAGAGCCGAAGAGTGGTATGGGAGAGGAATTGTTGTAGCATTTCTTTCGTAGTTCCGTGTCAGCCTTTCTTCCTGGCATTGCTGCCTCGGTGCTGTGAAATTTTAAAGCTATAGACATAAAGATTATTAAGATAACATTGAAAGCAGGGGCGAAGAAGTTGTGCAAAATTTAGCATCCTTAGACTTTTCAAGGATTCTTCAAACTTGTGAAAAGTGAGGTTATTTAAGTGACCCGCAACAAAAGGAGGATGCGTTTTTTTCTGCTATTCTAATTAATTTTTTCAAAGTATATAGAACAAAACACTCATCATATATTCGAAAGTTGCATTAGAATGAATTTACTTGTGCAGTTCTCATAACGGAGCATATCGAATTTCATGCCATCATAAATCTTGACGAAGTCTGTATCTTGCAAGATTTCTTTTTTTTCTCGTCTCAACTTTGTTTGCAATTAAGAACAGTGGACATATACCGTTAGGGTAAAATCGATTTTCTTCCAGAACCTCATCAGGTTTTTAATTGTTGGACATTCATTTTAATCTCTAGGCGGCTGAGGTGGATGCCCATGTCGCCGTCGTCGTTGGTGCCCAAAATCCGAGCCAACAGGAAGAGATATGGACCACGATTATCTTCCACTATGAAAGTTTATGTTGTTTGATCCGATGCTGTAGCTGCGTCCATCACTGTGCATATCTTTAGTTTCTTGGTTCTCTAATGTCGCAGCTTCGTTTTTTTTTTGTTTTTCATCTTAATTGCACAAGAACGATACAAGATTCCAAACTGGCCACATAGTGTGAGCTATATTTCACTCGACTATGTATGACCCAAGATGCACAGAAATGCAGGTCAATGCTTTTAATTTATTAACTTTAGGAATTTTCCATTCCTTTTGAAATCACATGTGACAAAACTTTATTTATATGCACCTGAAGTGGTATATGTTGTCATAGGAAACATAAAAAAGGACAGAAGACTCAAAGGTCTAAATGCAAAGTATCTGTTTCATACATTGGCCTAGTAAAGTAAAAGAAAATTCTTATAATGATTGCCTTGAAAATAATTGGAGTCAGATGAAAACGAGCTTCATTTTTTTTCTTGTTGCACACGCAAAGATTATATTTGCAATATTATATCAAATTTCGCTTTTCTTTACTTTTCTACTAGAGAGAGTACTAAGAGCATTGAAGAAAGCTGCCCAAGTCCAATACTAAAAAAACAAAAACTAAAAACTGAGCCATCTATATGTCAAACATCGATTTATTTACTTTACAGTACTATTACCATGCTAAAAATCGGAAGGGATTAATTATTTAATTGCAAAATTATTCCAATCAGTTTTCACTGCATACCTGGATCGAAAATGCTTTTGGAAGTAGACAAGTTCATAGAAAATTATTCTTTGTAGATTTGGCAACAATGCAATATGTATTATCCATTATAGGCATTTTGGAACAGATTTTACTTAGGTTTGAAACTGCAAGTACTGAGACTAAGTATAAGATGGCAGAAGAATTAAACAAAAAATAATAAATGAATCGAGGCATCGATCTTTTCATTACAGACAGGGTGGCGTCGTCGTTGTAAACGGTATGCCTTTAATAGAATATTCTGGGCATATTTCTAGTAAACATTTAGTTTAATTTAGACTCAGCAAAATCAAAAGTTCGGAGCTTTAACTCAGTTTTATATATTAACTTAACTACTATTTTTATAAAAAAATTCTGTATCATCAACCCCAGTTTTCAATATCGAATTTTATAAGTCAAAAGCCTTCTGAAAAACACTTTCCAGTTTATTTTTATTTTTTCTGAACCAGATCCATCAAAAATGACTTAAATAATTGCTACCCTTGACAGTTTCTGATATTTCTCCTTGAATTTTCTTTTACTTCCAGATCGTATTCTAGTTTACTCCCGGTTTTCTCTGGTATTTCGAAGGGTTCAATCCTGGGTCCGCTGCGGTTAATATTTTGCTAGATATAATAAACTAAAAATGATTTCAAGAAGGTTTTTTTTTTAAAAGAGTAATCTCTATTTTTATAATAATCTAAGGATGTTAATGTTCATTTGTATATGGACTTTTTTGCAATTGACCTATTGACCAAATTGAGGATTGTATGGCTGGAATTACAGACGATTTAGCTAGAATATATATATGATTGGTCGCTTCAAGCAAGCGGTTATGCTGGATTTGTTTTTGATCTGATGAGATTCGATCACGTATTGCCATTCAAGTGTATGCTTTTGGGCTGTTTTCTTAATCCGTGCGATCGTCTGTGCGTTCGTCCGTCTGTCCGTTCGTCTGTCCGTCCGTTTGTCCGTCCATCTGTCTGTCCGTCTTCACGATATCTGGAGAGCACGTTCATAAAGCTGAACTTTTGCAGACGGGCTTTTTTCAAAAAAAGGATTAAATTTACGTTCGAAAATGCAACAAATCAGGTAACTCCTTCGTAGGATTGCCACTACAAAAATTTCGTTTTTTGCTATATATTTGAACTGAGACCGCGTCGATGTAGAGAGCTGAAATTTTGTACAATGCGTTTTCTGCACAAGTTTGGTTTTTGAAGTGGTTTTTCGCATATATTTCTAAAACGGTTCGTTGGACAGTAAAAATATTATAACCAATTTCATTAGATTTTAAATACTGAAGAACTTTTCAGTACAATAAAAACGTCTACGACTGGTCTCTTTAGAGTATATGTAAAAAACTTAAATTTTTATATGGCAACACTAGGAAAGGGTCACCCGATTAAGTCCATATTTGAAGCTTTATTTACTATTACTAAAAAAGCTTTAGCTTCTGCGTTGCAGAAGATGAATGTGAGTGCATTTAACAGACTTTTCGCTGATAGCATCCAGGAGACCTTTTTGAAGCTAGTACTATTAATTTAGCTCTTACTTCCATTTTAATTTTTCTTTTACTATATGTTTCTTTTTATACTTCCGATGAACAAAATGTGGATGGCCATCGGATGAGTTTGGTTCTCTTAATTCAACAAAATCCTGCAACAGGATAACATTAGTAATCCCATCAACCAAGAAACGAAGTTTTGGTTGCATCCAATTTAAATGACATTTTAGTGTGGCCGGCGATCTCTCCTAACCTCGACCTAATGCAAATCTCTAGGAAATCTCGGTCTACCGAGTCTTCAGAGAAAATCGACAATATGATTCCTTGAGCCTAAAAATAGCAATAGTGTACGAATGGAATGACACTGACTTGAATTTAATCAAAGAACATATAACTTGGATGTTCTTTGATTTAATACAAAATCTCATCAATAGGACAAGACATAAGTATTTAAATTGATTTTGAAGAATGAAGGAACACGTTTATTCCGTGTCAAAAATGCAGCGTTATAATATATGAAACAAAAAGTAAAGAAATCTTTTACAACTTGGCCGAAAAGAGTTCCACAACACTCCACGGCATATCAACAAATGTTATATTGTCTACGGTTTGTGGCATTGCGTAAACTACTCGTAATTTATCTCCCAACATGCCACCTCCCTTCCAAGAACTCATACAGAGGCGGTATTCTAGTATGGTAGCTACACCACTAGAGTCAAGAGAGCTATGATTGTACTGAATTCATACTGAGAATGAAAGGCCTGTTGATAGTGATACGCATGCACGTATTGATAATTGCTGCCATAATTGTTTGTCCGCAAAATCGAAAAGTTTCATACTTAGAATCCGTGCGCAAACAAATACAAATTTCCAATTGCGCCGAATAATCAAAGAAGAACGGGGAATGCTCACTTTTCATACAACTCTAGGCCCGACATGAACAGACAAGAGAGATATCTCAAACGATGCATCATAACACTCTGAACATATTTTATTAACAATGTTTAACTCAATCAAGCAAGGGAGAGCTTTGGCGATCGAATGTAGCTTGAGCGACTTTTTTTGGGGGAAAAGTGGAATTTTGGATTGTGCGGAATTGGTGCGTCGTGACTTTCTATGAGAAAACAACTGAGCACTAATAACTATGAAAGGAAGAGCTGCAAAAGTATATTCAAGTCGTCGCAACTAGGGTGTATGAGACCCAAGTGCATGAAAATGGGTTTTCGTTTTCCGGCGGCAAAAACTTCTTGAGAAAGTTTTCTGAATTGGGAAAACAGTACACCACCCGAAACTACCCGGCAAGACTTTTAGTTTGATGTGCAACATGCGGTATTGGAACGACCTCAACCCTCCTGGCTTTCCTCTACAACTTGTAGCTGGTAATGAGATTAGGCGAACAGTGAACTCCGTTTTCCGATCGGACATAACCCTACCGAGAGTTAGAGATTTAATTAGCGGAAAATCTAGTACCTCAGTTCGAATAAAAAAAGAAGGAAATACTCAAAAACTTTGCCCCCCCCCCCCCCCCACCACCAAAGGCTTCACCCGCTTAATTGAATTAATTAATGAAATATGTTCAGAGTATCATAATGCATCGTTTAAAACGTCTGTCATGTCTAGAGGAGTCGGGTCTAAAATGGGCATTCCCCTTTCTTTTATACGACCTTCAGGGTATGTTTAAAATCTAATTACAAGTTAGGAAATTATTGCTCATAATAATTATTGCGTCAGTTTAAGTTAGTCTGTGCAGAATATGACCTTTCTTTAGGACACACACACACACACTCGCACACATACAAACAAACAAAAGAATTCCCTAAGCGAATATTTCACTGAATCGGCTGCTTTGCGAAGTTAACCTCTGCTGACCATCTAAGGTAGATCAGATAACAAGTCCAAAAAGAAATACTCAAAGCCGAGAGCAAAAAAAAAATTTGGAGATTAAGTGGATGTTCCCGTCGAGTTTAACACGCCATCTTCATGTGCCGGAGGTGAAGTGCAAAAGGGATGCATGGAAATCTTGGCTGAACGTTCCACAACCTGACAAAATCCCCTCATGAAACGGCGTGACATGAGATTTTGGTCTTAATTACCTAAACGGAACCCGCGAATACCAAAAAGAACACCCAACAGAAGCACTAACTGATATGGGGCTGCTTTGCTTTTTTAAATTTGAAGATTAATCAGCGCATTGGGATTCCATAGGAATTTTTCGTCTTTTTCACTTCCTGCTGTTATTGCTGTTGTTGTTGTCGCTCCTCCATTGAATGTTATCTACTAACTGAGACTGGTGGATGACCGCTAGCTACCACACCATCATCACCACACACTAACGATGCAACGTTTCATGTCCATCAGTTAAAGGAAGGCTTCTGAAATCCCACGATAGTTGAGTCAGGTGAGATTACCGTCAGAATGGTAGCATACAGAGGGGCGTAGAGACGCAGTGATTGCAGAGGAGTACCTAACTTCAGTAAATCACTATTTGATGGTTGTGCATAGAGCTATGGTGGACCGCAAATATATCTTAGATGGATAATGGATGTAACTGTAGCAATATATCTTAATATAGGTATATTCTGCCTCCTTTATAGTAGCTAGAGAGATACACATAGACTCGAACCCTATGGAAAAGGGAACGAAAACAAGCCAAAGGTATCCATATATTCGTATATGTGCACATATCTGGATTTCATGGGTAGGTTTACCCTGATAAAGGTTTATAACTTTAGCCAACTATCATACATCAAATACCTTTGCTAGGTTATGTCTACATAATTGATTTTATAGTCATGGTTAGGTTAGGTATATGCATGAGGCACGTGACAACCACAGTCCCATTTCTTTAAGCTTAAAGGGGAGCTATATTCGTTTTGATAGAGTACTGATGAGGTTTATGAATGTGAAATTAAGCTAAATTTGATTTTAATCAAGAGAAAAGAAAAAAATTGGACATCAATTACAGAATTGCAGAATTTCCATATGAATTCTTTTCATTTTCTTTAATTATATACATCAAGGATATGCTGTGGCATAGACGGGATTAGATTTTCTTATACAACTGTTGAAATTGACAACCATGTTTTAGGAATTTAAATGATACGCCTTGAAAGTGATCATAAATTCTCAAATGTTTAAGATCAGGACTCCTTTCAGACCCTTGTAGTATTCTGATGTTTTTCTTTTTTCCAAACAAAGAGTTTTCTTGAAAATATGGATGGCGCGGTTTTTCTTTTTCTGTTTCTTTTTTTTTAAGATTTTTTAATCGGGATCCTAATGTACATATTTTTTTTTTCTCTTGCAAAGACATTTTCAAATTTTTTAAAATATTGTATTTTTTCCATCTTCATAAAAATACGAGCAATTTAATAGCCAATCGGAGCTTCTTTAGTTGGGTTCTTTTAAGAAATCTATTTTTTTGTTTAAGGTCATATTGCCTCTTTTCATCTATTTTTTTTACTTGTTCAAGAAGTTTTTTTTTGGACTCTCCGGCACAACAGCAAATTCGAAAAAAATTTATTTATTATTTCATCAAACAACTCATTTGATTTTGGGTGGTAAGCTTCAAGTCTTGATTTGGAGTCATCAACAAGTCCGGAATATCGAAATTGAGTGACTCGAAGAAACAAATGAAAAATAGAAAAATGGAAAGAAATGAAAAATAGCAAAATTGAGAAACAATAGAAATAAAATTTTATTTAAAAAATTAAAAAAACTAGATTAATTCGAAAGAATTGAACTTGCCCGTAGTGAACTTAAAAAAGAAAAAGAAAAAATAAGCGTTTCGTATTAACAGAAAACCTTATACTCTTTGGTACGGCTTAGTTTCTGCCTGCCGTAGACGCTTGAAAAAGACCAAATTTATCTCATCTCGTATAAACTCAGAATTAATTAAATTTTTATAAATATAAATTTTTTTTTCTATTTTTTCTAAATTTATCATTTTTCATTTCTTTCCATTTTTCTATCTTTCATTTGTTTTTTCGAGTAACACAATTTCGTTATTTGAGACTTGTTGATTTGTCAAAACTAAGACATAAAATTTGCCATCCAAAATCAAATGAGTTGTGTATGAAATAACAAATATACAATTTTTTTGCTCTTGCTGTTTTGCCGGAGAATCCAAAAATAAGAGTCCTTGAACAAGTATAAAGTTTACCCGGTAACAAATCATAATAATTTTGCTACTTTTTTAATTTCTCTTTTTCTTCAAGTTTTATTTTCTAATTTTATCTACTTACTTTTGATGACTTTATGAGCCTTATTCCTTTTTGGAACGTGATCTTGAGTTTCGATTGAGCTTTATTAAAAAGGATTCAATAGGTACAACATTGAAAGTTGAAGATTGAACTTAGTCTATGATAAAAATAATGATAAAATTGAAAGTCATTAGTTAAGCGTGCCATCGATAGCAACTCAATAATTTTTCCATTTTACAATTCATTGTCTGTGCTATTTAAATTTACTTAAACAACTTTAAGCAACTGATTGGTATCAGGATTTTGTAATGGTATGGCTCATAAAAAGCTGATGATTTTGTGTCTTACTCTTTGTATTATCGATTTCAATAATATTTTTTGTATTTCTTCAAGCTTTTTGTTGCGATGACATCTGGTCATGACCATTTCTATTATACCTTTACTGCAAAATATTTACAAACCTATTATTAAATTTTTAATAAAATAGTTATATAAGAAAATTATCCGATTTTTACGCAAAAACATTGTTTTATTTCAAGAAAAAAAAAATGCACACTATTTAACTCGAATTTCAAATAATTACTAATATTGAATTCCTTGGACCTACATACCACTACGGAAATTTATCACTAGCACTATTACCACTTCGACTACATTCTATACACGCATGCAAATTGTTTTGATAAATTACGATTCATATAAGGGAAATACTGAAAATAAGGGCTGGCCAAAACCTAAACGTGCACTAAAAGTGAACTTAGAGCACTCTAGACTTAATGTGACGATAAGATGTATATGTACAATAAAATTCATACTTCAATGCATGAACCCAATATCCGCTTTTCTCATTTGTCGAAAACCAGTCCTGACCATTATACTTCCTCCTCCGAAATTGCGACTTATTCCCCCCCTCCCCCCGTAAGCAATTGATATTGACAGTATGATTGACAAGTATCGGTATCGTCCAAATTAGTCCAAATTAAATATTTTCTTATCTAATTAATTCGTTTTTTGACTTCCATGAACGTCCTCTTGGCACCCTGACGAATTTGTCATGCAGTAGCTTTTTGTAACAAAAAATTATGGAAGAAGGTAGTCCACAATCTTTGTATATTTTTATTTTATTATTATTTTATCGCATAACTTGACTAAATTAATTAATAGTAAAATTTAATTAAATAAAAAAAAAACATTTTTAATCAATTCCAACAATTTTTCAAAACCACTGAAACGTTAAAGATGCGAGAAAATTTCATATGATACCCAAGAAGCAGAACATAATCATATCTAATGATTTAAATTAGATAACAGAGATAACGGAAATTCACAGAATCTGGGGAATTATCTAAATCTAAAAAATCTCCTTATCGACAATTAGGTTTTTTATATATGGTTTTTTTTTTATTAGCAATGAATAAAAGTGTCTTTATGAGATCTTCCTCCAGGTTGATTTGTTGTCGTATTTTGAGTTTATTATTTTATCTTTAAATATCTAATATCGGTGACAGACTTGCAATTTCCATATTGATATATTGATATTGCAATTATGTCAATTGCAATACAAAATTTCAGAGACACGTTTGAGGTTTACGATAATGAGAAATTAATTAGAGAACTTAGATTTGATTTATCACTTGAGTTGTCATTTGACTTAAGAAAGTCCCGCGTACATACAAAATGCGAGCAAATATTTTGGAACTACTCGTCTATATGGAAAATTAAAACGAAATAGAAATTTCAACTTGACAAGTGTCAAATATTAAATGTCAGCAAGAGATGCAGCCAACATTGCAATATGAAATTCGGTTTTATAACATTCGTGTATCAAATGATCATGGTTTATTACTAAAGGCATATTGCAATAAATTCGTATATCGCGTACATTTTTCGTAATTTCAATATTGAGTTTCAATGTACTACATACCTCGTATACACCGAGCGTATACTGAGCTGTTACTCAGTAGATAGAAATTGCAATCTGTGTCTTCTACTGGAGACAGATTTGCAATTTCAATATTACATTTTTCGCTAAACCGCAAGTCTGTGTCCGGTATAAGATTACCAGCAGATCACTTACTCTGTGCGAGTATATGTAAACTTAATTTAACTTAACTACTTGTGACTGTTGAAAAAACAAAAATTTAATTGACAGGCGAAATAGTAAGCATCTCACGGATATAAGTTGGCCATAACTTCTTAAAAGTCAAAGTAAGGCTCTTTCTAAAAAGCACTTAAATTTACGAATCTCCACTGGTTACTGATATATTAGAACATATTACAGAAAATTACTTATACATCATTCTAGAGCTTTACGCAAATGCGAATATAAATTCCTTACCTCGTTTACCAGGCAATCTTTTATTGTGATAAAGAACGTATGTGACATGGAAGAAATAAATAATGAACAGCTGTTTATCGATCTTTCATTTGTTGGACTCAATTTTATTTAAACAATAAATTGAATGGGATGAAAAAGAGTTACATAGATGAGTTTAGTAACATTGATAATGGTGACAAGACTTTTAAAGAAATTAGTGTTTGCGCTAGTATTTTTCCCAATAACTAGCCACATAAGGGCATAATTGAAAATATTAGTGATCAAAAGGATAACTACAGCTCTAATTCTTTATTAGCATTACCAAAAACAATTTTTTAAGTCCATATGCGGTCAGCATTTTTGTACACTTTGGTATATGCGGAGTTTCTTTTCGTCAAAGAGTTATTTTTTTATAGATAGAAATTATCTACCGATCACAGTAATAATTAGTTACAGATAACCCCGCATCCATTTTAGATCACTTTCCAGCATTATTTTTCCTAACAGATGCAGTAATTCTTTAAACTACATGAATAAATAAAATTTTAAACTAAAACTTAAATAAATGATATCTTAAAATTTGTTAAATATTTTCAATTTCAGTAGCTTTGGTTACCTTTACTGATGAACAATGCTCTTTCTGTGTGGCCACTTATTACTTAAATTCGAAATCTCTATTAGCAGCACGCTCTGAACGATTGCTAATTCGATACTGTTTTCTGTAACATTAAATTTTTCCTGCATTTTAGACTGGATTAATCTACCTGAACTAACTGGATTTATATTGATTGAAAAATGAACCGGCCATCCGAATTATTTAAGAGCCAAGGCAAATATTGGACTTATTGGACAAGCATATGTAAAAGACCGCCGTGGATGTAGGATTACATTCTTCAATATTTTTTTTAATAAAGGATCTACATTTGAGGGTGTTTTGAGTAGGTAGTCCAGAAATTAAAACTAATCAATTTACAAGTAAATTTTGAAAGATTTTGAGTAATTTAGATCATTTTGAAGAGAAGTTTTTAAAGTACGAAGACTACCTAAATAAGCAGAAATTCCATTTTTTATGAAATCGTAATCTTCACAAGAATTATGAACGTCTCTTTCTATGTCCTTAAGTGACCGTATGCAGACATTGCTACCCACCTGTTACAGTATAGTTGTGAGTTCGTAGTGAGGTTACCTAAACACATAAATAATATGTAAAACATATTGCGAGGAATACATAGTTGTCAGTAATCTTCGCATTCTTACGACGTCGTATTAATTGATATTTCAGATGTTTACGAATTCGACATTGGCAAAAAGACCTAAACTGATTGGCAGCAGAAAGGGAAGTTAGAAGTTCACTTATTTTTCCGCGATCTGGACGGATGCTGAATTTTCGCTCTTGAAAAGAGAGATTTTAGATATTTGTATGATCTACAGAGTCACATCATACAGGATGATGTCAAAAGAACTGAAGCTTGCAGATAGTTGGCAGCTATGGGGCAAATGTATTTAGATAGAACTGTAGTAGTTGCGAGAAGAGAAAGGAAACCTTAATCATAATCCACTGGCTGTAGTGCATGAGTCGAGCTCATAAAATTTGTTTTAGTGGCCAAATCTCTGTACAAGCCTTCATGTTAGGTCAAGGCTATAGAAGAAAATGGAATTAGTTAGACCACACATATCGCAGAGATCTTAAGGCTCAATACGTATCATTTTACAGATCATGGAGCATTCTAATGAAAAGAAAATTGAAAATACTCACGTTTTTCAGAAATTCGTACACAAACTGTACAATAACAGGGTAAGCTAGGAAATTTGGAGTCAACATTTTAACGAGATGTTTAAGTTTTAGGGCCTAGAAAATTATTTATACACATCAAGGAATTTCAACTTCCCGGGAAATCGCAACAGTGTCTGTATGAACATAAAAATCAATCAACAGAAACTAAATTTTTTATATGTAGTGCGATTCACTGTAAAATGCAAATAATTTGTAAAACACGTTTCGTTTCAACAAGAACTTAATACTCTTCAGTACGGCTGGTTCTTACTTGCACTATATGCCTGGAAAAAAGCTAAGTTGACTTCAAATATATATGGACTCAGTTAAAATTTTGAGTGAGAATTATATGAGGCGAAATACTAAATACATTTACTTTGTACTCAGCAGTTTAGGCCTAAGCGGGAGTAGACAAATTCATATAGAAAAATCAAGAAGCATTTTCGTTGGAAAATGTTATCAATTTAATTTATCCTTTTTTCAGGCGTATGCGTCAAGCAAGAACCAGCCGTACTGAAGAGTATTAAGCTCTTGCTGATATGAACCGCCTTTTGTACTTTTATCAGTTCCAGTTGTAGTTTTAGCAACAATATTTTCTGTTATCAATTTTTTAAATTCATAAAATTTTTCTACAAAAAATCTTCTTGATTTTTCTATATGCAAAGAATTTGGCAGAATTTGTCGGCCTAACGACATAACGGTATAAAACGTAATATTTGCAAAAAAACAAAATAAATTAGAACGACGCAATTCTATTGTCCATGGTTTTTTAGAAAAACTGGTCAAACGTTTCAAGTCTCTCTCCTTATAAATTTCATCGCATCTTCAGAAGAAACAGCAATTAATTAAGGGCGCCCATAATAACTCCAGCAGAGCCGTCTTACTTTCATTTTTTTTTCAAACTCCTCCATTATACGCCCGTTATAGATTTTTTTACTCTCAACAAAGATACACCTCACATTCCATTTCTTGCTAATTTTTTGAATTTCCCTTTTATTGTTCCTTCTGCAGACCCTTCGAAAAATTTAAGTGCTCCTTTGCATATCCTTCAACGATTTTCCAATTTGCTCTCTGATGGAAAATAAAAACGAGACACTGCCAACAGTGGCAAGCAAGTATCCAGAGTTCAGGTCCCTCTATATATGTAGAGCTAAAGAATAAGATTAAAAGTTTCTATACCGACCGAACCGATGCTATATCTTACCCCGCACAAGCAGACGGTCCCGTTCTACATATTAGTATGTATCGCCGCTTAGTGTTAAGAGGAAATTTGCTATCTTTCAGTTTAAATTCGGATGCCACCCACACGATCTTAATTAGTCGTCCTCCTTGCATAAAGCTCTGCTTCTGGAAGTGGTGACTGTTGACACCAAGAACCATTGTCAGACCGGCTACTGGGGATCAGAGGATTCTGTCGAATTTCCGTTCATACATATCTATCTTCCCTGAACCTGGGCAATTGATAAATTAAGAGACTTTCGAGTTTTCTTAAATTGCCTTGGCGTTCCACCGCAACAAGAAAAAACAAAAACAAAAAAAAACTTAATTTCCAGACCCAGCCGTAAAGGAATTTCTGGAACAGAAAAAAAGAAGCTATCGCCAAAATAAGTTCGCAATCTTGACCACTTTTCAAGATTAAAAGCAAAATCCTTTCGTCCTGAAGCGGTACAAGTTTCTGGTGGTTTTTGAAATCTGGTCAGTCAGTGGTGCCCGATGCCGCCGCCGGCCCTTCGGCTACCATCCGCAATATCTTTCGTTTGAAGCTCAAGCACTTTATTATTTATGGCTACAATTTTTGTTGGTCTTGATCTTGTTGTACCTGGCGGAGCCCCATATTCCTTGTTCTTGCGTTCTCCTCTTTTGGTTAATGGACAAGACCGTCTGCTTTGGTGGATGCATTTTCCAGTCCAGGCGACCAGCAGCCTTCTAGGTTCTTCTGGGTGCACCACACTCGGTTGCACTTTTTGCTCTGTACTTCATCTTTGATATCTCTGGCTGGCTCTGGATGTGTACCTATGTTGTCGGAGCACTGCAAATTTATTGTCGATGCGACTGGATATCGACATTCAAGTGCTACTGGGCATTGGAGACTGGGATAGGTACCGTGCAGAGTAGTGCTGCTCGCGTATTTCTTTCGTCATGGCTATAGCCATAGTGTGGATATCATCGTATCACAAGTTGAGCCACTGGACAACCACTTCCATATATACATATATATGTATATAGCCAACCAAATAAGACCTGAGGGTTATCTGTTTGCCGCGTTACTACCTTTTTGTGTTTATTTTTTACGTTCAAACTAAGAAAAAAAAGCGAGAAACAAGAAAAAAAGGAACAATATCGGTGCGCTATAAAAAGTTTTGTTCAGGGCACGAGGCATGAGTTACGAGTTTAATAGATTCTCTCAAGCTACAAATACAAATTTTTCAATTCGAGGCTATGATGATGTTGATGATGATGTAGAATCTACATTGTCCTAGCTGGAGTTAGATTGATTTATGCTGCAGTAATCGCAAATAAATAGGTTAGCTAATTGCTACAAGTTGGTTAGGTTAATTACTTTATATACGTGTCACGGGCATGGCATCAGCACTTTCAGAAAACAAAAGGATAATATCAGTCGAATGTACACACTTAAAAAGTGAAAGGATTGCTGTGAATAGATTAATTTTTAATGGCATTCTTTTCTTTAGTACCAACTCAGCTGTCTAATTTGAGCCCTAAGGTAAATAAAGCCGGAAATCTTACTTATGAACTACTTTTTATAATATTTTTCAGTCTAATACTAACAAACCGGCAGCACTTCTTTATATTCATTAATAGATAAGGCATAAAGTCTTTTTCATACTAAGGACAGTTCTAGTGGTGATATAATTACGAAGCGCGTTCAATGTCCTCATAGACCTAGGAATAGACAAAGAAATTTTGCTGTAACTTTTGCTTTACATACTTTCAACATATTTATTAAATTTTTTAATTAGATTCTTTAATCCTCGTAAGTCACTTTCTTCCTTATCCTTAATATATCCTAAACCGGCACCCTCCTTCTCTTTATGTCATCTGACCTCTATGAAGTTTAGTTTTACCGAATTTAACCAAGTTCATGTGTGGTGTAAAATTGATTGTGGTTTCTATGGTTATCTTCGACTATCTTTTAAAAAGATAACAAAAAACACTCGTTTAATATTTGTAAAAACTTTTACTATACTCTACCTTCCCTTTCCCTATGGATGTTCTTTCTGTCCACAGTTAAACTCTATATTTTGTGAGAGAAAAAAGAGCTTTGCATTAAATGATTGTATTAGATTTCTTCAGATTGAGGCAATTAGAGAATGTACGTACAGTGAAGAGAGAGTATTTCACCATTACAATATTTTTGCATGCAGTTTAAATAACCACTTAGTCCTTAGGCTAGGTAAGGTTAAAATTAAGGCCATCGTAAGAATGTGTACGATCAGCCACACTTAGACCATCTATGGTTCATTGTGATGCCACAATATTGGAACCCTGCCTGTAAAAGATATTTAAGAGCAAGGGGATGATATGAAACTAGTCAGAAGGGTTAACGAACCTTACGAGGTCCCCTAACACTTTGTCTGCTAATTCCCCCAGTTCACAGGAAAAATAACTACCAAGCCTATTCCTCTTACGCTTAACAAGGTTAGGGAGTTCACAAAGCAGGTACGGAGTGCTGCCTTAAAATCACGCATGAAGTCAGTTCTCCCCATCTGTGATTTGCCAGCTTGCAGGTCTGTATATGTAGAAGCCTCTTCACTAATTCTAGGGGCCGACCTATGGGTTTCTCTGCCAGACATATATTTATAGCAGAACCCTTTCTGGCCAGGGAATCCGCTACCTCGTCAGTACAAATAGTGATGACTCGATCGCTAGGTACATCGTAAGTTGTACCCAGTAGCGTTGCTGCTTTACAAATGGTCAGGACCTCCGCCTGGAACACACTACAGTAGTCCGATAAGCGGTAATCTTCCTATATTTGAGGGGGTGCTGAGTATGCTCCGGCTCTTTTCGAACAGTCCATAAGGATATATATATTAGATTCAATTGTCAAGCAATTACCACCCTACTCCTATCTACTAGGAATTGTAGTTGAGAACGCTTTCCCAAAGTCTAGACTTTGGGCATTGTAGTCCGTTGCTCCGCGTACACATTATTTAGGACAGATCTTCAGTATTCTTAACCAGCAACCCGACTCCTGAAGTGTTACTGTAGTCTTTGCATAGCTATATATTTCCCATGGATGTCGAGGTGCGTCGCTTTCTCAAGAGCATTCCATCACACCAAGACCCCGTATGTAAGGATAGGTCTCACGATACGAGGGTGCAGTTCTTATCTCATCCTCATTATACAGTGCAATGGCCACCTTTTTGACACGCTTATTCACATTTGCCGTCCAATTTAATTTCTGGTCTTGTATCCCTCCTAGTTTTTGGCTTCAGTTTTAAAATTAAGAGTAATGTTAACCAGTATTGGGCGGTGTGAAATTCGGAATAACTCTCCTCTGTGTAAGAAGGACTTGTTCGGTATTTTCGGGGTTTAGCCCTAGATCTCAACTTATAGCACAGTTAAGAAGCTTTTGTAATGCTCTTTGAGTTATTTAACTAATTGTCGGCAGAAATTTCCCCGATAAGGGAATGTCCAATTTATTTTATTCTTTCTCTTTTTAAAGACATGAGAATACCAGTCAGGCATCCTGGATGGCCTCTCAACAACTGGCTCCCTCGATATCAATAAACGCATCTATAGTGTATTCTTTTTTCTCGATTGATTTTTCAATTGTTCCTATTTCGTTATGTAGTGGAGTTTCAACCAATTTACTTCCCCTAAGTCTTTAAAAGAAACGATGTAGGGTTGATTGGTCTAAAGTCCTTAGCAGTCTCGGTCCTACTACAACTAAGCCTTAAGAATGAAGATCCTTTTGGTTTGCTTCCAGATGCATGGGACATAGAAGTGGAGTAGGAAGCTTGTATATATCACCATCAGTCCTTAGTTCCTAGCAATATTTCCATTTACAGAAGATTATCCAGTGATAATGAGCACCGTCTTTTTCAAAGAAAACTTATTTAGTTTGAAAAATTTTTGCATAGAGGTTAGACTGGATTTCCGCGACTACTTTATTGTATTAGGAGAGAGTGTTATTGGTGATTTTAACAGCAACCTGACTTTCCCAGTATATCATTATCTCATTTTCTTCTATACTTGAATGTAGCAGATACTTTCTTGCATTTATCTTGATTTAAATTTTGAAGACTGTATAATATGGTTTTCAAGACATATGCCTATTTCCATATTTAAATTCGAAGAAAATAACCACATCAATATATTTCGCTCATTTGGAACCCCTAATTTATAGGGGTAAGCTACGTCTAGGGCTATGTTACAGGGTGTGATTCTCTCAGTTATTTAGGATTGTCGTAGTTTCAAAAATGGACTAATATGAAATCCATATCGTAGGGTGAGTTCATATCTCATATAAGTGTAATTTCAGAGCCGCAATGGCCGCCACCATTTCAGTGGGAGATTATACAGACTTAAGTGCGAGGATAACTTTAATAACTCGAGCAGCACAAGAGTTGCATGCGACACATATACTAAATAGGCACATTTTCAGCACCAATATCTCACTTCTTCCCATTGATCTCCGGAACATGACCAAACTTCTTCAACTCAATTTTTGGTGTACTATTATTCCTAAAAGTTTCTCACTGAGCTTTAGTTCCAAACAATTGACCACAATAGTTTTAAGGCAGCGATATTTCTCTTTTTTTCCTATTGTAAAAAGGCAGAAACCGTTTTTAAAGTTAATACTTAAGTCCGTAGCATAGTTGTTAGCTTTTTGAATCCAATTCTGGTCGTAGTATAATCGTACTTTAAATCCGTATGGGGTGAGAGTGAGCAAGTGAATATTCAAAATAAGCAGCCATAATTAAGGTAATCAGAAAAAAATAAAATCAGTCCTGCTGCCTATTCTAATTCTCTGTATCCAAATCAAATTTAGCAAAATATGTTCCGTTTTTTTCCTGTTTTTAAGAGTTTCTGTAGATGTAACTGACTATCAATCGATCAGCATTCTATTCCGCATTTGTGTTTTTAATTGCATTCTAACGATTCGTTAATGTATCTAATTATTAACTGGTCAAAATATACATGATTAGCGAACTTCCGAATGTACGCAGAAGCTTTCAGAGAGTCTACCATTATGAAAATTGTGAAAATTTGTTTTAGTGTAAAGAGATTTACTATCAACTGTATTCTTCATTAAAGTAAAGGCTTTCCGTATAATGACTTTTACAACTTAAGTTTTGTATTGTTATTAACATTATAAGAAGTATTTTTTATAAAAAGTGACATTTCGACATTATATAAAATATTTTGTATGTAAAGTGACATTTTGTAGTTTTACATATGTGGATAAATACTTTTTTTTTTTATTTACTTAATATAATATCCCCACCCCAAACTGTAAGAGGAAGGAGCATGCTTTAATTGCGTCATTGTTCCACTAAATTTCATTTTTTTCTGGTAAGAAAAAACATTTTATGAACTTTTTATGACATTATTCTTCCAGAAGAGATGATACTAATTTGACATATTTACCATTTGCGACGTTGTTGCCTCTCAGATACATCCATTCACTGCCACAGTTCCGAACACAACTGACAAATCGTTCCAATAGTGAGATAAATTTGGCGCCAATGTTACAACGAAGTAGACGCTTTCTCTTTGTGCTGGAAATCAATAGAACTGTTCCATTGGGCTGTGTAAAGTACTCGCGAGCAGTTTCCGAACGCAACGCAAGTTTGTGTTTTCAAGAGTAAAACATAACCTCCAATTTCAGACATTTCTGTTATGTTTCTATTATATTAAGATTCTTATGAAAATAGTTAGCATTACTGACTATATTACTTAAATTAATTTCATTAAAGGCAACTGAAAATAAAATTATGAAAAATTGGATCTGCATATATCCGAGCTACTATTACCTACTAGCTACTACCGAGCAGTACCTACTACCTAGAAACTTGAGGGATAAAAATTCTTGTCTGTTCGATATTTATTATATTAAATGTTATAACCGTATTAATTTTCATAACGATAATATATAAATTTGAATAATTCTCCTGTTCTCGAAAAGAGCGGATACAGCGGGGGGGCAATCGGGGCGTTCGTCCCCCCCCCCCTAGCTCTAATAAATCAAAATTTATACTCTAATCAAATGAAATGGAGACTACAAAAAAAATCTTTTCAAATCTTCTAAATCCGCATTCAAAAAATAGAAAATACTTTCTCCCTTCACTTAATGAACACATCACAAAAGCTCTCTAGAGTTTACCTTCATTTTGCATTTAATTAAATACTAAAATTAAATTACATTTGTGTATAAATTTTAAAATTTTCAACGTATACAAAGAAAACAAGATCTGGGGCTGGATTCCGCAACTATTAATTTACTCGTGCACACAAAATTTTGTGTACACGAATTTGTTTCGATTTCTCAAAAATGTAAATGAGTTTTTCTGTCAAAATTTTGTACACTTTAACTGATATTTTCTCCCCGCCATTCTGGTCGTGAATTTTGAAGAGGTATCTGTGAATTTTTAAAAAGCATTATTTTCAAAAATTGTTGTTATATTATTTACTTTACCTTTTTCTAAACCGTATTCGCCTTAATACTAGTGAATTGATGTAACTCATTTCTTATAACTCAACTTAACTTCTTCAAAAATAATATTTTCTTACTCGAACAACATTCAGCACAGAAAAATTTTCATTCATTTAAGTGTACACATGCCCTCACGGTGAGTTTTTTAAATCGTGTGCAATGGCAAATTTTTCACAGTTGCGGAATCTAGCCCCTGGGCAGTTTTAGTTTTAACACTACAGTGAATAACAATGAAATTTGGAACTCCTAATGTTTATGATTTTGTTTTGACTTTGCTTTCTTTGTATTCCATGAAAATTTTAAAATTTATACACAAATGTAATATAATTTCAATATTTAATTAAATGGAAAACTATAGATAGATTTATAAAAAGTTATTTGTTGTGTTTATTATTTTTTTCTTTTTTAGTTATAAATTATTCTCAAAATAGTTTAAATTATACCACTAAGGAATTTTCAGTACAAGTACACAATTTTTGCACTTTTTGTAATCGAAAGCTCAGAAAAGCCGCGTATTTTGATGAAAAGTAGTATGTTGGGTAAATTAACATAGCCGGGGTAATTACTCTCAGATTCAGTTTTTCTGCAAATATTTAATTTAATTTTTTACATGTATTAACCTTATCTAATTAGCATTTCCCGAAATTTCTTTTAACCATTTAATTTACAATAAATTGCTGTCCAGCCCAGGAAATTATGGTGTTTGAACGAAATGCAAGTGACCTTTATATGAAAAAGACCAAACCAAGCAAGAAGTGTATAATGTCTATTTTATGTGAGACTAAATTTTACTATGCTTACGGGATCAAAAACTTATATTATCTAACTAAAAGAACTCCGGCGATATCTGAATGCTAATGAAATTTTCATGATGAAACGAAAAGAGAAAGCTATACAGAGTGGTCCACAAATGATGGCAAGTGCGGTTATAGTGGGTGATGGGTGCGATGCTCCCCCCCCCCCTCCCTCGCCCAGAGCAAATCTTTGGATCCTCCCTTAGTTCTCGATGAGTTAAATAATTTTATTAGTTTCTTTATAAACATTTTCTCTCAAATTTCATCTATCTGACATTTATTTCAATAACCACTTAGCAACCAAATCCACTTATCGGAAAATTCTTACGAAACTACTCAGCTCATCTACTTGCAGACAAGAGCATGAGTAGTTGCGAGTAGGTTGAAGTACTTGGGAGTACTTTACACAACCCAATGGAACACAACTCATTTTGTCATTATTACTCAAGGAACAATCATTCTTTTAGAACATTTTTACGTACTTATATCAATTCTCCTTTTTTTCCACTTAGATCCTTGTTCCACTGGAGGTGCTGTATGTTTCCTACCTCCTGAGTAAAAATTCTGTTCAGAATAAAAAAAAACCTGATATACTGGAAACCTGTATTCTGATTTTCAATTTCATAATGTGCACAATTGTTGCCACAAAGCATAGATATGTTTCCCTAAAATATGAAAATATTCCCTACATTTTAAGAAATTTTCCCTACATTTTAGGGAATTTTCCCTACATTTTAGGGAAAAATACCTAAGCTTTGCGGCAACAATTGTGCATATTTTTTACAGTATATCTGAATTCAGGAGCGTTTTATTTAAAATACAACCTGTAGCCTTTGGCTTTATTTTATGACATATAGCCTTAGCTCTTCGTAGAATTACCGATTCAAGACTTTCCCAGTAAGTTATTAAAATTTGTAACATTATCCTTCTTTGAAATTTTTACAATGATCTTACATATGGGAAATTTTGGGTGTTTCATAACCTTTCAGGAATTGGTATAGAGGAGGATGTGTGCTGATATGATTGAATACACATATATCAGCTTAGATGGGATGTTGTCTATTCCTGCAGTTTTTCTATTGAGCATTATTTTCATTATGGCTGGTACTTGAATAATATTAACGCGTAATAGTTACACTTTCTTATTATTATTGATATCTGACGATTTTTCGAAATTGTGACTAGATCCCGTTTAGAACGTTAAAGATATTCGCTATGCACTTGTTAAATTGTACCTCCTAGTTGGGAAGCTGTATAAATAGTACTAACTTATTTTTGATATTTATTTTATATCTATTCGTAGAATGCTAGCTTTTTAGTTAATTGATATAGCTTTGATCTTTTTCAACAATTTTCATAATGACAAATTCTTGGCATTATTATGAGTTGTTACTGGAGTTAGTAGTTTCTTTTTCTAGAGATTCTTCGCAGTTTACACTTCGGAAGACTACAACGTAATTACATTCCGATCAATTCCCCATCAATCATAGTGAACAGTCGCTGATTTATTGAAGGTCGCTAATGTTTAGCGCAACACCCATATAGGCAAACTAAAGATTTAGATATTTCTCCTACTTTAATTAAGTCAGGATTAGTTTTGACACTGAGATACATTTAAGTCAATATATATCCAATCAATTCTTATCCTATATTGGTCTTAATGGTCGAGATTTCCACAAACAACATATTGTTCAGTATTACTAGGTAGTACATATATGAATTCGACCAACTATTTTGGGTATAATTATAACATTTTTCAAGAAATATATGAATTTTAATATCAACTCCACACACAACGAAGGATTTAAGCTCGCTCAAAGAAGAAGAAGAAGGAAATATATACCTACATAATAATGAATTAGGGAATCTAAAATTGTAGACTAAAATATATTCGTCTTGAAAAGCATAATATATAATGAAGTGTCAGGTTATTGGTAAATACGTGCGGAAATATTTTAATTTGTTTAGACATTCGGAATAATAAAACAAACAAAAAAGTTCGGGAATAATAACGACCTAGCTAAATTATGATTAACAAAAACCGTGTGATTTAAAAAGACAATAAAGGTTAAACGAGGAGAATAGAGAAATTTATCTATAAAGTCACACCGATGTGGTTTTGTTATGTTAATTCTTAACTGAAAATTATTCAAGTTTTTGACATAAATGCAAATCGTAATTTTATTTACTACCTATCCAACATATGAATAAAAATCCATGTAGGACTCAAACTGGTACCTTCAGAAATACCAGCTTATATGTAGTTAAAAAGGAGAAGCATAAAATCCTTGTATGTTAGCTTAAAGATGAACAAAACAACTGTAAATTGTTACAAACTAAATAATACTTCAGAGTCATTCTTGTCTAATGCATATCCCAATTTCTTACTAAAATATAAATCTTGGTAAATTTTTTAACTATAAATTTCTTTTTTGTTTGCATTCTTCCCAAATTTTGTGAAAATACGATCGTATTACAGTTCTCTGTCACAAATAGAAAAATTAAATTATAGAGATAATTTTCCATTAGTGAGACTCACCTTATAAATGTTTTTTTTTGGGAGGATCTAACCACCTGTCATAGCGATTTATATTGCGAACGTCTCGCTGACAACGAAAGATAAGATCAAAGCTTGAAAGAATTTTTTTGATAATATAAAACCAAAACGATGGCACCATGCCGAGAAATTTTCAAGAGATGAGATGTTGGCCTTCGAATTTTTGTGGCTTTCATGTAAAATCTCAGGAATGAAATGTGTTTCTATATCTATCTATGCAGACATAAAAACGATTCCAATGACCTGGCCATTAAGTAGCCAATTAACAGAGAAATCAGTACCTATAGCTAAAAAAAAACGAACTTTATCGATAGCACGATCGACGAATTTATGGTCCGGTCTTCTTGGGTTCATCTATATTAGAGCTAGAAATGGCATCCAGCTAAGTGTTGTTTTTGTTTTAACATTCATCTATAACAGACAAGGAGAGATTTGGGTGAAATTCATCAATTTACAGTTATTTTTTCGAAACATTCAGCCCAATTTTATAACTTGCTATTAGTAAGGAATTTATGTAACTCTAAAGTTTTATAGAGTTTCAAACGTAAAGAAGCAATTTAATGAAAGGCACAGGCCTGTTTATCCGGATGCTTTAATGTTGCTGCCATTAACACCTTTCGCTTATTTCTGTAATTAGCAGCTTATAAACTGACAAGAATACCAGCACACGCAGTAATTAATGTTTTTATTTATGAAACGTATATACGTAATTAATTTTAATGTATTCCTTACAGCATATACATAGCTAGTATAGTAATTGTGCATATTCTGGTCATGTACCTATATATGAAAGGAATGAAAGTAAAGCTAACTTGAGCTTCAGAAAGAATATATGTCTTAAGAACGGTTGTAAATCAATATTTATAGTGGAATTCGAATTTGTGATCGCATGAAAAATAATGATAAATTATCAAACTGGCTAATGAACCTTCATAGTCAGTAACGCAATTCTTTTAATTATTTGACTCAAATGGCACTTGTTTTTTCTTTCGATATTTCACCTACGAGAAATTACAATATTTCTATGATAGTTGTTGAAATACAAAGCAAAATAGTGGGTAGGTATGTTTAACAAGTAAGTACAAAAAAAAAAATTTAGAACAGTTAATTTTCGTTAAAAATTTTCAATTTATTTGAACTGCAAATATTCATTTTTCATCTTAAATTGTATAATTTTGTCGCAGGTTGGGTTTCTGTCTTGTAATGTGGTCTGTGGTGTAGGTCTAAGCTAATTTTATATGAATTTTCTCACTCAGGACACAAACCAACGTATAGTAAATTTTATTGCCTACAGGCTCTCTGGTATCTAAATTGAAACTTTTGCTGAGTACTAAACATTTGTCTTACGACTTCGTCTTTTCCCATCGGTTGGAAAACCGCTACTGTCTTGCCGGTACCCAAAAAATCTTCTCCTCAATCCTCTTCTGATTTTAGAACTATAAGCTTACGATGCATTTTATCGAAAGTACTGGAAAAGCTAATGAATATGCAATTAGGTGGGTATCTCAATTCGAGAGAGCTCCCAAGCAAACGGCAGTCTGGTTTTCGTCATGACCATAACTGCGAAACCGCAGTACTGCGAGTAATATCAGAGCTGCCCTAGACCAAAAACAACTTGATTGCCTTTGCACCGCTCGATTTTTCGAAAGCTTTTGACAGCATTGATCTTGGGATCTCACTTCGGAAACTTTATTGCTGTTTTGGTTTTAGTCCCTCCGCCGTTGCTCTTACCCGCGACTTTGTAATACTTCCTGCTCCCTGCCTCTGCTGTGTGGTGTTGCTCAGGGCTTAATACTGGGCCCTTTGTTATTTATTTTATATATAAATGATCTCCCTAAAACTGTTCGGGACGTCAGCGTGCACATTTATGCTGACGATGTGCAGATCTATTTAAGCAGACCAGTTGATCTGTTTGAGGACTGTATTGCTTGTATTAATGATGATTTGGAGAGAATCAATATATAGTTCAAAGCTACCGACCTAAAGCTAAACCCTGACAAATTCCAATGTATCGTATTCCATAATGGCTTCCTTGACCCGCATGATTCACCTCTTGTTGTCTTGAATGGTACAATTTTAGATTTTGTGCCTAGTGTTTAAGATCTAGGCATCATTTTGCACCAACATATGAAATGCTGCGACAATACAAAGTAAATTTTCGGTAATGTTTATTCTGTATTTCGTAGGATCTGACTCTCTGCCGACTCGTTATATTTCGAAATTCTCTCAAAACTAGTTAAACCCATAATTCTACCTTACTTTATTTTCGGCAGTTTGATATACCCTAAACTCGCGAGCTTTTGCCATCGAAACCCGGAAGTTGCCTTTAATGATTGTATCCGCTTCTTTTCTTGTGCAAAAGTTATACAGTATACAACAGATTATTATTTATTTGTAGATCCAGGCTTTTCCTTACTTTTCAAAAGCATGCCTTTAAATGACGAAAAACGTTTTACACAATTCCTCTACGCTTTAAGTGTCGGTCTGATTTCAGGCCAATTAGTACTCTTCCCTTCTTTGCATAGGCTTTGGAGTAAATTATGCATGCGCAAATTTAAAAATATCCATCCTGCAACAAGTTATTAGTGTGCTGCCAATCTGGCTTCCAACTTCTTCACAGTTTTGAAGCTGCGTTACTAGAGATATTTGCAAGGCTATGGATAATGATAAGATTTGTATTTTGGTACTGCTATACTTTACTAAGGCATTTGATAGTATTGATCACTGCAAATTTCTTCATAAAGTGAAGGCTTTTTACTGGCTTTCATGACCTGGTTCTCGTCTTCTCAGAAGTTATTTAATGGATAGTTATCAACAGGTGAAAATTTGCAACAATCTTTCTAGATATGCCCTCCATTAGGATTGGGTGTGCCGCAGGGTTCGATACTTGTCCCACTGCTTTTCAATATGTTCATTAATGATATGGTGGGTGATGTTTGTGATGCTCGACTGCATCTTTATGCAGGTTATGTGCAACTTTTCTTGGAAAAACCTCTTGGGTTAATTGAAGATTGTGTAGAACGAATTAATTGTGATCTAGAGAGTATCTCTCATTGGTCTATACAAAACGGTCTTGTTTGTGTTTGGAATCCTAGGAAATCCCAGTGCTTGGCATGTTTTCACAGATCTCTTGATTTCGATTAAGCTTGACGACAGCGTATTACTCTTTGCGGATTCTGTACGAAACCTTGGAATTGTTTTAAACTCCAACATGAAGTGTTTTGATTATACAAAATGCCAGCTGTATACAATATACTGCACACTAAGGAAGCTGTGACTATCAGCAAGTCTTCTGCCATCAGAAACATGACTAAAGTTAGTAAAAACTCTTCAAATAACTTTTTTCACTTATTGCTCCCTAATTTTCCCGCGAATGGACAGTGGTTGTAAACAGAAAATGAACGTTGACTTTAATAAATGTTTAAGAAGATTTATTTTTGGATTAAGGCGGTATGATCATGTCTCCTCATTTAAGTCTGTACTCTTGGAGTTCTTACTAGTGTGAGTGTTATCTGAAGCGCAGGATCCTAATCTTATTTTTCAATTGAATATACACCAAATATCCTGAATACCTGTTTGATTAAATTCCTGCAGTCACCTCGATATCGAAATATCATGCTGCGTCATAAAAGTCTTAGAAAACTCTTACTTTGTCCAAGCTTTTAGCTTATGGAACTCTCTTGCCGCGCATATTCAGCGTGCGTGCAAAGTTGGCACATTCAGGGGGTTAATAAAGGAACATATTAATTACTAAATATTAGGCATAGGTAATTGATTAGTAGATCTCTTTTATTCATTTTTCTTATTTTTTGTAATCTTAGTTAGTTTTTAACATTTTTTTTTTTTATTCGATTATCCTTTTAGTATTATTCCCATTTACTAGTCATTCTGCTCGTACATAATTCTTTTATTTACCTGAAGTTATATTATTTATTTTTTAGTTGTACTCTAAAAGATTGTAAATCTTGTATACTCTCCTTGTTTAGCATAAAATAAATTGAATTGAATTGAATTATGCTCACGCTCAACATTAGTTTGATTAAGTGAAAATGAAAAGGGCTTTATCAAAATCTCTGATAACTTGAATGGAGAATCAGCGATTAGCAAAAGTGGGATATTCACATCTTATATTAAGCAACATTGTCTTCTGTAGACATTATACGATTCAACCTCCCGGCATTTTAAGATAAAATTTTAAATATTATGTTAATTGCCATTTCGGATAGTAGCGAGAGAAGCTTTCTTTAAAACAATAAAACAAATTCATAAAAAACCAACACCAGGAAAATATATTTAAATTCGCGCAAAAGGCTTGGATTATTTTCTGAAGGATTATACAAGCAATACCAAACAGACTTTCTATATTCTTGTATTTATTCTGCAGAAGACCCCAAACACTAAATTTTTTTTAGTACAGGTCATGGCGTTAGGCAAAATCCTAGAGAAATATTTCCCAAGCCATGAAACTGACTCTCTCACTACTACATGAGAGCCCTAACATAGTCCTACGATTCTAAAATATTTTTAATGTTCTTACGTAAAACTGACAAAACTTTGATTTGAATAGCTCCTTCCCCTAAACTACTTTACATACAGAAACATTGTCTTCTGATAATTTTAAGTTTACTTTCTTGTCTTCCTAATCATAGTCAAATTTTTATATCTTTCCTTATAAAATTATTTAAAAAATTTATCTTAATTAAATTATTACGATTCCCTAAATAAAAAATCTCAACTGAGTAATAATTGCATATGTGAATGTGCATTGGTCCGATGAATTCGAATCAACCTGCTTTACAGATTTGGATTACGGCCGCACATACACTATTGCAACTATTATTCAGCTGAGAGTTATAGAGCGTAAAATTGTAAGGTTACTTTTTAATCAAAACTAAATTTGTTATTTGGTTAAATACGGTTTATAGTAAGTGTAGCCTTTGGGAAGGTAAGGAACCAAACTGTAAATTACTACAAGACTATTTTCCTGTTTAGGCTTTATGGCATATATAATATCAATGTATAGTTACTTTTCCATGAGAATCAATATAAAAAATTTTAGAGAATTTGACTAGCACGCACACATATAGATTTCTTTTTCATGGCTTGGAAGTATTTCTCGAGGGTTTTTCGTTAGGACATTTCATCCTTTGCATATGTATGAGAAACGTGTCATTTATTAGTGTGTTAAGATTGCGCCTTGTGTACTAATTAAATCATGCTTCTAGTGACGATAATGCTAACGACAATTTATACATCAAATGTTTACTTTTAGTAAGTGAAAGTATTTGCGATTATGTCTCTACCCGGTTTGCTACGATTGCGAAGTGAGAGTACCTACAGTTTCCGCTCAAAGCAGAAATTTATTTTTTAATGGTAAGATGCACTTTCCGCTCTAGATTATGAATATGGTTTTCTACTTATGAACTTAATATAATAAATCATAGATTTACTATGTGATCTTAGTTGCTATTTCTTATGAACATTTTTTTTATCCCTATTCTGTTTATAGGCGACCGACATCTTCTGTTAGAAATGACTTGGAGTCAACCTCAAAAGTATAAAAGTACAAGAGCACTTTCATACAAATTTGGATTCTTTAGAAGGAAGGAGATGAGTTATGAGATTGTGACTTTTTGCTATGAAATTTTTACTTGAGTACTGGTAAACTACAAAGATAAGCATGGTATAAGTGGTCGTAAGTAATGCTGATATGATAAAACAAACTCTTTCATCTGATCTCATATTGGACAGTGATTGATATTGTTTGATAAAGTGGTTACGATTTCCTAATAGTTAGAACACACGTCCATTAAAAAAAAAAACTCTGCATTTATGTAATCTATGTCCCAATTCCAAAATTTTTCCAATTTTCCAGTAAGTGCTTCCATTTTATTTATGGCGACGAAAACAAAAAAATTAATTGCAGTAGAGAGTAATCGAAAAATATAATAGGGGGATGGTAGAACCTTGCTTGAACTGGAAAATGTTTAGCGTTGTAAATTACTTCAAACATTTTATAACAGCACCCCGTATAGATACGTTCTAAATATATATGGAAAAAGAAAATTTTCTACATATTCTCCTCAGTCAAATCCTGAGGGATGTCATACCGGTACCCAACAATAAAAATGCTAAAAGTCTTTGCATATAGCTTCAAAAAGGGAGCATTCAGCTTAGCGCAGCATTGTTCATTGAGATAAAAGCTAAGGGTGGAAGGAAGTGTTGGCGGTAGTGGAATTTTTCATCCCCTGCCGTATCGTTTTTTATTCATTTTTGAAATCAAGATAACATTTCAACCGCCAACCATCCAATGCTGATATATATTTACACTGCGCCAGCATAAGTACCTATACGAATACTTCTCATTCCAAAGAGGCACATTCTGATTCACAAGATACAGCAGGGCATTGCGCCAAGGGAGAATAGAGCATTTGGGGTGGGGTGCGTAAATGTAACTGAAAATATCGCGGGACTGGTGCAAATAAAAGTCATACAATTTAGCAATAAGTTTGATTTCCTTATTCAACAGCACACGCTCCATCGCTTTGAATGAACCAACAAACGAGAATTTTCTATACACCCAAATGTATATACATATATTCACCCAAGCCCCAAAGCCAAACCCGGCCAAACAGGCCCAAAACAGCCCCCTACGAAGAGGGTAGTCCAACTTAGTCGTCCGTGTGCATTAAATTAAAGTAATTGCCATTTTGTGTTGTTCAATTGTTTTTTTATTTTTATGGTTTATTAAAAGAGGACTACTGGAGGATAACTCTCATTATTGTCCTCTTGGATTGCACCACCAATGAAAACAATAAAAAAAACGAAAGCAACAACTACAAAAACCGGCGAGGAATTATAATGGCGAAAAAAACAGGAAACGCTTGCTTATGTGTATTTGGGGCGACTTAAAGTCATTTCAGTCAAATGGCAATGGAGGGGATTTATCAGAATCAAAAAATATGCTCGCCTCGTTTAATGAGGCTTAAGCGATTCACTTTATTAAATTTTGAGATATATTTCTTCATTGCGTACCGGCGACCATTGGGTATACAGGGAGAAGAAATTATTTTAAATTGATGGAAAAACTGCTTTTAATGGGACAAGGAATGCGCGTTTGTCTGTACTAAACTCATTTAGAAAGAGACTTACTTAGGACATAAAATGTACTTGTTTCTTGATTTAGTAAGTTATGGGAGGACATACTTAGAGAGCACATTAGTTAGGAAAGTGTTATACCACATCATATATATTAGACTATAGATTCTATAAGAAAGTGCATAATATCCATAATATTAGAAGACATTGTTTTCCGCATGCTCATTCATTTATCTATTTTCCTATCCATTCGCGCAAGGACTTGATAACGAAAGCTAAATTTTGTTTTCTTATGAAATTTATAGATAAAAGTTTAGTTGCTAAACGTAGTATAGTTCTCGTACATGTACGCGAATTTCTACTCAGGTACGACGTACGAGGCAAAAGTACGCTAATTTAAGAAAAATAAGCAAAACCGTCTGCCCCCGGAATGTACAAGTAATGAACTAAGACTTGTGGTTATGTTGCGTATCCACAACGTGTCCCTTAAGTGGGTTCCTGGTCAAATGGGGATCATGGGTAATGAAAGGGCTGACCTTCTAGCTAGGGCTGGCTTTGAGTCTCTGTTCATTGAACCGGAACCCGCCGTAGACATTGCCATCTCGAGTGTCGGGTCTCTCATCAAAACGGATATTCATAGGACCCGTCAGCAGAGATGGAAGAACCTGAGTACTTGCAGGTGCACAAAATTTTTTCTTGACGGACCTAATTGGAAGATCTCTGGTTTTCTCATGGGGCTCGAAAAGAAACAATGTAGAACCGACCACAGCTTGCTTTACGCTCATCTAACAAGGATGGGAGTAGTTGACAGCCCTGAGTGTCTTTCGCCTGAAGGGGAGCCTGAAACAATCGAAAACCTTTTGTGTACTTGTCTGGCCTTCGCCCGGAGCAGGCTGAATACTGTAGGTTCTGCCCTCCTATTTAGAGGAGTTGAAAAACTTTCCACGTCAAGACCTGATGTGTTTCATTAAGAGGACAGGGAGGTTTTGGTAATAGGGCTTCTAGCAGGACAGCCCAATGAGACGATCTGGCCTCCGTGCTGGAAATCTATCGTCTCCCTATCTTAAAACAAACCAAACTAGTAAAGAAGCTAGAATTGGTCTAAGACCAAATCTTATGATACGCTATGTAGATGAATGCCCGTATGTAATTTCGTATGGTCACCACTCTGTGCCAGTTTAATGTTTGAAGTGGTTCTCGAATATATTTCTAGAAGCTTTATCGGCAAGACACTGAAACGATACTGCATCACTAATGTTTTTTTGTAATATGTTCCTAGGATAAAACTGTCAGAACCTAAGAAATTGCAGCAATTTCATGACTTCTGGTGCTTTTTTCTTTGGACCAAAGCAAAGGAAGTTGAGGTTTTCTCGCACAAGCTTTCCCGAATCTGCACTGCTGATGAAGACCTGAAATATGCAGTTCTGCCTCAATTTGCACTATCCCTTCGAACTCTTTCACATTCCAATGGCAATACCGAGAGGATTTTTATCAAGAAAATGCTAACAAATATAAAATTAATGTAAACAAGGACCATAAAAGGAGCCCTCTTTACAGCTCAATGTATTAAAACACAGTCCAAAGATCAAAACCTATCACCCAAATGATAAGTCGTATGACTTCCGCTGTCATATACCAGAATAAACCCACTACTACAGTGCGATCTGATAATGAAAATTTTGACCAAAATAGAGACTCAGACCCAGCTAATCCTAACCTGATCTAGATGTCTTTTCTTTTAAGATAATTTTAATACAAAAATTATTTTAAAAAATTTATCAAATAAAGCATTTTTAGAGATATCTCCAGCCTTAAGGGCGTAACACAATTCCACCGTTTCGATCATATTCGTACAAATGTCAAATTTGCTTATATAAGACGTACGTGCAATTGGACACATTACACCGAAATGGATCCAATCGAAACGGAGAAGTTGAGCAAATTTCAACTTTTACGGATGACATAACCTAGAAAAATTATCTGTAAAGATTTCTTTATACTCAAAGATGCATGAAAAGGCTTTTGTTGAGGAAATAAAAAAAGACATGAATTATATGACAAAAAAGAATGTTTTCATGAGTGAAAGACAAAATCTGGCAAAATTTTAAAGTCAAGTGTTTGAAACGAAACGGAACAGTGTTGTGCTCATGCATCCGTTTGGATCGAAATGGGTTGGATCGAATCGGATCGAAACGTCGGAATTGTATTTGGCACTTTAACTTAGTAGCCATTTCTCATTAATTTCAATATAAACCTTAAAATATAGAAACAACAGGAAGTGTCGATACCTTTAAAATTCTTGTGTGCGTTTGCGTGGCTTTCTTCAGGGTTCGGTGAAGTAGGTCAGAAATATATTGAAGAAAGAGACAAATGTATTTTCAGCTATCAAACGACGTTTATTTAATTTAAAAAAGTTTGAATATTACTTAAAACTTCTGATAAAACTGAAAAGTGAAAGATAATTTTTTGAAAAGTAGTCCTAAATAAAGTAAAGAGTGTTGATATTAAAGTGATAAAATTCTAATTGATTTTCATGCATTTTCAGAATTTTTGTTTTTCAGTTTTCGGTGAAAAATTGCCACAACAATACCAAGGTACGACATGGGAAATCATTTTTTAGGCAAGTATAGTTATAAAATATTATTTTGTGTACTGTACACACATTTTATTATTAAATTAAATTGAAAATACATAACAAAAACGATGAAATATCAAAAATTCCTTCCTCCACCGAGATTTGTTTACGTTTGTGACAGCTGAGAAACTCCCTGGGTGTCTTGGCGTAGTGACAGCGAATAAGAACATTTTCGGTGGGAGCAAACGCAATATTTTTAAACATTAAAACGTTTATATTAATATTGTGATGGTGTATCGTAGAGTGATGTACTTGGACGTGAAGTCCAGACTGCCAGCATGTGCTGACAGATCACCCGGTGGACAGCGTTTAGTGCAGGGCGCCACGCTAGCTCGGCTCGGCTATTGGCGGAGAGTGTGGGGAGGTTCCACGAAAACCTGACGCTGTGCCACCACCCATATACGAAAAAATTCGTGCCTTCAAGCCAAAAAGAAGCACAAATTCGGTCCTGAAGGGACCATCACACCACTTACCCTTACCTTAGTGAAGGCGCAGATGTTCTACCTTCAGCTGCATTGCCCCATATCAACCCAACGACACTGAGGGCAGCAGTCATTTTGTTCAGTGTCCCTAGTTGACTTGTAAATAGTAGAGGAGCGGACCTATTCAACCTTCATAGTGAGAGGGCTCCAGGGGAGTGATGTAGGAAGAATAAACGTTCAGGTATTCATTTCGTTATAAGTCAGAATTTTAATCATTACATTGAACTTTCTATGAACCATGAGGAGTGTGCTCGGCACATGAAATTACTTAACGTGTACTGTTATAACTAACCATACAAGTGTATACAAATAAAGTGATTATTATACACGAAAATCTGTCTCAATATTCTCACCGCCCAAATATTTCTGTAAACTATATAATACATGTGTAAATTCAATTATACATCTGGAATAATAGTATGCCCAAGGAGATATCAATATACGAGTAAAATAAATAAAAAAAAAAAAAACAAGAAACTTTTTCTTTTTCACTCACCATAGTTCCGTGTCTCGAGAAGGCTAAAATTCCCCTGGGGATTCTTTACACGGAAATTAACATGCAACTTCATCAAATTTTAGTACCTATAGCAGTCTTGAGAACTAGTGAGATAGTATGTAGTACCTATAGCAGTCTTGAGAACTAGTGAGGTAATATGTAATCTTCTGGCGTTCTCCTTAAAAGCTTCCTACCAATATCTGCTGAATATACATTCTGTTAAAATACTACGCCTGACGGCCAGTTAGAGGGCTTGCGTTCTGAACATTTGAATAAAAACTTTCGAGCGATTAAAAGGACAGATCTCTACTGTTGCCCAAATGATAAATGAGATTCTGCATTTACAAACGCTGCTGCGCATTTCACGTACCAACTACCTAGGATCCAGCGAATAAATTTTTCAAGAAACCACTAAAGCATTCGTCTAAATCTATTTCGCTTTTGGTTCTCGTACCGCTATCTCGATTATAATGAATCCATTGGTGTCAAAAATGTACTATTTGATATAAAAATTGTATAAGGTGCCAGGAAAATTATACTTAAATCTCAATGGTGTATTGATTTCGGGAATTTAAAATCCATGCTGAATATTTACGAGGTTAAGTATATAATGCATTGCCGATTAAGACTACAAAAGACAATAACTGAGTTTCCTTAAGTTTCCCGGATAATTTTCCAGTAAGTCCTTATCTACTGGAACATGTTTTCAGCTGCCTCAGATGTTCTCAATTTATTCCCGTCATCCTCCTTTTCTGGCTTTTTCTTTTCAGGTCACTTTTACGTTCCGTCTTGCTTGCTTTAAAGATTTACTGATTTTTCTTGTCTTTAGACACTTTTCTAAACTTTTCCAATCACAAAAAGAAAACTTGCCACTCGGATCTAAAGAGGAGACCACTTTTTACTTTTCCTCAAAAAAAGACAGACAGATCGAAGGAAATCTTCTTCTTTTCAACGTTTTCCTCTCGGGCACTCGTCTCAGTCAGACTTGAGACGTATCGTCGAGTCTCGTCAAAAACACATTCGTCGTGTGGCCCACGCTGTGTGCTGCTGCTAGCCGTCGGGTAGCATACTGCTGCCTGCAGTACGCTACGACCATAATATAATGGAAAGCATTTCTTCGAAATAAATGTGTGATAATATTTCATTATTATTATTTTATATTGATTGACATGTATTAGAATATGAATTTGAATTTTAAATTCTTCACTAATAAATTTTGTAATTTATTATATGTATAATTTTTGATTCCCAAAAGATGCCGATTTGCTAAATAGATGGTTGGAGGCAATAGGATGGCCAGAATTTCTTCCTAAAGCTACAAACATGATTTGTGATGAGCATTTTTTTATACGGATATAGAGCATTTCCAAACAGAACGCGTAATGAAACCAGAACCGATACCCTTTCTTAATATTGATGATGTAAGTCTTTAACCTTCTTAATTATAATTATTAGTATCCTCATAGTATTTTTTGCTGGGTCATTATTCGTTTTGAGCTACAATTTAAATTATTACATTTAATAATGGGGACGTGTGTGGGGTTTGCGTGGCATTTCGGTGTACCTATTTATTAAATAGGCAAAAGGCCAATATAAGCTTCTCACTATTTTACATCTACCTCCATGTGGTAGTCCCTGGAAACATAACACGATAACGCTTATCTTGTTGCGGTTAAAGGTGTAAAGAAACTTAGTAATGTATACATTATGTTCTCTGAAAAAAGAGGTCAGACGATTATAGGTTTACTCAATTTTTTATTGGAAGTCAAAAATAGAAAAACGAGAGATTTAAATAATAAATAACTGTAGTAAGACCTTCATTGCTCAAATCATAGTCTAATGCTCATGAATTCCTATTGCATGCACGCAACAGATAGCTAGTGCTTGTTTAAATTATATAGCTGTAACAATATATAAACTTAAATATTCTGTATAGTATACGCAACCCTTAGCAAAAATTTTATAATATGGTATGATTTAATTTAAGATATAAGATTTCTTACATATGACACCAATATTCGATACTAGAAATATTTATTCATTAAAATTTCACATATTCCTCTGTTATTAAGTTAAAATAAAAACATTATATGAAAATCAAATTAATTTATTTTAATGCCCCTCCTTATGATGATTCATATTACACGCCTGTATTGAGCTTTCACTACAGCGGGAATAGATAAACAACCAGAATTTGACTATGCTAAATTTCGATTGCCTGGGTTAAAATAACGACTCGATATCGATTCGTCTTTTCGAGACTATTTCGAAGATTTTTCGTGTATTGGTGCTATAAATAATTTTGTCATATGTAATCAAGATTTCCAGTAAACATTACGATTGGAGATCGAATCGTAATCGACCCGCTCAATCGAAGTTTAACTTCGATCTCGAAGTCGTTCTCGATTCGATCTTGAGCCGACAATGAAGGAAAAGGAACGCTAACTCGAATTAAAATAATGACTCGATATCGATTCGTCTTTTTGAGACAATTTCGAAAAATTTTCGTCTATTGGTGCTTTAGATAAGGGTCATATGTATTTGAGATTTCTTCGTGAAAACTATACGATCTTGAATTGGATAAACGAGTAGACTATGCTTTCTGAAAACTACTCGATATCTAATTGAAAATAAACAACCAAACTATGAGAAACATTTACCAAATACAAATTTTAATTTCACAGCATTCACTTCACTTTTTTTCAGCTGAATACTTGAAAAGAATGCTGTTGGGACGCGCATTGCTATGCACAATCTGAAAAATCATGTACTGATAATTCTTTGGGAAGACTTGGTATTTTTTCGAGGAGATTCGTAAAAACGAAAAATTCTCGGATTATACTGCAAATTCTCTGAACCTGTCGAGAAAAATTCGTAAAACCCAAAAATTATCGAATTGCTGCTCTTCGCAAGTTTCTCGCAAATGCGAAACCCCGAGAAAATGTTTGCTGGGTTATCAAACATTCTTGTTGACTCTATATTCTAAGGTATATACCTAGTGTACGAGAATTTTTCATGCCGTACGAGATTTTTGTAAAGTTGACACGAGGATCCATTTGTTGCAGTCTAGCAACCCTGCAAAGCGGTGCAATTATTTAATTTCTCATTAATATAACTTTATAAAACTCCAAGAATTGGAATATGAAAATATGAATGACACTATTTCATAATTTTTTCTAACCACGATAGAACATGTTGCATTTTACACGGAATTGTATTTAGATACAGAAAGCTGTCAGGGTTTAACGTGAGCACTTGCCATTATGGCTTAATCTCACGGTATTCTTCATGCTCGGATTGTTATCGACAATCAACGGCCTCATGTCATAACAATGAGCAGCAGTGTGCCAATAGAGCATGACATGACATCCAATTACTGGCTGAAGCGAGACCTATCCAATTTCTGCCGATCTAGGGTCACGACCCTCTTCACCACAGGCACCATAATGCTCCCATAAAGTGGCCATCCCAAGTTGAGGTGAATAATTCCAATATTCAGGGCTCCTCAACCCTGTGGTACAAAGTTAGCTCATGTCGGGCCACCCATTTGATATAGCTTTCGTAAAGTATGATCAACAGACCATGAATACTCCCAGTGGCTATCTTCATGCAAGATATCCTTTTTGTAACGGGACTGGTACCTCCGTTCGGGCCTAGATCTTATTTCCATCGACTAATAGAATTGTACTTGGTCTACACAGATAATACAATCCTTATAAGCGTTGTCAGGGAGGTTAAGATAGGCCCGTGTTCAAGTCTGGATAGGCTTCAAGATTCACCATTTGGATCTTATAGCTGACCATGCATACTAACCATATAAGCATTACTAACGCACATACCTGATTTCCGTTATTCATCAACTTATTCATCAAATAAGACATCCTTTTGCTCCCTGCCCATAGCCTCTTGGGCTGTCTGTCTTTCTCTTCTCTCTATCTCTCTCAATATCTGATATTTTATTATTATGACTATCGTGAGTACTTAAATTCTCTGCATAATGACCTCTTGTCAATAAAGCCCTACTACGGTACCCATAGACCCAAAAATATCAATTTTTATTTCACTAAGGTATTTTTCACCAATACTACCTTACTGTACGTACTCTCGCAAGAGATGCCAAAGTGATCTTCCGTACAACAAAAACACAAACCAACAAATTTCTTCCATCAAGTATGCATACTTTTCTCCTATACAGCTTTCACCTTGTGCAGCATTGCGCTTTACAGACTTCTCCCCCCCCCCCCCCCCCGCGTTGTTTAGATACAATTTTGTTTGGGAGACTACAGTTATTTTACACCCAACAGACTTTTAAAATAAATATTTTTGAAGTTTTCATACAAAAGAAGTCTCATTAGGATATAGTGGATGTCGGGGTAGAAATTTAAAAAATCCATGATCATGGGGTATAAATTATTTAAAATAATCCGAAATTCATTCGATATTCATGTTATTCGACTAACAAGGTAAACTTACAACGTTTTTTAACTGGTTGGAATAATTAAACCCAATGGACATTATACGCCAGTCGAAAGAAGAGGCATACAGACTTCTACCAACTTCTACCATCGACTAACTTTTTAGATAGCAGAATAAGGTTGAGCAGAGAACTGACATGACTATCCTGTATCCTGTTCATAATAGTTACTATGCAAAAAGTGAAATTGATGATTCCAGCTTTTCCAGCCTTGGAAGCTCTTGTGCCAGATTTTTACAAACTCAAAATGAAAATTTGCTTAAGGACACAGAGTTTACAATTGCACAAGTGAAATATAAAGTTTTTAATCATAAATCTAATACCTTTGATACACAGATAGTACAGATATCATAGTACACGTATAAACCACCTATATGTCGTTGCATACCAGCATAATACAAGCTGAGCAAACTGATATGAGGCTAGTTTTTTTCCAAGGTGTACGGAGCTTTTTAATGATTTCAGCGCCGTTTACAAGTAGTGACAAATTTATCTAACTTATGACTTTTTGTTCAAGTAGGCCTTATCGGGGATATTCACTAGTGTATGACATGCGCCAAGTTGACATTAAAATTATTTCTGACGACTTCTTGAAAAGCAAAACATACTAAGTTTTAAGACAAGTCAAATGAAAATATAATGCGATGTGTCACCTAACATCGTACACCGAATACAATGGAATCCGAACTATGGTACCTATACTCGCTGTGTGTCAAAGTTATAAATAAATCTGAAATTTAGTACTGGTTTTACTGCTATGGATTTGGATAAACCGATGATCCTGATTAGCCATTGCAGCAGAGCAATTAGTTTGTAACCAAGTTCATATGACATTTTATTCAAGTTTGATCATATGCAAAAATATTTTCTATTCCTTTTGCGTATTTGCGACATTAATAAAATCTCATAAAATCTGACCTAGTTATGTACTACATACCTCTCCACATACATATTTGCGAAATCTTGTCTACTTTGTGGACGTCAGCAGCAATTTGAAGTTGTTGTGGGAACGTTCGGAGAACAATAAAACTGTTCACTTGCAGATTATCCGCCCACCAAGCAATAAAAGTCGTAGTAAAAATTATTCTACTGCGCCGTAGCTACTTCGTAGAATACTGAAAGTCCTGCTTTTGTATCCGCAGGGCCTCTACAGCCTCCATTTGAACATTTAAAATCCATTTTTGATGGCAACTCAAACCTCAGGGCAACGACCCAGTTTTCTGTGATGTACGAGTTCAGTGGAATCTCATATGTGTCTGCTGATAACTTTTCATCTTCGTCTTTTGAAGAACCTTGAATTTCCTGGGTGTCGGGAAGATATTTCTTAGACAAATTTATACCTTAGGCGGGAAGAGGGCGCGATTTTAACTGGCAGGATCTGCAAAAGAATATTATTCATTGAAATTTTTATCACTTCAGTTTTTATGGTTTGCATTAGATTCTCCAACTGATTTCGTATTGACAAATCCTGAGTAAGGTAATCGATGATTTCTTTCTACTTTTGAGTCCCAGAGTAAATCCTGTTGAAGAAGTCAAGCATGGAGTGAATGAGCTGTACATGATCCCCCACTAGCCCAGTGTTAGCCCAATTCATTGGAGGACATAAAACGTAAAAACGGGGCTGCATTAAATTTGAAAGTCAAATGAGGCAACGGATTTAGTATGGAACTCACATACATTTGCAATTTTAATATATACAGCAGCACTCAGACAAATCGGGACCTGTTGTGTGGAGGCAGCAGCGGCGGGCTGGTTCCTGGTTTTCCTGCGGTATATACGATATCGGCTCGCTCCCTAGTCCCTACACCGTATATATAGCTAGTTTTGGTTCTAAGCGGACATAGGATGCAGGCACTGAACTGCATTTCGTGTGGCAGTTGAATGCTAAAATTGTTCTGTTGGATTGTGTGGACTCACTTCTTCCTGTTTCTATAGTAGAACGGGCGCGGCTGGTTGTGTATGCAGAGAACGTTATGATTTTCACTCGAAGATGAAAGTGAAACTTTCCAAGGATTTCATTCCCCCGGCTGCCAAGGTTCGAAGTTATTCGTCTTTTCTACTCGTTTATCGTCTTTTTCTCTTGGTTTATTCACGAGTCTCCAAATTTATGTTTAATGACACTTAAAGTCTGTCTGCTTAGAAAGTTATCGTTTTGGGGGCGATCTGGAGCATTTAAGCATTGACTTACTTGGGCAAACAGAGCACAGTGCGAAATAGAATTCCGCCCACATTGGCTATATAGCTGTGAACTTGACCTCCTGGCTTAGTCAGAGACCTGGTTTGTGACGAGGCAGGGCATTTGTATGCAGGCGTGGAAACAATATTCTGTATGTGCTCTCTTTAAGCGAACAGTAGCGAACACATGCATGCCATGCTAGTACCAGATAACTTCGAAGGTGATTTGTAAATGGGCAAAAGACACATTACGATGTGGCGATACCGGTACCCCGTGGGTACAACCAGGCATTTGAGGGCAGTGCAGGCCTCGGACATTGGCGACTGAATTTCGTATGCAGTTCATGTACCCAGACTACACAAAATCATTCTGTCGAGTTCACTTAGATCGCAGCTAACTGAATTGGAGCTCTTCTTTTTATTGGATAGGTAAGTAAGTGATTTTTCAGATTGAATCTCTTCAACTCATTCGGGCTTTCTAAAATTACTGTTGTGGGAATAAGAAGTTTTTTTGCAAATTTTAAACTTTCTATATGTGAAGCTTTTCTGTTTTTTGAAAAATTTTGCAGATGATGGTAATAAGGTTATGTTTATGTATGTTAATAGTGATGCTGTTGTACTTGGGCTCAATAGGAGGGAAGGCTATGAGAGAGGTAAGTTATACTATATTAATATGAAGTATATATATAAAAATAACAAACGCAATTCTTTACTTTTCTAGTACTCCGAGCCTGCAATTCGCGCAGTACTCTACCTAACTTACACCATCTTAACAGCGGTAAATAAAATTGAATTAAATAATTTAATAATTCGAGATTAGACAGTTAACATTTATTATTTAATACTAATTACGAGTATGCAAAATCTAACTTAATTTAAAATACATATAAGTATATGAACAACGACATGGAGGGATTTATGTAAATCAATCCAACCCAACAAGAAGCCTCTTGAATTCGTTTCGACCACTCGAAACAGGAGAATCATATCGATCTCTATCGTGTAGGTGTAGATGTGGTTAAATATCTATTAAATGGATGTCTTACTTACTATTATTTTCAGGAATAATGAACATCAGCAACGAGACGAAATAAGGAAATAATTTGGCGTATCTAGATCAGCAAAAAAGATACCACAATGGTTGGTAAAATGGCATCTTTAAAATACAAATTGACGCCCCTGGTGTAAAGAAAGTGCTTACATATACATACGTACATACATGTATAAGGGTACTTTAACTTATTTCCCATAATTATCTGAAAATAAAATGGCTAGTTTTGCAGAATCACTCTATTATATTACTGGAGGAAACACAAGATGGCAATATATACAGGGTGTTTCCGCTGTGGTGATCCATAGGCCAGGAGGCGATAGTACTAACCTAACCACACACAAAATTGTATAGCAGATGGGGGAGGGGGATCTTAACCGTCACGGAATTACAAGATAATTAAGAAAATATGTTTCACAAAACTCCCTGTATCTTAAAAAGTACAGGGTATACTGTCAGTATTAACTCATTGTATGAAGTACCTCATGGCCTTTCCTACGACTGCGCCCAGTACTCATCCGTTCTCATCTCCACCACGGAGTTATGACGGGCTAAAATTAAAGTTTCTAACTTTCTTACATTTTTTTAGTTTGACCTCGTTTTTTTCTACAAAAGTTTATTTAAGATATCCTTTTTTTACAAAACTGTAAACTGCGGAGTCTCCGCTGTTAACCGCTGTAAACCGCTATGTACTATTAGCGAATAATCAGTAAAAGGTTGGATACTTGATAGCTAAATACTTGTTTCGCAATCTGAGGAGCTGCAAAGAACAGAACTCAATTGTATCCTGAGATTTCTTAGGGAAGCAGCATGCATCTAGGGCAGTTTCAAAAAGATGATACCATGAAGTCAAGGAGCACATTGAACCCGCTGTAGGTTTAAGTGAAACAGCCTGGATATCCAACAGCACCCATCCTACCTAATCTAATCTAACCTAGCCTTATACTTTTCCTGTTTAATATATTTTATCTCCTTCCTAATTTAATATTTATTTTTTTCAAAAATATTTCTACTTTCTTGGTGGATGAAAATTGTGCTAGATCTTATTAAAATCGTCTACATTTACTTACTTATTTATTTAGAACTTCATCAAAAATCTGATTACTGAATTTACACAAAATATATCTACATAACAATAATAATAACATTATAAAAAAGAAAAGTAACTTTAAAACTAATGCATGTTATATGTGAGTCCCCAGCATTTGCAGGTTTAAGTCTGCAAATCACTGGAGGAGCACTTAACTCTCCGAATAATGTCTGCAATATAACCCCAAAAGCAATAATCGAGCTCGTTAAAGGGCTCGAGTTTGCCTAACCACTCTAGGAAAAGGCACAACATATCAACTATGGTCGAGGTGTCCGCAAGGTCTTGGAGACCTAGTCTTAACACTAACATTAACAAACTAATGTGATTTCTATTTGACTTTCTGAAAGGTGTTTAAGTATAAGTTTACAATTCCGTACTCATTTTCATTAGAAACATTGTTGAATATTTTGACATCGTCAGCATAGCAAAGTATTCTTGTATTAATCAAAATCAGAAATACATCATGAATGTAAATTATAAAAAGGGGTGGTCTCAGATGGCTACCTTGGGTAACGCCAGTAGTATTATTTTCTATTACTAAATTTCATCATGTTAATTCCATTTAAATATTTTCAGTAAATTGAGTATTAGCATTTGTGTTCTTCTTAAATTTGTAGACTTGAAAACCGCGTGGTAGTCAGGACTATTTGAGCAAAAATGGCATTTTTTTCTATGACTTTTGCAATCGTAATGTAATCACGCCCGAAGAGTTTCTATTTATTTAAACATATCTCAATGAGTCTCAATTAAACAGTTATATGTTGAATACGGAATGACTTACTCATTTTCTAAAAACATCTTTCGAAAATCGAATTTCGGATATTGTCGGTATTATTCCATACTGATATTATCTGAGAATGAGAATGTACCTCGACTATTAACTTGACTGGTGGCTTATAATTCTCGCCTTACTGACGTATGTTATTTATTCTTCCTTATTCACTCTCCTTGGGATCATAGCCTCCTTCAACATAGATTTTCCATCCAGGTCTGTTTTGTACCAGTATTTTGAATTCTGAATAGGTTTTCCCACTTTCGTAAATCTTTATATTTTCTCTCTTTCTTGATGGTGTTTAGGGTTTAACCACATTTTCCTCTGAATTCAAATTTGATGCCAATCAAAAGATAATTGTGTAAAGTATTCTAAGTCTGAAACTTTTATCCCAGGCGTCGTTTCATGGCATATCCGTAATATATTGCGGGCGCCCCCAAACTAACCTTTGCGGTTAATTGAATGAGCGAGCTGTAAAAGTTTAACAGGCCTCGCGCAGACTAAAAGCGTAGCAGAGCGTAGCGCAGCGTAATATTATCCAATGAAAGCACTTGACATATTAAAAGTTCGCAGTCCATTTTCACTTTTCAACCAATGAATCACAACTGTCGCCTTCTGCGAGCGTAAAAATTCAAACCAATCGTGTGGCTCAAATTACGCTCATCTACACTACGCTACTGTACGTTACGCTATGTTTGCAGTATACGCAATATCAAAGAAACAATGGATTTGAAAAAAACGCTGTGTTGGGCTTTTAGTCTGCGCAAGGCCTTATGAGTAGTAATGGTGGATTGGGTATAATAGTCATTCGCTCGTAGTTCTTCGCCTTTTGAACGTGTACACATTTTTAGAATTTTCTTGCGTTTTTATATAGTGTCTAAAAGTCATCTATCATACCTACACAGGATAGTAAGTAATTGTGGAATGCATATTTATTTTAGTATTTGATTGTTTAGAAAATGGAACGTAATGCTTAGCAGCCCCGTTATCAAGATGCGATCATACAATTTTTTTTTACCTATTTGATTTTCCGGCGGTACATGGTAGCGGGAAATTCGCTGTTAAGACAGTTAGTCGAAAAATTTGGAGTCAATTGCAACTATAGGCAGTACCTAAGCACCGATTGTCAAAGAAGATAGTGAGATTTCATTTGTTATTAGTTTTGAGCGTTTTGAAACATTTTTTTATCGAGAATATTTTATATTATTTTGAAAGAATTGGAATGGACGAAAAATACAGAAATTAACTAAATTAAAATCAAACTAAATGCCAAAAATATCACAATTTTACCATTCGTATTTAAGCGCCTCGAAATATCCATCGAAACCATGTTATTTTTTTTATTTTATTTCTAGTACTACCGCGATGATCGCAAAATTAGAAATTGATCAATCCCGACGGCAACTTCGTCGACCGTTGACCGTCACCCGTCGTAATTTGGGCATTCGCATAAGACGCTGTGCTTTTAGAATTTTGACAGCGGCATTTTTTCGTTACCGTTGCCCGTCGCATTTGTATTTAAGCCTTGACTTAATAAATTTTGGTTTACCAAAAGTACTTAATATAACATAAAGTCGCATGACCATGCTTGGGTTGTACCCAGAAAATTGCTTTCTGGGATTTGTGACTTTCTGGGATTTGTGACCCCTTCTCAGACATTAACAATGCCACTGGACATATCACTCTCGGTTTTCAATTTCTCTGAAGATTTTATTTTATTCTCTTTACTATATCCTGAAATTAGAAAAAAATACATTACTTGTATTGTTTTGCAACCCCCGGTATATAATAAAAGTCATAAAGTCGCCAAAGGCACCGAAACATTAAAGGGCCTTAACGGCCCGACTACAGCCATGCATTGTTTACGTCAGATATGTTTTTCGTGGGTGATATAATATGTATGAAGTATAGGTGAATGTAGAAGGCATATATACTCGTAGTATACATATGTATGTATTTATATGTCAAATGAACATTATTCGTACAAAAGCAAATTTGTCGGAAATTTGAATTGTAGGATTAGGTAGACAATATGCATAAACAAGTTTTGAATAAGACCTTGAATCGTCGCACAGGTATGGAACATCGATTCACAAAGGTAATTGTATGCCATTAGATTTAGTTACCAAATACCCAAATTTTAAAATTTAAGGGATCTGAAGGAAATTTGAATATTTTTAAATTTTCAGTTTCCCTCCTCGAATTTCTGCAATGATCCAAACTGCATTTGATTCCAATTTTTCTTTAATCCTTTCCCATATTCTTGTTACTAAAATCCGCTGGAAATTTACTGTTATAAATAAAAACAAACCTTTTTCGAAAAAGTAAATCTTCGTAGAATTTAAAGTAACCACATCACATTAAATTTGCCCCTCGAAACGTTGATCCATTTTCGTTGTGGCGTGGAACCAAAGTTAACTTAACAATCTCATCTCTCAAAAATCAAAAAAATGTTCCCGGGACCCGGACAAAGACTAAGTCCTAAAATTTGAAAATATTTGCAGTGTTCTTATGGAAGATTGAGAAAAGTTTTATTTGAATAGCTCTTGCGTTACTATTCATACAAAAAAATGGTGTTGTGGTAATTGTAAGCTTGCTTTCTTATCTTCCGAACCGAAATAAAATTGTTATACCTTTGCTAACAAAATCATTTAAAAAAATTTACCCGAACCAAAGGACTACGATTCCTCAATTGTATATGCCGCTCTACCATCATGGTATGTCGCGGGCTTATGATGTCGACTGTAGCTTCCTATAGATTCGGACTCCGGCTGCACATACACACATGTAATTATTACATTATTGAGCGTAAAATGGTAAGGTTACGTTTTAATCAAAACTATTTTATTATTTTGTTATGTAATGTATATAGGAAGAGTAGCCTTTGGGAAGGTAAGGAACCAAGCTTTAAATTACTACAAGACTATTTTCCTGTATGGATAGTAGTTTAGGCTCTGTGTCATACATAAAGCCAATGTTTAGCACTTTTCCATAAGTATCAATATAGAACATTTTAGAAAACGGACTCACAACGCATACATATAGATTTCTGTTTCATAGCTTAGGAAGTATTCTCGATGGACTTGCAAATAGATGAGAAAAGAAAACAATTCCAGAGAGCTGGCAAAGCTGAGAACAAAGTGTTCAGTGGCGTTGGTATTTTTTTAAATAGGGGAATCTGGGTTCTACTAATAAAACCCGAACACAATTTTCTTCGTCCAACTTTAGCATAGGCATAGCTGTGCGATATCTTTATGTTATATTATTTTTGGTTTTACGGTTCTTCCAATCAAACCCTGGTTCCATGCAATCAATGTCTAGCCACCCGTCGATTTTTCATAGCGACACTGATTCAAGCCTGAGTTGTTAAAAATGTTCACGTTCGTAGGGAAGCATTAAATTTTTCTTAGAAATGCACTTGCAAATTGTTCTTAAGAATTTGAATGAAAAACTATTCACCGACAACCGTCCAAACGAATTGGTGCATTGATTCTGGTGGTTCACTCTTTTGGACAGGGTCACAAGCATTCAGTTTCCTTAGAAAGATTTGAAAATTTTTCTTTAGATTTTTCATGCACTATTGGCGGCGAACAATGGCTCGCAAGAGTTATATTGATTCAGGTGCCTTGGATTGTCTGGGTCGCTAAAGATATTTATGAGGGTTGGCAATCATACATTATGTTCTTAGAAATTTACTTGAACATTTTTCCTTCGAATTTTTATACACTATTGGTTGCTGAAAACAATCATTTGGATTGATGCCACTAAAACTGATTCTACAATTTGTCTCCACAATTTTTACGGCAAAACTATAAAAATAAAAACCATTCGCTTTCCTCTGCCTGCGGTTGTTGCCGTTGCTTTGCTTGTACTTCCGTATTAATTCAAATAGTGTTGTTTAATTTAACTTCACGTTTACTTTTAATTTATAGGCGAATAATAAACTAGCTACACTAGTTAGCGATGGAGGTAGAAATAGTAGCGAAAGTGGAAAGTAGAAGACTGATAAGACTATTGATAACTTTTTTCAGAAGAAAGTAAGATCAGTTAAGTTCCCACCAAAAGAAATAGTCAGTGACATATCATGCACTTTTACTCCTAATCCTTTCAATGTAAATTAAGGTGAAAGCTCTCACTTTCAGGCATTTAATTCACCCGTGACAGAATCGGTTGCGTCACATATATTTCTACAATCTTTGCACGAGAAAGCGTATCTACTTAGATATGAGTCCTTAATGTCTGTCCACTCTGATATCGACATTGATGTGGATAATATTATCGCTAAGTTTTCCAAATCAAACCAAAAATTGGGTTTTGTGATATCTAACTTAAATATAATAAAAAAAACATAATAATTCAAAAGCGACTACTTCCGACTTCCCCCCCCCCCCTCGAACATTTTGTGACCCCCTCTAGGCTGCAGGTCTAGATAAGCGCCTAATATATTGAGTGTATTTTAGGGTTACCTGAACTATGAAATCGCATTGAGTTGAGAGATAACTATCATCGTTGGGATGCTTTAAGTTTTTTCCAAAAATAAAAGTAAGATATAGAGTGACCTTCCTTGTTGTTTTTTCCACATTTATAAGGAACCTATCTAATAGTAATTTTTTGTCCCAAGTATATGTCAAAATATATGCTGAAGGACTTCCCAGAGCAGGTACAAGGACTTCTTTAAAATGTAGAATCTATTGATTATCAGACTCTGAAATGACACCTTTAGAATCTATTGACATGAAAAAATCGCGTAAAATCGCTAACATCTCGAAAAAGGTTGCCCGTGTGCACAGAAAAATACTGAAAGTGTTTTTGTTTTAACATCACGATTCAAGTTTGCATTGTAAACGTTTCAATTCTATAATTGTTTATGGTCCGCGGGGATACACGATCATATATTTCTTTTCCGATACTGTTTGCTGGGCTGCTCTTTGGATACATACTTCGATCGGAGAGCTTTGATTATTCTTCATAATCTCATTTCTATCCGATCTCCTACTTACTTGTTCGTCGATCAGGGATATGGGGTCTCAAGTAGACATGTTAAGCTTCGAATACCATGTTTTAAATATACCATTTTAAGTCACCTTTTTTTTTCAATTACTTGTTTTATGGAATAGTCTCCCTGCTCATAAGGAGTGGTCCAGAAAAAATTGACCCATTAAGTTATTTTTATACCTGCAAAATTACAATAATCCAGGTCTGGATTTTTTTGTTAAAATATTCCATAAATACTGAACTCTGAGTTTATATGAATCATTCGTGTATTGGAAGTGAAATAGTTAAAATGCCTCGAAGCGAAAAAGAAGCGCGTCAAATGATTTTGTCCAAATATTTGGAAAATCCCACAATTTCATTGTTAAAAATTTCAAAGACCTGAATACAAGTTATTCCACGATAAAAAGGACAATAGCCAAGTATAGGCGAGGCTTGTCAATAGAAAGGATACGTGGGTCAGGTAGAAAACCAGGGCCATCCCGTCCAGACGTCATAAAACAGATGAAGGGTACTTATTCTCGGAAACCGGGAACTTCGGAAAGAGATATGGCGATATTGGCAGGAACATCAAAGTCTACAGTGCGCAGATATAAACAAATCTGTGGATTAAGGAGCAATAAGGTTCAAAAAGTGCCGCTGAGGAAGGAAGAAGAAGAGAGAACAGCAAGAAGAAGAGCGAGAAAACTTTATGAGAACTACCTGACGAAATACGATTGTGTCGTTATGGATGATGAAACCTATTGCAAAGCTGACTTTTTGCAGATACCAGGTGAAGAATATTTTACTGCAAAAAGTCGGAGTGGAGTATCCAGAAAATTTTCAACAAAAGGAATGACAAAATTTCCCAAGAAGTACATGATTTGGCAGGCGATCTATTCTTGCGGTTTACGAAGCAGTGAATTTATCATCAAAGGAACAATAAACTCAGATGTGTACATCAAAGAGTGCCTTCAAAAAAGACTTCTACCTTTTATTCAACAGCATCAAGGGTCTGTTATTTTCTGGCCAGATTTGGCCACCAGTCATTACGCAAAAGCAACGATGGAATGGTACAGAACCAATGAGGTCAATATCGTACCAAGGGAAGCCAATCCAGCAAACTGCCCCCAACTTCGTCCAGTAGAGAGGTACTGGGCATTAATGAAAAAGGAGCTTAGAACAACAAAGAAATTTGCCAAAAATGATTTTGATTTCAGAGATAAATGGAAAAGAGCATATAGAAATGTTACTAATATAACTGAACTTGAATAACAAAGTTAAAACATTCTTCCAAAACAAATAATGTCTTAGAAATAACTTTTGTATTTTAAAGTTTAAGTTATAAGAAACAAAATATAGAAATTTTATAAAAAAATTGCCATTAGTGTTTTTACTGCAAACAAAAATAAATGGGTCAATTTTTTCTGGACCACTCCTTATGTCTTATTTTAATACTTCAGTTCCTTCTACTCTTACTCTTCAATTATGTATAATTTTTTGTTATATTAATTATTCATTAGTTTTCACTACTTTTTACTTAATTGAAATTGTAATTATTTAGACCTCCCGTATATAAGTTAGTAAGGCTGTACTAGTCTGCGAACGATTTTTGGGGTCTAAAAATTAATAAAGAAAAATTTTGTACGTAACAAGTTGCCTTACCTTGTAGTAAAATTCACACTCAGGGAATGCATCGCAATATCTCGAAAAATATATTAATCGTACACGCACGAATGACGTAATAAAAAGTATATGTGGAATCGAATCATCCAAGCTGGCTAAAGTCAGTAAATACTCTTGATTAGCGGAGATGGATGTATGCAGTGAAGGAGGCGTAGATCATCTATGGTAGGAAGATCCTATATGGTATATATGGTAGGATCTTCGCTTCCTTTACTGCATATATCCATCTCCGCTAATTAAGAGTATTTACTAACTTTAGCCAGCTTGGAGATATTTAAAATCAAATCTCCTTTGGTAAATTTATTGTCCACGTGTCATCTAAATTAGATTAACACTTTTGTTTTTTCTAAATTTATATTTTGCTTTTGATTTTAATTTTTCCTTCATTGAGTAAAGAAGGCTCTCCATTATGTACACATTCTCTGAATTTAATAAATTATTATAACTTTTAAATTGACTGAACTTTTGCATATAAGCGTAATATTGCCTGGGACAGCTTCAGCATAATAATTATTGCTCTGTGCCACATTCCTTTACTTAACAAGATATTCGAAACCGGTTTAATCGGCTGGTTATCGCTACCTGTATCTAACTCTTATCTAACCTTAATTCACTTCAAGGTTTTAATTGCAGTTAATGAAACTAGTTCAGGCAAAGTTCTTGCTTGGCGAAACTCTCATTATTTTCCCTGTAAATAAATCGCGCGCATTTGCGCAGACGACGACGCCGACGACGTATGTGTATACTACTAACCAAATTGAGAATCACGTGCAGTGGGAAGTTATGCCAAATAAAACGAAGAATGTCAGCGAAGCCGAACGACGCGTACCCGCACACCTAATATGGCCACGTCGAATTTGCATTTACGTTGAGTCATGAATGAAGGAGATTCCCAATTTGCCCGTTTTTCCGGCGATTATTATTCACATCCAGCACCCCGCCAGACCGCCACCTGAATCTTCTATGCTATATACATATATATATATGTATACAGAGTTTATGTATGTAAGTTTACTGTCTACGGTGCTCGGGGCTTCCACTGTTTATTCAAATCATTTCAACAAGACTACCATTGAGAGCCCAACAATTAACACATGGAGCAAATAATTAATAATTCATTACGAGTGCTTGCGCATTTCTTTATACAGAATCAGCTGGTGATGCGATTTTTTTTTATTTTATTAGCTTCAAGTAAACGAAGTACCACGGAGATTAGAGCTAATTTCCATACGCCAAGTATACTGAGTACTTTCAATTTCGTTACCCCACCTCTCTGGCTCATTCAGATCAAGAAGAAGTAGTGACGGATCGATGCTAGCAATTAGCCCAATTCTGGCATTCCACTGCGGTCACTCACTGCCTTCGGATAATGAATGTCGGGCCCAGTCTAATTATTCCGGGTGTGGATAATGTAAAATTCAAGAGGAGGCCCCGCAGCATCCGAATTCAAGTTCAGGCACGAGTCACAACAAATCACCTCTGGTAATTGAGACTGCTACCGGGCAGGTTTATATTTGGATAATAATTTGGCAGGTAGACCAGAGCAGTTGTATGACTTGTCATAATTTTTTATTCATTTATACAAATTAATTCGCTTCTCATTAATGAGCCTTGGACAAGATAATATGTAAGTCTACGCAGTCGCACCGGTCTGTGAGAGAAACGTGCTTTCTTATAATTGAACTCGAAGCGACTCATTTTATTCGGAGTTGATTGCTGGCTGTACACCGAAAACGTATCAATCAGACATGGAGTGAAGTGAATGAGATTTTTTGTTTGTTTTTCTAGCACTGACATAATGCGTTTGTTTTGAAAATTAATTCAGTTTTTGTTTTTTTTAATTAGAATTAACAGGAGAGCCCGATGGAAATGCTTATGGTCGGATATTAATTATTATTTAATTTAATACGGCAAGTTGCTTTAATTAAATCGGGCTAACTATGTGATTAACTATAAGGAGAGAATTTTAAAATACATCATTCAGAAAAAATTAATAATGATTAGATCATTGGATTAATAATTCTAATTAAAAATTTAAATAGTAATTATTTTTTCATTTTATGGAGAAGTGTCAATTTCGCGGGTATCTTCAGCTTTTCTGTAGTGTCAATTATGCACAACTATCTCTATATCTTTACTGATTAATTAAAAGTGCTGTGTGAATCTACTTACAGGAAATAAATTACTTTCGCTGCTCTTCGATATGTTGCCAAAATAACTGAATTCAGTCACATATATAATTACAATATATATTATAGTCAACCATCCTTTTGGTGAACGTTCATTCGATGAAGTCATAACCAAACCATTTTATTAGTAACAGGTTCAATAATATCTCAGTAAATTGCTGAGCAACGAAACTAATTTCAACATGACGTCGAAATCACATCGAAATCGAATGATTAGCAAACAGGTTCAAAGTAATTTATTATGACTGTCAATTCCAATTTATGCAATTAAGTCATACATATAACAATAATTCAAGTATTCCAAATTTAAAAATTGTAGATAAACATCTTAGGTGTGTGCCAAGTTTTCGAATGGTGAATTCTCTTCAACAAAACCGAACAGACACTGAACTGAACCAGAGTCTGTCAGATCTACACCGAATTTATCCCTGTCCCGAACGGGGACAAGCTGAAAAGAATGCAAAAAAGTAGAATATCCGAAAATGTTCGTCCTATATGATTTTAATTAAAAAATAAACCACTTCAATAAAATAGCTGTATTTTTAAAAAAATCTCCACACATCCCCACTTTAATTACAAATGATTTCGATTTGACGTTTAGCTCTGAACCGTAACCACAAATTTTCATGGAACAAGAAAGTTCAAAATCGGTGCAGAAACCGAACATAGAATCGTTGTGAAAAGAACATACGTGCGGAACAAGTTCACTTTAGGTTTAGGAAACGAACGAGTAACGGTTCAGTTCAGGTGAAAAGAATTCACCATAACAGAAGCAGAGTTGTTCTGAGGATTCCTTCTTAGCAGGCAGTGTTGCCAATTGAGCCGAAAATCGGCTAATTTGGCCGATTTTCAACTTCATTAGCCGAAAAAAATTTACCTTAGCCGACATCCGATTTTTAGCCGATTTTGATATGGGCTGGTTTAGACGGTGTAGTTTTTGCGTCGCGTGATCGGTTATTCTCTTTTGTTCAAGAAGGGAAAAACTTGCTGTGCGTTAACACGGTATAGTTTTTGCACGGCGCGCACGAAAACAAGAGCAGTTCTTTAATCGCTTATTTCGTCGTCTTTGACATTCTTCTCTGGGTGGCGTTCACGTTAACTGAAAATTATTTGGACTGGTAATAATTTTAGTAAATTTCTTGCGCATTTTGAAAAGTGTGTTTATTAACATATAATAATAGCATTCAAAACTCTAATTATAAAAATATTATTTCATTTTTAGACATGAATACGAGTTGTATTTTATTGCGTATGTGGTGCACCGTAATTGCGCTATTGCTTTTTTGCAGCACTCTGCAATTACTTCAAGGGATTTCTCTCTATTGTCTCTTTTTATGTAGTCTTTGTGTTTAGTGTTATACAAGTTTTCAAAGTCTTGATAACACAAAAACAGTTTTTCTACTAATTGACGGTCCCCTTACGCTCATTATATTTTTTTTACACAATACTTTTAAAAAAAATTCTCAATTTAAAAACAAGAAAATCAAACAATATTTTCACTGCCAATGGTCTAAGCTTTCACAAATTAAAATCCCGAATTAAAATCACAAAACACAACAATCACACATAACATTTTCACATCGTCCACACTTCAATAAATGAACAATTGTACACAATATTTTTCAACGACATCATTGAAAGATCAGCTGATGTTAAAAAAATTTCCTGAACTCCCCCGAATGCAAAAACAAGTGAAAGAGGAATTGCTGAAAATAACAATTTTTCTGAACTCCCCCGTATGAATAGAAAACAAGTGAAAGAGAAATTGATAAAAACTTCATGATCGTGCTCGATGCTCAGTCGCTGTTCTGTGCGCGCCCTCCCCCATCTCCGCTCATCTCCCTCTCCCGCCATTTTCGTGCGCGGCGCGCAAAAACTACACCGTCTAAACTACCCCTATTTCTTCAGCTGATTTTGGGATTGACGCAAACTTCACTTGATTTGGTGTAGTGCTTTGGTGATCGGATGTATTTTAAGCAACTTTATTGAATGAAAAAGTGGATATTTTCCGAATCATGAAAGAGTACACCACTCGATATTACTCAGCGAGACTACTTTTTTTCGCTCGTGGTTGTGCGAAATTGGTGTGTCGTTTAGAATGACTTCATATTAGAAAAATGTTCACAACAGAGCACTAATGTCCCTGAAACAAAGAACGGAAAAAATATATGCGAAATGTAATAAATGGGGTGTATGTGACCCAAGTCAAGAAATGGGCTTTCCGGCGACAAAAACGTCCCGAGAAAGTTTTCTGAATCATGAAAAGAGTACACCGTTCGATAGTACTCGGCGGAACCACTTTTTTCCCGCTCGTGATTTTGCGAAATTGCTACGTTGTGGAAAATGACTTCCTATGAGAAAAATGTTCACAACAGAGCACTAATGTCCCTGAAAGGAAGAACGGAAAAAATATATGCGAAATGTAGTAACTGAGGTGTATATGACCCTTGTGTGGGAAAATGAATTTTCCGGCGACAAAAACGTCCCGAGATAGTTTTCTGAATCAGGAAAGAGTACACCTCGCGGTAGTACTCTCGGCGAGACTTTTTTGCTGGTTTTCCATTTACATTCATTCGAAGAGTTTGCATTATTTTGTATAGAATGGAATTAGGAATGTGCTGATTTTTAAAATCTGTTTTAGCCGATTTTAGCCGATTTTCTAGATACATTTTGGCCTATTTTAGAAAGAAATTATTGGCAACACTCTTAGCAGGTTAGAATCCGGCATGAATATGGGGAAACACAATGGATTCGAAGAAAGTGTATGAGAAACGGGTTGTTTATCTCTGGTAGCAGCAATGCTATCTAGTTACTTACCTCACTGCATATAGTTTAAACATACATTTTTATACCATAGATGATATCTCTAACGTATACTAAGTTTGTCATTCCGTTTGTAACGTACAGAAATAATGCTAGTAGAGAAAAATGTCTGTTCGTCCGTCCGCACGATAACTCGAACGCGTTTCACTTACAGAGTTGAAATTTTGCACACTGACTTCAAAAGAAAAGTAAATTTAAGTTCGAAAATGGGAAAAATCGAGTAACTCCTTCCTAGGGTTTCCAAACAAAAATGTTGTTCTTTACCATATATTTGGACAATATCTGACAACGCGCTGAAAATTGGTGCACTATGCTTTCATAGCAATAGTAAATAAAGCTTCAAAAATGGAATAAATCTGGCAACCCCTTCTTGGTGTTACCATTAAAAAACTTTAGGTTTTTTACGTATACTGTGAATATGAGTTAGCATGCAGGTGGTTTAAAGATGAACATTATAAAAAGCAGCCTAAGGTTTGCAAATTTTATTAGATGTCACTTTAGATAGTTAATTAATGTTAATTTTCTTTTGGAAAAACTTTCGGAAACAAGCTTACCTACTTGAAATACACATGTATCTAATTTGACAAAAAAAAAACACAATATCGCTTTATAATTTTTTTCGCTTCGAAGAAAAAACAAAATTATTTACTCTGTACTAACTCATTCACAAAAAGTGCAATAATATCACTGCAGCTGAACCTATAATAGTGAAGAAAGTGTTGATGTCAAATTATACTTAGACAACAGAGAACTAGCAGTATTAAACCTGAAAATTATCTTGGTGGTATGAGTAGCATGAATGAAATATTAACATCTTGGGCTAGATATAGATATTAAACTAAGCATTAGTTTCTCTCGGAAAAGGAGTCCCAAGCCTAGTGTTATCGCATGTTTAAGCTCCAGTCGAGAGTATTATTGTGTTGGCGTGCATTTTTAGACAACTCTCTAAAAGAATTTCAATAGTAATTTTAAGAGGTCTAGTATTTTTGGCAGTAATGAACCTCAATGTAATGTAAATGCTGATTTATTAAACTCGCATCAGTGAACTCTGTTACTGTATTTAGAATTGATTCTCGATCTTCATTTGGTTTTGACCAACAGTTATCTGATAACCGGCCTTTTAGTTTCAGATGCGTTGATGAGTTTGAGCTCATTAGTGCGATAAGCTCTATCAATTCGGGCGCTAATGAAACTAATGGGATTTCCTTGATAACTAAGCCACTCCTACATAATTATAATAGTTGTCTCACGTTTTCACAATTTCTGTTACAGTGGAAGGTGGCAGTGGTTTTGCCAGTGCCGAAAGTGAATAAGACGAAAAATCCTGATAACTATCGGCCAATTAGTTTGTTGTATTACTTAGGGAAAGTATTCCAAAAATTAATGTCACGACAAATAACATATTACTTGGACGAACATAGTCTTATAGTTGTTAGACTGCTCTTATTGGCGTTACATCACATGTTTGGAAATCCCTCGAGGTAAATCACGTATATATTCCAACTCTGCTTGACTTTTTAAATCTGTTCGACTCAGTTACTCACTCCATTTTACACTCAAAGCTGGGATCATAATTTAACTTCCTACCTTCTTATCAGGCAGGCTTGATTACGTTAAAATAGATGTCTTCAACTTGACTGTGATGTGCCCCAGGGCTCAATGCTTGGTCCACTACTATTCAGCTTGTAACGTACACCTATGTAATGATGATGTACAGCTCTAACTTAGTCTACCTATTGGTCTGTCTGAAGACTGCATTGATCGTATGAATTCAGACTTAGAGAAGGTCACAATATGGGCTAATTTGAACTCTTTGAGTTTGAATCCTTACAAGTGTTCATGTATTCATCTTTATCCTCCTATTGCACTTCTTGGTATCCCAGTTACTTCTTGTGAGCGTATGAGAAACTTACGTGTGTATATATATACTAAGATGAAGTGCTGTGATCATATAGAATATATAATTGGTAAAATATATAGTGGCTTACATTGGCTGCCTTTAATTTTCTAATAATTTTCTGTCTACAGACACTCGAATGCTTTTGGTTAGATCACTTCCTCTTCCTCATTTCATTAATGGTAGATTGTTGTTCCCTCACTTGGACTGTGTTTGTGCAGGAAGGCTAAATGTGGCGTTCAATGACTGTCTCAGATTTATTTATGGACTTAGACGATATGATTCTTCTTCACAACGACACGTTTTGTGAACCTACGGGTCTTACATATCTAAATTTGTACGCAATTCTTGCAAAATCAGAGATTATTGATCCATAATTTTTAAACAAAAATAAAAAAATTCGAATAATGGTATCGGAGCTAATATTTATCTTTTCTTCGTTTTTATAAGAACTTCTCTGAGGGTATATCGCCTACTCTAATTGAGAATATGAATAGTTTGGACACTCTTCGCGAGAAGTTTCAAAATTATGTCAGTGTTATAAGCCATGTTAAAACGGCTTTTATAACCTAAAAAATGTACTCTGGGACAAGCATTACCATTAAAACAATTCAATTCTGCTTCATTTTGGAAATTATCTTCAGAGGACATTAACTCTTACGACATTTGACTTTAACAAAATTAACAAATTTGGGATTCTACTCAAATAGGTTTGCATAAGCATTAATTCGGGTTTAACTCGAGTTGAACTCCACATGGAAATATAGTAATTTTCACTACCCCTTCATTTCGGTAAATATTCTAAGAGTCGCTTTTGTGATTTAATGGATATATTGCAAGGAGGGCACGAGAGTATCTTCAATAAATATATCTGAGTCCATTTATAGGTATATTTCCTTATAAGTGTTTATATGATTTGAGTGACACCAATTCCCTAATTAACCGGGTCCGAGTATAATACATAGTTAATAATTGGAATCCGATCCATCGTTATAGTGCAACTGAGTATCTTATTCTCTTTTGTGTAAGCAGCTCATTACAGAAAGACCAGATAACTAAAATAAACTTCACATCTTTGAAATTCCATAAAAACTGAGATAATAATTATTTAAAAATTTTGTTATTTAATATTTGGCAAGAAGCTCTGAATACGAAATGATTTTTCGTAACGTTTCCTTCTAACGCCTGCCAATCCAAGGCACTGTTTGTTGTAATAGCACTCACCGGAAGTATTTAATTTTTATTGCAGCGAATACTAGAAAAGTCTTCTCATCAATGCTTCCCATTCGAAGGCCACAAGGAATTTCAATCTCGCTCCATAAAACTAATGAGTTCAATTTGAGTCAGCAAAAGGGCTGTTGCCCAGACATTTAACCGAGTCATAACAGTAACTTATCCACACAAGAATGTCATCTTATACTATTGTACCAAGACACGGTTTCGCACCATTGAAACTGATGCTGTCGGGAAGAGGGCTGCTAGTGCTTCAGAGTCCGGATGCGGCTGAGTCCGCTTAAACCGCTCGCGAGGGAGATAATAAAATTGACTCAACAGAAAAGCAATAAAAGCAATTAAACTGCTGGCCTTAACCCAACCAAAGAAAAGACGTTTTCCTGAGGAATTGAGCCGTTTTATGTTTTCCATTGTTTCTCTCTACTTAATTTAACCCTTTCTAGTTCGCGAGCTCCCTTCATCAGAATTCCTGAGACGTGGATGGTTTTTAGTACGCTTATTTATATACCGTTTTGAATCCTGGATGTCTACTTTTAATGAAACTGACAATTCCCAATAGAATGGGATAGATGTTTACAGGAAAATTTGAAAAGTGCCAGCTGAGATCTTTTAGAATGCTGATTATGGTGATGGTGGTGTGGGATGATGATGACGGGGCTTGCCTTATTACTCCCGTGAAAAATTTATACGATGGAGTTAACTCAATTATTGAGCTGTGAACAGAGTTTTAAGCCTACGATCGATAGAAGGAAGGAGTTAATTTCTGGAATTTTTACTCTGGTAGTTTCCTGTTGACGAAAATAATTGTCGTAAAAGGGTTTAAGGGTAATGTAGATGAGCTGGAGATTGTGACGATGAGTTAGCACGATAAATTTTATCTTAGTTTTATGGTGATAATTTTTCTAAGCAAACTCCATTATGATTAGTAAGCAATATTTTTCGTCGAACTGAGAATATCAAGACTTTTTATAAAAGTTTTGGAAAACTAATAGACGACTGATGGTCGTCTCCTTTGGTGTTGTAATGCTTTCATCAATCCTTAATGTGACTCTGTTTCTTGCAATCTCATATAATGCATCAAAGGGTGCTCCTATGAACTTTAGCTCTATGATAGAAAGAAGTTGTTTTCTCCATGTACTTCTTGGCATACTTCAATTGTCATGCTGGATTTAACTTATGTACCTAACGCGTAATGTCCTGGGAGGGTCTTCTATGTGTACGATCTACCCGTTTCTATTTCTTCACCTTATCTGAATTTATAATGCTGCGTGACATTTGATTAACGAAAGTTCTGCATAATTATTCGTTTAGGTGGGACAGCCTACAAACTGTGTTAATTTACCATTCATGCTTGTGATCTTGTATATGTATAAGTAGAAGATTGTGATTTCTGTTTCTTCCAATGGTAATTTTAGAGCTTTATACGTATTAAAAGTTTGCATTTTGTCAGGAAATCTGACGTATTGGTAGTCACAATTTTCTTAACAAGCAATGGTGCACGCCTCCTTTATCATTAAAATTATTGAGCTCTACTGCTCTCGGAAGGTGCAAAGATTTCCAAATTCTACAAGAGTTTCTGAAAGTTTCGCCTAATTTTGTAATTGTCTTTCTGATTTTCCATTTGTGGTAATGATACCGCTGAGATAGTTGAATTTCGATACCTTTTCTACATTGGTATACCTGATTGTAGAGGATTGAAGAAGTCTGGTGATGCGGGAATTATTCTGGAAAAACTGAATTGAGACGTTTGAACTCCAAGGCCACTAATAAATTGAATTAAAAATGGACGATTACAACAGAGTTGGCCTTATTATTTAAGTATAGAGAAGATAAGTCTGTCTGAATTCAGGCAATTGGAACGAGTTGGAGCCAAACGACAAAGATTAAAGTGGAATGCCACATTATTACGGCATGTGTCCCGGAAATAATTCTTCAAAGATGAGAAGTACAATACATCAACCAAAGGTTCATATATTTTTTTTGTACTGCTTGCACCTCCGAATATACGTATTTCACATCAAATTTTACAAATTCTAGGAACTTGTCTTCTTCGAGCTTTGATAAAAGACGACGCTTTCGAAAAAATTTCTGATCGATACAATAATTAAATTTGTTGTCCTATCCTATTACGTCGACCAGTCATAACCAGATGCTTTGACTTTCTTAAATAATTTAAATCTCCACATACTCGCATGCAGGCTCGGAGCTTTGCTACTAGATATCATCCTGGGGAATTCTTGAATTGCGCTTGGGTTTTCTATACCTATGATACCAGACCATGATATCCTGTAAACCAAAGTGTTTAGTCAGATTAAATAAAACAGATCGAGAATTATTTGAGCTTTCGAAGGTGTTAGCTCGAATATGGACTCGCTAATGTGGATACTTTAACGATATTATGGCAAGAAATTACATATAATTCAGAGCATTCTAACCATAGAAGCCCATTTGAAAAGTGTGGAAATATTTTGGAGTTTGATATTTTACTCTCAACATTTCTAGATTATTTGGTATATTAAATCTTTCGTGACTGTAGCCATACTCATACTACCCAAAATTTTCTTCAATGACTTGAAGTTTCCAGACGTAGTAGACTAGACTTTTTATGCATCGGCCAACAAGAAGATTCTTCAACAATTCTTGAATATCACCCTGCCTTTCATTCGATGGAGCTGTAAAAATTTCTATTAGTATTTGTGTTATTTTGTTATCTGACAGCACAGAGAAAATGAATCCGGTAACAGAACCGTCTCATTAAAAAGTTTCTTCTTCTTAACCATTTGAAACATTGGTAACATGGGCTGAGCACTTTAGATTTCATGAGTATAATTTATGTAAACAATCATGGAATAAATTTCTCTTCTTGGTTTAGTACCAAATTTGATCGCAGAAGCATTGGTTGAGGGATGTCATAACACCTATGATTCTATGAAATGAAGGTTTTGTCGACGATACTCTTTTGACAGCTGGCATAGCAGGTAGGTCGATTATATCTAAATTCAGCCTTCGTGTCGTTTATATGTATAAATGAACGGATTGTTTTCAGTAAAGGACTTAAATCGCCTGAATTTCACCAAATGAGTACAGAAATTAGGGCACCAGTAGCACCATCTAGACTGGTGATTGTCACCGTGAAATATATTCCTAATAAGTTCCAGTGATTATTTTTAATTGTAGAATGTAGTTAAAATCGTGAATTTATTTTTATTCATAAAAAGGTTTTGCTCAAGCTAAGGCTTGTTTAAATTTTTCGAAACTTTTTTTAGGTATTTGAGACTTCTGGGCATGATTGTTATAATTGGAGTCACTAGTTTTGCAATATAAGGGATGACCCAATGAAAATGTTTAATGATCTCGGATAACCTTGTAAATTTATCGAATACATTTTTGGAACTACGACTATATCTATTTGCCAATGTGTTGTTGGATTTAAAGTAGCCTAAATTGTGGAAAAGCATTATAAGACATAGGCACCATTCGTCGCCCCTCCCCTGTAATGACGATTGTGTCATCGATATACATATACGAAGTCAAGGGCTTTTATCATATCGTTCGGCAAGTTTTGAAATATGTATGAAAAAGCGTTGGGGCGATCGCAGGATATTCCAGAAAAGCCAAAATGTATTGCCATCTTGTAACTGCATTGAAAATCTGCTAATATTGGGTTCAAATATCTGCTTTACAAGTCGATTTAGTTTGTAATATTCTCAACATGCCCAAACCCTTTGTAAAATTTTTCTTAGGAACTAGATGTGGAAACAAGCAAGGGCTACACATCGGAAATTCCAACATTAGGCATATGCTCAAATTTTTCTATCTTGATCCGTGTCACCGTCATGGGTTCAAGTAGCTAAGTTATCCACCAAATAGGAATTTTGTGTTCTACAGTGTGGTTAGTTTGTAATTTGGAGACTTCACAAGAAGTGGAAAATCTGCTAAAAGGGCATAACTCTGTTAATACATATATGTTAGCAATAATTAATTGTTTGCCAAACTTATGGAAGATACTTCCATTAAATGTTGCGAGCTAAAATTTCTTATCACTCCTATAGTTCGCAAATCGTGCGTTGGGTACAACAGAAAAATTGGCATATGTTTCTACGAAGAAAAGAAGCTATCTGAAATCTGAGAGTTGTGATTAACGTGCTTATGAGGAATTTATAAATTTGTTGATAAGATAACTTTAATATAACAAGGAGGATTGGAATTGGACTTTAATCCAAAAGAGACTAGTCATACTGGGAGATCCATATCAACTGGATTATTATTATCTAAAAGTCTGTACATTGCAGATCTACTGATCCACGTTATGTACCTCGAGGTATGAAACAAGCTAGTACCTATATCTAATATAATCTCTATTCTAGATGATAATTGGACACTCAATTAAAATTAATTTTGGAGGTTATTCTACACACTAGCTGACTAATCTTATGGATAATATGAGACTACTTGCAATTTGAATAGAATTTATGGAAGAATCGCGCATATATGAGACAAGATAGCGTCGAATTGTCCTTAAAAACACGATATTACAAAAATCGATGCCCTACTAATCTAGAATATGCTTGCCACTACTCTATCTAAATCATACTTAGGATATTTTCCTACATTAATTAAATTGTTACATAAGGGGCTTAAGTTTTGTTCTTATATATGTACCAAGAAAAAATAAAATATAATGAAGAGATAATCTTCCTCATAACGATATTTCAAATCTTCTTAGGATGCAATCAAAATGTTACGAAGTCACTGTACAGAGATAACTTCCACACGAAATTATCGAAATTATTTTAAGAAATCCCATTAGGGCAATTTTACTCCGACAAGAACGTGCGCCAGTGTTGCGATATCATAATTTATGCCCTATGCGTACAGGCCTAACGTAAAATCCACGTTCACGTAAGACGGTGGGGATATAGTTGAATCCAAACCAGTTCGTACTGGGGACCCAGATGATTGTTTATTACACAACAGGAAGGAAACATTGAAACAAGGAACATAGCAGTTAGGCTCGAAAAATTTATTATACCAGAAGCTTTGAACAGTAAGTGCAGCAGGAGCCATGATGTACAAAGGCAGGAATGATACAGCAATGGCAATATGTCTTACGGAAAATAAGGAAATAATCATAAAAATAATAGACTAGCACGTTCCGTAGACATGTAATTGTAAAAGCACAACTGTACGCAGTGTCAGGATATTCAAACCCAAAGAAATTGCATATGTAAAGTCGTCTGTACTCGTATTTATCCGGAGAGAGTTTACGGTGAGCTTCTTTTCTGAATGCGGTCTATCTATAGGAAATTAAGTTAAACGTGCGCCAAATTGATGTCATTGTTCTTCCATTGGATTTGGCTCCCCTTGGGGGCGACCTGGATCTATATATGTATATATACATACATATATTGTAGTAGTATCCGATGGTAGCCTGAGGTAATTTGACTAGGCATCTTTTGCTTAGAGATGGAACCCTGCTTTAGCACAGTAATCCCTAATGACAATATTGAAAAGTAATAAACCACCCCCTGTAGAACTGACTGAGTATAGGAGGAATGGGGTAAGATTTAAAATCCTATTAATCCAAAAATTGATCGAACCACCTTCAACCGCAAATGGTCACGTGTTCTGGCTCAAAATTTAACGTTCGTCACTTGAGTGATGTGAGGTTATGCCCTTGGGCGACGACTGCGACTACTGTATTCCCCCGGCCCGAATTATATGCATCTGAATAGGCGAGGGAAGATTTTTTAAGTTTCCTTCACAATTTTACCATTATAGACCAGGGATAATGATAAATCAAGCTGAACAGCAAGGAATGCCAACTGACTGCCTGCCTGTCAAAACGTGGTCTACTGAACAAGCACGCATTTTGATGGCAACCCCTCGACAATGCAAAGTCAGAACAGCACCCCAATTGAGAGTTTCATCTCATATCTCGCGGCTACCACCCACTGTTAGCCTACAGGAATCTATTCAACTTTAACTCAAAACATTTTTTATTCCTGTGTCAGTTTTGTTGCAGTTTAGAGCTTTATTCAGGACACACGTGTTGTCTGATTGAATGCACGTGTGTTTTGGTTTCGTATTTAAAATCGACTGCCCGGAACCTTTTTGTACTAAAATAGGCAATCAAGTCGTAGGTTGTTGAGTTTATTACCCCGGTAGAATGCTACCCTTTTGGAACATATATACTATGGAATTTTATTGCTGAGAGGAAAATTATTTTTGAAGTGGTCCTTCTTGGCTCCTTAAATAAGTTGATTGATAAAGCTGTGGTAGATTTTCTCGGATAAATTGGTATCAATTTATTGGGCCTCATTAAATAGCTTAGCAAAGTAAAAAATTTTGGGTTGGACAAACTTCTGTGTCAGAAAGGACTGTAACTTCTCAATTTCTATGAAAATATAAAAGTCTAAAGTTATTACTGCAGAAATTTAAGTGTGAGGTCACAATATAAAGGTTATAAAAATCTTTGATACCGTGAGTCATACAAAACTGATTTCTAAGCTTTGCCGGTTTCTTTTACTTGTTATCATCTACTGTTAAGTTATTCACTAGATTTCAATGAAATTATAGACAGATTGTGAAGATGGATGCAATATACATAATATAGTCTTATCTTTTAAACACTGGGTCCCCAGGGATCCATTGTAGGTCCAATCATATTTAATCTATATATAAATGACTTATTAATTTTAGTATAGAGGATGCTGCCATCCATCTTTGTATGTATATTCTGATGACCTGCCGAATTAATGGTTATCAGCATCATATATATAATTGTTTAACAGTGTACAGATATCATATTAATAAATCGGACCTATATGCCATCTCAGCTAAAAGTCTAGATATTAAATTCTAAATTTACTTGTTGCTATCGTGCTGCTTCGGTGATCGGTTAAGTATGTATATGAAAGCTTATGACTGCTATGGGGAAAATTGAATGGTCTGACAGTTGATCTTCAGAGAAAGTTGACTATAACTCTGATGGCTCTGTATCTCTGGTCGCACTTCTACACACGTGTGACCAATCACAGTGCAAATCCGGCAATTTAGTTTTTTTCTGAGTTACCAACTAGCGTAGAAGAGGTCAGAGATCGGTAGGCTGGAACTTGTATTTGAAAGAAAAAAAAAAAACGGAGGAGTTTAGTCTTACGTCACTTTTATAGATAGTATTTTCAATTACAAAAAAAAATATATTATCGCACGACATTGTATCCCATAAGTTAATATAATAATTGTAAAAGAAGACGATCAAGTAAAGGAACAACAATCTTTACTTGTAATCTGTGAAGCGGTCTTACTTTGTATGGAAGAATACCTGGATGACCATTCTCGATAGCGGCCATGCCCTCTTATAGTTTAAGGTACTTACTTTGAGGCAGTCCTAGGTTAGGTCAAACAGCTTCTCTGACCATCACCACTGATCACTGGAATACGGTACGACAAAGAAACAGTAGATCGCTGTTCAACACATCAACACCGAGTATACCAGCCGTTAACTAGCGCAGTATATTGTTGATTGGACGTCCTATGGTGAAACTTACTGAACGTTCAGGTAATTGCTACATCCCGCAAGTCTGGTCATGTCGACTAAACGATCAAGGTATTTTCTGAGTAAGAGCTAGTTTGTTAGTACAAAGCAAACATCCAGCAGTCAGAGTGGTCACCGTTACGTGAGCTCCAAACATCACACAATCACCTACCAGTCACCTGTCAGGGGCATCGCTCCACGAAGTATAGCTAGCTCTCTCCAGGGATAACGCAAGAACTGATTGGACAGATACCAGATGCTAGTGACTCTCGCCATCACTCATTAGCTCAAGCTCTTCTCGACTAATCGTTGTACAAACACGCAGTTGTTACGCACTTCAACTATCAACTCCAACCTCAAGTTACACGTCAAGTGGCAGCTGTCTAACGTTTCGTTCATTGAAACATCCTGTGTAACCCGAGGACACAAGGTCCCAGGGTATACGTCAAACTAACAGCGATTAACCAGCGAGCAATCAGTATCTATTGAATTTACAAGTCAAGTGTCAGTAGTCTGTCTCTTCAAAGCTAAGAGATATGCGAGTTCCTAGGTAAAGGAAACCACTAAAGTTCCTATTTTTTCATATACAAGTCGACTTTTAGCTAAAACTCCATTCAATCTGTAAAAGAAAACTCTCTGTCCTGTTAAACGACGTAGATAATTTTTGTGTTTCAAGCTTAGATTATATAGCAAAGAGGATAGGCTATGAGAAAGAAAAACTTAAGCATTTTTCTTCATGTAGTAGAATCGCATCGATATGTTTGTGTCATGGAAGACGTAAATATTTTCTGAGCGGGCATACTTTATCAAGTATTGAACAAGTTTTATAACTTCCTGTCACCATGATTCGAATCATTTTCCAGTTTATAATTTTCCTAATGGCCCATTTATTTTGTGATAATATTTCTTGGCGCTGCCTTTGTATGGCTGATATCATATAGACACCCGATGACAATTCGTAAATTCAAATAAACTGATAAATGTCAGAAATATCGAACTGACAAAAGCTAAACACCCAGCCATCTTGTCACCCCCCCCCCCCCTCGGATCCACAAAAAACAATGCTTATGATACGTACACGAATTTTACACTATCCCTTTTGCTATATAATCTAAGGTTTCAAGACATCCTCATTTTAAAAATAATTCAGAGTATTTTATGGCTATGTTGGTACAACTACTGTTGACGTCTGTCACGTGTAATAAGAATTTACTAAAATAATATCAAAGTTATGGAAAATTAATTCATGGTGCATCATGTTAATGCTTTTACATATACTTCTATTCTTGTACGACCTCCGAATTAACCTGATATGGCACCAAGTGAATTTTTACCTAACTGAAATTACCAAATCATGGTAATTATGTGGAGTTAATTAAAAAAACCAAACAAAATTTGCTGTGCGTTTTGAAGAATATACCAAAAATCCACTATCATCGCAGTTCCGAAGAGTACTAGTTCTCTAAAATTCCTCTATTCCATCTATGACCGATTCTTAAAATTTTGAATTCGACTCTCGTATGGGACAAGATAAAATAAATAAAATTGCAAAAATTAATAAGAGTAGTCGCCCGGAAAGCGGAGGGTCCTGGGTTCAAAACCCGGACGAGGCAGTTGTTTTTTCTCTTGTATTTATGATAATAAAAATGTTCTCTAAAATTCTTCTATTCAATGTACTTTTTGAGTTATATTTCACTCAAATTTATTGTAGAAGCATCCTGGATCAGTTGCAAGCATTAATTTTATCAAGTTTTGAACAATTTTCTAATTATGAGGATAAAGGTTATTTACATGCAGTAAACTCAATGCAGCTTCCGTGATTTAACATATTATAAAAAAAGAATCAGTATCGCTAATTCCTCTACCGTTTAAAGAGTTTTCGATTAATGCGAAATGTAATCACAGAATTATCCAGTAGATGTCACTGTGATCGCAAAATTTTCTGACATCTGAAGTGTGCTTCTGGAAACAGATTTTGTCCATTATCCACAATATTTTTTTGCTGTACTCCATTGTAGTTTGACGTAATCGATATTAATTATGCAACTGTGGAAAGGATTCAATTTACACTATAATCTCCTTTTTATAGTGACAATATTTCATACATTTAATAGAGTAGGGAGAACTAGGAACATAAATCTTGCACCCAATCTTACATCAGTTACTTAATTTCGTTCTAAAATTAATTCTCAATTAAAGCTTAAACCATTTTCACATCGAATCAAATCTACTTGATTACGTAATCCATTACTTGGCTCATATTTCAGTTATTTAGCGGCGATCATCTAGTAAAATCGCCGGTAAATATTTTCTAAGCTGAGCAAGTAATCAATGTAGTCACGGCAGGTAAATGATATTTTCACAGGCGTATATCTAGACAGAAAATTACAACAAGAGTTAAGCTTCTAAGCAATAAAAGCCTACCACTTACCTTGCGTTAAAGGTTGATTGTTTGTGGCGGAGTAGCAGATTTCCCAGCATGTTAAAGTTGTTTAGGAAAAACAAAAATCAAACAACAAAGGAACTATGTATACCTGGTCGTAGGCAGTTCATTTGACTTCTTATCGACCTTAGACTGTCTAAACTCGCTCCTCTAAACTTTGGAGCTGACTGCTGGATCGATAAAGCGCGCTATTTGCTGTGGTCGTACGTCGATGGTAGTCTTTTTTAGTAGACCTAGACAAGCAACACGTCAGCTATATTGTCTGTCACGGTCAACCGCTTTTCACATGTGGAATCGCGCGCAATTCCAATCGACTCTTGCAACTTTATTTATTTATTTTCTGCATTTTTTTTCTTATTTCATTTATACCTTAACGTCATGTAATGCATTTTTCATAGAATATTGTGCAGAGTTGAGACTTTTCATCTTCTCGTGCCCGCATTTATTCAATGTCCATGAGATTTTCCCAGTACTTTTAGACTTAACATTTTCCACATTTTTTCATCTCTTTAGTGAGTTTTGATGCTGCGATCCAGTAAATCAGGCTTTTTATTAATTTTAAGGAAATAACGCAAAGTTCATATTTGATGGACTGTGGTTCATTAGATATTGTAGGAAAATTATATTTTGAATTAACGCAGACAATTTTTGTGGGTATACTTTGTGACATTAAAAACCCAAAATAATTGTGATCATGGAAAATGGATCTCAAATGTAAAAATTTATTGAAAATAAAAACTAAAATGATCCTCAGTTCAAATTTGAATGATTTATGATTTATTTAATTTTAACTATTGAGACAATCTTTTTACATTCGGGCATGATAATTGATATAATAATTCCTCTACGATCCCAATATATTTGGATATAAGATGCGGTCTCTAAGTTCATAACTACCTATATTAAGAATTTATCTTGATATATATACGTAAAGCATATATTTTCATGTCGCCACTATTGATTGAATAAAAATGAGCTCGGCATCGATCTGAAAAAATAGGTATATATGTAATACATAAGAAAGCAATAAATTGGGAAATGCAGGAAATTTCTTTTAAGGGCATAGCTAGAAAGGAGTCATTCAATAAATCTAATTTCATTATTTTGCACCAGCGAGGTCATCCGCAAAAAGGGATAAATAATTCAAAATATGTATATCATGGGAAAAATTAAAATTAAGATGGAAGTCTCCTCAAGGCATTTACAGATTTTCAATGATATTGTTTTTGTCTCATAAACCCTTCCATTAGTCATCTTTAGTGAACCATCCAATCGAGATCTCATATTTTTAATTGCACATCTTGTTAGTTGTCCTGTTCGTTGAACTGAACTATTTGGAGACACTTCTTGTAGACTTTCATATTTGTGAAACCAATGTGCACATTAATGTAAATGTAGTTCCTATTAATGGCCTGAGATGTAATTTAATGTTTTCATCTCAATTTCAATTGTTTTTTCTTATATTTTTTTTGCCGAATTCCTCAAATCTACTACCATGTTCGCCTCATATGTACAAGACACAAGTGTCTCCTAATACAAGTCTCTCTTATATTAGGAAAAAAAAAGCAAATTTATATCAGGTCATAAACGGAACAAGTAAAACTATCCTTTTACTTCACAACAATCTTCATGAGCCCGTGGATAGCACGACTTGCATCTAGCCCACTACCGCATAATTATCGACCTCATCATCATAATTTGAGTGTATGTAAATCAAGTGTGGTACTGCCTCACACTAGTTTGATAAATCCGCAGATTTTTAAACCCTAGATGAAATCTATGTTTGCCATTCTGATTGTAACACATAGAAATAATGATGCTAGAGCAAAATCAATTGGACACCCACGCATAATATTAAAAGTTATTTTGATTTTTACAAGTCCGTCTGTCCTGTCCGTCTGTCCGTCCCTCTGTCCGTCCGTCTATCTGTCTATCTCTATATCTGTGCGCACGATAGCTCGAGAACGCGTATACTTAAAGAGAAATTTTGTACACAGACTTAAAAAAAAAAAGTAAAATTAAGTTCGAAATTGAGACAAATCGGGAAACTGCTTCGTGGGGTTGCCATACAAAAATTTTGTTTTCCACTGTATTTTTGGACACTGTGTGAGAACGCGAGGGAACTGAAATTTGATGCATGGTGTTTTTATACTAGTAGCAAATAAAGTTTTAAAAACAGAGTAAATCGGGAAACAGCTTTGTAGTGTTGCCATATAAAAATTTAAGTTTTTTACATATACTGCGGAAACGATCAGTCCTAGATATTTTTATTCTACTAAAAACATCTTCAGAATACGAAATTCTACAAAATTGGTTATAATCATTTTTTCCGTCCGACAAACCGTTCTAGAAATATATGCGAAAAACCACTTCAAAAATCAAACTTTCACAGATGGGTGACCATAGAAATTTCAGACCGGCATTCATCTTCTCTTCTTAGACCAATTCTAGCTTTTTATACCCTAGATGAAATCATAGGGGTATACTAAGTTTGTCATTCCGTTTGTAACACCTCGAAATAATGATGGTAGAGCAAAATGGATTGGGATTGAATGGGTGCATAATATTAAAAGTTATTTCGATTTTTGCATGTCCGTCCGTCCGTCCGTCCGTCTGTCCGTCCGTCCGTCTGTCCGTCTGTCCGTCTGTGCGCACGATAACTCGAGAACGCGTATTCTTAAAGAGCTGAAATTTTGTACACGGACTTTAAAAAAAAAAAGTAAAATAAGTTCGAAAATGAGACAAATCGGGCAACTGCTTCGTGGGGTTGCCATATAAAAATTTCGTTTTCCGCTATATATTTGGACACTGCCTGAGAACGCATCGAGGGATGTAGAGAGCTGAAATTTCGTACATGATGTTTTTACTATATTAGCAAATAAAATGTCAAAAATGGACTAAATCGGGCAACTCCTTCTTGGTGTTGCCATATAAAAATTTTGGTTTTTTACGTATACTTTGAAAACGATCAGTCCAAGACATTTTTATTGTACTAAAAACTTCTGCAGAATACGAAATCCTATAAAATTGGTTATTACCATTTTTTCTGTGCGACAAACTGTTCTAGAAATATATGCGAAAAACAACTTCAAAATCAATACTTGAATAGATCGGTGACCATACGAAATTTAATACGGGCATTCATCTAGGGTATCATAAGAATTGGTCTTAGACCAATTCTAGCTTTTTTACTTGTTTACTTGTTGGTTTGCGGATTTCTTCTTTTTATTTGTCCCTATCATGGCTTCCGTACTGCCATTAGGTTCACCGACAGAAAATTTCATTTTTGCTTTCTTTTGGTTTGAATTCCAAAAAAAGGCTTCTTTATATGGCGTCAATGATATAAGTTTGGCCATTTGACAAATGGATTTATCTAGCGTGATTATGGCAATATAAAGATTTAAGGGTAATATCAGTACAATAGGACCTGAGCATCTCTCTAGCTCTCTCAAAAATCTGGCAGTGGTGTTATAACCTATGGAGGTTTGGCTCGTAATCCTGTTTGGTACACCCTGACTGGAGGTAGGTTGATTGGTAATTTCTGGAACTCTTAAAAACAGTTGCATGTGATGGAACATGTGACGAAAAATGTACCTAATATGATTTATGAATCGAACAGTTATGTTCCCGGAATATATTCCAGTTGTATAGTATTGTCTTACGCAATGAATTTATAGACACTTCTATTATTGCAGCCGTATAATTGCATATACTTGTATTTGGTACAGTTCGACCGCGATTGCTTTCAAGCCATGTCTCTATTTCTTGTGCATAGAATGTTTTTAATGGCGACTTAAATTCAACATCTAACGGTTGCATCAATCAGTCAGTAAAGTCAACCAGTTGTTTCTCTTTTTTTTCCGGAAAAGCTCTTTTCCACCTTAACCGTACCCTTAAGCCGCATTTATACTTTTGGAGGCTCTAGCCGCAAATTCATTATGAATCCCCAAGAAAATAAATTTGTTTCAATTAACAAAATATATATGTATAGGCACCTGCATATGCATTTTTTTAATTTATTTAAAACAAAAGCTATCATTCATGATAAATGATACAGGATAATATTTAACTATCAATCGTGAACAAACTTGAGCCATCATTCATGAAAAACAATAAAAGCCAACCATCACTTATGATAAGTTATAAAATCTGGGAGGCCCAATCCCTCCTGGAAGTTGGGTTATATTCCATGTATGTAGGAAAGAAACTATGCTAATGACGATTGTCAATTGCAAATTTGAACTTCTAAAATGGATTGAAAGAAGCATTTTGTATTAGCAGAAACTTTAATATTCTTCAGTACTGCTAAGTTTCTGCCTGTTAAACTATGAATTTTCCGCTGTTGTGTATTATAGCTGCTGTTACTCATGAGCAAAATTAGCAACATTTGGAGCTCCACCGCTAGGTTTGTTAATATTATTACTACTAAGTCCTGCTGTCACTTGTAATGTCACTAATACCATAGTCCTACACTTGCCCATACAAACAAGTTGTTTTATAAATAATCTTTTATTCGTTTCTACACCGAAAACCATTCAGCACTTGCATTACAACTATAGGTTAAAAATATTTTTAACAATGTTTCTACGTTCGGGAAAGTTAATAAATTTATTGATATTTTTACAGGGTATTTTCGTCTAAATGGTTCATAGAGCAGGATGTTATAGTACTCACATAGACGAACAAAAACGTGTATGGCAAGGTGGAGCGGGGGGTCCACATCAACCATTACAGGGCAATTAAGAAATTATGCTAGTATCTTTAAAAGTACAGGGTGTACGGTTGCAGTCAAGAACTCGTAGCTTCGAGGCTTTTCCAACGACTTTTCAATCAGCCCCGCACTCCTCTCCTCCCAGGAGTTCTAGTGATCTAAAATAAAAAGTTCGGATTTTTGTACCATTTCTCTGAAATTGATAGTTTTTTGTTTTTTATTTCTACAAAAAGGTGGTTAACATAACTTTTTTTATAATAATTGTAAACTGTACACTCTCCTCTTTAATTTAACCTATTACATTCTATGTGCTATTTGTAGTCGATAAAGAGTTATTACCTCATAACCATTTTTCAAAGCTATAAGTCAGTCTATAAACCTATAGTCAAAGATAATTTTTCTTCCCATAGTGACTGAAAATCCTAATTTAAAAAAATCGTCTAATTTCGGTATGACCCGAATATATTATCAGCTAACATCTCTTTGTTTGTAAGAAGTGATGTTTTAAAACGTGCCCCATAGAGAGTGAGCTTACGCCTACTGCACCTTATGGTAAATGCGGCCCTGATCGTAACTCACTCACAGATCTTGTGTCCTTAACATACCTCTAGAGAGTACCCGCTGAAACATTAAATACTTTCGAATCTTTTAAATACATTCAAATCTATTATATATTAATTCTATTATAATTGATTTAAAATTTCGTACAAAATTAAATTAAATACTTATTCACCCTACTTCCTTATCCGAACAACTTCAACCGCTATCTTCTGTACACAACATCTTTCTTTTTGAAGTCATCTGTAAATATACCTGCCAAGTAAAGTGAAATATTTCTAATGTGAGCTCTTTCACTTTAGGATATTCAAGATAAGATCGCCATGATTTTTTGTTCAATTTGATTATACAAGCTTATAAAAGATCGACTAAATGAAATCGAGTTTTAGTATATTTACTCTATTAAAATAAATTAATACTAATATACATATTGTTATACCTTTCCTTTCTAGATGTATCGAATTCAAATCTTCACTAAAACATTTCTATTTGCACACTTATCCAACAAATTTATCTGCCCCCGATCTTTGAAGACAACGGCACTCGTCACGCATACGATTTACATTTTAGCAAGAAAATAAAAAGGTTCTGTTAGAAATTACAATTTTTTATTGGAACAGAAATGAAGTAGAGCACTGTCTCATATATGGCACCTCTCTGAAGATAGGCTACTTTCCTTCTAACTCTTTTATGTACACATCTTTGTTCCCCAGAAAATTTCGTCAACGACTTCGAAAAAAATAATAATTTTCTTTAATTAAAATTAAAGAAAAAAATATCATTATTAATAAAAACCGCACGTAAAACACTGTAAACAAAACAACAACAGCATTAAGCGTAAGAAACACAAATATAATCATAAAAACAGTAAGGAAAAGAATTAAGTTACTGCAAAATTTAAGAAATCGTCCCTAAAATCGTAGCCAATTAGTTCAATAGAATTTTCAAACTAAAGCAGTGCTCAGCTGATATCTGTTTCATTTTTGAATTTCAAAAAATGTTGCAGGGAAAGAAACAAATGATAACTGGATGTCGCTAGGTCCGGAGAATATGGTGGTTGTGGAAGAATTTCCTAGCTTAGCTCTGAAGTTTTCTGGCGAGACACAAAAACTGCATGCGGCCTGGCGTTGTTATGATGCCTTACGATTTCCTGGTGTCTTTTTCTTCAGTGCTTCCTTCAAATCATCAGTCACTTGTTGACAATATATCTCTGAATTGAGTCTTTCTCTGACGTCCCACCATATGCACGGCATATATTGTTCTTATTCCTAGGTGGGACCAGCCAATTTGAAAGAAATGATAATAATTTTGTTGAAAAGACTACAACTGCCGTTGCTGATTATGACAAAGCCGTTTCGTATCGTCAAGACTTTAATACTCTTCAGTACGGCTAGTTCTTGCCTGCCATTCACGCCTCGTATATGACTTTGACTTGGATCTTCTGTCAGGCATTTAGGGCAGGCAATATCTAGCCATACTGAAGAGTATAAAGCTCTTGCCGATACGAAACGCCTTTTTTATTTTCACGTACATATGTGTTGAAAATTGAGATGCCATTATCGGACACAGCTTTCCAGTAGACCTAATTATATATTTTCATAGTGCTCCAGATAACACGATAAAAATCAGGATGGATATTAGATATACTCGAGAAGAACTTAAAATATATTAACTTCTAAAAATGTAAGTCGAAACGAAAGAGCTGTAAGATTTTGCGTGGAGTAATCCCTCTACATTAACTTTGATACAACTTTTCTACTTTACGAAAGATAAGATGAGATAAAAAAAAAAACTAGAAACATATAAAAATCGAAGTCACAACTCAACTCTTACTCTTTTAAAATATTTTTTTGGAGGAAATTGTTTTTCTTCAGTTTTATGATACCTCAATTGATTATCTTTAAAATTACACCAAATTTCGGTTAATTACTTCCAGAATTATAAAATTTTAAGGTTACTCTATTACATTTCGGGAAAATTGGAATTCACATATCTGTGGATAATATGTTGCGTGCCTCGAAATATGCACAATACGAAAATTTGAAAGATCGGAAATGGCTGAATAGTCGTACCAATTAATAGCAAATATTTCATTCAATGATTAAAAGTTTATTTTTGTTTGAAATTTTTAGCCGATATTATAGAACACCATAGCATACGATTTTTACGTATCATATTGTGCGATATGGAAAAGTTGTCTAAGTAGGTATTCAATATGATTACGTGGTTTTTCCATTGTAAAGAGATCACGATTCTACCCAATGTGAAAATGATCGTGTATGAAAGTAGGTATGCAGGAAGTCATGGAGGATAATAAGGATCAATGAAAAATATATGTACATGTCCTGCAGGAAAGAAGTGAAACCCGAATTTGAAGTTCAAAATCATTTTAGGATCAGTGTGACCGCCTGTACTTCTAGTTGAAATACGTCTGTAAGTCATCTGTGTAAACGTCGTTGCAGATTCAATTTTCAGGTGTTTGAGTACGAGTGAAAATTAAAAAGTGTGTGTGATAAAAAAGTGACTTTCTTTAGTAATACAAATATCCAGTTACTGATACGTGTGCAGTTAATGATGTTCTTATGCGATGTTTTTTTTTTGTAATAAAGTACATTAATTAATTATTCTTTTAGAAAATAAATTTTTTGCATTATCCCGTTATTTTTATGGAAAAATATCTTCAGATTATATGAAGTATACGTTTAATTGTTTCAAAGATATATTTTTCATTTTCCAAATTTCCAACTATTTTTTTCGTATCGCAATAATCGATTAAGCCAGTTTTCTATCCAAAAATCCTAATTTTTCTGCTAGGACGCTAATATGTAACTTGTATCGAGTAAAGCCGAAACGACTTCTAATAGCTAAATAACATAAAAAAAAAAATATTAAATATTATTAGAAATTTAACATTTAACAATCTATGGATGGCAAGAATTGAAATGAATATTATATGAGTTCCCCGAATCATCGGTTATTCCCCGAAGATTTGTTCGACTATTGTTTTTTCTGTATTATTGGTCATTAAAAATTTCTTCGATTATTATTCATCAACGATAGATTATTTATCGACGTTTTCATCAATGATTATTCATTTACTCCTATAGAAAGACATCAGAACCCTACCTAGGATATCTGGTGTAAAATTAAAGAAATGGGTCGATGGTGAATACTAAAGGTGCAATACGGGTTCAATGCGGTACACATGCAATATTTTGACATGACTATCATTTCTTCCAGAATATGGTAAAAATTTAAAGACCTTTGATTAATATCTGTAAGTTGTGATGGATAAGCTATGATAATATGGCCACATTGAGTCCTCTATGCATAGACCCTGTGAAAAAACAGCAAACTTCGAGCAATTTTATTTAACATATGATTGAAAATATTTTGAAGCTTATAACATTTTTATATTTATATTTTGTTATCTATGGAATTATTAATTTTATTAATTTATTACTATTATTAATAGAACTTTGAGAACTTTTGTTTTTAACGATTCTAAATTAAACCATAAATAGAACAGGTAAAAACAACTACCTCGTCCAGGGTTTGAAGCCAGGACCTTCCGCTACTTCCGAGCTACTGCTCTTACCACCAAGCTAACGAAACAAATATCTTTACATCTTGCATTCCTTACTTTATGTTTAGCCTATTAAGCCAGGTTTTTGCTTTCAGCTGGCATTGACTAGTAATGATGAAAGCGTACAAATAAATTGAAAATTAAATTTTTATTTGTTTTTTCCGGACGGGAATCGAACCCACACTTGTTAGAATCGGTCAAAGATGGAGAATAAAAGAATGTCCCGTCTGGAAAAAATAAATAGAAATTGAATTTACAATTTATTTGTGTGCTTTTATCGTTACTGTTATCGCCAGCTGAAAGCAAAACGTGGCTTAATAGGTTAGAAACAAATTAAAATACATGAAAGGTAAAGACATCTCTCTCGTTATTTCAGTTATAAAAGCAGTCGCCCGGAATGTCCTGGCTTCAAACCCTGGATGAGGCAGTTGTTTTTTCGTCTTGTATTTATAATTTGATTTAGAGTCGTAAAAATAAAAAGTCCTTAAAATTCTTTTAATCTGCATCTTTGACCAATTCCAGTCCAGAAAAAATAAATTATTATTATTTATTAATATTTCATTTATTTTATATTACTTTCAAAAGCATTATACGGCAATCCACGTCATGTGAAACATTCCAATAGATATTTTCTTAAGGAACGGAATCGTAGTCAGAAAATAATTGTTATACCCAAAATTCATTTCATATGACCAAAATCTAATATAAAATTCAAATTAATTTAAACAGCGCAGCAAACAGAGTTTAATCAACATCAAATTGAATATCCTTTCATCTAAAAATAACTGGGTTGCTAGCAATACATACATTTTCAAAATCTACTTTTTGCAACCCATTAATTTTTTGGAGTGTTGGTATATTCCGTTGAGCAGTTTTGCATGTCAGGAAAATAGGAAGTGGTGGTTTATTATTATTGCCATTTTTATAAGATTTCTAATGCTGTTAAAACTTGTCAGAGATACGTCAATGATTATGTTACCCGTCTGTAATTGTGGCCTGTATTCTTTGGTCAAAAATAGGAAAAGGGGTGTATTAAATTTATACAAATTTCTACTAAGAATAACCAAAACACCTATTGGACACCAAGTGGTCTTTGAGTTCACCATAAATGTAAAAAACTTTATAGTTACAAAAAAAAAACACTTAATTTCGAGCATAATAATAAAATAAGTCAAAACTTTCCCCACTCAATCATTCAAAAGCCAAATTAAATGTAAAAAAAAGGAGTAGATAGGTACTTAATTTTTTGTTTTGAAATACTTTCTCCCTTGCTTCGTCCAATCATTTGTTCTCGCTTTATCTTTCAGTTTTTAACTCATCAAAAAAACCTCCTAACAAACTATTGTCACTAAAAACTTGTTGGGGGAAATGTCTGCTTTACTTACCGAAGGATTTTCATTTTAAAGAATTTGAAATTTCCGGCCCCTATTTAGAAATCAAGAAAATTATTTCCAATCGATCCAGAAATTTATATTTAGTTTTTTTTTTTATTTTATTCTTCATATCAATCTTTAAAATTTATATTTTCATTTCCAATTTATCGAAAAATTGTAATTCTGTCTCCAATGTGGGAAAATTTCGCACAGAATTTTCCTTTCTAACAGAACTCTAAATTAAGCTTGGGTTACAGACGACTTATTTATTTTATTTGCTACTCTCCGGAAAAATGAGAAATAATAGGAAAATTAATCGTTTTTGTAAAATTCTGCTTTTAAGGTAAATTTCAAAGAAGGCTGGACCAGACTTTCTACCATAGATAATTCAAGGGATTCTTTCCTTGCAATTGCACTTTTAGAAGGATTCTTCCAGGTAGTTGAACAAGTTTTAATATTAAATTTACTATACTGGTGTTTTGCTGGTGAGGATGATAGCTAGTGGTGAAGAATTTTTAGTTCTCACTTTATAAGTGTTTCTTTTAAGTTTAGCTGCTGGAAATACAATGGACACAAAGTTAGTACTAGGACATGTAGTAGCCTGTAAGAATTTCTGAAATGCTTCGGTACTCATTTAATTGCAGTGGCTCTGTAATAATATCGACTCCTTTAATTATCATTTTAAATATTAAAGTGCTTAAATTTTACTTCACTGTCAATAAAATGTGAAGAGCTGTAACCTCTATCATTTCATTGGTAAGAAATTTAAGACTTTCTCAATACTGCGTAACGTCTTCTATCTCTAGATGTAAACATAAAACATATCCCTTCTCTACATTATTGTGTGCCATTTGAAATCTTCCATTGCTTTAGTTTGATTGTTTTCAAAGTTTCGACAACTTTTCACCTTCACCGAGTTTATTTGTATCCCCAACGTGACTTAAAACGATGTCAACTATCTACACGCGCTAGTGAGACCATTTCAGGTGATTCAACTCACTTTTTTCTTGCCCTGCTTCCTCCATCGGTCTGGTCACATAAGAAAGTTTGAAGATGAACCTTTTTTTTTTGTATTTATCAATTATATCGGACTTTCGTGGTATATCTAATGGCATTGATAAATCCGGTGATTTATGCTCGACCGATGCGAATGGTGTAAAAATTGTAAAACTAAAGCTCCATCGTCCGAATCATTTCACCCAGGGGTCTATGAATAGAGCGCTCAAAGGTTTTCTTTGCGGCCTTTGATCAAATCAATTTATACTCTTTTTCCTCTATTTCATTCGAACTGTCCAGGTCGGCCGGTTGTATGTTGTTTAAACGTCGATCGTTACCTGATCAGGTGTCCCCGATTATTGTGATGGCGACGTTGACATATTTTTCTACTGGGAATGCAACAGCAGCAGCAGCTAGCAAAAAAATTCTCGTCGCGCCGCAAGACTATGTCAGCCGGTGAAGTTTGTGATAATAAAAATCGTTGGATGAAAACGAGTAGAGTAGAAATAAAAAAATAAATACAAAAAAATAAAAAATAAAACGTGAAAACCTTTCGAATTCCATTTGGAATATGACGGCAGATCTAAGGCGCAATAAAATGTCGAGAAAAAGTGTGACATACCACTATCAATATCATGACACAGATAGACCTTTAGTGCAAGTGGAGTTAAGTCATCCGAGATTTCTAGAGAAAACTAATAAAAATGATCTTCGGATCAATCAAATCAAGGCTAGACTTGTCGCTGTCGATAGCAAAATATTATAAATTACGACTGAAATGACAGTGCAGTGCGTTTTGTTTGCTTTTTCAGATCGTTTACGAAACAAACGCTCATTTCTACTTTGCTAATATTTAATTGATCGTGATGAGAGTAATTAAGTGACGATAACTATTTATCCGCGCACTGCAAGTCAATCATGATCACTATATGCTTGTCATTAATCGCAAGCAAAAATTCAACGAGATAATCATGAGCAAAAAAAAATGCAAAAAAAAAAAGAAAAAAAACTTTAACCGAAACGCCTTACTAATTAGGGGCCACAGTAGAACATGCTGTTTCCCATATACACAAAAAGATTGCAAACGATCTGTTGTCAACACGTCACTGTTTATGCATAATTCAATTACAAGATCAAAACTGGTCCAAATTTAAATACAAATACGAGAATTAGCATAATCAATCCACGATAACTTTGGTGATGGGTTTCCGCCCGGGGAAAATGAGAAAATGATTTTGATAAATTAATACAAGATCACCGTCGTGCCGATGATCATTAGATGATTGATCAATCTGGGATTGCTAATGAGCCCAAATTGACTTGTTCCGTTTTAATGCCTATCGCATGCTAATCGACTTACTCCTAAGGAAATTAAAGGTGCATACACAGATATAGGAATACATATGTACGTAAATGTTACGATCGGAAAACACATTGTCGATTCTCTTCCGAAATGATCGACGACTGAATGATTTCAGTTATTACAAGCAGCCACATTTACATTTTATTTGTTTAATGCTTTTGTTAATTTTACTAATGATTTAACACCTACTTGTATGAAGGGGGCTCGCTCGATCAGAATTTTAAATGTGTGCTCGACGAACTCCGAAACAGGTAGCTCCGGCTTGGTATTAGCAATTATAAGGAGCATCTGCTTAGTTAAGAAACAAACAAAGATTATCAGCATTATTCAAATTTCTCGATTACATTTCGAGTTTGTTTGTTTTAATAAGTGAATTTGTTCAAATTAATAATCGTATCGGACAAAGACAAGTTAATTTACGTTGATTATCATGGCAATCAACAAAAGAAAAAAATTATTCCTGTGATTCAATCCGGTTACAAATTTATTTGGAGTTCCGGTCAGAAACAAGTAATTAATTAAGAAATTTCCAAAATACCGAGTTCTTGTATGAGGTGGGGCAGATTTTTTTTTCAGCGTGCATCAATCCAAAATCTTGGATTTTTGTTAAAATATTAATATATAAAATTAAAGTTTTGAAAGCAGCTGATAATGTTTTCGATATCTTTCAAGTAAAAGCAAAAGGGGAAGGATTGAATGAAACCAAGAAAATGTTCATATGGGCAATATTCAAAGGAGCTTCTGAATAACAGCAAATTATGAAATCTAGGATACTTATGAGGAGCAATTATAAGATATCTGTAGTGTACATTTATGAAAGTTATTATGATATATGGGTGCCATGTTATAAGCCCAAGACATCATAATGGCTTAATTGAGATTTAAAATTATTTCCGCGAATTTTTTAATAATGGCTTACAATTCAGTCATTAGACCTAAAATTTATTACTCTTAGTAAATTTTATATAAAATGAAAATAGTTTCTTAACTTTTCTTTGTTCACTCATTTTTTTTTACAACATCACTGAAAATCACTCTATTCTTATAAAATTGCCAGATAATGAGCAGATGTTACAGTTTATTTTTACTGCCGGATGCATTTGGATAGATTTGGGAATTTCAATTTGAGATTAATAAGAAGAGCAAAAAATTGCTTGAATGCAAATTATTTTTGGGTTTTCGGATTAAAAATTAATAATTATACAAATTTCTAAAAACAGATACTAAAATATTTCCTTAAAATGAAGTAACTTGGAAAAATTTATGACGTGACTAGTACTTCCTTAATAGGATGTTGAGATTTGCTGTATTTATATGCGACCGGAACTGTCAGCACAGTGCATAATAGCTCCGCGAGGATAGCTGAATTGCTTGGCGCAGGAAGTTGGGATCTTAAAATTCCAAACCGTGGGGGTGGATTCAGAGCTGGGCAGTACTTAAGTAAAAACAGACTTAAGTACTACTTAAGGTACATTTTCGTTACTTAAGCTTATTACTCAATACTTTTGAAATGCCCTTACTTAGTACTTCAACATAAGTACTTGGTCCTATTTACTTGTACTTAACACTCAGTTTTGTACTTAAGTACCAACATTTTTATTTAGGTATTTCTGAGTCTATTAAGTACCTACAAATATCTAGCTCTTCGTAGAAAAACAAACACAATCTCTAGCGGAACTCCTTTGTAGTTGAGTTTTAAAGCGCGCAAAGAACTGCCAAAGAATGCGCCGCACTCACGCGTCAAGGCAGAATCTTAGACAAACTAATAACATACACACAAGACTAGGCAAGTAGAACAAAAACGAGTAACGTCTCGCTCGAATATAAAATCGACGATGCCTCGACCTGATGACATAAGCGCTGACATGTATAATATGGATTTGAAAAAGTGGGCTTACTTCAATAATGTTCACTCTTTCGGCCTAAGCACCAAGTCAAGTACCAACTGAGAGAGAACTGAAAACAACAAATAAATTAGTGGATTCGTTGAAATAAATGTTTTTAAATTAATCATTTAGGGTTATTACTGTTTTATCAAATTCATTAGACACGCAGAAGAATTTCTAAATGTTTCATTAAAATCACTTCCCGAGCTACGTGCTAACTTTTTCAACTTCCCGCCTATGATTTTTTCAATGTTGGCACCGACGTAAGAACTCTTTTGGATACAAGCAATTGTGCCCACGTGAAATAGAAACGTAAGCAGTCCATATTATGTATGTCAGTAGACATAACCAAGGGTAAGCAAGCAATGCCTCGCTCCAATATAAAATCAACGATGCCTCGACCTGATGTAGGGAATTCCTCAATTTTTCCTTAGAAATTTACTTGAAATTTTTCCTTAGAATTGTTTTGCATTATTGGAGGCGATAATCGGTGCTTGGGCTGACCTCTAATAGTTTTTGTGAGTGTAGCAAGGAGAGGTGAAAGTCTTACTCTATTTGCAGCACCAAAAACTATGAAAAACTATAAATAGTAGCCATTGGTTACTATACATTCTATAGTTTTCAAAAGGTATTGATTTATTAATATATATTAACTGAACTCGATAAACTTCATTATATTACTGCCAACGTACAAAGATTCTAAAAAAGTACTTTAAAAAGTACTTCGAAAAGTACTCAGTACTTTTTATAGCCTTAGTACTTAGTTACAAATACTTTTCATGCATGTGATACTTGAACTTAAGTACTTTTTCTTTGGTACTTGCCCAGCTCTGGGTGGATTCACTCAGATTGCTGGAAGCAGGCAATTGTAGTCTTGGTGAAGCCAAATGCAGTAACGTATATACCAGATCGTCTGACCTGGTAAAGTTCCCATCATTAGCAACCCAGTCAGCCTGATTGGAGTTGATGAACTTGAAATATGCAGATACAAACCAAGTCATTCTTATGACGGGCTGATGGCTATCTGCTGGGCCTGTAGCTGGAAAGACTTCTAAGATCCCGATAGTTACGAAAACAACCGCTGCAAGCTGTCTTTCAGGTGTTTAAATGCGCCTCGTTAGTCCGGGATATCCCTGTGACAGTCTGCACTGGCACTAAACTTAGAGAATGGCTGGATCTATGGCACCAAGTCACCATAATGTGGACTTGATGGTGGTAACTTACAGCATGTGCTTTTTTTAAATGTGCAGATTGGTTTTATTTTATAATTTTTATTTATTACATTTTTCCTTGATATGTTGGTTATTATTTTCGATCCAGATGCTTACACCTCGACAGTTGACATTAGAATTTCTACAAACTTGTTTTTAGTTTATATTTGAAAATTCTACGCCTTTCTAGCTAATTCCCAATTTGTAAGTTAAGCAGGGTATTTCTTAGTATTAGCGCTTACAGCGATTTTTTGAAACAATCGGTTGTACGATTCGGAACGAAAGTGTCGCTACAAGATTATAATTAAAAGGGTATAAGATAAATTCTTGAAAAGCAAGACAAAATAAAACAATTTCGAATATCAAAGTTATGACACGCGGAGCGAGATTTTATCCAAACACAATAATATGAAGACGTAAATTTTGGATATGTAACTTTCATGTTACCCAAAATTTCAACCTCAATTAACTGCATGCCAAGAAATCAGCCACGATATCTTCTGGACAAATAAACCTTTTTATTTATCTATAATAACTATTTTTTCTAGATATTAATTTTTAAATTAAAATAGAAAAAATTATTTGCAATAATATTTTTTATGTGTAGGTGGTAGGTAGGTACTTATTTTTTATTTTTTCGTTTTGTTATACACATTTGTAGAGCAGAAAATTATTTTTCTTTTTTACTAGCATTTTATTACGACTTACTCTGAAACCAGTAGTTATTTATTATATTCAAAATTAACTACTTTTCACGAAATACAGCGTACATTACTATTTCAATTTCAATTAATATTGATTCTCAGGAGTGTCCATTTATTAATGGCTTCATTTCCGCAAAATCGGAAGCTGCCTATATTTCGTAATTTCAAAAAGGCTGGAGCTAATTTGCTTGCAGTAGTATTGGTATTTTGCACATACTCCTTACATGCTTTTTATAAAGGTAAAATTATTTTATATGAAACACTATCAATAATAAAAGACAGATGCAAGCTGATGCTTTGAAGAAGTATGAGTTTTTTTTTTGTACTATTTTATTAAGTACCTTGAGGGACAATGAATAGAAAGATAAGTTAATGTTAACAAAGTTAAATTATCTGTGCTGTTATTAATAATAATATGAATTTAGGAAGCCGATACGACGATATTTGTATAGTAAACAACAGCTCAACAACTTCAATTAAATAATGTAATAGTCAACAATATCCACTACTGTGGTCAATGACTGATGACTTTGTAATCATTATCAAAGGTAAGTAGAAGCGCTCGCTTCTAGAAAGCATCAGGAAACCGTGAGTTTTGCTCAGGACTGATGTGCTATTACACAAGTTATAAGTCAACTCCAACAAAACATCAATTATACATTTCATCAGAACAAGCAAAATGAGGAATATAGTATAACCAGCCTTACCATCTTTGATGAAATGCATTTCAATGTTCAAAGAAGCTAAATATCTCGGGATAACTTTCGACGATAAGCTCAATAAGCATATTGACAGGACAGTCCAGAAAATTACACTAAAAGTACACTAAAGTGGAACTATCGAAAGTTGGCTTTACAAATCAATCGGTAATCAGATACAAATCTAAAAACAAAAAAGAAATAGTAATAGTGTAGAAGAAAGAATATATGGCGTAAACTCAACAGGTTTTATCTAGAAAAGCCTAAGAAAATACGTCTACAATCGTCTAGGCAACTAACAAAAAAATATATATCTATACAGATAACTAAGTAACCGTCTCATCGCCTGAGATCAAAATAAAGTCAATGTGGGAATGCAACCACGCATTAATATACCTTGGCCCAAAGAACCACCTAATACTTAAATGGGTGCAAGGGCACTCGGGAATTGATGGGATGAACAATGCTGACACACTGGCCAACAAAGGAGTAGGTACCCATTATCCTCATGGTACCGAAAACAATTTGCGGTATCTCCTATAATACTGTGAAACTTACCATGCAAAACTGGATTGAAAACCAAATGGACCAGAGATGAATATCATTGATAGATTCCAGGCAAGCCAAAAGAGTCAAAAGGACCTTCATCGAAAAATACCCTATTAATGCTATATACGAATCAACTCAGAATCATTATAATAGTGTTAACAGGACACTATAAACTTAAATAACCAACACATGTGTCGGATATCACCGGCTGATATGAGTATTTATAGGTTATGTCTCGAAGAAGATGAAACTTTGGAGCACATCTTATGTGAATGCAAGACTATTGCATAATGCAGTTTACAGGTTTTTAACTCATACTTTTTAAGACTTACGACTTCGAGGAAACTCTATCAAAAAAAATGCGCCTCTTCCTAGGAGGAGTGGAATTATTGGATGAGCTATAAAAGAAAGCGGTGAACATTAACCCAATGCATTGCTTCAGTGCTAAGGCTACTCAGCCAGACTTAAATCTAAAATTAGCAAGATTGGATTAAAATGGCGTCTTGTTTTTTTTTTCAGTTTTTGAATGTAATTTTAGATCAAGATCACCACAATTAGAAAAACCTACTAATTGATGGATATAGCTTGAAATCACAACTAAGATGTCCATTATGATATTTTGACGTATGGCCTTAAGGCTGCTATTAATGCGCATGCAACTAAGCTAATTTGGCCTGCCCAGAAGAATTCATTCATTTTGCGTGTACATATGAAACGCTAGTCGGAATTAGAGTTTGGCATGAAGAGAGTTAGCCAACTTGGCATAGCTGTCATTGGCAATGGGTTAAGGCCCCATAACTTTTGTAATTATTTGAATTTATACTTAACATTTTATAAACGGAATCTAGACCTGCTATACTTTGAAAATATGAAAAAAAATTATATTTTCATTTTAACCATAATATTCTAGCATCGAAGTCGAAGATAATATCTTATTAGAAAACAGCAATGGAGAAAATAGTTTTGAAAATTAAACTACGACATCTGCACTTTTGACTTTTTTTTGTTGTATTCTATTTTAATAAACACGGTGATTCAGATCAAGATACCTTCCGGTATACCACGCGATTCCTTGAAGTAAGCTGATCATAAAATTTTTCCACATATACATATTATGTAGCTCTAAGAAACTCCCTTCAGAAATCCATAAAATTTTAATTACTCCCTGTGAATTGTACTTGATCGATACCTTTCACCCTTCTAGAAACTGCATTAAATGACACGCACGCTGATTGTACCCTTCCGCCAGCAATGAAGAAAAAAAAAATAGGCCGTTATACAGGAACTGGTGGCGGACTTTATCTCACGGGATGCTCTTCTTCGATTCGTCAATATTTGTCCAAAATGGAAACAATCTTTTGTGAGAAGTGTGAGTACACGTGTACTTATGTATACTCAAAGGCATGAGAAAGACTTTTTGCATGCCCTTGTTTACTTTTACTGATTAATTTGCATACGTCACCATAATTTGACGTTTTCAAAAATCAATCTGCTGACTAAACCAAAAAAACGAATATAGTATGAGGAGTAGGGTGAATGATGCAGCCGTTATGCCCAACTAAATCGTCTCTGTTATGAGTTTTTGTTTTTTGTTCGTTTTTAACTTCCTGTACACATTTTGCAAAATTTGTTTAAACGTAGTGTATACTATACAATAAGCGTTCCACCACCCAAACTGGGCGCATCCTGAATGGTTAAGGGTCTTGCACTGATATGTCAGGAATGCTAATACTGAGGGACCATATATAAAAACTTATTCATGCAGAGAACATATAACGGTCCTAAACAAACAAGGGTTCAATAAAAAAAAAAACACAATTCACTTGTTCCTGTTTCTGCTCTTTTCATCGTAACTCTTCCTGCACCCTTTTTGACTTTGTGTTACTCTTTGCCTATCACAGTTGCCATCGAAAAGACTTTTCCTCCCTCTGCTTAACATTTCTATCTAGTCAACGTCCCATGTCTCATTACATAACGAAAACTTTGTAAGTAACCAAAATTAGTTCAATTTCATTCCTCTGACTCCTCAATCCCAACCCACTTCCTTCATCATCATCACGAAATCAGTTTATGAACCGGATCCGTTTTCCATGTCCCTTCGCGAGTAATTTGTGTTCCTGTTATTGTTCTATAATGTTCCCGAATAAGCAAAGCTCTGTGATTTTGTATACGACAACTACAGAGTTGAGTCCCGAAAAAAAGGGGTAAAAGCCGCAAAAAGGCCGACATTAGTATGACAAGGAAAAATGTCGATTCTGTTGTAAAAAATAATGTCGCGAACATAGCCGCCACATCGAATTGGTCCTCTGTGTAATGTTTGGATATACCAAAATGCCCGAGAAATAGGACATCTCCGTTGATTTAATTTATTTTGGTGCTGTGCCCATACTGTCCGTATTTACAAAACATTTGTTGACTGCCTTTTATATGAGACGAATTGCATCGTTCCTGTCATAAATATTTAAATTTTAATTGGAATAAAACGAATTAGTTATGTCCTAGATGCTTGCTTTAATAGCAGTAAAGAATTGAAGGTATATTCGGCCACAGTTATTAAGGTATCCGTTCGACCTTTGTAAGACATGAGTTAATTCTTCAGAGAAACAAAATTAAATCTTAGCTATTGAATGATCAATTCAAGTGTCAACTCCTTTCTGAACTTTTTCGTTATTTGAGCAAATATTTTTGGAAGTGCCAGTGATATGAAACACCATTTTCTTTATATACACCTTCAAAGCAAACTAACTTGAATTGTATAGTTACAAAACTAAGCGGTTATAAACTACTTTGCAACTTGATAAATGTTTTTTTTAAAGATTACTCAAATTGAGAGATATTTTTAATAGTCGTGTGAAATTTGAATTAACTAAATGTTTTACTTCGTGAACTGTTAATCAATTTGACGATAGTCTTTCTGAAATATCTTCCCATATCTTATGAAAAGCTCGCTTCAATTCAATTCAATACATTTCAATCACTTATTCACGGTTGGAGATACAATAAAATTTAAAAATCTCTGCTCAGTATCCCATATAAAAAAAATGTATAATACCTTAAAATAGCAAGAAATACACGAAAAAATACATATGTATTTATATTACAAATTAAAAATTGAAATTAAAAAAAAAGAACATATTAAAAAAAGACGAAAAAGAAAACTGAACATGTCCACCAGGAAAGAAAAACTAAAAGGAAAGATAGAAATATTTAAAAAAATATAGGAAATATAAAGGAAGTAAGAAATATCACTCACATTCAAATGAACTATGCATGAATAAATACAGATCTTGAGCTTAAATGGAGAACAGTTAAATTGAACAATTGAGAAGAAGTAGGCTTACAATGCCGAGTAAGCCCGCGGCTTGAACCCGGGAAGGTAAATTGTACCAGTGGAGAATTATTCGATCCATGGTGGAATGCAGCAATTACAGAAAAGCAACAAGATAAGGAGGCTGGTTCAATCATAATCCACTATAAAGAAAAACTATGCCCCTACGCTTCAAATATATCCCCAGTAAATAGCCTAGTAGCGGGAGACTGTAGTTGGATACATGACCATATCTTCGCAGTCCGAAAATAAACCTAATACAATTACTGAATGTCCACTTAGATTTCTGGAGCACATTGACTCAAAACCTGTGTAAATAAGGCATCCATTAGTGATATGAGGAAGCAAGAGCAATTTGACCAGCGTCATGTTTAAGTTTGGTGGCAGAATACTAGTAGATAGCCAAAGATGATGTAGATGTAAACAGGAAAGGACATTAATTTCTGCAGGATCTATGATAGGATGCATAGACGAAAGGTCGGCTGGCAGTATGGCTGAGACGTATTTAGGAATAGGTAAGAAGTCGACAATTTTCCAAAGACGACACTCCAAAGAATCCACTGTCATACTCCATCTTGGTTATTTATCGAACAAACTGCGTATAACATATTTAATAAATAACTTTATCCTTTCATCCTTGAAGGAGTTCCATTTTCTCCTTTCTACAGCTTCCCATTCAGAGTTAAAAAAAAAAAACAAAAATTAGACTGTGCTTTTTGAGATATTCAAGGATATCAGAAAAAGGTCCTCAACTAATGTTTTAATGTTTTTCAGAAACATCAAATTTTAAAATATCGTATCTCTGTCAAAAATGGACAAAAACAAAAAAATATTTCACCAAAGTACACAACAATAAAAAGAAATACGTAACCCCCCCCCCCACCCCCACCCCACCATTCAGAAAAATCGAAGATGGTCAATGCACAAATTTACAGAATATTTGTCGATTTTCTATGGAATGGCCCTATATTAGTTTAGATATCTGAATGGCTTAACTGCCAAGTCAAGAATCGAGTTGACTTATTCAAATATTCATAATTTGTCTTTACTTTGTATTACAGCTTATTGTAGTAAGTACAATAATTAATTTAATTTAATAATTTATATTACTGATTTATGAATATAATCTTAACACATTTTAGGGACAAGAGAGCTTGTTTTCAGGTTGATTAATACAGGGGGCGAGAAATATAAATATCATGTAAAATAGGACAACCTCTTAATAAAACGTCGAACAAGAATTCGGAGAGGTTAGTTTCATCTTCGTCTAATTCTTATAATAACAGAGCTTTTTGTGTGACGTCACTAGTTGTATAACAAGATCAAGTGGAATATGACGACTTGAATACAGACTAGTCCATAGTTTACTTTAAAACATCCCTAGAATATGTTTTTCAGATATTTATAAATTTACCTAAAAGTAAAACTGGGCGCAGTAGCGCACCCAGGATTTTACTGGGGAGGGGGGCATAGATGTCCTTATTACAAAGATGGTTCAAAAAGGCTCTAAAGTCATGTTCTATGCCCATCTAAGCACTAAAGCAGTGCATCTTTTGAAGGTCTTGAATTTCAAGTTTTATCTGCTAAAATCGCGGCATGCATGGAGCATATAGCCACTGTTTTTTTTTATCATAAATAAATTTGTCATAATTTCATAAACAATAAAATCCTTTTATTTGCCTGCACAATTTGTGTTACACTTACAAAATCAAAAGAAACCTAAAATACTACAAATTTATATATTTGGTGGCGATTATAAATGTCGACGTGTATTGAACATCGCAAACTGATAAAAAATTTACAAAGAAAACCTTCCGAGAGGTAACCACATATTTTCTCTATTTGAAAATTTTAATTGACTTTCAATGAAATTTTTATCTCAAAAAATACTTTAATTTAAAATATTTCCGATGAAGGAAACAATATCTTTCGAGTTCATATTTTGCTAAAATTTACAGTTTTGTTCTTAAATAAGGAATTCAAAAAAGACAAATCTTTTTCTTTATCGTATGGGCAATTAGGGATAGCTGCTGGGGAAGTTATTTCCCTAGTTGTATGATTTGTACCCATGCCACTAAACTTCTCTAAACTTTGTAATGCTTATCCAACTAATTAAAAGAAGTAAATTTGCTTTTCACCTAATACGTAAAAGATAGTCATGGTAGTGTGCAAGTTAAGAAATATATATTTAGTTCCGGTGAAATAGTTTATGCCTCTTTCGGAGGTATGAAACCGTAGAGCTTTTATATCTTACGGCAGTCCTGTGCAATAAAAATCGGAATGTAGCATTTTCAATGAAAAAAAACGTTACTGGAACGTTTTAATGGAACCTTGATTCAAATATAAAAATTTGAGAAGTAAGGTACTAACACAAAACCAACAGTAAATGCGGCAACTACCAACTTTTCGCCGATTTCCTTCCATGTGGGGTCTTTTCTTGTAGGTTAATTTTTGAAATTAATTTCTCGTTTATTCTAAACTGTTCCATTGTATGAAATGAAATACATTGTACAGTCTAAAGATGTTCAAAGTGTAATAAATTTAACTTGTATCTCTAGGCGCCAATTTAAAGCTTCAAGCTTAACCTTAAGATGTGGCTTAAACTTAATTTAACTCTTTAAAAAGACTTTATAATTTTAACTTCAACCAAGATTTAACACAGTTTTAACTATCAAGTGAGCATTATGGCGCATCTTTTTTTTTAATGCTATAATCAAAAGAAATTGTCATTAATTCTTTATATATTTTCTTTTTAAGTTGATGAAAATTTAACCGAATCAAACATAAACAAGTTTTTGTTTTAAGAAATTAAATTACAGTAATAAGAAATTTCACAAAGGCATAGTGCTGCCATATTTTCGCAAAATATTAACCTCACAATTTATGACGTTAAATTTATCCTAAACTTAACCTTGAACTGTAAAATCGATCATAAAAGTTTCAAATTCAAATAGAACAGTTGAAGAAAAGAGACTAAAATGTCTCTACATTTAATAATTGATTTATTTATTTTTTTTTTATAAGGATAGTAAATTTACCCACATACCACCCGCAAGTAATCAAAGCAATCGTCATAATGTAATTATGTATAGTAAATTATCCAAGTTCTTATTCAAATAAATAGGCTCAGCCGAGACAGCGGAAAAATGTAAATTTATTCCGGAAATCGACGTCAAAGCGCAGTTCATTCAAAAAATTTTAATTGATCAATGATTAGGCGTGAACACGATCGCAACATGACAGAGCAAGATCCTCACATTAGAGCCATTAATCAATCAATCTGAAGTCAATAATGGATTTTACTTCAGCGTCTATTATGAATGAATTTTCATGAAGCTACAAGAATTGCGTTGGAATCGAAAGAGTTTGGTAAGAGTGCATAGATATCCCAAAGGTTGAATGAATTATATCTGATATCGTGATTATGGTGTGGTATAGAAAGAAGTTGGTGGAACATATTGAGATTTGTTTTAATCACTTTAGCTACGCTCCCTCTCCCCCAAAAAAAAAAACTAAAAGATAACCAAGAAACTTGTGGCAACATACATCAATCTCATCCAATCAGTTCCATAAATTTCTCCATCGAATAATCAATTTCGCTGGCAATTTTTCTTTATCGGTGGTGCCACATCCCCTTGCAGCATCGAGCAGAATGACCGTTCATTATCAGGGCAAAATGTGTTAGATACTGAATAAATAATGGCAATTTCGACTGCCCGAAATCACAAGAGAATCCCTCTAGCCAGAGTTGAGGTGTAATTAATGACCTTCCATATGTTAATCAAGACACAATATATGACCTCATACATCTTAAGTGATAAGTAATCAAAAACCAGTGAGTCTCGATACGACTCTTTATCAGCTTCACCAATAATCTTAGGCCAAGACTGTTGAAGTTCTATATCCATTAATTATCACCGGGTTAACCTCATCATAGAGCAAAAATATTGCAGCTTCTGCGACGGGTCGTTGTGACGGGGATTCTTGAGAGCAAGTTAATAAATTTCACGGCACATTAGCAGCCAACAATAAAATAATTACGACGCCTCCAAGTACAGTGAGATGAACCATGGCTCACAACCCCAAAATCAAGGGATGCGCGCTGGCTATGCCCTTTGCCTTTAATGTAGCCCGAAGCGATATTAACCCTTTTATGGTAAAGCACTCCAGCTGTGAGTATGACGAGAAAATTTTTATTACAAGTGGAGGAGAATTCAGCGAAGGGTTGATAATTTGAAGTCATTTTTGGTCATGTGCGTGCAAATTACAAACGGTCTGGAATTCGCTAATGAGAGAGGTGAATGAAGACGTCAAGTGATAGTAGCTTTTTATTGATGGTTATAATAATAGAGGAGCCGTGGAATTGTGGCATGTACTTTGTAAAATTATTGTGTTGAACAAAAACCATATACATATGTGTGTAAGTATCTGTAACATAGAGAATTACACTAATATTAAGTACATAGGTATGTAAATGATTTAGAATCATAACCCTTGTACTCCTGCATTCCAAAATTATTGTGGGTCAAAGTTTTGAACAAAAAATGTATATACCCGAAATTCTCATATGATTTTGTATTTTGATATTCTGTAAGGAGGAATACAACAGTTTTGGAAAGGATTTTCGAGATATGTGTATCTCTGCCCGTTTTACAGCTTGATTTTCTTTCAATTATAAAACACGTTGGTTTGGAGGTCGGGGTATCTACAAAAATTGATAACATCAGATGATTTTTTGCAACTGTATGCTTCAAACTATTACTAAGGGAATGACGAGCTAGATTCTAGAAATCTGAGCTGTTTATTAACAAAACTGTGTTTTTGCTTTTCCGAAATGAACGCCTGTAAAAATTGATGCGAGAAAGGTTTCTAGAGATTTACTGGTTTTTCTATTTTAGTCTTAAATTATTCTTAAAAAATTTGAAAAAAATATTATTAAAGAATTTTCAGTGCAAGAAAAATTTTTGCATTTGTTTGTGATCGAAAGTTTACAAGAGCTGGGTATATTGATGAAAAAAAAAATGTTGCGAAATGGAAAATCATCATAGCCGGGGTAGTTAATATCAGATTCAGTTTTCTTGCAAATATTTTATTTAAAGCAAATAGGGTTATAGATATATTAACCCTACCTGATTAGCACTGCTCGAAAATTTCTTTAACAAAGTGTCGGTTTGGAAAAAAATTATTGGAGAAAAAAAATTTAACCCTTAAGTAGGCGCATGGGGTCAGAACAATTTTAACAGCGAAAAAGATGTAGAACGCATGTTTTCTCGACCTTACGTCTGCCAGTAGTTTTTCATGTTAGAACAATAATTTGAAAATCTTTGTACTCGAGCAACGTACGCATGCTTTTCAACTATAGTGAAGTGTAACCACATGCGCACACTAACGTAATCTTTTCCTTGAGGTAAGTTTTCTTAGGTAAGTTTTATTAGGTATATCTTTTGAAATTTCGACATTTTATAATATTTTCAATGAGCTCTAGCGAAAATAAATAAAACTTATGTTGAGATTGTAGTAGAGTAGTGAATAGTGTAGCTTTTCTACTCTTAACCGAATATTGGTTCTTATTTTTTTACTCTTCTATAAAGACTGGCAAGAAGTTCCTCAGTATGTAATAAAAAATAATTTTTATTTTATTTTTGTATTAACTTAAAGAGAAGCTATTTGTTTATCAGTTTTTGTTAAAGCAATAAGATTTAGTTATCGAACTGCATTGTCTTTGTTTTTGAATATCTTGTGGTTTGCTCAAATTTCCAGGAAGACCCCATGCGCCCAATTGTGTGATTTTGCTAGTGCGCCTACTTAGAGTTAAAAACGTTGCCATTAATTTTTTTTACAAATTGCAGCCGAGCCCAGGAAATTATGGTGTTTGAACAAAATGTAAGCTAGCTTTATGTGAAAACGACCAGCAGTAAGACGAAGCAAGAAGTGTATAATGTCATAATATTTTATTTGGGACCAAATCTTAAAATTTTACTACATTAATAAAACTACTTTGGACATATACCTGACACAGTCAGCTGTGCTATCAGAGATAGGCACTGAAAAATAGTTAAACCCCAAATCAGCTGTTACGACTCTGCGAGAAAGTGCCAACCCACACATAGCAGTACGAAGCACGATGATTAGGAAAGTGAACTATTTTGGCATATCCCAAATAGATGAATATGAATATTTCTAACCCAGAAGTCTATTGCTGACATAGTTTTGACAAATATTAAAATTAAACAAAACGTTTGACAGCTGTAGAAAATTAAAACTAAATGAAGTCTTTTAGGGAAATTAGAAAAAGTTTGACAGGTATGGAAAATTAAAAATAAATGAAAGTTTTGACACTTATGAGGAAGAACTGTATTAGAAATAACAAAATAATTGAAGTTAATTTTGACAAATGGTATAAACTAAAAGTCTATAAAAACTGTACTAGAATAAAAGCTAATTGGAATTAATTTTGACAAATAGAAAACAAAAAATAAAAGAACATAAAAATTGTATTAGAAATAAAAAATAATTGGAATTAATTTTGGCAAAGGTTAACTAAATTATACCTAAGGAAATAGATGTCACTAAGCAAGAGCGGATCCAGACATTTGCTCTAGGAGGGGCGATCGCCCCCATCGCCCCGTATAACCGCACTTACCATCAGTTGTGGACCGCTCTGTATAGTTTTCTCTTTTCGTTTCAGCATGAAAATTTCATTAGCATTCAAATATCGCCGGAGTTCTTTTATTTATATAGTATAAATTTTTGATCCCGTAAGAATAGTAAAATTTAGTCTCACATAAAATAGACATTATACACTTCTTGCTTGTCTTACTGTTGGTGTTTTTCATATAAAGGTCGCTTGGATTTCGTTTAAACATCATAATTTACTGGGCTGGACTGCAATTTCTTGCAACTTAAATGGTTAAAGAAATTTTCGAGGAAAGCTAATTTGCAGGACAAATAAATCTTAGATTAATTACCCCGGCTATGATAATTTTCCCAACATACTACTTTTCATCAAAATACCCGGCTTTTGTGAACTTTCTTTCACAAAAAAGTGCAACAATTTTGTTTGTACTGAAAATTCCTTAGTGATATAATTTCAAATTTTTTGAGAATAATTAGTGACTAAAAAAGAAAAAAATAGTAAATATAACAAATACCTATCTACAGTTTTCCATTTAATCAAATTACATTTGTATAAAAAATTTTAAATTTTCATGGTACACAGAGAAAGCATATTCAAAGGAAAGTAATTTAATTAAGTATTTAGATAAACATTAGGAGTTCCAAATTTAAATTTCGGGAAATTGTTATTCACTGTAGTGTAATTTGAGCTGTTCAGATCTTGTTTTCTCTGTATACCTTGAAAATTTTAAAATTTATATACAAATGTCATATAATTTAAAAATTTAATTAAATGCAAAATGAAGGGAAACTCTAGAGAACTGTTGTGATGCATTCATTAAGTGAAGGGAGAAATAATTTTCAATTTTTTTAATGCGGGTTTAGAAAGTCTTTAAAAAAAAATTTCGTATTTTCTATTTCATTTAATTACATGAATTTTGAATTATTAGAGCTTTAGGGGGGGGGGGTTGATCGCCCCGATCGCCCCCGCTGTATCCGCCTTTGTCACTAAGTAGCATTAGAAAAAATTGTAAGCGGCCATTTTTTGAGCTTTTTACTCTCTGTCTGAAATTCACGCTCGGCCTAGTAGAATTTGAATTATGGTAAAAGAAAAATCCATAATAATAAATAATAATAAAGCAGAAGACAATTAAATTAAATGTATAAATTTCCTGGTAAACGTGTTGTGTTCATTGGTGAGAAGAGAATTTTGTTGGAACCCACAAGAAATCCCCCTAAAACAGAACAGAACTAGATCTAGGACGTCGTTCGGTGTTTACAACTTACAACGCTATCCTGGACGATCCGTCTTTTTTTTTAAGATCATTGGCAGAGGAACTCGTATTAAGCTTAATGGCCCACAAATGATTAAGGTTCATTGGGAACCAGAAAAGAAAATCCGCAACGTAACTTCATCACACTGGAGACCGCTAGGCCAGATGGTCAGGTAACATTATTAAAAAAAAAAAGGGAAAAAGAATACAAATTCGATAAAAATATTGTGTCACTCCCATTTACCGAAAACTGATTTGCCAGTGTTAGCAACAAAACACTGAACTTTTTATCCCAGTAAAAAGGACATTAATAACTTCTCCGGAAGTAATTCTATATTTCTAAACTTTCTTCATCTTGGAAAATTATTTTTGATAATAATATCTGTCGAAAAGTCAATTTTCTACTTTTAATAGTTAAATTGAATAATAACAAGAAATTTTCTAAATTTAGTGACATGGTTATAAATAAGATGATTAGCAGCCGTTATCACTATTTTTCTGCGTATTCCATAGTTTTCCTAACTACCCATATATTAACAGAAAAATAACTTGAAATAATTATTGTTTCCCTCTTTAGAAATGTTTTAAATATAGGGGTGGAAAAATTCTATTAAAATTTGCATAAATAGCGAAAATTTAGATTCTATGCTCGCGTTCAAAATGTAAGCTACTTGTGTAGCCTTGAGGTTATTTGTTTACAGGCAAAATAAGCTAATATCTGCACGAAATAACTTGAACGACCAAATTAGTTTCTGCAATACTTTAACAAAATTCGTAAACAATAAATTTAATTGTGAAGAAAAGATACAGGGAGAGCTTATTTACAGTAATAAATTCCAATGCAAATCACTGTCTGCATTCCTATTTTCCATCTTTTACACCAGGTTTTAGCTTTAGTGCCCGACTATAGTTTATATTACCTAAAGTATATGCTCTCGAAGACTGTCAAAAAATAGCTCTGCCTTTGCAGAAAATAGCTTATTTGACAAATCTTGAAAAACAGAGAGCTTAAATAAGCTCAGAGAATACTTAACTTGACTTATAATAAAAGCAATTGATTTCTTTCGTATTTTCAATTTTAATCTTAAAATTTTTTATTTTATCCATGAACAAATGTCTGGATCCGCTCTTGAGAATTTATCAAATTTATATTTAAAATGGACTTCCTTTCATGGTCATGCCAATAAATTGAATAAAAATAGAAAATGACTAAAAATCAGAAATTAAGAAAAGTAAAATAAGAGCTTGAAAAAAAATTATAATAAGGGGAAGTTTTTCAAAATACATATCCACCCACTCGTCAAAATAGTTATTCTCTACTGTTCTTATGCCACAGTAGTAAGTGAAAAAGTAGTGTGTCCATTCTTTTTTATAATTTGCTTGACCTAATATTCATATGTAAACCTTCCAGAAGTATAACCTTCTCTATGGTTTCGTTCTGGATCAAAACTGTTAATGTTGGCGTAGTTTGGTCCGCGGTTGGTCTACATACAGTTATTTAATATGTATGCTCTTATTACAGTTCGAAGAAGTAGACAAGGATAAATGCAGTAGCCAGAGGATAAATATACTGACCTGAAACCGCAACGATAAGAGGATAAGGGAGCGAGCTAATAACATGTCCTTATGATCATATACCGTTTAAGCCCTATATCTCTCAAAAATTAATTAAGTAGGGCAGGGCGCGAAATAGAACCGAATTCAATGACCTCGATAAGGTATACAAAGACTGTAAAATATTATACGGGTGATAAATCAGAAAGCAGCTTTCAAATATTTTTGTGGTAGATTAGGTTAGGTTTTGACCACCGATTTAATACAATAACATAAACTTCGTGATGGTCTATTATGATCCATGTGGCTATTGACATAACATAGTTGAATGGAGCATCCTACTAGAGCTGTTTATGAATCTACCAAGATAATTAATTTTTTTTTTAACCATTTTACAGAAAAAATGGTCACCAAGTCCTCCTCGATTAAATACGAAGTATTTGTAGGGGAGCAAATAGGCACTTCGTAAACCTGTCAAAGAGCCAGTTACAAAGTTACGAAGTTTGGAATATCCCGTCAATTTATCTGTGATACGGAACCTAGCAATTTGCTTAAAATTTAATTCGGAGCACAGCTGTTTTTTGATTGCTCATGTTGTAAAATTACCTCATTTTAAGCCATTAAATTAATTTTTGTATTAACTGAATTTAAATACATTTTTAACAATCTTTCATGTCAAAAGGCATCCATACCCTCTAGCAAGTGCATCGACTACTTCATTTTCTGGTATCGAATTATAACCTGGATTCCACCCACTAGAGAACTACTTTGCACATGGAATCCGCGATCCAACTGAACAAGTTGTGATTTAATAATTCATGAATAAATATCCTCTTCTGCCATGAAATTTTTATTACATTGTTCTTTGGTACATTGAAGGCAGTAACTGGGTACTGTACCGGTAATAGCCACGACATCAGCTGGAAAAAATCTGCAGCAATTTGGGAATTGATCCACTCCGACATGTTACGGCATCCTAAAAACACTCTAACCCATACGGTCCCGATGCATCATATTAATTTGCTATTAAATTATGGATTATATCCTTGATATATTTGGAGCTGTTAGAGATTGACTTGATAAGGTCTTTTTTAATCTGAATTGTTTCAAAATCTTTGGAGAAGTGAAAGTAGTTTTTCAGGATAAACTTTGTATAGAAATCATCTACTTCAATGTATGTATATAAAAACTGAATGCAGTCCATGGACTATGTTCCTTAAAATACTTATAGAAAATTCAAAATCATTTATTTATGCAATTTCATTACCAGCAATAAAACAATTTTCACCAATCTCCATCAGGATGAAATACATATATCCCCTCCATTTATCAACAGTGTCAATATCAATTGCGTAGGAATGGTTGACCAACAAGTTGCGTCCTCCTAATCACAAGAAACAACAACACAATGACTCGTGAGAAAGAAAGTTTTTTTTTCACACTCCCCAGAAAAGGACATTCAATTTATGACTTTGGCCGTTCTGTCTGTAAATTCCCTAGTTGCTGAAATAGTTTATCTTTGACATGAATCGCTCCTAACCTGTCGGCTAACATAGGGCAATTGTACCCGGTTACATCCCCAAAGAAAAATGTTTCTTTTCGGGGGGGAAAAAAATCGGAAAAATAAAGTCCCATACAAGTCCTTAAATGATCATAGTGTGGGGCGATACTCATCTATTTCTGAGTGTTATAAGCACAGGGGAGCAAATGTGTCGAATGACCAAATCAGTTGTTCATTGATGACCTTCGATGTCCCCTTAATGGATATCCTCCATTGACTTGTAGACATTTAACTAAATCAGGATAAGGAGGATAAGAAGTTTTGTATTAGCCCTTGACCGGATGAAGCTGGGAAGCTAAAACAAACAACCTGAGATTTTATTTTCCAAGTATTTATCGGATTTGCACGTTATCGCAACAGAGTTTGATGGAATTGTACCGAATTATGGACTTCTTCTGGGCAGGGGTAGTTTTCGGCTGAATGAGTAGATTTTATTCTAGTAAGTGTTGTCAGCTTGACAAAGCAACTTAATGTCAATTTTAGTGTGAAACGGATGCGAAGCATATGATTCATTTGGGGCTCTTAAACTTATGATTACTATATAGGAATGCATTACATTTGAGTACGATTTTAACCGGGACAAATTATACCAAAAACTGCAGTTTCAAGATTTGCTTACATCCATCATTTCACTAATGCAAATGGTATTGCCTCTATTAAATTACACGCCCGCTCGCCGTAATTGCCTCCTAAATGATTCGTTTGCAGCACACTTTTCACGGTTATTAGTGATGATGAGGAGGTAATTTATCAGTAATTGTTCGATTAAAATTTGCATGCGTTTAATTACGTAATTGATTACGAACATTTTAATTTCTTAAGAAAAAATTGCGCAATTAATCTTTGACAATATTCCGTATATAGCTGTTATTGATGCGTTCGTGTATATTTGTTAGACAAATCTTAGGTTTAGAAAGGAATCCGAAGAGCTTTGTTTCCCTCATTCATAATGAATAAAATTAACAGTTGCAAACTAACAGTAAAAGTAGTTAGTGGTTAGTGCTGCATAATGGAACAATTTTAACATGTTTTCGTATAAGAAAATTTCTGGCATCGTTTTCACTTTTCATATAACATGATAATACGAATAGCTTTTGAATGGTAGTGGTAGCAGATAATGAGGTAATTTTTGATTAGGCTTAAATGACTAATGGTTCACACTTGCTGTAATCATTTTATGGCATCAGGGATAACATAAATTTGCATGATTTTTTATTTTTTGTTTTTTTACAATTGTAGTTAAGGAATGTTTCGGCAGCTGAAGCAATTGACCAGAAATCGTAACATGTTGATTGCATTTCTGTAAGTAACTACACTTGCTTCGAAAAAAAAAAATCAAATATAAAATTGTGGAGAAGGTGTGCAGACGAACGAAGGCACAGAGGTGGGAGCGAGATCACACACTCCAAGGAATCTATTAGCATATCCCACCCTGCCTTTAAATGTCAGCACTCACTAAATCCCTGTACTGTAATAACAACTTTGCAATTTCCAACACTTTGGACAAAATCTATTATGCTCAGGGAAGTTCTTTAAAAATTAATGATCTTTTTTTACTTCATGTCTAAATCAAGAATGTTTACTATCTCGCTGTCAATCAGGGTTCAGACCACGGCATAGCTGTAGGTCGGCATTACTCAAAGCGTTACCGGACATTCGCGACACTCTTTGCTGAGATCAGATAGCGATATTAGTCCCTGTAGATTTCAGTAAGACGTTCGAATCGATACTCTTTACTGTGGTACACCTTAGGGTTCAATTCACGCTCCTCTTCTCTTTTGTTCGCACATAAATGATGGGTATGGCATTATTAGGCTTAACGATGACCTCGATGGGATGTGTGACTAGGTTAATCGCAATTATTTAATTCTAAATGCAAGCAAATCGAATTGTCTTTTTGGCGGAGGAAAAGGAGTCTGTGATGCGCAAGGCTGGCAAACTGAAATATACATCTTTCATGAAAATCATTAATAATTGACGGAAATATTTATTGAAAATGAAGGGAAGTTATTGTATCAAAGATTGCATGCGGATCTTTCTGACGATAGGATACAAAGAAAGTTATGTGCTCACATGCGTGGCGCCATTGCGAAATAAGTATAAGATTTTTTGACTGTGTGGGTAAGTACTGTAGTATGTTACGGTGAAATTGGTGACCATTTGGCTCACAGTCATGTACAAAGGATTTAAGTGCTCATGTAAGTCAGATAGAATACAAATCTCAAATATAACTCTAGATAAGGGGCGAAGACGTTCGTAGTTGATAGATTGAGAAGGTATGAATGAGTAATGGTAGTTCTCTCTCCTTCTCCAGAGTTGAATGGGTGGTCCCCGCTGATAGCGCGATGCTAATAAGATCTTAGGTTTGAATGGAGTAAAAAGCCCAGGTTCATAAAAGGTAATCTGGTAGCCCATATTCAGGCAGAAAGAGAGTGTCCGAGTCTAGTTTGCATAAGTGCACCTACTCTATACTCTAGATAATGGGAGAAGTAAGTCGCTTGTATAAAATGCGTACGGCAACTTACGATTTGAAATTATGGTTGATTAAGCATTGCATGCTCAGATATTTAGCTCTTCGCGTGGAGTGGCGCTAAATCAGCCGGGTGCCGTGACACATATTTCGGCCGAGATCTTAGTTAGATCTCGGTATACCCGTAATTCAGCTAAGCATTCACTGCCCAAACTGGACCTCATAGGGATAGGATATACTCTGTCTTATGAGGACGCTGATTGGCGCATTGTAACTCAACCGTGCATTAATAGTACCACGTGATTAAGGTTTAATAGTCAGGTGCTCACGTTAGTCATAAACGACATTCTGTCTATTTGTGAATAGGAGGGTTTATGTGATGAACTATATGATAGTTAGAATCAACGGCATCGTCAAACCATAGACGAGGTCTGTTAAAAATTTGGGCTTTGAGTTAAACACCAAGTTTACTTATGGTGATTATGTTCCTGATACAGTCGGAAAGATGTATTCTTATTCTCTGTTGCGAATATTAAAAATGCCTGCGAACATATTATCACAATTCATGCACATGATGCTTGCTAAGGCTCTCGCGCTAACCTAGTTCATTTTCTGGTGTTCAATATTTCTTAAACGGGATTCTTGCTGTCAGCATAAATTAACGGTAGCTTTCAATGACACGATTTATTTTATATTAAATTTGTCATATTTCGCCCTATGTCGAATCCTTCATTAGGTGCTCTCGCGAAATATTCCTCATGAACTTAAGGCTAAAACTCTTATAAAACTTAATCTATGCCAAAGAACCAGCTTATCTCCTGGACTGTGCTCAATTTTTGAGCTCCACTCGATATCGCAACTTTATGCTGCATATTTTCCTTACTCAAATTGGTGAGTGATCCTTACTTTGTACAAGTCATTCGTGAATGGAATTGCTTACCGATTAACATTGAACGGGCTGGTTCCATTGGGACAATACGGCTAAGTTTTAATAATCTTACCGAATATTAGAAAAGAATCGACAATCATACAAAAGCAAATTTTACAAGCATTATTAAATTATGAAAAACAATTTTTAATCGGCAAGCACCAATTGAGAAAGTTGATTTGAAAATTGGCATATTTGTAAGAGTCACAGAGGAGGTTTAAAACCCCAGAGAATGCATGTTCGTGAAGTCTGAAGAGGGAAAGAGTTCTTGAAAAAATTGAAGGAAGCTGTTTTCTAAAAAGAATTGAGAATAATTAAATGTGAAAAATGAAAGAAAGTGCAAATATAGACAGATGGGAAACAAGAAGGAAGTGAAAAAATATTCAGAGTTTAAGGAAGAGAAACAGGTAACGAGGAAAGTTCACACTAGTAAGAAAAATCCAAAGGAAGTTGATTTGGATATACCACTCAGAATTGGTCAGATAGTCATTTATTGTTTTTTTTTTAACCTAGTAAAATTTAGTTGATTTCGTTTATTATGACAATTAATATTAAAATAATTGAAGGGGTTACATCACCCTGAGATTTTCAAAAATTGTTTGTTATGTAAATTCCTTATACTGTTAAGAATATTTTAAACGTTTAATCATTTCAAAGTTCAAGTTTCTGAAGTTATAGCAATTAGAATTGTACGCTGTAGTTTTTCTCGAAACTACGTTTTTCAAACTGGTGGGCAAGTTATCTCAAGATCTACTTAAACGATTTTGATAAAATATAAACTACATATTCCTTATATATTATCTAAAATATAGCATAGGATTTTTTTGATTGAATGCTGCGTTAATCTTGTATAAAAGTTCAACCTCAAAATTTTGATAAAATTTTTTTTTAAAGTTGTCGTTTCTACAAAACAATTTTTTTTAAATTATTTATGCTATATCTTACCTATTACCCTTATAAATAAATAAATAAAAAGATTACTCTTTTAGACTTTTTACCGGGTTAAACTTAATTTTGTTCAAGAAAGAATTTTTTGGGATATCTCCGGTATATAGCAAAAGCTAAGAAATGTTCTAATTTGTTATTTCATCACACAACCCATTAATTTTTGGTGACAAGTTTCAAGTCTTGGTTTGACTCATCAACAGGTCCCAAATAGCGAGATTGAGTGATTTGAAAAACATATGAAAAAATGAAGAAAGAACTTATAAATAAAAAATAAAATTTTTATTTTCCAGGCGACACCTCCTACAGAAAATATTACACCATAAGCAAGGGCTTTTAAAATACGGTAATTCTTGACGGCTCATATTTCCATCATGTTTTAATTTTTTTATTCTTTTTTTGTTTACAAATTATTCATAAAATTACTATTAGTCCAGTTAATATGGGTTTTTGCCTTGCAACAGGTGGGTTAATTGTGATTTTTATATGTTATTTAGTTCCGGGCTCCGATGAAAAATCCAAGTTTTTACTCTTGGAGGGAGTCTGGTGGTCCATCGTCTTAGATTAAAGGTACAAAAAATTGTGTGTTTTTTTTTCAAATTAATTCCCCAAAGGTTGATACTAGACAAAAATTCCTGATGCATGTTTGAAGAGGACTAAATTCCGCACAATTTTTGAATAAACAATTGTTTTTTAAGTCTGATGTGTAACGAGTTACAGCGGCTGAAATGTGCCCATTTATAAAAAAAAAAAATTGTACGAATAGTACGCCTTATAGAGGGTTATTCTCTATGGGAGTCCATAGGACAGAAGGTGATAGCAGTCGCCTAGTCAAACAAAAAAAATTTAAATTTAAAGCAAGCGGTAGCTACATCGCAACCAGTTCGGGGTTACAGTGTGATTAAGAAAATATGCAAGTCTTTCACAAAACACCCTGTATGTTAAAAAGTTCAAGGTATACGGTCACTTCCAACGGCTTCCCGACCAGTCTCATACTCCTCCCCGCTCAGGAGTTGTGGTGATCTAAACTAGGAATTTCGGATGTGTTTACCTTTTTGTTAACTTTGACCTCTTTTTTTACTAAAAGGTGCTTAACGTAATTTTTTTTTTTAAACTTTAAATTGTGGACTTTTCTTTAATTTAGGCTAGTAGTTATACCTATGAGCACACTGTAGCAGTTAAACAGTTACAACCTTTTTTTTTAAATAACTCAGTCACTAAGAGAACACATTATATTTAATTTATGCCAACACAACTCCTGAGAGCAGTATGGGGCTCATCTAGCAGTCATTGGAAAGGCGATGAAGTTCTGTATACAATGAGCTCAATAAGTGACCGTATGCATTAAACTTTTTAAGATACAGGGTATTTTATGAAAGACTTGCATATAGTATTTTCTTAATCACTCTGTAACTCCGAACGGTTGAGATTCCACCCCCTCCCTCCCAAACTTTCCATACAATTTTTTGTTTGACTAGGTGACTACTATCACCTCGATGCCACACCCTATAAGGGATACTATATATACAATTTCTTTTTGGAAGAATGTTCACGTTTCCACCGATGTAACTCGTTGCACATCAGACTTTCAAAAAAAAGTGTCAAATGTGAGGAATTTAGTCTACTTCAAATTTACTATATATCAGCCATTTTTGTCCTAGGATCACCGTTGAGGAATTATTTTGAAACAAAAACAATTTTTTATATCTTTCGTCCAAGATGGCGGACCGAACAGATCCCCCAAGGGAGTAAACTATATAATAGCTGCGTCAGAATTTTTTTTATATTTATACCCAATTTTCCGAGCTCCATGTTGGTATAACGCTTAAATGCACTTACTTACACCTTCAGTGGCCAAAACATATATTTATCTTTTGTACCGATTCGAAATGTGTAATAAAATTTATGCACTTCAAAACCACGCAGTACCCAAAAAGATATCCTATAGTGCAACCCAACCCTTTCTCCATCGACCTTTTTAGTAAATTACGCATAGAAGGTGCATAACAAAAAGGCATGCTGACGAGTGTGTTTCCAATTATCATCAATGTAATTATTTCTATTTTATTTGCTGTGATATGCTGAGATTTTCCTTTCCTTTTTTATAATTTTCCACGCCAATATGGAATCTTTTCCAGAAGTTCGTGACTGGTACCTATGTATATCATACGCAATGAGATTTATAGTGATTTATAGTATTTATGACGCGGTATTCTAACGAACACCACAGAAACGGTCTACCCTAAGGAAACAATAAGGACTTTTCATTCCTCTCTAGCTATTTAGGTAAATTTCTGTTGCACGGAGAGCAAATACACCAAGAACACCGACTGCTTAAAGGCAATTATGAAACCTATTATAAAGCTATAAATGATTTAGTGCAGCTATATGAGTTTTGAGGAAATATTTCATCACTGAGGTAGGAGCCTCTACGACTACCTCCAGCCTATGATATGCAATGCTTAAATTAAACCTTCCCCTAATTAAAAATGTTTGCATCATACAAACAAAACAAGCAGAGCTTTTACAATATGAATTCAAGCCAAATTTATTCTCTAGTTCAAATTTCTGAATTTGAACTGTCAAATGACAAACTTCCATATGGAACATTCTTACTTGACGAAGGGAGTCTTAAATAAAAAAAAAACTCTTACGATACAGAAGTTTTTCAATATTGGGAGAAAACTTTTAAAATGAATTCCCATACAAATATAGTTCCTACTATTCAGCTCCGTGTTTAGTTGTCCATGTCGAACAGAGAAAGACTTTTATTAAGACCCAAGTGGTCAAGCTTTCATGCCGTTGAAGATTATTAAGCTTGCCTTCGTAGAATAAATATACATGGCAACCTAAGGAGAAGTTCACAGAAACAGAACCGAAAACGCATAATTTTTTTTATATGCCCAAGTATATTCATGGTAGAATAGTCAAAAAGCCAAGACATGTCATATCCCCCCGTTACTTACAATCTAAAATTCATTATATCTCTTTTTTTTTATGAATTTACACGTAACTTACAATCGTCATCGTAATTTTTCCATTTGCGAATTGTATGTATTTCAGTAAAATTCTACCCCAATCTACATTTACGTAAAAGCTTTTAATTAGCGACGAACTTGAAATCAAAAACCATTAACCGATATCCTCACATTATCACATCAATGATCTAAAAACTTTGAACCTTAAATCGAAAAAATGCCAGTTTTGCTTCATGACCAAATCTGCTTTTTAAAGTACGGCGACAGACGACTATTCGAAAGTGAAGCTTCCCAAAGGCCAACCTGGATAAGACAGGGGCTGCTCCTGGTCATGATCTGAATATAAATCAGTTCTGTCATTTCTCTTGACTGGGCAGTTTTTCTTATTTCTTTTTTTGCTGTTTTAAAATCTTGTTGTAACCCTCCTTAATGTTGAATTTCTTCTGTTGTTTGGAATAAAAGTCCTCCCTGGTGCACCCTCTACTTTAAAGTTCCGCAAAATTGTACAACGGCCAAGGCAGCAAGGACAATAGAAATTGTTCATGGCAGAGCACATGCATAAATCGTGAAACACCTTGGCTTTATTGATTTTATGACGTTTCGCAATTAACCGCATGTGTGCGGTTAGCTAGGAAATTACATCATCAACCGCAGGGATAAAATTTAATGTCCTTTCCATGGCAGCAAGTCCCAACCGAGTTAACTGGAATCCAAAGTGCCACTGAGGTGTGGAGTGTAGTTAACTCGCGCGCGAATCGCAATCCCCCAAGTGTGTTTCAAAATCCAATTTTTATTGACAATTAAGTGCACACGGCGAAAGAACGGTGCTGGAAACGTGCTCAATGAGGAAACTGACACAATTCCACCGCAATTTGTGCATACACCTTACTTGAGGTTGTTCTGATTAAGGAACCGCTGGTGTCTCTAATTAGGAGGCACTTACTCCATTTCATAGCTGAAAGTGTGGCAGTTGAGATGCAGCATTTTCTTTCCATCTAATATTCGACGACATAAATCCAATTAGTTTGCGTATTGATCAGACAACCCCTTTTTATAATAGAACACCGAAATCCAATTTAAAACCGTCAAATCGAGAAAAGGATCCCCCATCCCGAATTGCAATGCCATTGAGATGTGTTGTGACATATTCAACAGGGGAAAACCTCAAACCTGATGCCTAATAATGAAAGGACGACGGCAGACCAGAAAATGCAATAAAACTAGGTGGAGCGGGCGGGTAACTGCTTTTACTTTTGCGTGTACTCGATCAAGGACAACAAAACATTTCAAGATTTTTGGGGACATTTCGGCTGATGAAGTTAATGAAAAGGATACACATGTCGAGGCAGATTTGGTTCGGTACAAGCTCCCTGCCAGATTGGGAGGCGGTGTCACAAGCTGTTACATTTTTCTTCCTCGGTGGTGTGTTGTTGCGGTTCATATTGGCATGCTCCTGATGTGGTTTGATATGTAATTTAGTCTGATTTTATAGGGATTTCGTGGTTGTATGATTTTACACCCAGTAAAATGGAATGAAATGTTGAAGGATTTTATATTTTGGACTACTGACGAAGTTTTCACAGCTTCGATAAGACTTACCAAAGGGCTATGGAAACTAATTTCGAACTACTATTTTTATTTATACTAAGATAAAATTGGATTCCGTTTATAAACAAATATTTATAGCGAAGTTTTTTTGGTAGAACTATAAAATAGTTTACAGAAACCGTCTTTCGGTAGAAGTCTACCAAGTGTCTTCGTCCTGCTATTAGGTTAACTTGGACAATGCTTACTTACTTTCATGTGTTTCTTGTATATTTGTCGTAGTTAAAATAGATTATTTAGCAGGCAGCGTGTACAGTTTTTAGTATAGTAAATGCTTCAAAATATTTCTGCAAAAATAGGACCTGATGCAGACCTGATATAGTTTGAAAGTCTAATGATTGATTGCTCATTCAATTAAACAAATCAACGTTCCATAGGCGATCAGAGTTTCTGATACTTTGACAATATCAAACTTAGCCCTTTACAAATTGCCTGACAGGAGTATCTTGTTATTCAATTGCCCAAAATTTCTAGCTCTAATCTTTTCAATAATAGTTGAAAGGCTATTACAAGATCGTCGGTTATTTTATCTCAAGATCGATCATTACTTAGCTAGTGTTGATTATTAATTATCATCTGCTGACATACATTCCAAATTAAATAATAGCTCTACTGAAGAAAGGAACTCCAAGAAATTTTAATTTCTATGTTCAAGGTCCACGCTACCTCAAAGTATATGATAAGCATAGGTATCATGGTTAGCTCAGGCAAACTTGACTCTTCACTCTTGTATCAGCCCTCAAGTGAGACTAGTGGTCATATTACCGTTCGATAGGTAGGATGAAAATATAAAGTAGTTTCTTAGTAGTTTCAGCCTCCCTAAGTAAAATAATTGTTGTCGTATCCATATTACTCAGGTGTGTCAATGGTAGGCCATTAACAACCGCGCGAAACTGCTCATATTCTCGGAATAGATGATTTGGTATTATATACGATCTGGAAACCATGAATCACAAAATATCACACACACACACACCTTCAAACTTAGTGATATATTGGCTATACACCACGGTTATTAGACCCATAGGCACCTATGCGGCCCTAGTATGGTGGCCAAAAACTAATCAAAAGAAAATCGAGCGGCTTGGTTGTGTTGAAATATCTGGTGCCATAAGCCTACCTATCACACAGCAACCATGGAAGCCTTATGAAACCTTCCATATCTGCATTTGCATGTCAGAAAGGAAGCTATTTTTAGTACTATTAGATTACAAAAGGATAAACAATTCAAGTAAGGTGAACTGGTTGGCCATTTAAATATCTATGTATATATGCTTCTATAAATTGATGACAATATTACATGCAAGCAGATTTTATAAGACCATTTGACGTGGTTTCGAGAGACCGAAAACAATGGCATTCCACTAAGCTGTTCTTTCAGCAAAAATCAATAGACGGTTAAAAAACTAACAGTGGGCATATACGAATACAGATGACACATCTCCAAGGCCCTGGGTCTATCTCTATCGCATTCCAAACTGAGGTATTAGCTATTGAAGAATATGTTAATACCTGTATTAAAAGAGCCATATATGCCTCAACCATCAATATCCTCTCAGATAGTAGAGCCACCTTCGTTCACTGTTAAGTCAAGGATAGTCTGGGAGTATCTCCAATCTATTAAAAATTTATCGAGGAGAAGAAAAGAAATTATCGTCATGTAGGTACCGGGACATGAGTGCTATAATGGCAATGAAAATGCTGACGGTCTCGTCAAACAGGAATGGAAACTCCCTTTGTCGGACATGAGCCATTTTGAAGCACTTCTAAATGTTACCTCAGATCTACCCCTAAAATGGAAAAATAAACAAAAATCCACAAAAATAAATCGGAAAAGGCTGCAAGGATTTCGTCAGGCCAGAAAGTTTATCGACATCTCTAGCGGAAAAACAAAAGAATACCTACTCCTCAGGCGAACAAAGCTGAGAGCAATCACAGAGCTCTTCTCAAGATGAACTTGACTGAGACTTCATTTTGCCGATTTCGCCAGGATGAAACTTCAGAGAATTTGATCTATTATTGTGAAGCATTAACCAGCCGGAGTAAACTACACCTCGAACATGCTTTTCCTTCACCAGTTTTATGTATGGAATCTTAATCTTAATCCAGAGAGGGAATAATTTTACCCCTACATGAATATATATCTAAATCTAATCTAGTGTTCCTGTATTAGTGTCAAACGTGGCTCGGATTAAGGTTATGTACGTCTATCATAAAATTACCGTCGACGCGTACTATTATGTTGCGGGTTGATCTATGAATCAAAATCTTTTTGAGAGTACTAACAGCTTTTTGGTGTACTCCCACGTTTTCGTCTGGTACGCGGTTTTGATCCTTAAATCATCGTTACTACTAAAAAACTTTAACTTAACTTATCTTAATTTAACTTAACTTAACTTAACTTAACTTAACTTAACTTAACTTTAGTTTTTGGTAATAGGAGAGGGTTGACTGAAGAGTTCCGGAAAGTTGTATTATTTTATATCTACCAACACCAATATAGAAGTAAATCGTAACAATGGTTTTGAAGACTTCTATTCGATATTTATCTCAATTGCCCTAACTTCCTATATACTCCCAATATAGACTTGAGTGATAGTTGACATAAAATGTTGCCTTCAGGCACTTAAATCTTATTCCTTCAACACCAATTAATCTTTGTTTACAATACAGAGTTTCTTAAAGAATGAATTCACATTGGATTCTAGTATAGGTACGCAATGCTTGAGCAACACGAAGATTTATTCTAATTTTATAATGTTTATGTCTAGCCAGACTTTTATCAATACTACTCTTTGCCGTACCTACTCTGTAACATTTTCGATGTTACGTACTGCATTCACTTCCTGGCATTGAAACAGCTTTTGCGTCTGCTGTTACTGCAATCGTAAGATCAAACGCTAATTAACGCAAGAAAACCCGTATCAGATCAGTCGTATGTGCAACAGGTGCATTCCACACACAAAATCTTATAAGACTAAAAGTTAAAATATATCGCCCTCACGGTGATCTTGTCGCTCATATTTTATATCGCCAATAACCAGGTATCCTTGGCAAAGTTTCTTGTCGTAACATATTAAGCGCTTTTTTTTTTAGTGCGAATAAGTTCTTTAAGCACCTACGGCAATTAAAAGATAAAAACACCAAGAGGAAGGCTCTCAGTCTCCAAAGGTATGAGATTGGATGCAAGAAGTAGCATGTGCCATAGCGTAACATGATTTTTTTATCCATTTCGCTAGAATGTGGCTCAGTTCAGCTTAGTATCGTAGGAAATTAATTCGATTAAAAGTGGGTGCCAGAACTTGTTATCTGTGGATAATTGCTCCATATGAATGCGTCTATCAAGATACTGCTGGGACGATTGATTATAGACGGGCTTTTGCCCTGCTTTCTTTTTATATCTTTTAGTTTTCTATTTTGTTTTGGTTTTATATTAAAAGTGAAAGTGACTTAGTAGGATATGTTAAGTCATATCTTCACGTCACAGCTACCTATATCATTTCACTCTGCCGTTTCGGTCGATTTTGTCCGCTGTCCTGCTAAAAGGAGGGTGAATTGCACAAGTTAAGGGCGAAATCGAATTCGTATATTTTTCATTCTTCAACGGGAATAGCGATAGCATCACGGACCGTTAAGGAAATTGAAGTGTGAGTTGAATTCACGTGTTTGGTTGGATTTGTTAAAGAGAGAGCATCTAGTAGTGCATCAGAGCCCTATGGTGTACTATAGCTACATAGATCTTCTCCCCACAAGGTATTATTTTTCAGTAGTCAAGTCACGTCCTTGTTTTTGTATTTAGATAGAAAAGTTGCGTATGAAGGGCAGAAAATCAATGTCAATTTCGGTATATGTATACGGTTCCAGATAACTTCGGAAAGTTATGGAGTCGTTTTAAAGAAAATAAAGAGAAAAAAAATTTAAACGAGCTGGAGTACTTCATCTGTTTTTGACGAGAAAATGATTTTTGTGCTTTTCAATTATCTCACTACAGACAAGCATGTACTGTGAAATTGTATATTAAAAGTGATATTTAAATTTGTCATCTATACATTTTTATCCAAGCTAGCAAACTGTTCCCATTACCTAGCTTCAAAACATGCCGAGGTGAAGAAGTTTTTTCGAAGTTTTTTTACAATGGCATACGTATCAAAACAGTATTCTAATTTTTTTTTCTTTATTGGTTATTCGTTGTAAAGCACGTTTAAAAGTTGTAGACGCATCTCATTCTTAACCACCATACAAACAATAATCTCTTACGGGACTACAATTAATTTCGTGAAGAGTGAAATAGACAAAAAAAAATTTTTTTTTTCAGTCGATAGCAAAACGTCGGAATTTGTTGCTGGGTAGGTTGAGTGAAGTAAGGGTCCAAATGATAATAGCTGGTTTGAGTGTAATTTGTTGCTTTATTGCTTACGTCCCTAATACAGGGTGTTTCCCACTAGGAGGTCAATAGAGCGGAAGATGATAGTACTCACCTAGACGAACCAAAAATTGAATGGCAGGGGGGGGGGCATATCAACCGTTTAGGAGTTACAGTGTGATTAAGAAAAAAGATAATTTTTCACAAAACACCCTGTATCTTAAAAACTACATGGTGTACGGTCACAGTTAAGTCCTCTTTAAGTTGACCTATTACACCCTGTGTGTTAACTGTAGCCGTTAAACAATTACTATCTCGAATCAGTTATGACTTTTTACGAAAAAAGCCAACTTTACCTGTTATTCCTGATCGATAATAATTTGAAGCTAAAAAAACCAAGCTGGAAAGGCTTTTTTTTTTTATGTGGCAAAAATATAAAGCCAACTTGGCTTTTTATTTTGTCTGGCAAAAATAAAAAGCTAGCTTGACTAGAAAAAATAAAAGCTGGGTTCGCTTTTTATATTTTTATCGAAAAAAAGTATCAAGCCTTTGTGCTTGCTTTTCTAGCTTCAAAGCTATTACCGGTCAGGAATAACAAGTAAATTAGGCTTTTTTCGTAAAAATTCATAACTGATTCGGTCCCTGAAAATAAGAAGCCAGCTTGGCTTTTTATACTTCTGGCTTCAAAACCTGTTACTTCCAGCTATCTGATGAATAAAAGAAGTAGGCTACTGAGTAGCTACTTCTTTTCAAGTCTGGAGGAAATACAAAGCAAGGAATTTAGATGTGTCCTGAGTTCTCTGAGAAAAGCAGAATGGATCTAAGTAAAGAGTATTGGAGATATCATGAGTTCCCTAAAGGAAGCAGGATTGATCTGGGGCGGGTTGAAAAGGTTATCCCATGTGGTATTGCGGCATCCCTCTATTTCCTAACCGATCCTAACCTACTTCCAGCTCGAAAAAATAAAAAGTCACGCTGGCTTTATATTTTTGCCAGATAGCCTTTCTAGCTTAGTTTTTTTTAGCTTTTTTTAATAAAAAGTTAAGTCTTCAAAAGCTTTACAGGAATCGTAACGGGTTTCACGAGACATTTTTTGGTATATTCCAGTAAATTCCCCGATCATGATTTATCCCATCTTTTTTTGTTTAAAATTTTCAAAATACCAGTTATTTTCGGTCCCTGCACTTAAGGGTTGAGTCCTTGGGAGGTAGGAGTACAACTGATCTCAAAGAATGGCGTGGTATACCGGAATGCATTTTGTTCTGAAACACCATGTATGTATCAAGAGACGTTATGATCGAATTTTTCGTCACTTCCAACATAGTTTGATGGTTAGTGGTCGAAGTTGTCTTAGGACGCCATTTTCTAATTCCTTGCGGCTGTTATAGTAGTCTAATTATAATTTCTATTAACTTATATAATACATAGATTATATATATCTATAACTTACATAAAATATTTATTCCAGTTTGTTTTTAAATTTTAAATAGAAAGTATCAATTAATTAAGCAAAGGCCACTAAAACTTGTACCAAATAATCTTGTAGAAGTACAATGTCAAATCAAACCAATATATTTAACTGCAAAATCGGAAAAGCAAAAGAAAACTACTTAGAGCGCCCTGTGGCAGTATAGTACAGTTATGTGGTGCAATACATAACTCAAATAAAAATCTGGGGATACGCCCCCTGTTATTCAAATAGTCAACACAAATAGTTACATACATTTTTGAGTTAAAAATAAATAAATAACTTATTTGAAGTCACTGCCAAATCCGCTAAACTTTTGAATTTGTAGCCGTCCAAATTTCGGCGAGAAAGTAAACCATTAAACCTTTGTTTTTCATTGTGGCTTCTACTGAGTACATTTGATTGAATAAATTTTTAAAAAATGTTAAAACAGAAAAAAAAACTAAAGTAAAAATCCAATAAAATTGAAATGAAGAGACTTTAAGAGAAAGAACTAGTTTTTATTTAAAAGCGCAAGGAAAAAGATTTCTTTTTTGAAAATGGTAGATGGAAGATGGTAATTGCTAGTTTGACAGCCCTTTCTTCATAGGCATAGTTTTTTTTGTGGATTTTTTATATTAATATAAATTAAGAGATCACTGGACTTTAAAGTTTTATGACTAGGTTTCGTGATCCTGTTAAATGCGAAATATTTCATATCGCCTTATCTTGAAATTTCTTTTAAGCTCTGCCCATCTCCTGAGACTCGGAAATAAGTACCATGGAGTACGTAACAAATTCAGGAAATAAAACTAGTGCTAATAGATTCCGTCGTATTAGGGTGAGTCAAGTAGTGGCCTTAGCTTGACAGCTTAAGATGCTCAACCTCCCTCCAATTCAACCATCCTTTTTCGAAGCAAATATAAGTTTTCATGATTCAGTTTCTTATTGGACATCGTAAGTACGCATATCCTTTTTATAATTCGAACACAATATTTTCACAGATTTATTGTCGTCATCATTAAAAGAACATTTAGCCAAATGAAGCTAATGTCGATTTCGATGGGACTTCAGAGCAACACCAGTGTTGCACTTTTTCTAGCAGTGCAGCACTAAAAATGTTCGATGGAACAACTTTTATAGCAGAAGTGCAACACTGACTTCCCCTACTTTGCACTGGATATTTTCTCGGTGTTACAAATACATATTGAAGTTGAATTGTCATCTGCTCTGTCAAAGTATACTGTTGCGACTATTTGTGAAATTTTTAAGTTAAATAAATTAAAAGGTTTTATTTAAGTTATTTGCATAAGGTTTAAGGAGAAATTTCTTTCTATATATCAATAAAAAACATTTATTACGTTTGACAGTTCCGTGTATATAATACACGTGTGTCCACAGATACAAGGAATATGACAGAAATATGTTCGATGGCCTTCAGTGCTCCCAGTTCTCCGCTGCCAGAAAAAGTGCAATACTGAAATGGTCCCATCGAAATCGACATTAGAAAAACGAAAACTCATAATCCCATGACTAAGACTGTACTTGATTGGTGACCGAAAAAGAAAGTGAAGATATAGTAGATGTTTCCATTTAAATTCTAGTAAAGAAACATATATCAGAATTACAAAATAAAACTTATATTGTGACGATAATGAGAAAACTAAGCCACAGTTTCTAATTTCATGTAGACATCCGTAGCTCATAGAAATAATAGTTATAGACAACAATGAATTGGTGGTACATGCGTAAAATTATGAAAGATCCATCCGTCCTTCTATCTCTCCATCTGACTGATCGTCTGTGAGCCTGTCCTCACGAGAACGAGCTGAAATTTTCAAAAATTGGTAAAATCAAGTTCTTTCGTAGGATTGCCATAAGATTTCATAGGTTTTTATGAATATTGGAAAAATGCTCAGTCAGAAACAATTTTAATATTCTGGAAAATTCTTTTAATCGTAAAAATCTACGAAAATGGCTATAACTATTTTTACAGTCTGCTGAATCATCTTAGAAGTAAGAAAGATAACTTATTTCAAAATAGAAAGGTGGCCATATTGGTGTTCCAAAATTATGGCCAAAATTATCTTAAGTCAATTAAAATTTCTCTTACAGTTTTGCTTTACAATTCTGGTAAAAGAAGTTAAATTTCTGTCAATGTGCCACTGCATTGATGATGTCACAAGCTAATACCCAAGAGGAAATTCTATCTGCGGTTATTGAAGGTTACCAAGGAATCCGAGATCCAGCTTCCTTTAAAAACTTCACAAATGTAGAAGTGGCACAATCGCATAAGATCACATAATTTTTAGAAGATTTCGATAAAGGTTCTCCATCCATGAGGAATTTAGGCTACTAAAGCCCAGAGATTTTGAGTGTAGTCTAGAAGTGTTTCAACCTAAAACTCTTTCCAGTATGTCTGTCTGCCTGTCTCTTAATAAAAATTTGCAAAGTTCTACAAAACAAAAATTTATACTAAGTCGATTAATTTCTATAAAGGTACGACATACTGAAAATAAGATATGCCATGCATTGAAACATATTGAATAAAAAAAAAATATCCCTGTTTTACCTTGTCTCTTGCCCCGCAAGGAGCAGTTATTACAAAAACCAATACTATATTGACGGAAAAGCTTCAAAGTGTTTACAATTCATGAAGAAGCTGAAGAAGCAGATAGAAAATTAAGTCCCAATGAGCCTTCCGGTGAGCATTCAGTAAATCTTATCTAAGGGCTCATTGGATATCATGAAAGTGTTACTTAGATTGACACGATGATGACATTTGGAAAATATGAATTTATTTTCATAATTAATTGAACTTTGAATTAATTTTTTTAATTTGTTTATTTTTAAATCATTTTGTAATTTTTTCTTTTGCAGGAAGACTGTCGCCCATATACTGAACTGGACTTTATACTCAGATCCTTGAACCTTTAGAATCCTTGCAGCGGTAATCCTGTTTTTTTTTTGTCAATCTTTCAAGAAAATCTGTAGTAAACTTAGGTGATTCTCATTTTTGAACTCATCATGACACTCATTGATATGCCCATTAATAAGCTCATCGTGACATTCATTGATATTCTCATTAGTAAGCTCATCGTAACACTCATTATGTACTCAGTCTACCAGGGATATTTTTATTTTTTGGTATTGGAAGTGGGGCCTTTTATGTGTAGGTAGTTGTTTTTTGAAACTAACTTGATGCTCTCTATATAGCAAGTTGTCGGAATTACATCACTGCCGTATATAACATTGCTTTACTTCTGTATTTCGTGTGTATCTTTCTTTAAAGGCGATAAAAAACGAGAATATATAAAAGAGAGAATCAAAAACTTACTAATTTAGTGATTACCATGGACATACTTTTGCATCAATTAACAAAGACATGAAAATAAAATAATATTTTTCAGGATCGTGCTGCAAATAAATCATACAATAATTAATAATAATTTTATTACACTTACTACACCTATTAATGGTAACCATAGATGCTGCTTATAAATGAATGTTACAGTTACCTAGTGGACCTTTTATGTACAGCAGTTTTTGGATATTTTATCTATGAGACCTTATGGTTATCAAAGAAAGAGTTGCAAACGTAGCGTATTTTGGCATCTTTGGGAACATTCAAAACTAAGGTGCTAAAGCTGATGCTGTAAAGATCTCTATCATAGCAAATACATTTCTGAGTGAGTATAGCTACTACAAAAACAGTTTTCTTTAAAAAGCATAGATCAGATTCGATTTGTAACACATTGACATAACATTATCACAGTTGGGTAGATATGCCGTGCTGAAAAAAGCGACCTACTTCCCTTTCAACACAAAACAAAAATGTAAGTAATTTCGTCTTGTCCCTATAAGTGACAGCAGTATGAATCTCAATGTTAACACAGAACCTGTAATGAACTTTAAAGACAGTGCCTATGTCTTATGAAAACCTTAAAATTTTACAGAACCCACTTTCATATAAAAAAAAAAAAACAAAAAAAACTCTATCAAGGCTAGGATTTATTCTTAGCTCAGAATACCGATCCACCCTCACCTCATGCAACCAATAAAAATAACGCATATTGACATCCATCCCTCAACATTAATAAAATGCCTTCGAAATCTGGCAGGAGTAATCCAATAAATAAAAAGCATGACTTCGACACAAGTCCATATATGCCCGCACCGCACTTTGCCAGAGGGCACCATCCCACACAGCTGATTTGGAGGTGCTGTTGTAGTTTTTTTTTTCGAAATATTTTATTTAAAGAGCAGCGTATAGGATGTCCGTATGTAAAAGGATACCACCAGCCCTGGTCTTTGGCACGATAGAGGAAATTGAGATGAAAATATTAATAATGTGAATATATTACCGATGGAGCACGCTACACGTGACATTGCCACTCTCCAAGGACCTTCTGGAGTTTCCTTTATATTACCTTCAGATTTTCTGGGAACACCAAGATAGCAAGTACTGCAAACTCGACGTTTACAGCAAGACCATGAAGTGATGGTAAATAGGGAACCAGAGTACTTTTTAAAAAGGGAATTTTTCCTGTTTTGAGGAAAATCAAGCAAGTAACGGCCCATGCCGAAAATATGTGACAAAGCGTGCAGAGCGGGAGCACCGAATATATATGGGTAAGTGGGTATTTTTTTTTCGGGTATCCTTTCTACTTGATTTGGTCACGTACAAAGTCCTCCCAACCTTACTGTGCTCCATCCAAATACGCTATCATTTCTATCAGTAGGCATTTGGTATTGGAATGGGATTTCGAGCGTACATATATGGGAGAGAGAGGGTGAAAAAAATCAAGTAAAGAACATCTAAAAATAGTACGCCGCCCGAAACAGTCTCTTTTAAGGACACGTATATGCGAATATTACGCTACGAACTCGCTCGATATGGTCTGGAGGAATTTCTGTTCAGACCGAAAATTCGCAAGGACAGTATCCATATCCGCAAAAAGATAGGATGCGTATGTGATCCTGTGGGGAATTCGAAGCATAAAATAATAAATGAAGCCTAAATGTGAAATGGAAGCGTTCCCAGGACCAGGAAGTATAAGAAAGGAACTCTGCGAATTGCTATATGGGTGATGGGGGAGGAAGTGGAAAGTTGTAAGAAAAATGTTACATTTCGGGAATTTCACTCTGTGTTCTTCGGGGAAGATACGAACACGTAAATTGTGACGATATGAGAATATGCAGGAATTTGCTGCTTTCTTCTGCGTCTGGTTATCTTTTTTTCTCGTTTTCTTTTCTTTTTTTTTATTTTATGGTTTTTGCAATATGTTTTGGCTTTGTGTGTGCGATTTTTGTTTTCTTCTATAACTTTTTTCCCCCACAGGATATCACCAACGGGCAAAATGAAACGTTGTTTCTTCTGGGCATTTTATTTGGTGCCAGGATTTTATGATTTTGTGAAAATTTCAAAGGAATCTTGAGAAATTGCAAATTTGGTCAGCTTTATTGGGTTATTTCCGAGGATATCAAACCTTTTTTGCTTAGCGTAATCCCCGGTTGAAACAAAATTTTCATATAGCTAGGAAATAGCTTACCCTAATATTTTTTATATTGGAAAAGTCGTTATTTTTTTCTTGGGAGAAATGAGAGGATAATATGCAACGATCACAAATTATCGTATTGCAGTGTAGCTCTAATGGTAGCGTAATAAAATGATATCTTTGGAAATTTATAGGATCTTAAGAAATATTATCTGAGTTAAACCTATCTGAGATATGTCCAGTCTATATTCACTCTGTATCTCCAAGTTGTTGAAGGATTACATTTCATATATACGAAAACTCTAGAATTTTTAGCAACTTCTTTCTCTTTTCTGCTCGGTTATTTAGGACTCACTTTGCGTGGAGTTTCTCATGCATCATGCTGCTCTATTTTTTTATCACTCAACCTAGGATCCAGTAACTTATTGCCGTTATAGGCACCTGGCTATCATAGAGTTTTGTTTTCTCTTACACATCACCTAAAGAGTTTGTTATTACTCGATTTAAGGATTTACAGGATTTAAGGCTAATGATGGAAAAAATGAAAATTGTAGCCGTTCTTAAAGGAATGTTTTTAGTTATAAGCCCTACAGATTGCGTCAAATATCGTAGAACATTTTTGAAAAAGGGAAGTCAAAATATGTAAGTTTCTACCAATCTTAACAAATATATAGAGGTCTAGTGGCGGTGGAATTCAATGTATGATAGCTCTACCAAAATCAGTTGCGCAAACAAAAAATTCATGAGTCAGTGGAAAGAAGAAAAGAGCTGATAAAAGTTGGTAGAACTCAGTTCATCCTAAAACGGGATACTGAGATCAGTACATATTATATATATGACTCTAAATAGTCTACTTCAAGTATACACGTGACAAATGGAGTTATGTGTGGGTGGAGGAGTGCGAATTTGAAAGAATATTCCATATTCGTGTCCAACGATATGTGTTTTGAGATCATCGCCACTTTTACGAGTGAGTAAAAATCCTACAGTCTGCCTTCTGTGAAATATATACTTAGCCTTCCGTGTAATTTTAAGAAATATTAGCTATATCTAGATTGAAATATAGATCAATTATTAATGGAATATTCGAACAAGGTTCTAATAGTTTCGGGCCACAAATTTTTAGCATTTAATTGCATTGCTCTACTGTATGTCATGTGGCACACCACAGTTACATTTTGGCTGTAAATTGCTGACATACATTCTGGAAATGGAAGCAATGACTGATGACACTACTCTTTTAAATAGTCTCAGATTAGTTCTGTAAATTCTCAAGGATGCATCCCTCATAAATTAAGGATAATTCGCTTGTATTTTCATAATCAAGCCTAACGTTTAAGTAGTATACTCTTTTGAAATGTATTCAACTGTCATCCAAGCAGAGAGTTTCGTTTTCAGATTTATAAGAAAAATCCCTTGAAATTAGTATCACAGAATACTTTATCGGCATTCTATTTAAGGGCTAGGCCTTTCTAATTACTCTGCTACAATATAAGTGATCTCATTTGGATTTGATGTATACCACCTCATTGACTGGCTACTTCATCAGAGAAGAATTTTCCTCAAAACATCAAAATATAGCTTCTCAGCAAGATAATAATTCAGAATTTTAATGCTTCCGAGAGAAGTGCGTCAGAAGACCAAATGCTTCATGTGAGTTTATCCATCCTTCACACTTTTAGATCTGACCTTCTACTAAAAAATGATTTATAAAATATTCTTCACCCGAAGCTTCAACCTTCGTTCCTCGAATATTCTTTCAAAGGTACGGAGGTTCGAATAGAACTCGAAGCTTCGAAGCTTCGAAAATCAACAGCCCTACTCTCCATAGGGTGTCAACGGAAAATATCCGCTCAGTTTCCAAAGACATTGTTTTTATTATTTCAGAAGAGATTCCTTGGAATAATGATGGCATACTTTCCTCGGACAGCGTAACTTTTGCCCCGTGACAATCCCATAAAATTCTTTCGACATTCTTGGGAATATTCCACGGAACTGATTCTTCGGACAGGAAAATTTCGTAAGAATATCTGTTGAACGTTCTAAGGCTTGGTTACCATGGAGGTAATGAAATTGCTCACGGCCTAGCCAAAAGAGGATTGGAAGCGCCATTTGTCGGACCAGAGCTATTTTGTAGCACTTCAAAGTGTTACCTCTAAGCAACCCTAAATAGCTGAGAGAACAATCAAAAGTCCCTGTATTGCGTAAGGCTATAAGGATTTCGTCAGGTCAAAAGGTGTATCGACACTTCTGGCGGACAAAAAAGGGGACTCCTTCTTCTTACAAGAATAGATCTCAGGCCATTGCCCATTGAGGTATCAAATATATGAACTAAGCCGAGACTTCATCTTGCCGCGTTCTGTCAGGATGCTCACGAATTCTCAGAGCACCTGCTCTGTGCGAAGCATTGGTCAAGCGAAGATTACTCTACCTCGAGCATGCTTTTTCTCCATCAAACTGTGTGTGGAATCTAAGTACTAGATGAGTTCTAGACTTTATTAATAGTCTAACCGTCGAGAGGAGTAAATTTAACGGGCACTCACAATACAACTTTCCGGTTGCAGTGAATACATGGGTAACACCTGCACACCCCTCCATAAATCTAATCTAATCTAGCTCAACTGACAATATGAAGAGAGAAGTAAAAAATGAATTGCACTATCGACTGCATAAATGTTAGAGAGTGGAGACCTTTGATTCATTTACCTGTCTTACATTATATTATGAAAATTAGTATCATCCAAGAAGAAACAGTCTATTATGCAAAGACGACAATCTTAAACTTTTTTAAATAGGTTTTTATCGAGAGACCTAGTCTGAAGCATAACTTTAATAGACGCTCAGGTCAATACAGGACAGGTGAAAAAATAAAACAGAAAAACACTTAGAATATTGAAATGATATTGTGAAGCACTCTGTCTACTCTAAACCTAAAGAAAATTCTTTGAACAGAACTAGAACCATTAGTAAAAGGACCAGACAATGGAATTTGAAGCGATGGGTAAGCTTAAAACAGAGCCTAATAAGCAGCCACCTATTTTCTTCTATATGTGTCACAAAAGGTTAGAGAAGAAGAATAATAATAAAGATTCCGGTAAAGCTATGCATTTTTTAAATGGGTCCTGCTGTCCATAAATGTACCGGTTTTACAGTCGGACAAGTTACACCTTAGCGTTAAAAGATATTATTGAAACTCTCTCTTTTATATGGGCTAGTCTTGGTGGGGTGAGGTATTGTACCTAGCATGTGAGACCTATTTAACTTGCAGGATATTGCGAATTTATCTTCTCGCTAACGTTCCTAAGAGAAATATTAATTACGACTTCTAGCCTCAGACTAAGTCCATAATGTTCTCCGTGTCACATAATCATTGAAACACCTTCATCTCAAAAGTCAAATTAAAATTATTTTCACTTAGGAGGATGAGTTAAAAATCGATTATAATTGAGGGAACAAATCCATCCCCAGCGCTGTACTTATGTTTGGAAAAGTCAATTAATCAAATCCTTTCAAAATAACCTTGGCCTTTTATTTATTATTTCTTTTTTTTTCCAGACAGTCAAAAACCATCGATTTAAGCCTGTTTTAACTTTTGTTTTGCATTTGTTTCATCTCATCTTGCGACAACAATGCTCCAAAGCGCACTTCACGAACAAAAACTGGAAGAAGATGTATATAGAAGGGGTGCGGTAGGGTGTGTTCCATTGTGCGCGCGATAAGAACACTTTAGAATCCTTTGTTAAGCAATTAACAGAAAAGAAACGAATCCACAATCGGACTTGAATGGATAGCAGCAAGCACCCATCCAGATCCTTTTTATTCCTCCTTTTTTTTTGCCGTTGTTTGCTTTGGTACTTCCCGGGATGTTCTTTGGCTTGTCGAGAACTGCAGCAGGCCGGCTGCAACCTACTCTGACTGCAGCATTTTGTCTTCTGCGACACTGGAGCGTGGGCTCTTCACTTCTTGGCTTCGTGTGCTTCATCATCTCCACTGCTGAGACCCATCCTCGATTTCATCTCCATGGTCTGTCTGCTGCTATACGTAAAGTCTGGCTCGCCCACCCATCAAGTATTTGACACGCACTTGGGATTCATTGAGGAAGTCCATAGTACGCACTAAATTCGCCTCTTTTCCTTTCATTTCTGGCTTTTCTGGAGTTCTCTTGAGCGCGCTTTATTTTTTTTTTTGCTTTTCGCTTTTTTTTTTTTTTATTTTGGGTTCGAGTCGAGCTCTGGTAATCTCAGAAAACATGTGACTTGCACTTTTCGAGTGTTGTTTGACTTTTTGTCATTCTTCACCGAGTTTTCACATTGTTATCCATCACTCCCCTTTTGAGTTACTTTATGGATTTTGATTCCTTAACTAGATTTAATCTTGTGTCCTGGGGTGTTAGTGAATCGAACGGGTACAATCATTTATCATTTCAGCTCTAAGTAGCGCAAGATATCCATGCAGATAAGCTCAGTTTTGTGCCTTAGCAGCAAGACGACTAAGCAATTTTTTGCTTTGCAAATTCATTGAGAAAAATGTTGAGTTAGATTTATTGGATGAATTTCAAATGTTGACTTCTTAGAAAAAAAGAAGAAAATCGTTCTTAGGTTTGTAGAAAATAAAGTGGATATCGAATTTGAATTAAAATGGAGTGCAATAAGAGGTGAGTTGAATTCGTTTTTTTCTTTTTCTTTTAAGATATCTAATCCCCACCCATCTTTAGAAAGAATGAAAGTTACAAATTAAGCATATAAATGGTTGTTGTTTTTTATATTTCTATGAACTGACAGAAAACTTAAAAATCAACTTGTATTTATCATCAATATTAACACCAGTAGATATCAGATATTGGAGTACCTGTAAAGATATCTGTATTTTGTGTATCGCTTGGAAGATCAGTCTCTTAAGAACTGGGTTAAAACTGCTGTCTACATGACTTTATCACAAAAAACCTTCGCGAATCATATTTGGACAATCAGCCAAGTACCAGATGTCTTCTGTTTAGTCTTTGTGGATCATGGTAAGACATTTGGGAATATAAGAATAGACAACAGTAGACAAGTAAGGTATTCAGTACCTAGATAATATGACCAAATAGAGCAAAAATCTTATTTGTTAGTTAGATGCGACCGTACCGCTTTACAGGATGATTAAGAAATTTTAACTATTTTTTTTTACAAAATTGAGTTTTCTTCAAATGAAGATAAATCTAAAATACCATAAAATCAGGGAGGTGATTCCTCATTGCCTACATCAAAGGTTTCGTATGTAACGACGATCTACTGATAACTGTACACCCTGTAGTTTTAAGAATGTAGGATATTTTGTAAAACACTACAAAATACTTCAATGGCCGTCTAGCTCGGTGAAGTTGGCTCTGAAGCCTATCTCAGCATATACAATTATCTCGATATGAGGAATCATTCGGCCAACTTTGGTCGAATCTATTCCGGATAACTTTTGTAAGGATTTTTGATGAAATCAACAAGAAAAATCTTTTTTATTTGTTATCAAATAATTTTAATTAAATTTTTTATTTGGATTGTACACAAACGACATTATATAATTACGACGTGCTATAAAATTATTGAACCCTTAAAATGTCTAGGATCGAGGAGTGTTTTTATCTTTTTATTTTCTTTTAATATTACCAAAATATTTCTCGATTGGCCTAAGTTCCAGACAATTTTGAGGAATCTTTGCGTACTACGGGCATGCATTCGGCATAGTAGAAATCTTTTGTTTTTTTGCCGTAGTAGCAAGTTGCTAAATCCAACCAACGAAAGCGGATGTATTGTGCTTTCTAAAGAGTGGAAGAACGCGCCTCTAAAGGCGCTCCTCAACGTACACATCCGTGTTGATTCTGCTTATTGTAACGAAAAGTGATGATTTCTGGACACACGTACATATTGTTCTTTGTTTTTTGAATTATGTTTAATTATGAAGCGAAACTCAGGGGATACTCCATGATGGAAAGCACAGAATGGCAGGAAAGAGATAGAGAAAGATTAGAAGTCAGGAGAAAAGTGGTGTGGGTGCGCTGATGTATGTCAGCCTTGAACCTTCGCAGATTGTACGCCCGAGGAAAAGCAGAAAATAATAGTACGTTCCACTTTCGCACAGTTCGGGATAAGAAAGCAATACGGAATTTTACTGTAAGGCCGAAAGTATTTTGAAGGGTGTAAGAGGTCTCATATAGGACTTGTAGAGGAGCGCTAGATTTTATGGGCTAACATATTTTTGCCACCTTCTCAGAAATCCAAGATATTTCGATGTTTCTTTGAAAACAGAGATAATGTGGTGAGTCCAGCCTATTTTACTGGAAATATTAATACCAAAGATGCTTATTGATGGTGTATCGCAAAAACTAATGCTCCATCAAATGAAATCGGACTTGTTAAGTGGTGACCTTGTTTTAAAGAGATGATACAGCTATGGGTCTTAGGTGCATTGAATTCGACGCGATTTTCTTTGACCCAAGCGAGCAACATATCAAGATCGTTATCCAATGAACTAGTCACGTATCCTAGTTTGACGCTGTGGCATCCCATCTGAAGCTCTCAAGTGTATTAAAGAATTAAGCGTAATCAAGGATACTGTCATCGGCATAGCTATGGATTGGATTGAAAGTAGGAAAATCAGATCATTAATGAAAATTAGGAAAAGAGTTGGAGAGATAATAGATCCCTGGAAATGTCCAGAAAAGCGATTTTGGACTCACCAAAATTGTAGAGACTAGGGTTCCGACGTTCCGTAAGAAAAGTCAACAAATCTTCAGATGAGCGTCCAGTTCGGAAACCATATTGGCGATCATTGATGAGTTGATTACTTTCTAGATACTTCATTAATTTGGAGGTCGAAAGAATCGAATTGATTGCAATTGGTCGATAATTTGCCTAATTAAGCATTTACCGAAAAATTTATTATTTATTATTATGCTTAAATTTGGAGTTGCGACACTGCTCTTCTTAGCCACAAAAAATTGCTAACTTGGAAGCTTGTTGAAGTTCGCTTTCGCCTAAAGATCATCACTCGTACAGCAGGCTACTGTATTTTGCAACTTGGATCTTTCCTGGTCTTCTGTTCGGTATTTTTTGAACAGGAAAACTTCGTAAGCTTTCTCTTCTTTTAATTCGATGAACCATAGCAGATATCATTCCAGCATTATTAGTCAAATCTCTCAACGACATTTTTGATTTCCTTCCTGACTCGGACTTTCACTGGACATTACAACATTTCTCAAATTTATTGCGAACATTTTGAATTGTCATCTTCGTGATTTTCAACTTTTTAGCTAAGCCTCTTTCAGATAATTTCTTGGCTGACTTCCATTTCCACTGCAGACAGCAGAACTTGGCACAATTTTGTAGATGCAATCCTACCAGCGTTCCCTAATTGTGCTTACTTGGTCATGAATTATGGGAGGGCATAGGTGGTCTGCTTTTTTCTGAAACAGTCCTTATATTGTTTTAAAGTTATAGTATTCTTCCCGCATAGATAATTTATGTTGAGGCAATTGAGACATTTTAAGAGAGGAGCTTGCATGAGGCAAGCTTGAAGCTTGTAGAAGGCAATTGATAAGCAACAACAAAATAAAACTAATACTAGCTGTGAGAATGATCCTGACAAGACAATCGGCTCTTAAATGAATTAACAGTACCTACATGCATGCTGCATACATAATGGGAGATCATCCAAAAGCGTGCATTTGGAACAAAATAAGATTTTTGCATGATAAGCCTTGTAAAACGAGGAAAAAAACGTTCCTGTCTCGATGTAAGTTAATGAAATTAAACATTTCTCTGAGGTAATATGGTTCATCATTTTTTCGCAAGTTGAGAAGAATACTCTGGCTCTATTTTTGAGTTAAAGCGGTAAAGAGAGACCTGGTCATATTTACGAAATCCGAATATGAAGCGTACGCAATCGTTAAATGCGACCTCCATTCTACGAGTGCAAACGCTATCAAATCGGGGGTGAGTTAAACTTCCGTAAGTGAAGTAAGACAAAATTAGTGTCTTAACCAAACTTAAGCGGGTTGCGTTTGGCAAAATACTAGTTAAGAGCTTAAGCCTACGGAAACCGGAATAAAAATGAACTAATTTTTGATTTTATATTTTCACTGCAGTTATACCCAAATTTGTCACCTTACTATACAGAAATGCTTTACCGTCCAAATTTACGGATGGGATATCAAACAGACGCAGTGCCCTGTTGTGAAAAATACTATATTGAGACTTGGTAGAATTCAATTTCAATGCATTAATCCTGGACTATGCGTGGATTGTGCTCAAGTTGTTATTAATATATGCGATTCCGTCTTCGTACGGGCCAATATGTCTGTTCAGATGAAGCTGCACATTATCTGCGTATAAGTTAGTCCTCATATCACAATCAACTAGAGGAAGCTTATTGATGAATAAACTTATTAGCAGTGGCCCGACGATTGACCCCTAAGGTATACCAATCAGAAGAGGAAGTGAATGATAATTATCATCCACCTTAATCCGTTGATAGTATTTTGACAAGAAGCTCGCAATAAGAGCAGAAACGGAAGCCGAAAAGTAAAAAAAAATGAGATAGCTTATGTAGTAATAAGCTGTGATTAATATGTACTATGGAATTCGTTTGAGAAGCAAAACTAGAATGTTAGAATTATTGACGGCTAAAACTGCTCTTATATCACTTACTTATGCTGAAAGCATTGCAAAAATTCCTAAATGAAGGAGAAATGGAAAAGCCCTGAATATTTAGATCTTTATTACCTTTAATTCAAAGAAAAAATATGGAAATCATTATAAGAAACCAAAGAGTATTGCTCCAATTAAGCCTTCAGGTAATAACCTAAAAAAGATGATTAAATGAAGCTGAGCCATATATACTTTTGCTTATAAACAAATATTTAAGGTATTTAAGGTTTAGATTTAGTTTGTCGAATGACAATCACTTCGAACTAAAACTATTGGAATAATGTGGCAGTTGATTTCACTGGCGGGCTTTTTTGCTTGAATTCTTCTTTTATTTGGTTGATGCAAATGTTGAATGTCTTAATTGACAGTTTACAATTTGTTATGTTTGTTCAATACAGTTTGCAATAAAACAGCAATTCCAAAGTACAAAAAATCGCTGGACTGAATTTGCAGTAATAGTGAAATAGTGAATATTACTATTACACTTAAATTTATTAATTCTTCTATTTCAGGAAAATGCACCTATTTTAAAATTGTATTCCTTAAAACTCGGGCACAACAGAGAGAAAATTCTACAGGGAAGTCTACGAAATTAATTTCATCATATTTTTACCAATGTTAAGCAAGCAGTTTGTGGGGATTGTTGAAAAATTGTCTTTTGCGGGGAACTTGGCACAAATTTTAAAACCATGTAGCAAAATAAGAACATAAATAGAAAAGATATACTCTGTTGCAGTGATCGAACCGTTTAGAGGCACAGCTCAGCCAATTTGCACTGGCTCCTAATAGTGATAGTAGGTATCTACTAAACTTTTTGCTAACAAAAATGTGTTTCTTTTAAGGACTGCTCTCGATTTCTTGTTAGGCCTGTTCTACAGAGGCCAGTTCCCACTATCACGCTATAAGCAGTAGTGAAACAATCAAGGGACTATAATTTTTTAATTCGGAATATTTCCTGAATTATTTAGTTTTTATTTCTTTTTTCTTCGCGATCCTATGTTCCAGATAGAGGGTCTATTTTCTATAATAAATTTGTCTGTGGCAAGTTCACCCATTTTTTACATAAGTGTAAAAATTCACTTCCACGAAACTAATTACTTGTCTTGCCGATAACCACTACAGCATACGCCTAGTGGATGGATTTATAGCTGTGGCCATCGCTACCACAATGCTCCACAGAGTGTTTTATAGAAGGGATTCGACATAGATCTGCCATAGCTGAGATTAACTTGCCACAATATTGTTGTCTCATTAATTCTCAGCAATGTGCCTCTACATGTTGCGCATATCTTAAGCGAATGTGGCAGCACTGTCTGTGACGCGATAGTGGCTCGTGAATTAACTTTTTCCTTTAGGATTTGTAACAAAAAAACTGAGGATTGATTTCGGAAAATGAAAAACACAATCTCCACTGTAAACTGAACAACTATGTATATATATTTACAAAATTATTAATTTATAATCTTTGATTATTACAAATTTTCAATTATCACTAATCACTGGTTTCTCTTTAGAGAAAACCAACACAATTACATATTTTTTGTTTTCCTTTATTGTAAGCTAACACAATTATATTTTCTTTATTGGAGCTTTTCTTTTTAAAAAGTCACGAACTAAATCACGGCGGTCTTAAGACTGACTTCTGGTTTCTTTAATTCTAAAAATTCTCATAATTAAAACTGCTTACCTAATCATTGTTCCCACGTTAAGTTTTGTTGAGCTTTTTATTAATTTGTCTTTTTCTGTTTATTTTGCAGGTAAGTCTGGGAATATGGGAAAATGTGGAAAATATGAGGAATGGATCAGGTTCGTATAGGAATTTTATTTATGTCGAGACTGTCTAGACTTGTAATTGAATATCGGTTTCCTGTATTAAGGTGAGGTAACGTAACTCGTGTGAAATGGGCCGTAGAGTCCGAAAATTCGATCATATCTTCCCTTTCCAGTCAATATTGTACCGTTGTCTTCTGACTATACTTAAAATAGAAATAATAAGAGTAATAAATATTTCAATATCAATTTTAGTATCGATGGATATTATTTCTTATACAGGGTGCTTCATAATTGGTCCGCATAACTTAAGGGATTGATAGCTGAAGTAGAGAAAAGAAAAAAATTATAAGGTGGGGGGTCTACGATTTTTAGTGCGTTTTCTACTTTATACCCTCAAACTTCTTGATATACACCCTATCAAGGTGTAATTCATGTCAGATGATAGAAAATCGTCTAAGCTTTCCTATGAATGTTCAATCAGCTTTTCTATCACTTTTTATCGGAATTGTCAAACTCAAAAAATTGGGAAAAATTCCGAATTTTTTAAAATTTGTACTATATTCCACCAATCGACATGACTCCCCCCCCCCCCCCCACCCCCTCCTGACATTCAGTTGTCACTATCAAAACCTTGAGTATGCGGATAAATTATGAAACACCCTGTATATTCTTCTGATTTTAAAGTAACTGACCAACTCTAAATTGGTGTGGTACTTCAGTTCACTTCACTAAAATGAATTTCACTTGGAAATATTTCATCGAGAATTTGGCGTTTAGATACTAATCCAAAATGATACCCGTCGACAATCGCAATGCCAAAAAACAACTACTCTGAGCTTTATTATTACTGTTGTTAATAAAATAGTAGATATAGGCAGAGATGCCGCCTCTCAATCTTATCTAGTCACTGCGACCTGTTGGATCTTTTATGACAACTGTGAGTGAACTTACAATGCGTGAGACTTGCGTTCAATTAAAAAATTCAATTAAAAGATAAAATTCTATTTCATTTCATATCCGCCTTAGAGAGCTACACACGATCTGTAATATGTGAAATGGATTCTCCACGTCATATGTATAATAGAACGAAACTAGGTGTAACTTATACAAAATTCTTGTGCTACAGAATAGAAAATCATGAAATTTGTTGAAACTCGTGAATTTGCTCTAACATCTCCCGGTACCCTTTCTTATGTGGCTTGAAGCTACAATTTTACTACATTTCTGTTGTCATATCACTAAAACTCCACAAGTACGTGAAGAGCTCAGCCATTGATGACAGTGACACTGTAATTGTTTACCATATCCAGAATGTGAAATATATGTTCGATTTGAATGTGAATTCCATTGAAATTAATTAAGTTTGCTTTTGCGTTTATGCACGAGAAGTACAACCTAGAAACTCTCAAAGTAAGGGTACTCGTAATAAGATAGACGCAGAAGTTTCCCTTCCTTCCCCGCTCCGATACAATTGAAAACTTTGCTAGTTTTCCTTTTTTTTTTGTTATCTTGAATAATTCCAGAATTCAAGTTCCCTCACTCCGATTCAACTGGTTATAGCGAAAATTCATCAAACCAAAAAAAAAGCTGCTACTAAAATCACAAAAATTGAATAATTTCAATCAGTTCAAGCGATCCGACCATAACTCTCTTTTTTGAAGCGAAATCCCATTTGACCCCAGCAAAATGTACTGCAACGCGCGTATTGTATGGAATGGTAAACCCATACCAAATCTGTTATCCTCTCGATTTATTATCCTGAAAGATATCATCAAAATAAATAAATCGTCCTGAGCCTACAATATCCACGCGCATAACACATTTGTTGTTCCCCTTCTCGCCCAGTACGCCAGCTTTTATGTAATGGCGACTCCCGAGCACTACCCTCTCATAAGCCCTATAGAGTTCCCAATTTGTGTTAAAAAAAAAAAACAACAACAATAACAACAACTTGAGTTACTACATATAAAAAATCAGAGCACAGAGAACCAATAATAAATAAAAACCACGGAAAGATGGGGACAAAAGTGTTTTGTTGATTCGCTTCGCGACTGTATTTAGTGTATAATGGGTGGTGGGTGCGACATATTTTCCCATTCACACCAACTTCGATGGATGCAAATCCCAAATCCGGCAAATGAATTCACGAACACGAAAACCCGCTGGAAAAGCCTAAATGATCCTTTACTTGTCGGTATACATCCGTTGTTGGCGCTAGTCTCATATCTCTGGGAAGGATTTGTTTCGAGGCCTATATACATCCTTGGAACTACATACATTCCGGACAGTAGCAGCAAAAGGATTCTGTCAATCTCCTTCAATTCCCTTATGTCGCACCAGAGTGAGATCATTTTACCCTTGTGTGTCCTGACACTTTTAGTTTTAATAAAATAAAATTACCCCGTCTACCCGACCGTCCACACTAAGCAATTTGTTTGTCTGCCTCGTTTGCAACCGTATAGAAAATGAAAGTGAGAATAGTCGAGTCGGTTCCATTGACGACTATTTCACTGCAAGTCGTCAACAGTAAGTAGGTAGGGCCATGGTCAACCCCTAGAGACTCCTTTAAAAAATGAATTTCGAAAAGTGGCAGCTATTAGGTCTACTAATGTTCGTATGGCGTACGCACGCATGTACGCACTGATGTCCTCCATTAGCACCCTATCACTTGGGGTTAGTCCTCATCCGATATCATGCCATTCGAAATGAACTAAGGGACGAAAGCTCAGTGGGGCTGGTTTTGAATGCAATTGAGTTTGGTCTGAAAGTTTAAGATAACGACTGTGCGTGGAAACTTCTATACGATGAAGCATAAATTAAATGTTAAGCCAGAAATAGAGAGAAGGATAAATAATGTGCACACATTAAAAACATTTTTTTCCCCAGTTACCTTTATAGTTCTCTTCCTGATAGACAAATATTTTGTAGGCGTGTGAAAACGCAAACTAAATATGAGACCTTTTAAGTAGAGGTGTTAGATCTCAGTTAGTCTTGGCTATTAGACAATGACCGAATTTTACTGCAATTGGGACTAGAGGTATTCCCCTTATGAAAAAATTAGCTTCACATAATTATACGGTCAAAATAAAGAAATTTAGTTCTTTATTGTGTTTTACTCTGAACGAGAAAAAAATTCAAATTGAGCCTTATAAGAAATTTGGAATGGATATCAGCGCTAAAATTAGATGAACGATCAAACATATTACACAGGGAGTTTTCATAGATTCCTTAGAAATATTAACAATTGTAATAAGAGTAAACATCCAGAACATTCTTCTCAGCTCTCTGACTAAAAGCAAAATAGGGATTCGAAAGAATGCGGTCTCAACGTGTCATCAAAGATTATGAGCAAGTACCAGTCTGTACCTAATTTAAAGCCTAATTGCATGGGATTGGACTCAAATATTCTTGGTCAGCGGAATTTGATTACTTATTATTATACTACTCCAGTTTTAAATACTAAACTTATCAAACTTAGCGAGTGCACTAAATTCCTCATGATTCCATTATGTTGCTCCCGCCAAGACTTCCATTTAAAACAAAGGTAAGTTGGGCAAACAAAATATTTTTCTTTATTACTTCAGAGATGAGATGGTTGTGATTTTCTTATATTGACGGCGTTTTTGAAAAGCGGGTTGATATTTTTCAAATATGAATTTCAGCAGAGCCAAATTCAATCAGTTTGATTTTTTAATGTACTATTACTAATGGTATCTAAGAGTGTACAAATTTTTTTCATTTTTTTTATAGTTTTGTAGCACTGAAGTGAGCGTCTCCAAAAATAAGGTAGAAGGCTGGCCCCGGTGATTTCGCCGCTTGAGGACATCCCATATAAAAAAATAAATAAGATTACCTACTGTTCTGTAAGCTTGTCATTCTGGTTGGAACTAGGATTTAACAATATTGTTGAAAAATAACAAAATGGTGAACTTCTAAAAAGAAGTGACTTTTTTTTAGTGGAAATGGGCTGTAAAATGGAAAACTAGGGATGCAAAAAAAATAGATCATAGTTCCTGCGAGAGCTATTGATGAGTAGAATAACATATTCAAATTTCAGCCCAATCGATTGGATGAACATTTTTTTTATTATCCGAGCCGGGTGTTTCGAAAAAAACGCGAATTTTACCAATAAATTTATAATAGAAATGTCATTCTTACACTAATCGTCTATCCCTGGTGCGTATAATACACCCTCAACTTCTAAATAGGCCTCATTGTTTGTCACTTTTTTTTACCTGCAACTCTTTCTGGCAATTTTAGAAGCATAAGATGAAGTAGGTATACAGGTAACGCGTAAACAATATAACACATAGAAATAATGTTGGTAGAGCAAAATGAATTGGACACTGCCACGCATAATATTCAAAGTTATTTTGATTTTGACAGGCCCGTCCGTCTGTCTTCCTAACTGGTGGTGTGCACGATAGCTCGAGAATGCATTCACTTAGAGAGCTGAAATTTTGCGTACGGGCTACTTAAAAAAATTGTAGAGGTAAATGCGAAAATGGGGTAAATATGGTAACTCCTTCGTGGATTACGCACTGCCTCACTGAAGTTTTGTACACGTCGTTTCTATAAAAATAGTAAAAGAAATTTAAAAAATTGATTAAATCTGGCAACTTTTTCTGGGTGTTGTCTTACAAAAAATGGGGTTAATTTACGTATACGAAGAACAAGTTTTTTGTAGAAAAGGAAAACGGTGATAAAGCTTTTTTTTTATGTTATGGAAAAAGTAAAAAAGGACAAGCAGAGAGTGTGGTGGTTGGATGAAGCTGTATATAAGCTTATTGCTTTATGAGCAGACAAATTAGTAGACTTGCGAAAAGCAAAGAAATTCGCATGTTTCTGAACAAATGGTAAATTCAGCAACGTTTTCCTAAATTTTTTGGTGGGTAAGAGGACATCCAACAATAAACTCTTTTTCTATTTTGTTGCATATTTCCTTGCAAACTTTCCGAATAATTTCACCGACTGTAGTCCTCCCAACTTCGAAGACATTGAAAACTCGCATATGACCCTAGTATATAAAGTGATATCTCAGCACGTTTTTCTAGTGGAACAGCATCTCTCATAACAGTATCCTCCTGTCTCAAGGATTACAAGCTTTCACTTAACTCTTTAAATAGGCTTCTGCTCATACGAAAGTTCTCCTTAAATTTTTTATTATGCTGAAGCGGAACATCTACTTCCCAGAATGATTTATTTTGGGCCTGAAAAGTTACATATAAGTATAAAAAAATTAAATCACGATTCCACTTTCTATACTCAAAATATTTCTCCTTTTTATAATCGAATATTGTCTTCACACTGCTGCATTGCAATTAGCTGCATTGCAATTAGCAACATACGTTTTTTATTTGCTCTGAATTTTTGTACACTATTAAAAATACCTCTTTTTACCTTTTTACTTCTATTTAAAAGAACTGTTAGATATTCTAGTAAATCATTGCAGTTGGTTGCTGTCTACTAATACTTTGGGTATTGCAAACAAAATTTAACTTAAATGGCAAAATCGTCTGTTACGATATATTTAATTGGAAATTAGAAAAAATTATCAATTACATAATTGGAAATTACTTTTGGTCATCTGTCGACGGTATTAACGTCTTAAATGTACTGAAAAGTTCTTAAGAATATAAAATCCTATGAAATTGGTTATAATCATTTTTACTATCCGACGAACAGTTCTCGATAGATGCAAAAATCACTTTAGCAATCAAACTTGGGGAGTGACTATACGAAATTGCATACGGCTATCAATATAGGGTATCGGAAGAATCGGTTTTAGACCAATTCTAACTTTTTTTTATTGTGGACGGTTAACTCCTGCTCTTTACACATAAAAAGACGAAAAAGTTCGTCGTGTAAAAATGGTCGAATTATCTCGAAAAACGAGTGAAGATAAGATTAAAGTTGCTGAAGAAGACATGTTAGGTACGCCTGCATATAAAAGCCACTACACGAGAGCATAGTAAAATATTTAAAAAGTCCTGACTTAAATATCAGAAAAATATATGGCCTTTATATGGAGAAAATAATTAGATACAATATCAATGAGTGGAAAGGGTATTTAATATTAATTTAGCATGAAATGTGCATATAAATTGAAGCATCTACTAAATAATGAAGAGAAGCTTTCTTGGGGTCGCGATAACAAAATCTTAGAGTAGAAAGTTTTATGACTTACAGCTGATACTTCCAACATGGTCGAATTCTGTATAGCCTTTGAATAAATGTAAATTTATTATTTACTTAAAATTTATTTTTTCATAATCCAGAATTTAAGTTATATCTAAGTACAGAAATAGTACTAAGAGCATTCGCGATCTGCCACAGATCTATAGGGCAAAATGTGGACTTCAACCGTGGATGATCCTATGGATCAACAGTAGCTTCATACGACTCATACAACATACAACCCGTGTGCATATACACGTCAAGAAGAGTGCGTGCGTTAATCAGAGCTGGATTCGTGCAGTCCATTGCACCAAATACAGACAGGAATAGCGATTACCTACACGGCACTATCCTGCAAAACAACTATAAACCAAAAATTTCAGATAGTGCAGAATGGGAATCACATTCCGTGCTTTAACAATTGACAAACTTTATCATATATACAGATGACTTAAAATCGGAAGAAAACGTCGGAGCAGGCGTCCTTTATGAGGAGCCCGCCATAAAAATTATCATATACCTTGAGAGCCATGTAACGGCTTCTCAGCCTGAAATCAAGGCCATCCATGAGGAGGGAAGGCACCTCCTTAACTTGCACACTGAGAACGTGGGGATTGCAATCTGCTCGCATAGCTATGCTGCTATCAAGGCCTTTTCAAAACCTTTTACAACCTCCAAGCTTGTATTGTATTACAGTAACATTAGCGGGAATGAAAAGGTAGATGAACTTGATCGCCTTTGTGCAATCTCGAAGGTATCCTCTTCCACAATTGGGATCGCACCAAAACACCTTTTTGCTAATATCTCGGCTTGGCGGACTGCCAACACAGTCGTATTTGCTTAGATTACCCTTCAGGTTGAACTACAAAGGAGCTGTTGAGCAGACCTAACCCAAAATAAACAGTCATTCTACTGAGGATAAACAAGACACCGTGAGAAGCCTGGTGTCAATTCTCATAGGGCATTCTCATCTCAGAGGTTACCTATAGAGTTTATGGCTTGTTGTTGATCTTATATGTAGAAGATGCAGAGAGGAACCCGAAACTTTCTTTGTCACTGTCCAGCTCTCTCGGGAGATCGACACAGGTTCCTTGGGTCACACCTCCTGGACGATCTATATATAACCGGCAAGGAAAGCTAGCAGAAAATAATTAAATTCGTAAGAGCATCCGGCTGAGAACTATGAGTAGTTGCTGATAAGTCAGGACAATAGGCCCGTTATGGCTTACGCTCCAGAGCTCCCGTCTTCAACTAATCATTCAAGTACAGCCATTCCACACGAAAACTATCAAATTGGACTTATTAGTGGTTATTCCTTTTTCATACACTTGTAGCGTAGAACCTGAGCATTTCCGGTTTGGGCGAAACTTTCAAAGCGTATATCGAAAACGAAAATATTTCGCCCATAATTTTTTCTTGATTTAGTTTACTATGAAGCATCATATTCAAAAAATTATAACTCGGGAACGGATCAACCAATTTTTTCTTTGTCGTAAATACTATTTAAAAAAAAATGTATTTTTTAATATTAAAGACCTCAATTTTTTTTTTTTATAATTTTCATTTTAAAACCAAAAAATACGGTAGCTCTCGGCTTAGTTTTGGAGATATGAATTTTTAAAGTCACCGAACAACCAAACAAACAAAAAACGGTATGGGAGCTTTACATTTAGGGGAGTGTATTTTTTCTACAAGGAGCTACTAGTATTTTATTTAATATTTTCATTTTAAAGATCTGAGCCTTATGTGTCTGTATTCGAAAAATTTTGAAGGTGTTTGTCGAAATTGTTCCATGCAAATCGCAGATGTTCCGATTCCAAGGTGATTTGCCTTTTTCTCAGATCTCCAAAAAAACTTATAGTATCATATGGTCATTGGTACAATAAGTGACATAAAAATCGCGCAATGCGTAATTAACGCCACAACCAAAAGCACACTAAGTACGATTTTCTACAATTCAGAGTACTTGAAATTTATTAGATTTGATTTAAAAATGTAGACGAAATTATTCGTAATTTTCTGACAGAGTCAGTTCCGCTTGTCTATTTGATTGATAATAATTATAGCTAGAATGCAATTTATTCACGTAATGTATAACAGCTTCAGTTTAGATGCCTACATTTTAGAGACTAGTATTAGACATTTCTAAGAAACGACGTACATGACGAAGAAGGTTATACAGAGAGGTACAATTACTTCTCTTCACTAATATTTATGACAGATGGTTTGTTGAAAGCTCGCGTTAGTTTAGTACTGTCAACCCCCATATCTAGCGGATGTATCACCTAGTCGACCTACGGTAGGGAGTTACTAAATATAGAATTGGACTTTCATGTAATCATCTCCAATTGTACACCAAAAACGCAGTCAGATAATGCCATTATATTGAGCACTTTTCCACAAAAACTCGTTATCCATCCATTAAAGACAACATTTACTCTAAACTTCATCACATTACCAAGAAATAAACTTTTCGTAGCAAACAGTAAAAACAGAATATTGAAACTGAAGTACTTATATTTTTTAAGTACTATAATTATATAGATATACTTATAGCAGTAAACAGTACCTACCCCTTATAAATCCTATAGCCTTTTGCTGTCTAAATTTAATTAATAAAATTGTTGTAAACGGCCATAAAAGCAATTCAGTTGAAAAAGAGCTGGAATTAAATTAATTAAGTTTAGAGCTAGAAATTCAAATAATCAGCGAGAAAAGAAATTGTTAAACTAAAAGTGTGAAGTAGTAACACCCATACCCATTCCTATGATATCATGCACCAGAGTAGGTACCAACTACATCTACACTCGGGAGTCCATCTGTCCGATGCCAGCAAGAAGGTAACTATCACAGCTCCCTCTCATAAGAACAAGCTCCCGAGACCAGCTCTAAAGTTAATTTAAAATCTAATTATTATTACAGTTGATTATATGGCTCGAGCCTCGAACAGCTACTGGAAATGGTCGTCTTGAAGGGCTCTCGAGTGCAAGGAAAAGGAAGTGCGCACACTTTCAGTGAGGAAAAACGAAAAGGTGGAGTTAAGTAGTGCCGGTTTCAAGTTGAATATTCAACACTTAAAGTATTATATAGTATAAATACGAGAGATGAGGTATTTGATGGTGCTGGTTCCGTGGATTGGATATACTTACAACAACAGTACTCTTTTGATCTAAAGAGCCCCGGCAGCCAGCCAAGTCTCAGATCCAGTGACGGACGAGCGCAGACTTTTCAGTCTGGCGGAAGATACTCTGATGAACCTAAAAGGATATGAGTGGGATCACTTGCTGTGATTATTGGGCTGTAAATGATCGCCGAGAAACGTCAAGAAAGTGAAGCATGAAATATGTTATTGATGGTAATCAATCACCTTCCATGGGTCTAAGGAATTAATTCTGTCCCTGAACTCGTCTGGATTTAGCTTGCCTTAATAAAGAACGGGATAGGCTTGGTCTGGTCGCAGCCTCACAGCCTACACTGAGTTCGGGAGCTCTTCAAAAAATATTAATCTTGCTCGTAGTATATAAGGATATTTTCATCTTGCTAACGTATATAGGGGCGTTTTTCAGTAATTACACGTTTCTTTATTCATTTTCACTCTATCTTGATTGGTATTTTCGGAGGTGGTTGTAATCGACGTGTAATAGACCCAAATACGAGAAATTGTCGGTATTTTTTTATGTAGATAGAGGCTGTAGCTGGCGCAACGTGCAAACTGGTTAAGTTCGAAGGAATTTCAATTAATTTGGATGAAAGATATTAATGTTTACGACTTATAAGATGCATGGTATCGCAGTGTTCACACTGAAGTGTTGAAAATTCTGTAGTTGTTGCATTTTCGTGAATATTCCTGCTCGGATAGATTGTTACTGTTATCACTGTAGGTGGACAAAGGTATATCGTATATTGCATAGTATCCCAAATTTATCTTAAAAAATGATGGAAATGGTTGCTCTAAGACACCAGTACCTAGTTATCCCTCGGACGAAACAATGAAGTTTCGAGTACCGAAATGATTTAAGATAAATGGACCAAGCAGCAGGGTCCACTCCACACTAGGGCATATAGTACCTCCCAACTTCTCAAATTTAACACTCCTACGAGAACCTTTATAATGAGAGAACAATTATTATTTTTCTTACAAAAAGTAGCTTAACCTTTGACTAATGACGTGTTAGCAGCATTTTTGACGTACTGTCAAATTGAAGTCTTTTTTTTATATATATTGTTCAGTCAAGCTCAGGTACCCTATGATGCAAAGCAGAGATAGGGAAACGATTATGGGACATGAGGAAAGTGGCGGAGGTGCCGATGTATGTCACTCTTGTACCTTCGCAGATTGTAAGCCAGAAGAAGAATAGTAGATGGTAGAATGTTCCACATTTGCACAGTTCGGGATAAGAAGGCATCACGGAACTTTACTTTATGCGCAAAAATATTTTGAAGGGCGAACATTGCGTGCAGGAATGATTCTGCAAGGGATCAGACTACATATTTCATCAGAACATTGTCCACGCATGTAATGATAAAGCAGCGAAAGGCATTCAACATTCTGGCGGTGCTCGAGTGAGTCGATATGACAAGTTATTGCCACATCGCCAATGAGCTCTCTTTTGGACAATATCCCATGAAGCTAAGACTGTGCGAGCAGCCCCGAACCAGATATGGGAATTGTATTCCATTTACTGGCAGCAACAGAAACATGAAAGAGTCGGCATTGTATAAACTTGCATTAATAGTACACGCTGTTCCGGCCGCACATGTTAGTGTGGAAAGAGCATTTTCTGCATTGAAGCTAATACCTAGCGATCTTAGATGTAATCTATCGGATATTAATATTATAAAAACACTTTTTGTTAAATTCAACAACGAGTAATGCGGAAATAAAAACTTTAATTGAATTTTCGTAATTTTTATTGACGATCGTATATCGCAATCAAACTTTGTAATACCAAATATTAAAATATTAAATAATAAAAATTATCAAATAATTATTATGGTTATTATAGCAAATGATTTTAATTTCTGATCAAAAAATAAAAATTAAAAATAATTAATTCGATTATAAAGCCCAGTATCGAATTCGAGCAAAGTAAATTTAACGCGATCTCCAAATTTTTCACATTAAAACCGCTGATAAAATTTTGACGTATGTTAATTTGGAGAAAAGAAAGTGACAGCTGTTTAAAAATGTTATCGCTGAAAAACTTCAAATTGATAATTAAGTTTAGATAAACATTTTTACAATTTACAATTAAAAATGGTTAAGAGAAATTAAATGCTTGAAATAATTAACAAAACAATCTGAAAATTTCCAATAAAAATTAAAACCTTCAATAAATTAAAAAAAAAAAATGACAATCTGGAAATCGTCATAGAAACAGAAAATGTCATAATTTCACCAGCATTTTAATGCTCCGCGCGTTCAGTAAAATAAGTGGATACACACAAAGCGTCATCTATCTTAAAATAAAGAAATATTTACTTTTTGCCAATAAACTCCGTACAGTACTAGTAAAATCATCAGTAAAATTATTGCTGGTGATTTTACCAGTACTAAAATTTGTATGGAAATGTCACATTTTACTCAAACTCGATACTAGGCTTAAAAAAAAATTAAAAATAATTATTAGTTTTATCTAGAAAATAAAAATTAACAATTAATAATTATTTTCGATTTAAATAATAAAAATCCAAAGAAATAATCAATAAATGATTTTAATTGTAAAAATTTTATTTTTTTTTAATTATTTCTCATAGTAAAACTGCATGAAAATATGATACTATTTAACTTATTCGCCCTTCAAAGCACCTCCATTTGATATATGATTTTTTCATTTGAAAAATCAGTAATAATAATTATTTACGGTCTCTACTAAAAAATGAAAGAAAATTTGTTAAAAACTATTTTTAAATGAAGTAAAGACTGTAAATAATGGCCTGTTGATATTAAAGTTATAACTTCTCAAGTGATGTTCAAGTATTTATTTATAGAATGAAGTGTTCCGTGAAAAATTGCCACCACAATATCAATATACGACGTGAGAAATCATTTTTCAGGCAAGTATAGATATGAAATATTATTTTATACACTTTACACACATAGTCATATTAAATTAAATTGAAAATCAATAACAAAACCGACGAAAAATCGAAAGATCCTTCGGCTAGCTCCGCTCAATAGAGTTTTGTTTACGTTTGTGACAGCTGAAAAATTCTTGTGGTTCTTGGAGTAAGTGACTGCGACTAAGAACATTTTCGGTGGGAACAAGCGCAATATTTTCAACCATATATCTTGTTGCCCCGCTCTCTATTTCGCTTGTAACACTTCCTTTATTGTCTATATTTTAAGCTTAGCATTACGATTAAATGATGACTTGAAGCTCCATCTAAGTAAAACTTCAATATGGAGAGTAATGAGGTGCATGGGTTTTAGCTTCAAAAAAAGACAGGATAATAGAATGCTGTTATGCGAACGTCCCGACATACGTTTATTGCATATAAATTACATTAGAAAAATAAGAGAATTTCGTTCCGGCGGTTATGATATTGTTTATTTAGATGAAACTTACATAAATGCGGGCCACATAAAATCTTTAGATTGCGCAGATGACAGCAATAATATATCTAAAGATCATAGATTAATTATAGCACACGCATGCCGTGAAAAAGGGATTGTAGAAAATGCTCTCCTCATTTTCAAATCCGGAACTAAATCAGATGATTATCATGATATGTATTTTTAAGCCGCAGTAGTATAATTTGATTAAAATACACCGTACTCCAAGAAAGCATATAGTGGATGATCTGACTCAGACTTATGGGCAAAAGTTTTACGTCCATCACCGTACCACCCCAAACAAACAAGTTAAGACTTGTCTGATCTATAGAATGTCATTTTTTAACTGAAAATAGATTATGAATTCCTTGCTCATTTCGACGTCATTTAGACGTAAGTTTTCTATGAAACTAGGACATGTTGATGAAATTTACGTTTATTATTGACCCATTTCCAGCGACGTCCTTTTTACGTCAATATGTGAAATTTTAAGACAATCGATTTTAGTTTCCGTCAAATATAGACTTCGTTTTGACTGGCACTTTTTTAAGTCGACATATGACATCTTTCAGGAAATCAAGTTAGTATCAAGTTGATCACAAAATGACCGCCCATGCATGTATTATACAGAAATATATGAAAGAACGTCATTTAATGACTCAAAATAGACCCTAGATTTAACAGCATTTTTCCGTCTTTTAGACATAATCCTAGTTAACCCTCTAGAGCCTAATATTAGAAATTTTTATATTGTTCTTAAACTCTTTTGGATATCTTACTTCTGACGTCTTTTTGTCGTCAGTTTGTGCTATTACATAGGCACGCGTTATCTATTTCTCCTCAGTTTTTGACTGCATTTGAAAGTGGCTTGTCGTCATTTTCACGTCATTTCCCGATTTTTTGCAGCTTCATGGAAGGACGGGCATTCAAGACTTGCATTAGTCTTGTTCAAGCAGCAATACAGGCAACAATTCTATGGTGTTTAGTCAAAAGTACGTAACTCCACAAATGTACTAGCTACTTACGAAGTTGTGCTCTTTTAATCGAAATAATATTCAGTTTCTTTGAAGCTATGCAATTTGGATACATCGTTTTAATTCCATGTTTTTGTGAACGAAAATATTGAAAAATGCTTTTCTAGATAAACAACGTAAAAAATTAATAATTTCTTCCGAATAATAAAAACATAAGAATTTCCCTCCTACCTTTTAATTTAAGTTCTATTGGAAATATTCGTCGATCAAGGATGGAAAACTGAGTTTTTTTATTAAGCGTTTTTGTCTTTCGATATGCCAACTAGAGGTCATTTTGTATTAAAAATTGGTGGCTAATTTGACGACTTTATTTCCGTCTGAAAACGTGTTTCAGGTGTTGTAATGACATCTTCTGGGCAACCAAAATGTACGAATTCAGTTTAATTTTGGAGGTTATTTTGGTAGCTAATATGAAGACCTTATTTCCGTCTGAAGACGTGTTTTAGGTAGTACATTGTCGATAGGTCGACGTCAAAAAGATGTTCGATTTAACCAAATTTTGATTTTGACCACTTTTCAATTTCAGTACAAAGGATGATTTATTGTACGTACTATTGACCAGACAATGTTTGTTGGGACCCAGATATAAATCCAATTGAAAAAATTTGGACAACGGTTAAATCCAGGATTGATTCAAATTAGATGATGTTTAGCAGTTAACAACGGCAGATTTTGAAAAAAACTACGGGGGCGAACTGGAAAAGCATTTATAAAAATGACATAAAAGCTGAGAGAGGATATCTTGGGTATAAAGACTTTTTCAACAACTTAACAGATAAGTTGATTATTTCCTTATCTATCGGTAGTTCTACTTCTGATTGTGTTTTATTTCAAGAAGCGACGATGAAGAAGCAATTGCCTCTACAGGGTGAAGTGATGTCAATTTGCAAATCACAAATTTTGCTGTTCGTAACAAGTAGAAGACCACCTCCGTCGCATGTTACCTCTCTTCTGGGTCATTTGTTCAATATTGCATTGCATGGCATTTTATCTGTTGTTTGATTTACATATCAGCTGATCTTAAATGAGCTTTCCATTATAATATATGTATATTATAAGCTTTCTAGAACAAAAAAAAAATTAAAAATCTGTTACTCCTATTCCCAATAGGTGTACAATACCTCACTAATTTGTATAAACCAAATAATCTACTTTCATTTACTGACTATTTCTTTTGCGTTTACATTAGTTTTTACTCTTAGCCATTCGCAAGTGTCACTCATCATTTCTCTATCATATAATTACACATTCCTGATGTTTTCACTTGGATAAGTACCCCAATAGACCTAATACTGATATACCAAAAACCATCAGATATAACCACATAATTCTTGGAAGCACAGATTGGAAAAGCAGCTCAATTCTATGGATGAATAAAATCGGCAAACCCATTTAAACCAGAGCCGCAGTAAATTTTTGTTGTCAAATATAACCAAAAAATATATGCATATGTATTAAGTTAAAGGAAAGGCAATGTCATGAACAATCGTCTTGCAGGAAATCTCCACGACCTAAGTGAGTAATAGTATATTGAAAACACATGTTTTTTCAAAATTGAAATACCTATCATGTATAACCACTTAATGCAGGTCTTAAAAAACAGAGATGTTTATCCTGAGCAAAAAAATGCAGGTCCAGATGAAGTTAAGGTACTGAATATTTCGGATTTTCCAATAATCTATATAACCACATGAAATTCGGCTCAAAAACAGAGCTAATATCCCTTAATACAAATATGCAGGTCCAAGACGTTTTGCTCGCTGCTAACCCCTTGCCAGGCGAAGTTGAAGTACTGACAAATATCAAACACATCTTAAAATTTCCAGCATTTGTGTTTTACATTTAGAAATCGTTTTTTTTTTTTTTTCAATTCATACTTTTAATTCAAATATCACTTTCAGATTCATTCTCATCTGATGAATCACAACCTGAGTATATCGTTTTCATTCTCTTCACTTACATTAACTTTCCGGTATGGCATTTCCCTCGAAGCAGTTTCCTGCGATTTCCCAAGGTTCGAACGAAATTCACTGCTTATATTATATAAAGGTAAACCAGAGATTGTGCTTATGAGATCGTAAGGGTATGGTGACATGAAATATTAGTGTGAATATAGCAGCAAATCTTATCACTTACTTCGGATATTTCTAAAAACTCTATCTGATGTAGGTTTGCATGATTTGCAAAAAAATCGTATCGAGTTTCGTCAACCATCACACCTCATCTTCATCTTTAAGATCTACTTCGTTTCCAAATTTTCCAAATTTAAAATATCAACTGCAATCTTGTCCTTATTCCAAAATTTTAAAAGATTTTATTTTTCCTTTCTTGAAAAAATATGGAGTGCAATCACATCCTGTAAAGCTGTGAAATCCAGGTAAAGCTGCGCAAAGTTTTTATCTCAATTCTTGGTAAATTAAACTAACATCAATATCCAAGAATATTTTTAAACATAGTTCCTACTTCGATCTATAATTTTACATTAATTTTAAGGTTGGGCAGATTGTAAAGCACTATTATGAGTACATCTGTAACTGTAGACTTAATAACAACAAAAAGGATATATGCAAATCATGCGAGTATCTACCTCTTCTTGAAAACTTTTTGGCTCATTAACGTCCTCTCGAATCATATTATCGTTGTTAGTTTTAAAAAGAAAACACTTATCCTCATTTGTGACGTAAATTTCCTCTTCGTTTATATAAGAGCAGTATTCCTTCTGTTGCCATTCTTGTACTAAGAATTCATTAAGTCTTTTTTTAAAAGAGTTATTCTTTAAAACTCTAATAAAATCCGCGAGTCCTTTCTGGTTTTTTTTTTTTCATACTAAATTCCACTTATTCTTGTGAGCAGTTTCGTCTATCTCGTTCAATGTCTTTTATAGAAGGTGTTACAATTGTATCAAACACAATATGAATAAATTAGGCATTCATTCGGCAGATCTTTTTTAATATGTGCATGCCAACCTTGTCAAAAGCTAAAGGTAATTCTCCTAAGGTATGCAACAAAAAGAAACCATCAACCACAATGGCATCTTCTTAATTTGGAGTCTAAAGAACATGTCACCATCTCATAAGCTCAATCTCTACTTTACCATTATATATAAGTAGCGAATTTCCTGCGAACCTTTGGAAATCGCAGGAAACTGCTTATAATTCTTTTTATTATAGGTTTCGAAGGAAGTCTTCTACCCTCAAACAAAGCAGTTCTGCTGCAACAAATATACAGAAGCAATTATATACATATGTAACTAAATTATCACCAACAGAAAGTGGTTGGGTGTTAGTAGAAAATAAATTGAAAATTAAATAGTTCGAGGGAAATGCCACACCGGAAATACTGCAAGATATCTTTAAAGTTAATGTAAGTGAAGAGAATGAAAACGATGTACTGAAAGTGATATTTGAATTAAAAGTAAGAATTGAGAAAAAAAAAAACGATTTCTAAATGTAAAACACAAATGCTGGAAATTGTATGATTTGTTTGATATTTTTCAGTACTTCAACTTCGTCTGGCAAGGGGTTAACCGCGGGCAAAACGTCTTGGACCTGCATATTTGTGCTGAGGGATATTAGCTCTGTTTTTGAGCCGAGTTTCATGTGGTTATATAGATTAATGGAAAATCCGAAATTTTAACCTTTAACCTCGTCTGGCCAGGGGTTAGCCGCGAGCAAAACACCTTGAACCTGCATTTTGGTGCTCATGGAAAACCTCTCTGTTTTTTAAGACAGTTATTAAGTGGTTATAATAAAAAAAAGGTGCTGTCAACATATTATTACTCACTGAAGCTGCGCGGAATTTTCTACCAGATAGTCCACACCAAAAATTCACTGCGGGCTCTTAGACTAATTCGCAATGTTGCCGTTGTCATACAGAAGTTACGACATTCAGTACGTATTTTTACACTGCTTGTGAAGCATTCTTAAATGTTATCTAAATGAAACTGAACAATTATTTTAATTGCAGCTCTGCTGTTGGTGTAAAAAAAAGTGTTCCGTGTGTTTTTCCGTGTAGAGTTATATGACCAGGATACAAGCGAAATTTTCGCTTGAACAGCGTACTAGGCTTAACGATACACTTTCCGTAAAATAAAAATATGAATTAGACACATTCCTCAAGTGAATTACAATGGCAATACCACTTAAAGCCTAGTACGCTGTTCAAGCGAAAATTTCGCTTGCATTCTGGGCATATAATTCTATACGGAAAAAAGTTGTGGAGAAAATGTTAAATTACAAATTAAACAAGTAAAGAAGCTAGAATTGGTCTAAGACCAATTCTTATGATACCCTAGATGAATGCCCGTATTAAATTTCGTATGGTCACCGATCTATTCAAGTATTGATTTTGAAGTTGCTTTTCGCAGATATTTCAAGAACGGTTTGTCGCACAGAAAAAATGATTATAACCATTTTTTTAGGATTTCGTATTCTGCAGAAGTTTTTAGTACAATAAAAATGTCTTGGACTGATCGTTTTCAAAGTATACGTAAAAAACCGAAATTTTTGTATGGCAACACTAGGAAAGAGTTGCCAGATTTAGTCCATTTTTGACATTTTATTTACTAATGTAGTAAAACCATCATGTACGAAATTTCAGTTCTCTATATTAACGCGTTTCAGGCAGTGTCCAAATATATAGCGGAAAACGAAACTTTTATATGGCAACCCCACGAAGGATTTGCCCGATTTGTCTCATTTTCGAACTTAATTTTACTTTTTTTTTCAAAGTCCGTGTACAAAATTTCAGCTCTCTAAGTATACGCATTCTCGAGTTATCGTGCGCACGGACGGACGGACGGACATGCAAAAATCGAAATAACTTTTAATATTATGAATGGGTGTCCAATCCATTTTACTCTACCATCATTATTTCGAGGTGTTACAAACGGAATAACAAACTTAGTATACCCCTATGATTTCATCTAGGGTATAATAACATTAAACTGACTGAAGTAAAACACGTAAAATCACAAATTAAGTATATGTGCCAAAGTGCCAAACATCGAAGGGTATATCTGTCGTTCGAAAATATGTCTGGATATATAAATCCCTGCGGAAAAAGTCTCCACATATTAGCGCCATCTGCATTCCATGATCTAAACACTGATTTTTACTTTCGTACAGCATACTATTTTACGAAATCCCAAACCGAAATTTTCGTGGCACCTCACTCACATTTTTTTTACATATAGTAGATTTTATATAGGAACCGTAATTTTCGCTTGAACAGCGTACTACGCTTCATGACGTAAAATTATGAAAACATCCGGCGTAGAAAACCTAACTGCAGCCATTTTATATGTAATTTTAGCATGGAAGTCTCGCCAGTCAGAAATTTCACTCTCGGTGAAGGAAGGAGACTAGTGCTTTCGGTAATAAATATGAATCCAACCAATTGTGTATGTAGAAGAACTCACTTCGAAAAATATAAAATTATGTATTTTGGAAAATGAAAATGTAAACAGTAGAGAGTCACATTTCCAGTATTGTATCGGAAGGCTTTCGGCAGTTTTTCAACTTACTTTCAAAACGTAGTTGAGCGAATTAAAGTCCATTTAAGTAGAACTTCTATTTGACAGCATAGCATGAATTTGCATAGAGTTTCCTTGTATTCTATAAATCCAATAATTACAAAAACCTATACATTCAAACAAAAATTTATTTCTCTCAGATTTATTAAATTTTATATAAAAAAAATGACATACATTTTTATAGTTTATTTTTAATGTTTTACAATTTTTTTGGTGGCAAAACTGGGCTAACGAACCAAAATATATTTGAATTTAAACCAAAAAAAAAATATCGGATTCAGTATTTAATTCCACAGTGTGCAGTGACGACGAGTATGCACATATCTATTGGGGGCGCACGCAGTCCCCCCACAAAAACTTTTGATAGTACAAAAAATTGAAAATATTCCAGACAAGCAATTATATGCCAAAAAGTGTGTAATATAGCAATAATATGTAAAGCTTTCATCTACCAGATATCGAAATGAATTTGAATAACTTATTAACTGAATCCAGACTGAGAATTTGGAGTGACTACCAATTTTGATTATAAAGTACTTGCCGCACGCACTTTCTCCAATTCTTTGCAGATATCAAAAGATTTAAACTGCATGCGCCAAGTTAACCCAAAGTTATGTAGAATCGTCATCGACTTGAAGTCCTTACTTGTAAATTTCGAAATTGTTTTAAGACATTCCTTTTTTGAAATTTACTGCTGTTGCTTACTTCATTATTCCTCCGATTATTCTAAAGATCATAAGAAAAAAAGGATTCGAGCTTGAGTTCGTCCGCCCATCTGTTATGCTGTTTTAAAAATTTATTATTCCGAGAGCACTTGGCAGTCTATAGATAAGGATAAAAGGTAAATATACACTTTAATAGAATAATTAATCCAATTAGAAACTTACATTTTGTAAAAAGCACCAAGGCCTAGAAGAAATTTTGTCGACAAAATCTCGTTCTTTTCTTCATACTTTTAATTTAATAGGCCTGACGAGAAATAAATCTGGCCTCGGCGAATGTCTGAACTGCATATGAAATGACCTAGAAAATTTCGAAAAAAGAAAACACGAATTATTATGCAAAGTATTCTTGATCGGAATTTTTGAATTGTGCTGAAATTTTCAAAGTGAATACAAATAATGGTATTGCCAGATATACGATACTACACGAAACTTTTTAGCGAATTTTAACTTCAATCAATATTTTACCAAAAACTTCACTGCTATCAGGAACGTAAAATTTAAACGCATTTTCCTTTCAATATCATTGATGCACGAAATTCAGTGTATATTCGGAATTTACTGGTTTATATCCTTGGAATTTCGCCAGGTCATTGCTATTACTTTACCCAAACATTACAAGTGCAACTTCACCTTACTTGCTTATATAAACACAGCTTCATGAGAGCAGTTGAGCATCCAGTGAACTTACATTTTGATAAAGAATGGTAGTTGTAGGGCAGGAAAGTTTAAATTTCAAAGCTTTCAAAACTAAATAAAGTCGTGGTGTTGATACATATTAAAGGTCTAACGTCTAACCATAATCTGAAGTCAATATTTGACAAGCTGATGATTATCTATGACTTAAATGTGTCAAATTATTTATGTTATGTTAAAATAAAATTTCCAAAAATTACTTCAGGTTTTTGTATTTTAATTGTCAAATTTCTGTATACAAAGTACACCCTAGAATATTCTCAATTAGTATGCATAATATTCATATTATGTATGGTGAGATCTTAATAGCAGAAGCATTACATATGTAGAAGATTGTGCCTTTAAAACTTCATCGTCCCTTGACATAGTAATATGATTACGACAGTTGAAAATAAAGCTCAGATTTTCTACAAAAATTCAATGCTATTTTTTGATTTCTGTAGAAGCACTGTAAAGCATACTAAATAACCTCTAAGGACAGGTACTCAAACAGAATCTGAACCGCTGTCCGCCTTTCGTCCAATCAGTAACTAGTGCTTTTTACAAAAGCTTGTGTATACCTTAATATTGAACTATATTGCTAGTAGTAACCTACTCATTCTGAACTTTCTTGGAGTTATGAAATTGCTTGTTGAAAATCATTTCGAATATCCCGAAAGCTTTGAGTATTGTGTTATAAGATTTTTAAAATTATTTCGAATACTCTTATCAGTAAATTGTCAAATATTTTCAGCTTTTGCTCTTAGCACTGATTCTTAGAAACGTTTCTTAACTGGTCACTCATGCTTTATCTATATACAAAAAGGGGTGCCTCAAGGCTCCATCTTGAGTCCTATATTGTTTCATATTTTTATACCCTAAATCAATTAATCATCACATTAAATGTATTTTGATTTTTATATGCCCGCCAATCTATCTGTATGTCAAGAACCAAAATAAACCGGTTCAACCTGAAATTTTCTACAGAATAATTCTATGAAAAAACGAAAGTTATGCTCGTACATAGGTAAAGTCCGTCAACTCTTCTGTAGTGCAACTATATTATGATTTTCGATATATACATTTTGATAATACTTTAATAGGTGTTGATCTAAAGAGCATACATTTTGTACTCGGTGCTCTCTAATAATGTCCAGGATTGCAAATGAACGAAATCGGAAATCTTTCGTAAAGTTTAAAGCTTAAATCGTCAAAATAAATAATGGTGTTAAATGAGTCAATATCTGTGCCCAAGGCACTTCGCTATTACTGAATATAGTAAAATTAATCTCATCAAAATTTAGACTCTGCCTAACGAATGAAATTGGAACAAACACTCCTAAATATCAATGTCTTATTTCACATTTATGAAACCTTAATTTACAATTGTGCCGTCAAATACTAACAGTTAATTTTATTTATTTATGTTATTTATTTCGATAAATGCTAGCTACAATGGTCCCAGGACCCAATACTAAAATTAAAGTTAAAGTATAGAACAATTGTTAAGGATTTTTCTTAATTGAGTCTTATTAATATCAAAATCTATCGAATTGAAATTCAAATTAAAAGTATACCACATTCTACTCATAGGCTCAAAGTGTCCATAGTCCAAATAAATAAAATCATTAGATCGTAAGTGTCGAGATCGTGAATTGAAATTAAATCTCTCAAGCCTCAAAGGCATGTCGATTTCACCCTTCACAAGTTTATAGACAAAACTTATATGACAAATTTTTCAACGAGTCTCAAGAGTAGGAAGGTGTATTAAATTTAACCTTTCGTTATAAGGAGGAAGATGAAGTCTATCCCTCCATTCGAGTCCTCTTAGAGCAAAAAGTTATAATCTCCTCTATCTCTATACGATCGGAGTGATTTTTGTTAGATGGAGACCAGACAGGATTGGCATATTCCAAAATGGGTTTTACAAGAGTCGTAAAAAGAAATTTAGTAATATAGATATCACCTAAGTCTTTTTCCCAACACTTTACAAAGCTTAACATTGCGTTTGCCCTATTAACGATGTGATCTAACTCGAAACTCACTATGTGGAATATCCCCAGACCCCAAGTCTTATATTTTATCAACTTTCTAAAGTAATAGCCCATTCATAGCATAGATAACATTCGAAGGGACTTGCTTACGACTTCAAATGGTTACTCTACATTTATCAACGTTTAAAATGAGAGAGCCCTTTTCACATCATTCAACAAGTCTGTGCAGGTTATCCTGCAATTTGAGACAGTCGCAAAGCGAGTCGATAGATTTATATAGTTTTAGATCATCTGCATAGCAAATCAAATTTGGTAACTACATAGGAAGCATCATTTATGAATAATATGAAGGGAAGTGCCCCAAATGACTACCCTGTGGAACACCGGAGTAAGCCGTTTTTTTTTTTTCAGACAGAGCAGAACGGAACTGAATCCTAAATTTGTGATCATTAAGGTAGGGTGATAACCAGTTCAACAACTAAATTGTAAACCTAAAGATCTTAGTTTAATTAACAAAACTGAGTGAGGAAGCTTGTCAAAAGCCTTGCTGTAGTCTATATAAATACAGTGAGTTTCGCAACCACGCTCAAACGATTCGATACAGGTGGATGTAAACTGGAGCCAATTTGTTATTGTTGACCTTCCCTTCATAGAACCATGCTGAGGATGATTGAGAGCTCCACTACAATGAAAATACAAAAATTCATAGAAAAGAAGCTTCAAACAGTTTTGGAATACAAGACAATTTAACAATAGGACTACAGTTGGTAACAAGTTCTCTTTTATCAGACTTAAAAGATTGGGGAAATAAACGACTCTCCATAACTTAGGAAATTTACCAAGCCGCAGTGATAGGTTTATTCAAAATGTTAACGGGTAAGAAAGCGTTCCACTGCAGTTCTTTAAGACAAAAGGGAGCATCCCATCAGGTCCAGCAGAATAACCAAAGTCCAGCTTGGACATGGAGTCCTCAATAGATTTCTGATCAATAGTGAAGCATGTGGGATATCAGCTTTAGGAAGCGTCGTTAAGTAATTAAAATAAGAAAATCTAGCGTCATATGTTTCACTAAAGTAATCACCAAAGAGATTAGAAATCTCAGAGGGATCATGACTAGAATTATTATTAAATACTAACACAGGAGGAAAATTATTAGACTCCATTTTGGTATTTACAAAACGCCAAAATTTTCTAGGATCCGATCTTATTACATTTCTCATTTGAAACAAGTATCTGCCATAGGCATGCAAAACAGCATTACGAAATTTACTCCCCAAAAACAAACATTGCCTTAAATCATCATTAGACTAAGAGGAGAAATTTTCGCCAAGCCTTATTTCTTAAGTTGCGCAAGCGTTTAAGCTCAGCATCGTACCAAGGAGGCCACGAAGAGCCATTCTTGATGCAAGGCAATAGAATACAATCATTGAAACAATTAAACATAACATTGTCAAATTGTGCTTGTAAGTTCATCTAAATCATTATTGCTAAATAGAAAGGACCAGTTAGTAGAAGAGAAATTAAAGTTAAACAAATTAAAATTAGATTTTTTATAATTAAAAGTGGATGAGCTTTCAATCAATATACCAATACCCTCGCAATTAATGCCGACTATCACGTCCAAAGTTGGATGGTATGCGTCAATAAGAATTGGAACCAATGACATGTCAGACGCGCGAACCATACATTTCGAAGCAACCGAGGTAAAGCCCAAGTCCAAGCTTTTGTTACGGTTGTTCTTAACATCATTTACCTGCGAAAGACCAAGTGCGGCAATACATCCAGGAAAAACTTGAAAGTCGTTGTCCAGTAATTCAGCATCTGAAAAGGAATTGTTAAGCCATGTCTCCGTTAAAATAATAACGTCGTGAGAAATATTAAAACAGTTCAAGTAGAGCCGACGTGTTTTTGACGTAGACCACAAACATTTTAGTAATAAACTACTAAGTCACCCCATCTAATCCACTAGGTTTTTTTATGCATCCCAGATCCAATAGCAATGTCTCGAGGTCATCGGGAGCTAGCAGTTTGAAAGACGACACTACAGGATTACGAAGGCCGTCTGGCATCAAACCGAAATATCAAATGTGTGGATCCATAAGACTCATTTTTGAGCTCACATAGTTGGCGATAGATTGCGAAGAAGTCCCTTATTTAGTCGTGAGAGAAAAGTAAGGATAAAGGTGTTCGACTTGCCTTTAATGACTATATTCCATGTATTTTTGGTCTATAGAGTTTGGACCATGTGTCCATTTCCACTTCCACTCTCACTTACTGAGACATGACACTTAACTTTCTGCATGTAGTAAGTTTTGCCAAAAATATGATCCAATGGTTAACTAGATGACTGAAACCCCATTAAATTTATCAAATTTACATCAAATTTATGCATTACTTAATTGGAAAATGTAATCAATAATTTATTGCAAGATATTTTCTAATTGTTTTTTCAGAGGAGTCCACCCTCAAAAAACGTACAATCCCAATTGTCTTCGTATTTTATATTTTCAATACAGATCCACCTTCAGGGCATGTGTAATCTAACAAAACAATTTTTTTTTTCTCACTGTAGCACAAGAAAGACCGATGTGAGTTGGATAAAATCCCTAAACTCCAATGTTCGGTACAATGAATTACTTCCACGACATTGGCTATCGATAAACAATTGAACGAACGTGAACAATTGCGAAGTAAATTTTGTCCCTTAAATTATCCTGGAGTGATAGGACCCAAAGTGGTTCGAATTTTCCTCCACACTTCACGGTCTGTTTCGAGGTGGTTCAAAGGAATATATACTTTGCTCAATGCAATGCAAGAGGAGAATGTGAGGATGCCTTCAGGCGATTTGTTTTGTCGAAATCCTGATAGCCCGCGTTTTATCCATTTTTCAGTTGAAGTAATCGTCGAGGACAATAATTGACAAGGAGGTCCTTGGATTTAGGCTATGGCCAATAGTTTAGTTTTTTTTGTCTTCTTTGCTCTCAGCTTTTTCATTCTTTTTTTTTTTTTTTTATGGTGTACGGAAAATTGCAAGTGGGTTTGATCCGTTTTATATAATAATTGTCCGATTAAGGGAAACATGACAGATGTTGTAGCATTAGTCTAACGTTAGAAGGGAATGATTCGATAAGATATTATCTCTTTTGTTATATAGTATAGTATAGTTAAAGTGTATCAGAATTGGAAGAAAATTAATAATTTACTACAAAATTTCATTGAAACGTTTGTGTTAATGTGGTTACTACCATACTACATAACACCTCCCCTTAAAGAATCTTTAAATTACATCTAAAATAACATTAGCTATCATATTGTAGATTATAGCCTCATTTTTGAATACTGTGGGGATTACTTTAACCTGAAAGACTTTCATATGACACGCGTATTTATTCCCAAGAGAGGGTGGTCAACGATTTCAAAGGATTGTTCTACCCTCTTCGACTGACAGCTCTCACATGTTTCTCTTAATAGCCTTCTTCATATATTAGACTTAGTCTTATTATATCCTGGACATGATCATCGTTAATGATATGAACTCCAACCAAGGAAGAAAAATAAAACAAAATCCTTTATAAATTTTATAAATTTTCTCTTACTCGAAAAAAAAATCATGTACAAAAACTCTAAACAAAATGGCACAAAAAGAGTAACAACCAAAGGACACTTGACAAACATCCTCAACAATACTGCACCCTGTGGCACATCATTCATGTTCATGCTGAAGAGCCCGAGCAAGAATATGAGTTAAGGGTTGATATGAGTGTCGAGTGGTGTAATATGACCTGAGGGTAAATACGATTTGATTAAAAATATACTTGAATGACCCACTTTTCTGGTACTCGTTGTCATAGAGTGACATAATTAGAGCAAAACTATACGATAAGAGGGGTTAAAGAATGGTCTTCCGTCATCCGCAGCATCTCATCTTGTGGGGTATGTGGTAGAGGGAAAATTCACATCCCTCGATCTACATAAACTACTATGTAGCTAACTTGATACATGTAGCTGAGCTGTTCACGACAAACACTTGCTAAATAAATTTTTAAAACGATTTCGCTCCAAAGGTGCTGGTCCTAAAAATTCAATTGAGCAATTCGAAGTGAATAAGAATTGGGGTCGGTTTTGCATAGGCGGGATAGGATGGGTTATTGGCTGGGTGATTAATTCTGTGCTGGTTAAAATGACATATGGACGAAAAGGGGGAGAACTTTTGATGTATCTATTTATTATTAATATTTAATTTTATCTCTTTACACTTACGTTTAATCTACTTATTATTTTTTTTTTAATTTTCATTTCCCCTTTCATTCTTTTTTGCTATTAGTTAACTTTTGAAATTTGTTTTTTTGTATTTTTCTGATATTATCAAACCTGAGGTGTCAGGCTTCCATTACACGTTCATTTGGAAAACATTATTTTTTATTGATTTGATGAGGATACGCCAATCGCAGAATGACTATAAAAGGATCGCTCTAGCAGAGATTGTTTGCTTGTATCATCCTTATTCTACCAAATTAAGGATTGATTCTTCAGTTCGATCATATTTTTAAATAAATTTTCTTCTACATTATATAATCTTTGAGGTTATGATAGCTGTTCAAAAAAATACTTATTGGCAGTTGGCCTCCTCTTTTAGTTTTCAAGCTTTCAGTTAGATAACTAATCCAAGATGTAGGTATACAATGTTAATGGCCTAGACACACAGCACTCTTAATGAAGAAATAATTAACGACTCATTAGCCTATAATGATTACTGATAAACTGCAGCCACATAGCCATTTCTTTAATTAAATTGTTCTGTCAAACTGGTTTTGATAAACTTATCACATTAAAGAAGCAATATGGATCGAATTAACGCGATAAACTTTGTTTTCATTTATTTTATTTTCAATTTAACAATTTGCAAATGAGAAAAAAAAATATTGATAATATAATTTGTGATTTGCATTTCTTCGCATTTCTTCTTCTTATTTTTCAAATCGGCAGCTGTACAGCGAAGCTAAACATTTATATTATATGCCAAATCTAGCACATTTTTCCTCATTATAGCTATAATTAAGGAGAAAAACTCTTCCTTAGTTGGTACAAATGATTCATTAGGTCATGATGTACTTCTAGGGTATAACATACATTGCAACATGTATGCTTCAGGGATCAAATTGTAAAAAGAAGAGAAAATGAATTCAGGGAAACTAAAATAACTTGTCTGATCTCATACAGTACTTTTGTCCTTCGAATGTCAAAAGGCTGAAGCAAGAATTTTTTTTTTTATATATAATTACGCCAAGCTCAAGGGATACCCTATGATGTAAAGCACAGCATGGCAGGAAAGAGATAGGGAAATGATTAGGGGATATGAGGAGAATGGAGGAGGTGCCGATGTATGTCGCCCTTAAACTTCCGCAGATTGTATGCCGGGGGAAAAACAGAAGATGGTAAGCTGTTCCACATTCGCACTGTTCGGGATAAAAAAGCATCACGGAATTTTACTGTACGGCCGAAAGTAATTTGAAGGGTTAAAGGATGTGCGCGGTTTGCAGCGCGAGTATTGCGTGCAGGAATCATTCTACAAGGAATTAGACTAGATATTTCATCAGAACATTGACCATGCATGTAGCGATAAAGAAGCGAAAAGCATCCAACATTGCGGCGGTGCTCGAGTGAGTCGATATGACAAGCTATTGCCACATCACAAATGAGTTTCAAAGCTCTCTTCTGAACAACGTCTAATGAAGCTAAGGCTGTGCGACCAGCCCCAGCCTATATATAGGAATTGTATTCCATTCTAGGTCTGATGAAAGACATGCAGAGGGGCGCTAGATTTGATGGGCTGAAATATCTCTTACAACTTTGCAGACATCCAAGACATTTTGAAGCTTCTTTGACTTAGCAACAGAGAATATGTGACCTGTCCAGTTTAACTTACTAGAAATATCAATACCAAGAGTACCTAGTGACGGTGAATCAGAAATTAATGCTCCATCAAAACAAACGGAGTAGTTAAGTTACCGTCTTGTGTTAATTACATGAGACAGCTGCGGCTCTTAGATGCATTGAATTTGACGCGATTGGCCATGCCCCAAACGAGGATATTTTTAAGATCGTTATTCCATGATCTAATCATGCAATCTCGTTTAACACATACGGCATTTACCTTAGAGTTCACAAGACTGTCATTGGAGTAAGCGAAATCAAGGGTACTATCATCGGAAAAAATATGGATGGGATTGAAACTAAGGGAAAGTAGATTAATAATGAAAATTGAAAAGAGAGGCGGAGAGTTAATAGAGGCCTGGGGCACACCGGCATTAATAGGATGAGGTTTAGATGTAACGCCATCTCATAGAACCCGTATTTGGCGACTAGATAAGAAACTTTCAATCGATACTACAAGAGAAGGGGAGAGACCAAGTGCTTTAAGTTTGACTGGATGGCAAACTCTATCAGTGACCTTTGAAATATCTAGGGCAACGATTTTAAACTCAACAACATTGTGAGACTACGGTTCTAACGTTCCGTAAGGAAACTCAGCAAATCTCCAAATGAGCATGCAGCTCGGAGGCCTTATTGGCGATCGTTGATGAGATGATTAGTTTCTACTTCATTAATTTTGAGTTAATGATAGATTCAAGACCCTTTGAAATAATAGAAGTGATTGCAATTGTTCGATAATATGAGGGATCGACTCCTTTTCTTGGGAATAGGCTGAACATGAGCTAGTTTCCAAGCAGTTGGAAATTTTCCTGTCGAATAAGACAAGTGGAATAGTTTGCGCAGAGGCTTAGCCAAGGATGAGGTACTTTGGAGACGTTGATCCCCTTAAGGTTCTTGAATGCATTTCTCGTACGGATGTGTATTGGCTCTTGTACAAATTCACACGGGAGAAGCAAAACGGGTGTTTATAAGGTGGGTTTAAGACTAGAATTTAAAGCGGATCTAGTAGCTAAAATACTAGGTTTATCCAGGGGGTCAACAACCACTTTACCATTATTAAGTAGTCCTGATGGTTTTGCCAGGGACCAAAAAACTTTGCTACCTTTGCGGCTTGCGAAGATTCTTTGTCTAATATTCAGTTCAAAAAGGAATTTTTCTCTCTGGATAATCGACTTACAGGTGCATACAGTTCCGGATATGGATGCAATTGATAGACACGAAAAGCAGACTCTTTCGATTTTATAGCTTGGTTCCACTTATCGTTAAACCAATTTTGCTGTTGTTGAGTTCTACTGTAGGGATTCGGAATGTATTCACGTATGCCAAGATTTAGTATGTTAATAAGTTCTAATCTTTCAGATTTTCTCATGGGGCTCGGAAAGAAACAATGTAGAACTGTGGTTAGCATCATCACCGTCCACAGCTCACTTCATGCTCATCTTACAAGGATGGGAGTTGTTGACAATCCTGAGTGGATGGAGAGCCCGAGATAAGCGAACACTTTTTGTGTGAGTGTCCGGCCTTCACCCAGAGCAGACTGGATACTCTACGGTCTGCCCTTCTCTCTGTGGATGAGCTGCCTCACGAAGATCTGATGGGATTCATTAAGAAGACAGGAAGGTTTTGGTGAATAGGCTTCTAGCAGGACAGCCTCCGTGCTTCGGATGGGGTCTCCTGCCAACCTGCCTCAAAAACAAAAGTTCTAATGTGCATTCATCAACATCCCTCAAAGCAAAATAGACCGACCAATCAATTTCTCTAAGATACTGATTGAGACTTTCCCAATGAACATTCTCAGAGTGCCAAAGAAGCCTACTTGTATGTGGAGAAGTAGGGTGGTAAAGGTTTCAAGTGGTAAATTGAACCCTGATTAAACAATGGTCTGAATTACCAAGAGGGGAATCGACTGAGATGGACATTAGAAACAAATCCAATAAATTAGCTGGAGATAACTGCATCAGGAATTTGCGTTGGTGCATCCACTAGCTTTGCAAATTAAAAGATTCACAGAAGAAAGATGTCAACATTATTAAGATATATCCATTTACAGTCTTCAAATTGTCGACCTTGCTTTACGGTCAGTTCTACTATAGGGTAAGTTGAATAGGACTTGGAGTCACGATTGACGCGCGTGAAAATTAATTCTGGACAGAAGGCAAGGACAGCAGATATCTCCATTTAAAACTTTGAAGATTCTTCGATTAGCTATAGTCAGTAGATTAACCCCCCGATTCTACATAGGAGACTTTTAAGAGATCTCTTAACCAAAGAAATAAATAACGTTATAGTAAATGACGTACACTTAAATGAATTCGTAGTACGAAAAATGAAATTCACAAGACGTAATGCCTTTCATGTTATAAAATCAATATGATAGGAGAAAACTAACTTGGAGTCAAAATTTTGACTTATTCAAAGGTTCTGGCAATTTATTTATTATTGGTGGTTTATAATCGAATAGAGTAGGTTCCAGGTTCATAGTATAAGTCACCACATTGCCTTTATCAATATTATTTTCCAGCGAATTTACAATACACCAGTTCCCAGTTCTTCTAGATTTACCTGCATGCAGAGACAGTCATCAACAAATTTTAGCATAATCCGCGTAGAGTTAGAATTTAATTAGGAGGAAAGGTCATTTATATAGGTCAAGAAAATAAGAGGTCCAAGAATGGTGCCTTGAGGAACAGCAGAAGTTTGCTTGTAGGAATCAGAACGGGATCCATTAAAGACCATAATGCTTTCTCTGTTCATGAGATATGATGAGAACCAAGCAACAGTACTATTACAAAAGCCCACTTGATCCATTTCACGTTTATGATTTATTTTATCGAATGCTTTTGAAAAGTCAGTATAACCACAATCAACTTGTTAACTTATATCTAAGGAACAGGCATCTGTATCTATAAACAAGGATAAGTTGGTTACAGTTCATCTACCGCGATAAAGTCGTGTTGCTATTCGGTGATATAGGTTTTCGTCTGCTGTAAATGGGGCTATAGTTTACAACGTATCTAGGATCGCCAGATTTGAAGATTCGAGTAACAAAGTAATTTAGAGAAGGTGCTGTTATTAATGGACAAATTAAATAATTGACCAATAGGTTCAGCTAACATATGTGAACATTGTTTGTAAAGGATATTAGGAATTTTATCTGCTCCAAGGTTCTTGCTACAGTCAAGCATTTCCAATATATTGAGAACCACTTCAAACGATACATCAGATAGAAAAGTGCCTTCCAAATTAATATTAGAACCAGATATCGGACATGTTCTAAAAAGGTATCCAAAATGCTTGGAGAACATTTCACAAGAGCTACTTGATGAGGAAGAGGAGGTATCGTCAGCGTACACTAGCTCATTTGGGTAATTATTTGATTTCTTCAGGTCTTTACAGTACGAGAAAAAAACTTTAGGCTGATCTCTTAATGCATGTACCGTTTTACTTATGTATTCATTTTAATATTCCTTGAGAAGTAATTTGTACTTTTTTCTAATTGTGGAAAATGTATTGTAAACTTCGGGGTATTGAAAAGAGTTGCATAAATATATATAATTTGAAGAGCAAGCACGAATATGATGTGAGTTGTATCATATTGGATAAGTTTTCCCTTTTTTTTTACTACTTACAGTATATAATTACTAATCCCATTACTTAATGCTTCATAAAAACTCTTAATAAATTCATCAACGTCAGGTGTAAATAGAATAAACACACACGAAAATATGCATTTAAACTATGATAATCATCTTGTTTGAAATTCCATGATTTGGTTATGACATCACGTGCCGCTTTAGTAATAGAAAAAGAGATCCTTATGACGAGCGATGGATAATGAAGGTCTATACGGGAAATAGGGCATGTTGAAGGGGAAATGTTAGTCTTATCAAAAGAGATATTGGTCCATATCAATTCTAAAAGTATATTATTAAAATTGTAAATATTGTTGTACTGTTTTAGGTCACATAGGGACATGTTATTAAGAAAAGAATGAGGAGACATGCTATAAGCTTCAGAAGATTGCATCCCTATCGGCACGCGCTTTCAATTTAAGTAAGAAAGATTGAAACCACCGATGACCAAAACATTAGCGTTGAGGGTTAGCTGCAATACTTTCTCACTGATATTGGAAAATATAGAGTTGTACGTAGGAAAGCAGGATTGTGACGAGATGTACAGACAACATATATACAACATACAATTATTTTCTTTTATTACAGCCCAAATGACCTCATAAGCAGTTTCAAAAGACAGAATACGAAATGACTTTAATCTGTTGTGAATTGCAGTGAGTAAGCCGCCACCATTCTTAGCTCCAGAAGACGCTAAGTCATGTCCCTTCTATAAACTGCGTACCTGTCATCAAATATTTCATTCCTATTTACCCCCGTTTGTAGAAATGTCTCTGTCGTATGTATTTTAAAGTAAGGTCAATTTGGTGCCTTCAGTTTTAGAGCGAAACTTTCTGATATTCTGATAGTAAACATACAAAGACATGTGATGGATAAGAATTAAGGAAATTACGAATAGGAATTATTCTTTATGAACATGATAACACTAACTGAGTACTCTCGAGATCGACTATGGCTTTATATATGGTCGTCCTTGCTAAGGCCACATAAATTAATTATCATCATCAGCTATCTCAGCCAGCAATTTCCAATAAAGTAATTTTTATTCTGGGAATATGAAGTAAGTTTGGGACTTTTCCAAAATGTTCGATTTTTTAGACACATATACAAAGCACATATTTAGCCTAAATTTATTCTGCCATCTAGATTTTCCTGATGTTGAGAGTTTGCCATTAGTCTTAAATCAATCTTTTGTTTAAAGATAACATAAGTTTATATACAAACTCACTGAAGGAGTGTACGCTTAGTTACCTCCTACAAACATACACATCTATAATATCTAAATATAGAAATTCCTTTTACAGGATATAGGATGAAAAAATATTACACATTCGGGGATTGCTACCCACGTTTCCATCACTTTTATAAATAGCAACAGCCCTCAGAAATGTCGAGATGTAATAAGCTGTCACATTAGGTTACATGTGACCGCATGAAAATTTTCAGCACTTTTTCCACCATCAATGTCATACTGCAAACTTAAAATTGACAGATGTGATGTGAGCACATGGGTTCTCATTTTCATCAACTTTTTTTTTTTTTGGTTTTGTTAAAAATCCTGGGGCGAATGTATAACAGTCCAATCAAAAAAGGATATAACTTTTTCTGCCCCACCCTTAACGAACAGTTTGAGATTTCACTCTAAAAGGTATTAGTGCAAAAAACAACTTAAGTAGGAAATTAGAAATTATGTTGAATGCCTTAGATACAAAAATTACCAAAAAAACGGTTGAAATAATCTGATTAATCTGAATAGTGTATTATAGTTCAAAGTGAAACCACACTTAAGTCTAAAGTCTTTCAGATGAATCCTTTTATCGCAAGTGTTTCCCCCTTTTACACAATTTCAGTGGGATACAAAGGAACGTCGAGGTGGTGACTTTTGCCGCCTCGGTGCCATCAAAGCCCCCCACCCCAGTATCACACCAGGCACCATAACTAAGACCTTACTGAAGCGCGCGGGGTTTGTCTGTCATCCCTGCAACAAGGATGCGTATCGATGCGTATTAAATGGTTTTTTTTTTGTTCATATGTACGCAATATCACCAGAACCGCCAAACATAAAGCGGGAAACCTAGTATGGCACTTGTTTAACGCACAAGGGTCGCATCCCTTTTGTTTGTTGAATATAGCTCTCTGCGTGTATTATAGATCGGGAGACAAGGATATGACGAGATAGTAAATTCGAAAGTGTTGGTGCGGAAGAAATCGAATTGGACGTCGCTTCCCGTCATCTTCATCAGCATGGGCAACAAAAAAAAAAAAAAAAACACGAAAAAAAGGGATTTGGCAGGAGCGAATGAACTGAACGACAACATCATCATATCCTAGAAACGTCGGGATGACATCGTTCAGCGCAGCCTATGTCCTGAACCGACAAATGGAAATCGGTAACAGGATGGGCTTTTTGTGCCTATAGTGCTGATTCCATCACTGATAAAAATAAATTGTATACATAATCAGATTTATTATCCTTTTTGTCTCTTCCGATTTGGGCACTTGTACAAGGACATTTAAGTAGATTTTCCATTTGGTGCCCGGCTTGTGCGTTCCTGTTTCTCGTTTTGACGTGATGGGATTTCAGTTATTAGGTGCTGCTTCTTCGTTTCATTTTTGTCGATTTTACATTTCAATCTCAATCAGTGCCTAATTCAAACTCTTTTCAATTTGATATTTTCAGAAATTCTTTTGTCATTATTTATAAATTTTACGAGGTACATATAAAAACTTGTCAAAGGTCCTCGTTATTTGCACTTTTTAAGTCATAGGAGTATCGCAAGGTGCAAAGTACAACGACTTAGATTTTTTACACCACATTATAGTATATGTCTAATAGAAACGGTGATGTACAATGTAAATACATACCAATGACTTGGCAACGGCTAACTAACTTATAATTACTGAAATTTTTATGCTTCCTGAGATTTTTGTACACATTCCCCCCAAAACCGAAAAGTCATCAACATAGTAAATATCAGTTTTATAAGCAACATGTTTTGTAGGCTGAATCCAGTAGATGCAGTACGAAAGATGTAGATTTTGAAGAGGCCGAGTACTCATATAATTTTCTCTGCACTTAGATCATAGGATGTTTCACTTAGCTCTTAACCTTAGATCTCTTGACGAAGTAATTATTTTGGAGGGCATTGCATTTTGAGAATCGAGTGGTGCGTTTACAATATGGTTTCGTTTCGCATGTCCTATATTATGGTAATTCTTGGACTTTGTTTCTATTGCTTGAGTAGGGCTGCAATTAATGGTGCAGGTAATATAGGTTTCGATGAGCTTTTTTAAGCAAGTATGCCCACTCTCTCACTTCGACAAGTGCGATCTTGTTTCAACTCTTTGTTTTTCTGAATGCGCACAAATTATGACGGTATATACCATGCTGAAGCTGGACGGGGTGGGCAATGGGGGCGGTCGGCGCTGGTGTCATCCATTTTGAGGTTGACACACACGATTCACAAAAATAAAAGTTTACAAAAACTTCAAGAAATGAAGTAGTCGCTAATGTTGTGAAACAGATGACCACACATCAAGCCTAACACCCAGTCTGAAATTCGAGCCGTTTTTAATTCATGAATATAAAACGGAGCTTAAGTGCTACGCTTGATGTGTGAGACACCGGACGCAATCATGGGAACTTAGTACTTTCGACGCTAGATCTAATAACGCTCTTTAATTGTGTCAGCATAGCGGAATCTAAAGTTTTGTGATTAACTCACTTCTCTTATTAACGAAACGTGATTGTAATCAACAAAAAAAAAAAGCTTTAGACTTTAGGAGTTTGGGAGATGAGAATTTTCGTTTTCCCCGATTAAAACTTCCTAACTCTCCATTCGCGATTCTCTAACATACTTGGGGAGTTAGGGAAAACGTGAGAAGTGTCGCAATATTCAAGGACGGCTAACTCTGTGTGGGAGGGTTGTAGAGCATTTGGGTTTTTCCATAGGATTTAGGGTCTAGAGTACAAAATTATAGATGAAAAGTTTTTGGGGGATGGCTTTTGAAGGGTCGTACCACTCCTCATTGGGGGTTATCCAAAATACGTCATGTTTGGTATCAAATTAAAGAGGGAGAAATCGGTATTCGAGTGGTGTACCGATTTTTGATCATTTTGACTTCGTAACTTACTTTTTACCGCCGAGAGTCGAATTTTTGTACTTGGGTTATATACACCCCAGTTCCTATATTTTGCATATATTTCTTCCGTTCTGTATTTCCTATTCATTAGTACTCTGTTGCGAACATTTTTCTCCTGAAAAGTGAATTTCCACGATTTACCAGTTCTTATCACTTCTGTACTGGAAGACGACCAAATTGATCATTTTCGCGTGATTAAAATTTTTTAGCGGGTACCTTAATACATCAAAATCCTTATTTCTCTGTAAGTATTGCAAGGATTTCCAAAATTTGTTTTGTAAACATAGCCAGGATATGCGGTGAACCCATAATTTAATTAGAAAATCCTAGTTACCTAGGTACCTCCTTCACAAAATACAACAAAAGCAGACAGTACCGCCAGTTGAGAAATATTCTTCTTACTTCTCCACACTAACACAGCCGAGAGTTTTGTCGAATGGAATATAGAGTTTGGTAATACTCAATATAAATTCCCCGCGTTACAGAATACCGAGTGGAGAGTTAAGTGTCAAAAGGATTCTCATCTCCACTACTCTCCGAGTTAGTGAATCCGTCGCCAGAGGTGCTGCATAGAATCTTATGGCATCTGTATATAATTTCAATTTTCTTTGTTACGTTTTCTCTTGGAATGATGTTCTAAGGCAAGTAAATTGCACTCAGTTTGCACGAAAACTAGAGGCCTTAGCCTTAACCAATTAGTCATTAAAATAGAGGAACTATGTCTTTATATTTATTAAAAGAGGAAGCGGTGTCATATTAAAAAACAGGTTATAGATCGGAGGAATACGACATTCCATCTGAGCGAAAAACTCCTTATAATAAACAAATCGCTGGTGAGGTGAGATACAGGGCTCACACTGAATTGTGAAAATTAAAAGAATATGGTGGAATGTTTTGACGGATTCAATACTAAACTCGGAACTAGATCAAAGTGCGTTCAATTTTTCGAGGATATCGAGACAAATACTTTGCTTTTAGCGAACATGGAGGAGTCAACAATAGCTGAATATGAAAATTTTCTAATTTTTATTATGAGGTATCAGAGAAAAAACTTATCCTGGAGATACTTGTAAAGTCTGAGAAAGCATTTAAAAGCATCCAATGTTACTGTCTCTCTACATTTCCGGAAATGAGATTTTATAGAATCCCTTCCAAATCTTATGGTTCTATCTACTAAAGTTTTTAAAATTTTGGAATCAGTTGCTTCGTGATTAAATTAAATTGAATGTTTTATAAAAACTACTTAAGATCTACAATGACCAATATGACGCTAATAATCTATCTACGTTGCGTTAAGGCAACACCAAATATGTGATTTTCAAGTTTGTTATAAAATGATATTTTGTAAGTACTTGTTTCTCGCTTACTTATTTTTGTTGTAAATATGTATAATATTGCAACTTTAATAATATGAAAACGACTCTATTAAATATTTTTTAAACTCTTGAAACATGCTACATCAGTGTACCAAATTGAGTTTTGCTTTTAAAAACATCCACCCAGTTTTGTCGTTCGGGAAATTTAATTTTATATTTTTTCGATTTTATTTCATTGTATTCAATTTAGGAATCGTTTTATATGTGACCATCTTAATTCCTGGGTTCGATTTGTTGAGAACTTCTAAGATCTTCGATTACTCGAAGGGCAAATATTTTATGAACTATTGTTCCATGTAAATATGCCAAAAAACTGTGCTTGGAGAGAGTATTTTATAAACAAACGATTTAAAAAAATATGAGCACGTTCAAAATAGTGTGTGCTTCAAAAACGGTCTTTAAAGCTTCAAATATCCGCTGGAGGCCAAGAATTCAAGATCAATGAAACAGTAAGTAGAAGATCGTGTATAAATTATATTTTTAAGAAATATCAAAGCTGTCCGATCATGATAGGTATCCAAATAGTATCACAACACAGTGCACCTACCGGAAAAGAAAGGGATAATTGAATATTCTAAGATCACATATAAATCTCCTACAGTACATATGTAGCATTTGAAAATCACAGATGTTCAGTCATTCTTGAGACAGGCACTCATTAAGATATCGATTTATATCCAAGAAACTCGTTATAGCAGATATTTTCAAAAAATCTTTATAAAATCTCTTAACATAATTATTGTCCAGTAGACCTATCCAAATGAGTCTGATCATTTATATTTATTGTATTTGAAAATTCGGGACAGATCATCGACAAAAAAGATCCTTCGCCAGGACTATAATTATTCTATTGTCGATATGAATCTTTCAGCTGAGTTTTGCGCTTAGTGTAATTAAATACTTTACACTGCTTGTACCGTCCCTTTCTATCCTGTAAGGAGGATTTTGCTGTACACAAGAATTTATATCTTAGAAGTAGGAGAAAATGGGCAAAACGGGCACTTTTTTTATTCGTCGATTTTCTATATCAAAATAATCTATATAATTCAAAATCAATTCTTGCATGTATGTTACATTATCACTTGACAACAGCTCAACGGATTTGGCTCACAAGGTTTTTACACAAAGAAAAATTTGAACTGGCAACCCCATCTTGATATTGCCATACACAACTTTGATTTTTCACTATATATTTAGAAACTGCCTGAGTGCGCGTCGACGTGGAGAGCTAAAATTTTGTACACGGCGATTTTAAAAAAAATTTAAACTTAAGATCAAAACTGGGGCCAATCGGGCAACTCGTTCGTACGCTTGCCATATACAAATTTCGTTATTAAATATATAGTTGGGCACTGTGTGAGAACATACTGAGTAGATAGCTAAAATTTTAAAAATTCTCATAGCAATGGTAAATAAAATTTCCGAAAATGGACTAAATCAGGTTACCCCTTCTTTGTGCTCCCATACAAAACTTTGGTTTTTCACTATATGCCTGAGAAAGTGTCGAGGTGGAAAGTTCATACTTTTTACACGACGTTTTCATAAAAATTGGACATATAGGCACAAAAGTGTTGCAAATTCGGCAACCCTTTCTTGGTGATGCCATTCAAAAATTTGGTTTTTCACTATACATTCGGTCAGTGTATGGCGCGTCAACGTAGAGAGTTGAAATTTTGTATACGGGTCTTTTTTTAATAAAAAGGCAAATTTAAGTTCGAAAATGGGACCAATCAGGCAATTCCTTCGTAGGGTTAGTATATAGATGACAGCTTAGATATTAATCATCTCTAACCACTCCACTCCTTTCAACCCCCTCCCTCACCCATTTAGACATCTATATTATCGCGGGGCAACGCCGGCGGGATCCGCTAGTTTTATGGAAATTTTAGAAAGTGTGTTCCTTTGGTTACACAATTTGAATGAAGAAGCTTTGACGTAAGTAGCTTTTTTTTTTCTTATAAAAATAAAATTAAATATGACTTTTTATTTATAATCATATTACAAAAAGTAGGGCAGTGCTATAGAAATAATAATATGCCAATTAGAAGAGACTTCCAAAATTTTACACACCCAGTTAGTTTGTGCCTCCCGCTTGCATTCAACACAATAGTAGTTCGCCAACTGATTCTCGGAGTCTGACGAAATTAATGTTTCATGTTTTTCGATTTTCTCTGCGAATGTGCTATCGGACCTTTATATGTATTCTTTGCACAACTAACTGTCTTTATTGGAGCATTTGTGTCATCAATTTTTAGCCTTTCAATGTGTCATTTACAGTATGTTTGCAGCCCATCTAATTTAACGCAGCTCTGCAAGCCCTATATTAGACCTGGAATAGAGCACAATTCTCATATTTGAGCTGATCTGGTCGCACATCTAAGGTTAATTGGGGTAATGTAGCAATAGCTTATCATATCGATTCCGATATGGTACCTCTATCGGTAATCTAAATTTTTCAAATAATTCTCTCAACTTCTGATGGAGAACAGTTTCCAAGAAATTACCAGAAATATAGTTAAAGCAGTTTTAAAGCCCAATCGGCACATTCCCATAGATGCCTCGATTTCTTTATCCATAGATTGCCAGTAATAATAGTAGCAAGGTGATTTTCGTAGGTATACTCCCAACAATTAGCAGGTATTAAGTATTTTTGAGATTTCCTCATTTGTGTGAAGAGAAAAAGAAAATTTGGCAACACTAGAAATAGCATGAGATCTGCAATTTTTGCAAGAACGCTCCGTGTACCTACAAAATGTCAACTCTTTATCTAAATGCTTTCTCATGCAGTGTCTAAATATATGTATATTGAAAATCAAAGGTTTTGTATGGTAACACTGCAAAGAAGTTGTACCTATACAAAATTTAAGTTCGTTATTCGTGACGTCTTTTGAATGTGAGGTTGGACGGATAAACGCGCAAATATCAAGAATACAGCTAGATACTTACTCCTTAGGTCTAAGAGATATTTTTAATACTTCAGAAAAAAATGTAGTGACGAGCAAGGAAACAGAAGCCAAAGTGAGTGATGCACATAGTATTACAGCCGAGAAGAAAAATTTATTGAAAACAAAAGGAGCCCGTTGGCGTTGCCCGTCCATACTATAAATACCTAGAAGGGGGTGGGGGGTCGAAAAGAGTGAGGTGGTTAGAGATGGATAATATCTAAGCTATCATCTAACTAGATCGCGCGATTCCGCGCTCTAGGGTTTTACTCTGTGTGTATGTGTGCGTATGTGCACACGTCGTTCATATGCGTGGTAGAGTGAAGTTCTCGACGTGCGCCTCAGATGCTCTCAGGTAGTTCCCAAATATATAGTAAAAACGAAATTATTATATATCAACCTAAGAAGAAGTTGCCCGATGGTCCAATTTTCGAACTTAAATATCGTTTTTTTTATATATAGGCCCCTGTAAAAACTTCAGCTATGTACATATGTACGTCGACACGTGAGGCAGTGTCGAAAGATATAGTGAAAAACTAATCTTTTTTATGGCAACACCAAGAAAGGGTTGGTCGATTTGCTCAACTTTTGGACCTGTATTTGCAATTTTTATGAAAATACCCTGCACCCAATTTTAGCTATCTACGTCGACGCGTTCTCAGGCAATGCCCAAATATATAGTTAAAAACGAAATTTAATGTGGCAACCCTACGAAGAAGTTGCTCGATTGGTCCCAGTTTTGAACTCAAATTAACTTTTTTTTTTAAACTCCGTTTACAAAATTTGAGCTCTCCACGTCGACGTATAGTAAAAACTCAAATTTTTGTATGTCAACATCAAGAAGGCGTTGCCGATTTCATTTTTCCTTCCCTAAAAAAGTACATTAGGACTATTGTGAAATTTAGCAAAAAAATTAGCCAAATCGGTCCAGCCGTTCTCAAGTGATGCGATTCTCAACGAACAGCATTTCATTTTTATACCCTAGATGAAATCTAACGGGATACTTACTAAGTTTGTCATTCCGTTTGTAACACCTCGAGATAATTATGGTAGAGCAAAATGGAATTAATACCCACGCATAATATTAAAAGTTATTTTGTTTTTCGTATGTCTGTCCGTCCGTCTGTCCGTTCGTCTGTCCGTTTGTGCGCCCGATAACTCGAGAACGCGTTCACTTAGAATGCTGAAATTTTGTACATGGACTTTAAAAAATAAAAGTAAAATCAGTTCGAAAATGAGACAAATCGGGCACTTTTTCATGGGGTTGCCATACAAAAATTCCGTTTTGCACTATTTATTTGGACACTGCCTGAGAAGGTGTCGACACAGAGAGCTGCAATTTGGTACATTGTGGTTTTATAGCAAAAAAAAAAAAATTGAATTTCAAATATGGACTTAATCGGGTAACCCCTTCTTGGATTTGCCATATAAAAATTCAGGTTTTTTACATATACTATGAAAACGATCACTCTTAAAATTTTTTATTGTACTAAAAACTATTTCAGAAATCGAAATCCTAGAAAATTGGTTATAATCATTTTTTCTGTCCGACGAACCGGTCTAAAAATATATGCAAAAAACCACTTCAAAAATCAATCTTCCATAGATCGGTGTCCATACGAAATTTTATTCGGGCATTCATCTAGGATATTATAAGAATTGGTCTTAGACCAATTCTAGCTTTTTTACTTGTTATTTATATAGATTATCACTTGCTAAATTAATTTCAAAATATTACTCCGCTGGTATCAATTGATCATCGACTTTCCATGCCTGATAGCGATCTAAGCCTGCGTCTCAACGGTATCTAGGTAGGAACCCGGCATTCTGGCAATTTATCGTTCATTCGCTCATACCTTAGCTACTCTCTAATTATTCCGGCAATAAAACTAATAAATTCATACTTTAACTGAAAACGTTTCCCGAACGTGAAACAGCTTTTTAATTCCTTTAAGACACCGCTTTTAATGCTCAAGAAAGTGGAAGACAGTACCAGACGTTGCCTGTCTTAATATTCTAATATCCTACCTTTATTGAGGGGTTTTTCCAAACATTTGTTCATAAAATTGAAACGCAATACCAAACTTAGCCTTGATCAATATGGTCTAACGATATTTACCAAATGTGTACGCTATAATAGCTACATTTCCTGAAAGTTGAAGAGCCTTCACCTCCTCCCCTAAATTCTAAACAAAACCTGTGGAACAAATTTCTAAGAAAAGAAAACAGAATGCTTCTCTACGCTGTTTTTGATCTATTGTCTATTCACCCCTCAATTCTGCATAAAAATTCTGAATAAATGCAAGCTTTTTGATCTTTAGGTCCTCAGAAGTGAGTCCGCATCCTATCCTCAATATCAATTTCGAGAGAAAAAAATTAAGTCAAATAATAATAAGCCCAAGTACCTACTACCTACCACACAAGTAAAAGGACACCATATACATATGTAGCTCAAGGAATCATTCCAATTTAAGCCTTTTGCAATTCTTTTTAGGATTTTCAAAAAAATCGCAACGCATTAAATCCAATTTTCTGATCATCATTGAAAACAATTCATCAAAATCGTGAATACGTCAAATCATGCGGGAAAATCCGCCCTCTGAAAAGTCCATTTCACAGTAATAAAAGGCTAGGACCATTGTCAGGAAACAATCAATCTTCCTTTCGATTTAATTTCAGTGACATCTGCTTTCGGTTGGACAAAACCAGACAGTGGTAATCCCCAGTTCCAGACTTTCTCTCAGTATTGCCATGTTCTTCTCAAATCCTGGGGCGCAATGTTGAACACAGAAAGTATTATAAAACTTTGAACTATGGAAGAAATAAAAAACCCAACAAAAAACAAATAAAATGAAAACATAGAACAAAAATCGAACGGATAAAATCGATATGGAGAGAAAGGGGTTCAGAACATTCCTAAGGCTCTCCTACCCTTAATATCCCCAGTGACAAAAAGTTAATCTGTCCACCCCTTCTCCATAGCTTATTGAATGCGATTCCTTTGACAGGGAGTTAATCTGAAGTTAATTCGATTCGCTTGAATAGATGGCCATCATGCGTATAGGGTACAGCGGAATCTTCTGACTCATTTCTTATTATTTTATTTTACCGTTTAATCACAAAATGATAAGACCCGGAGGGAGGATAAGCATGTGACTGCTGCCAAACTATAGGATAAAACCGATCATATCAGAAAAGGGAATGACGAGCAAAATTAGAAAATTTTTGGTCCTTGATTTATACTTGAATAAAATTCTTCCCGGTAATATCATCTTTCACAGGAAATTCCACACACTCATACACAAAACGTAATTCCCGAAAGTACATCCATTTACTGAGAGAAAAAATTAATTGCTCTAAAGTGCGATTTAAGGCAACAAACGAGTTCGACAAATGCACTCAGCTCACCTTTTTCATCTACCACCATCATCCCCTAATTATTTATTTATTTTCTTTGCTCGGGCAAATCAGGGCACGCGCTCCTCTTGTTTGATGTTCACATTTAAAATCGAAAATGCGAAAATCCTCGTGGAAAATTTTGCCAATTTTCACAGCTGATTTCATTCGCCATTTGTTTGGATATCCGTCGGTGAGCACAGTGTTTTCTGTACACAGCGACTACACAGCTACGTGACTACGACTCATTTGAATTGTGTCGTTGTGTATTATAAGTAAGTGAGTTGCAAACGCTTTTTTCCATGCTCCTTTTGTTTGCGAGTTTTAAGCGAGGGTGTTTGAATTTAAACACTTCCATAATCATACACAAACTATACCAGGCAAATACCAGTCAGAAATTTGTTTTTCGATTAATCTCTCAAGATGATGATGGAAAGAATTAAGAAGGACTTTTTACTGTGATAATCTACCTGGAAGTGGAAATTATGAGATTGGATTAGGTATCTGCTTACAAACAAGACGAAGGGGTGGAAGAATTGAATGTATGACTTAAGTAATTTTTTAATTCGGTTGTAAGCTTAAAATGAACAACCACAGATAAAGCATGGCTAAAACTGAGCATAATTAAATAGTAGATGCCGAACATTACAAAATGACATCCGCAGGTTTCATGAAGGAGGAGTGAATAGTAAACTGTTTCACATCCGTACTGTTCTAGTAAAAAGCAATCATGATCTTTTAAGTCAGAGTGTCTGTGTTATGATCGTTATTGTTCAGAAAATACTTCTCTCTCATTGAGAAAGCTTTGAGGTAGGAATCAGAAAACACCTACGAAGGCTTGCCATACAAAACTTTCTATATTTGCACAGTTTTCTTGTATAATACTGGAAAAATTTTCAGTCTTTGATGTTTTAAGGGAATTTGAAAAACCACATTAACTTAAATATTTTCAAAATAGGGGGCCGGCATTTCCCGTCGATAATATAGATGCTTAAATTTGTGGGGGTGGAGGTTGAAAGCGGTGGTTAGAGATGCAGAATATCTAAGTTATCATCTGACTCGATCGCGCTATATGTGTGTGCATGCATACGTTCAGTGCAGTGCAAAAAACGAAATTTTTGTATGGCAACTCTACGAAGTAGTTGCCCGATTGGTCCCATTTTCGAACTCAAATTTTCCTTTTTATTAACAAAGGACCCTGTAAAAAACTTCAGTTTTCTACTTCGACGCGTGTGTCAGTCTATATAGTGAAAAGCTAAAGTTTTGTATGGCAACACCAAGAAAGGGTTTCCCGATTTACGACAATTTGGACCTGTATTTGCAATTTTTATGAAAACGCCGTATACAAAATATGAGCTCTCCACCTCTATACCTTCTCAGGCAGCTGCCAAGTATATAGTGAAAAACGAAAGTTTTGTATGGCACCACCAAGAAAAGATAATCCGATTTGGCCCATTTTTAAAAGTTTATTTATCATTGCTATGAAAACACTGTGTACCAAATTTTAGTTCTCTAGAACAACACAGTCTCAGGTAGTATGCAAATGTATAGTTAAAAACGATTTTTTTTATGCCCCTACAAAGAAAATGCCCGCCCGGTTGACCGCGTTTTTGAAAATTAACATTTTTTTTAAAACGCCATATAGTATACAAAAATGGTGGAAGTGATTATGTAACATACATGAGGAAATTGATTTTTATTTATGTAGACTATTAGAGCGAGTACCTATTGCCATAGAGAGCTAGACATCGCATGTCATACCAGAGCAGAGTATACAGATCGTGAAATGGGTAGTGAATACATAAATTCACCACATCAAATCTTAGAAGGTGCCGAAAGAGTGTCTTTCTTTAACAGCAGTTTTGTATACATTTGAGGGGCCCTCTCAATAAGACTGACAGTTTCTCGTATATTAGACTGAAATTCACTGAAAACATTTTCATTGAATTTGCAAATTTCATTGAAAATGTACCTATCATCTAACTTCATGGTCGGCGATCGATGTATATGCTTTCGAGAACCGGAGCCAAGATAAAGGTTTCACTGTTTCAATTGCCAAAGGACGCTATAAATTTTGGAAAATTTTTTAATGTTTCTTAATGACAACCTTCTTAGAAAATAATAGCCTGGCATGCATAAGCTCACATCACTCACTTGGAATAAAGAAATTTTTGCTTTCTTCTAGTACCTATACACGAATCATAGATTCGAAAGAATAATATTATTCGGTTTTATCATGATTTGACAAATTTTTTTTAGAACTATTTCAGTAAAACAGAGAACATTGTTAGATGAAACATATTTTCGATACTTCGATCCTAATATTTTTCATTTTCAATCTTAAAACTAAACATCAGAAAATAAAGCATTCCATTTCGAGCTTTGAAATATTCCCATGTATTTGTAGAAAACTAAAGCGTCATTTTTCGAGTATAGTATAGCAGAGCAAACTATGTACATAAAAAACTCGTAACAGTTTTTTCGTCTAGTTGAAAAATTATCAATAAAAACGGATATGAAAAACCGACGTTAAGGGAGACTAAATGGAATGCAAGGGTAACACTTTTCATCAAGAACGAAACAGGAAAATTGTTAGCTCCAAAAACGACAGCAATGTAGCGACACTTGGCAGGCAGATTCTGAGAAAAAAATTCTAGAAAATACGTATGAAAAATATGAATTCTTATCATAAAACTGTTTACTTTCGCAGGCATTAATAGCGCATGAAAATTCTAAACAAAATGTTGAAAGAAAATTCTTAAAAAAAAACACTCAAAGAATTAATTTATAGACTCATTTTGTGTAGCACCACAGTCACATTTTTAAGGGAAAAAAGTTAATTTCTAACTTTCAAGTTGAATTCATCTGGATCGGAGTAATTTGAAATTTTGTATATAGATTTCCTAGATGAAAAGTAAAATCAACTTCAAAAATCGGTGAATTTGATACCCTTCCTTTACTAAAAAGATATAGAAGTCGAAATTGTTAGATCTCTCCAGTTTACTTTCAGAGTCTTCAGGTATTTTACTGGGCCAATGTCATCCATATTTCAACTATACCTCTAATTTAGATTAGATTAAATCAGACGAGTTAGTACTGCTGGGAGAGCACAAAGCGAGTCCATTGTGCCTCGCATAGTTTTGCGGAAATAAATCTCCTTTGTGTATCGCTCCTTATAGCCATCCTATCCAGGATGAGCTCTGCTCTCTACAATTCACCTAGCTTCAATTCGGAAAGAATATGGCGACCTGATTGGGCTTCTGTTAAATCAGTACAGCTTCAACAGAAATCATATCCGGGAGGACTCAGCCTACTAGCATGATTTCTTATGGCTGAATGGCCCGTTATAATTTCTATCCTTTCTCCTACCGCTAACGAATATTTACATATATTCCGCTTTCATAAAAAAATGTTACATTTGTCTTCCACCTGCGATCAGGATATTTGTAAACAGTGGTGAGGATGCTCCTCCCTTAGTATCGATCTGCACTTTCTCATAGTTGCTTGCTACAGAGATGTCCATCTTAGAGCCCTTTTTGGCTAGTTCGACTGCTCTATCATTACCAGCTATATTTCTATGCCTCGGTACTCAACATAGAGTCACCAAATTATATTTAGAAATCTCCTCTAGCTTGTCTTTACACAATTTCATAGCTTTGACCATTACAACTTGCATTGCTTGACAGTTAGTATACATAGATGCGAATGTCCTCATCGGATTTCAGTTGACAATACATAACAGGAAAAACTGGCCTAGTAAATTCTATCCGAAAGTCTATAAGATTCGTGTCAATTCCATTTTTTCACCCATCCGTATATATATATATGTATATACAGAATTCTCGGATAGTTCTACCACTTCACTTCTCATTCCAGAAGGTGCCTATTAAATCTCATACCAAATCTAGGAGAAGAGACATGTGTCTCTTTCACTGTCAAGGCCGATCACTTCAAAGAGATTCTGAAGTGATCGTAGTTCCGTGCCCTGAAGTATCCTATAGTCTTCAACCTAAGTGCATTAATGGGTGCCAGGCTTTTACAGTAAATATCTAACAACTACATAATAAATATGACCCCCATAGTTGGAGTTTCTCCATTGTCGTCCAACAAACTATAGCGAACCGTGAATTGGTCTAAATATACTGCGCATTCAATGCATACACTTTTGGTCTTAAACTCCACTTAATTCCAAAGATTTTCCTGCACGTATATGACGCCATCTTGGCTTTTTTCGTGCTTCTTCTATATTGCTCCCTTAGTTAAGCTTAGAGTCTAGTATTATATTATATTGTAGTGGGCAATTAGATGAATCGAACGGTGAAATCCGTCTTCCGATCGAACTTGACCCTACCGAATTATGGGCGTTTTTGTATGAAAAAAATCTAGTAGGTTTTTTTCGAAACGTAAAAGAGAGAATACCAAAAAAAAGTGAGTATGGGGTCGATAGGGGAGTACAGATAAAGCATTTTTGTATTTGGGTAGAAAGTCGAAAAAATGCCAAATAACGGAACGGGAGGGGTTTGAATGGATTTTGGTCTAGTACAATATGGGTAATCTAGGTCATTTTTTTATGAAGTTTGAGTACCATCATGCCTATGTGTGAGGTGAAATGGCCCCCTTTTTTATCGAAAAACTACTGAGCCACCCCCCCCCCCCCCCCCACCCAACTCGAATGTAGTAAACTATTACACATATAAACGAATGCGCTACGTCTCTTGGTTCTTGACATATTAACAAAAATAGGTTGAACTTCACCCCCGCCCCCTTCCTGCCGAGAGCAAACCACCGCCCAAAAAAACTTGACCGAAAGATGCGCGACGTCGAGACGAACAGATTTACCAAATTACAGCGTATTCATGTCCCCCCACCCTATTCCCCTTCCCCTAAGCTCCCCTACCACCTTGTAAATGTCAGGGGCCGTCCGTTTATACAAAATTAATTTGATCCAAAAATATATTTTGACCTTTTTTTCCTTAGCACTTTTTAATACAAAATGTATGGAGGAGAACGCAGCTCGGCCTCGCTATGCGCGACCTCGCGTCACTTTTTTTTTCTTGTATACATAATTTCGAAGTGTTTGTGTTAGCTGTAAAATAATAATAATTATAGTTAAAATTTCCCTAATCTTGATTCCACCCAAAATTCTTCATTCTAAACAGAGTTCGGGAATTCTCAAACCCACCACTAAGCGGTTTTGGATCAACAGCTATCTATTCCTACTGGTAATTAAAGAAGTGAAACCATTAAAGAAATGCGTCCAACAAGTTATTCCTTCCCCACAATTCATTGTCATATAATTATTATGTGAACTGGATAATAAAATTTGAGTCTCTCTTTGAATTATTCTAAAAATTTTAATTTACCCTGTCATTGCTTCTCATTTAAATGCAAAATTTTGTTTTTACCCAAATCCTTTCCCAACTGCACTAAATTTCAATATTTATTGCATGGAGGTCATCAGCTTGGAGAACACCGTCAACGAAATATCCATAAAGACGAAAAAGTAACGAGAATAAAGGAGAACAACAAAGCAAACTTCTTTCACCCTGGGAAAACAGGAACCGGTGTCAAAGGTTACAAATAAATTAGCAACTATATGACATAGGATTGCACCCTCGCTCCTACATATATGTTTTCACGAAAGAAAAGAATCGCCAAACTGGTTGTCACTTCAGACAATAAATTGCGACTGGTATAACTGTCATTATTAGGGACAAATATCACAACGGATTCATATCATACATATACAAAATTCACCCTCTTGGACTATCATTTTGTAGACGGGATCAACCCCCGAGAATATTGTATTTATTACACCGCGTGTCTTGGGGGCGTCTCATTTGAGCGATACCGACAACCGGAGACATTGAATGAGGACAATCCAAATCCTGAATTGGCCTTCATTAATTCCTACAATGTTCGGGATACAATAATATAGTTGCCGTTATTATTTTGGATAATATTCAATGTGTTATGAACTTGCTATGGAATGAATCTATGTACATACATATATCAATTTTCCTAGGACATTTTCTTTTGCTTTTTTAACGTTTTAATGACCAATGCTTTCCTTTAATAGGAGTAAAAATTGCAGGTACAGACCTTTTGTTTCTCTTGCATAGTTTCTATTGTGTAATTGCTGCAGTCGTTCGTGAAATATAGGTCCTCAGAATGATCATCTCATTTTATTCATTTCTTGAGGGACGTATGGCGAGAAATATTGCTTACCAGAGGATTCCAATTTGCTCGACAGCCTTCAGTTAACTTTAAATATCCCAGTAGTTGTAGGTTCCTTCCCCAAGGAAGCATCTTCCTTAAGGAATTTGCATTTCTTTGGTTTTTTTTCGAATTATGTGTAAGGGAAACTAGACGAGGTTCTGGTCTCCGATTTCGAATCATTGTGTTGAAATCCTAGAATCGAGGGACCAGCACACAAATATAATAAGAACAATCCAGATCTATAAGAATTTCTAACGGTTCCTATTGTGAACCTCTAGGGGAATTTTAGAGCAGATTGACAAGGACAGCACTTACTGCAGAAATAAAAACAAAAAATCCACGAAAGTAAACTTCTCTCTAATGCTCCGATTTCCACATTAAAGTTATCGGATAATCTAATATTAACTAAATCAAATAGATCTCTGCATCTAGAGTTGCTATAAGGATCCTCTATTAATTGGATTATTTTTTTAAGAATATCCTGTCTTTCCAGATCTTTACATTATATTCGTAATCTACGAAGTCTTGGAACAGGGTCAAAATGTGAATATGGTCTATACAGGAGCGACTGTTCGTATGCCCAGCTGACTTCCGATAAGAAGTGCGATTGACTGTACGATCACTTCTTTCTAGAATGTGACAAGATTTTGCCTGTTGTAGATACCTCTCCTGTTATTACAGTCAATTAGATCCAACTTCTAAGCTTCTAAGGCTATGACTCCTTTTGCCAAATGCATCCAGAATATAGAGGCTTTCATGATCTTCCTAGGAGCACAGTAGACTACTTTTGAATTGCAGCAATTATTTTTGAACTTAGTGGAGGACGCGTCTATATCAAAGGTTTCATATTTTTTTTTATGGTATTCTTAAGTACACTCTAGAAAGGTCACGATAAGAACTTTGAAGAAGTCTTTCTTGCGACCATAGTGACTGCCCAATGATTTCTAGTTGGTAGTTCGTAGTAGTTGCTGTATTTTGACATCTGCATTGATTCTATATTTTGATAGTGTTTTTTAAGTTCAAGGATATCCTGACACGATTTATTTCAGAGAGGAACGAAAGAAAATAAATAGCTGAGTGATTTCGTGATAAAAAAAGGTGGAATAAAGGAATGTCATACAGCAGTTCTAAAGTAACTGAAGCTGTTAAATATCGGTACTCGATCAGATATATTCTGACCATATAGTTCATAATAAGCTGAACGGTTCTGGATGGATAATCAACTACCTTTAGATTTACTACTGCATATACTTTTCGGTGCAATATATAATTTAATCGATCTGTACAGATGTCAAGATCGATCTATGTCGAAGTCAAGATCGATCCATATACAGGGGGTGCCGTGAGCGATCTGGCACCAGAAGGCTATGGATAGCTCATGATTAGCCAGGCAAAAAATGTATGGTCTCAGAGATAACCGGACTTAAAGCTACTTGGGTATGTTTTTTTAGATCACTCTGTATTTTATGAACGTAGCACCCTATGATGATTTAAGATTTGTTAAATTGACAATTGTTAGACCTTTCCAATAACCTATAAACTTTTCTCTTGCTTCCTTCCGTTTTGAAGTTATGGCTCAACAAATTTAAAATTTTAGAATTTTAACTCGTTTTTCTTTTAACTACTTTTATTATCAAAAAACACGTCATCAGTTCTGATTTTTGATATTCGATATAGAAAGTCCAAAAGCTTGATTGTAAAAAGACCCATCGCACTTTGTACCCAAAATGTAACTCTTTCTGCGTTTCTTGCACTTTTTCTTGAACATCCATTGAAATTGGCTCAAAAAGCTCGTCCCCAAAAGATAATCTCTTATTTTCTGGTACTAAACTTCTTCTGACTTTTTTGCTGGATATGCTTAAGAAAAAGTGCAAAAAACGCAGAAGGGTTCCTTTTTATGTACAAAGTGTGAAGTTCCTTTTAAAGTCAAGCTTTTGCGCTTCTTAAAACAAATAAAAGAAGTAGTTAAATAAAAAAACTTATCCAAATGTCTTGATCTTCCAAACCGTTAAAATTTACCCCACCACACCCATAAAACTTTTGCTTGTCTAAGCCTGACCATACCCTTCGGCTGCAAGACCGGTAATGGAAAATTCCGAAAAATGAGATTCTACTCATTCTACCTTTTGAAGAGTAATCAGTTTTTAGTCCACTATGAAGGAAATCCTCACCCGAGTGGTTCTAAAAAGAATTAAAGCTGCTGTTGATGAAGAAGTTCAGTTTAGAAAACAGAGTTCCCAGGCAGATCATATCAACAACTTGTTGATCATTGGCAAGTAAGGTATAGAATACAAAATTTTGCTGGACCAAGACAGGATCGACGTAGAAATCAAACGAAGAAAAAAAATATGGATTCGTCATACATTTCATGATGATAATTTTAACATTGTAATGTCATTCAAGGTGGCACAGGAGAATTGCACAGTAGAAGGTGAACCACTTCGAGAAAAGCTACATGAATGTACGATAGAGGTTTTATATATAGCTACGCTTTCAGGGCGGAACTAGCTAGAGCGCGCGGGGCGCCCCCTCCTGAAGACCATTGAAAAAAAATGCAAAATATCAAAATATCTTCTGAATTAATTTTTCCTAACAAAATGATTCACATCTATTCTACTGCATCTTTTATAAAAAACGTAACAATTTCTGGAAGCGTTCAATATGATACATTTACGAACGTAGGCCCTAGTTAGCACCTCGGCCGTCGGTCATGGTTGTTGAAACCTATAGAGAAAATAGGAAACGTGGATACATATACATGAGCGTCGCTTTGCTCTTGTTGTTTGAAGCTGGATAGATCCTATTCATGTTAATGTGATGGAAGGTTTGTTTTAATTGAAAACAGCAGCCAAAGGGTCTTTCATAAACCGTCCATGTAAAGACGGGTTCTTAGAACATTATCGGCGCACCGTGGCAAAACAAACATTTAAAGAAACAATCATAACTCGTAGTTGGAAAAATTCAGCGAAACTACAGACCGGTGAACAAGTTATTGTGCATTGTTGTAGTGAATGTTATTACATTTAAAGAAAGAGATTAATTCTTAAATAATTTTTTTTTAATACTTCCTAAAATGTAATAGTTTTTATAGAATACTTAGCACAAACGTTAAATAAAACTAAATAAATCTACAGATTGGGAATGTCTCAATGAGTATCATAGAAAGTTTGATTGGTCTGTCTGTTTGGCTTGAAGGGATGTTGATGAATGTACATTTGAATTTAGTATAACTCTAACTCTTAGGCATACACTGAAATACATTCAGTATTTATAGAGTAGATCTTAACAACAGCAAAATCGCTCTTGGTTTAACGATAAGTGCAACCAAGCAATAAAAGGGAAATAATCTGCTTTTCGCACCTATCAATTGCATCCATGTCCAGAACTAAAACACTATCCAAAGAGAAATATTATTTTTGACCAGAATATTAGAATCTTGGAAAGACGCAAAGGCAGTAAAGGATTCCGGTCCGAAGTTAAAACTATCAGGAGCAACTTCAGCAGTTCCTCTAATCCTTCACTACTTTACAATGAAGTGATTGTTGACTGCCTGAATAAAACCAATATTTAGACAGTTAGATTCACTTAAAATTCTCCATTTCCACTCACTTTATATCTCCCTTGTAGATGTGTGCAAGAGCCAATACACATCCATACGAGAGATATGTTCAAGGTCCTTAAAGAGATCAAAAGCTCTGTGAAAACTATTCAACTTGTCTTATTCGACAGGCTAATTTCCAACTGCTTGAAAACTACCTCACTTTTGCTTATTCCCAAGAAAGGATCGGGTAGCGATCTCTCGAATTATCGACCAATTACAATCACTTCGATTTTTTAAAAGGTTTTTGAATCTATCATTAACTCCAAATTAATGAAGTATCTAGAAACTAATCCAACCACAACGATCGCCAATATGGCTTTTCTTTTTCTGACTTTTCTTATTTCAAAGGTCTATCATAAGGCACTTGGCATCTGTCGTTCTCTTCTATTATGAATGTCGCTTAATATGGATTATGTTAGATGGCGTTACATCTCAATCTCAGCCAATAAATACTGGGGTACCTCAGGGCTCTGTTATCTCTCCATCTCTCTTCTCAATTTTCCCTTACTTTAAATCCCATCCATTGTTTTGCCGATGACAGTACCCTTGGTTTCGCTTACTCCTTTGACACTCATATGGACTACAGAGGAAATGTCACATCTGTCAATCCAAATTATATGATTAGATCCTTGAATCATCACCTTGATAATATCCTCGCTTAGAGCAAACCGAATTACATCGAATTCAATACATCTAAGTTCCAAAGCTGTCTCATCTCTTTAAAACAAGATCATAACTTTTCTACTCCCGTTTCGATTTTTGACATTAATATTTGGAGTTTATTAAGCTCAACAGATCACATCTTCGCTGTTGCCAAATAAACATCGAAATATCTTGGATTTCTGAAAAGGTGTAAGAAATATTTCAGCACATCAACTCTAGCGCTCCTCTACAAGGCCTACATAAAACCTAGAAAGGAACACAATTTCCATACGTAGGCCGGGGCTGGTCGCAGAGCCGTAGCTTCATTGGATATTGTCCAAAAGAAATCCTTCAGCTCATTGGTGATGTGGCAAAGTCTTATCATACAGACTCATGCAAGCCGCGCAAATCTTTTTACCCTTCACAATACTTTCGGCCGTAGAGTAAAATTCCGTGAAGATTTTTTATCCAGAACTATGCAAACGTGGAACAGACTACCATCTTCTGTCTTTCCTCCGGCATGGAATATGCGAAAATTTAAGGGTGACATACATCGGCAGCTTCGCCATTCTCGTCACGTTCTCTAATTCCTTTCTTTTTCACCTTCTTGCCATGCTGTGCTTTGCACATAGTTCATAGAATATCCCCTGAGCTTGGCTTAATAATATAAAAATCAAAAGAAGTCGCACTTTCTTAACTTGCCGACGAATTTGTATACGTACAAGGTATGTATTGCATCTGTTCTGTGATTCCTATTTTAAATAAATGTAAATTTTTAGTTCCTGTATTTTACAAAGATACAATTGATGATGATTCGTGAATTTGAATAAAATATATTTCCCTAGTATTTATAACTAAAATGAATGATTGGGAAGTTTTACACTTCCACCATTTTTAAACCAAAACAAAATGAAAAATCTAAGATCTTCTTTGACTTTTGAGCTTGGCGGAGAGCGTTGAGCAACCTTCTGCGTTGCGAATGGTAGCCACTTGCTAATCTGTTCCACTCGTTTCTTTTAAATGATAAATTTTGTGCATTTGACATTTGCGAGTGGTGGCGAGTGTCTTCAAAGTTTTGTTCAGTTTTCAGCATATACCATTTTTAAACCATAGATGTGTCCCTCTCCTCACAAGAATCCTGGATCCGCCACTGTACCCTTTGCACCCTACATTACTCAAGAGATTAATGTAACAGTAAGTAATATGCGCATATCTACTGCAACCAATATGTATGCCTTATATATCCCGTTTACACTTAAAAGTCAAGCAGAAGGCGACATCTAATGGATTCGTTGTAGATTCTTCTACAGTCAAAGAAAATTAAAGTTTTATCTATGTAGGGTATGATAGCCATGATAGCATTCCGGCGAAAAGACCACACGTCACCTAGTAAGGAGCGATTGCACAAATTCTTTCATAAAGGTGGCTAATACAAATAAAGACAAAAATTATTTGTATGTATTCTCAAACCATCAGCTAAAATTACCTCCTCTTCAGTAAACAAGATTCTGAAACTGCTTAGATAATAGCTAACTGGTCACTGTTCTCCAAAGTGCCACTTCATAACATGTGAACAAACCCGATCTATACTTATTGACAAATATGATGAAGGCATAGTTTTGTTTGTTTGTTTGTTTGTTGACGCCAGTTTTTCGTTACGATTCGCACAAGTTCTGTAAAGTAACTAATTATTGCCAGGCTGGCAGGGTTAATAAATAAAAAAATCCAAATTGATGAACGATTTAGTATTCACCTGGATAGAACGATAAATTTTATTGTTCATAACCTTAACGACAGAGAATGTTACTAAATTTCATGTTAACCATCTCTAGGAAAACCACAACCTTCGACATTTACCACAATTGCACAAATTTGTTTGCAGCGTCGAGGAACTTCGAACACTTAATGAAGACAGCTACTATTGCTTGGGAGGGCTTTAAGGTAAGTACTTACATGTGGGAGGGAGGTACCTAACATGTGTGCAAAATAGCTAGATGTATACAAGTTCTTCTTAACAAAAAAAAAATAAGAAAAATATGGACAGATGTATAAATAGTTTTCTTGATTAAATTTGAATTGAAGCTGTCATTACATGTTCTTAAAGCGTCTCTTAAAGAGTCCATCATCAGAAAGATTTTCTACAACTATGCCTCAAGACTTATATCGCAGCAATCGTCATCAAGATATTCCCCATACTTACACCATCCGAACAAATTGAACTGGATGACAAGTAGCATAAAGGAAAACTCTCATTCAATTACATTCCTCTACAATGCAACTACAACGCAATGTTTCAATATCGTGGACAATATTTGTTGAGGCAAGATATCGTCCCTGAGACACTTCTGTGAAAAATAATTTCCCTGGCAAACTGTCGTCATTCACTGTAGACGCTGGAAATATTTTCCTAAATGAAACTTTTGGTACGCAATGAATGTCTAAGACTGGATCGTGCAAGTATGCACCATCATTGGGTCCGGGAATAATTCAGGGTTTTTTTTTTGCAAGGAGTCCATGCCATCATGGTATCAGGCGAACGGGTATATCAACGACGACATCTGAGTCGTTTCTTTTCTCATTCGTGATGTTGTCATATGCCAGTGAAACAAAATTGTCTCAATGTAGCCTCTACTGAATGGCACTGCGAGCCTACACGGAAATCTTCCTCGTATGGTCAGTTACGTGCTCGCATGGACAGACTATACAGAAGCATTCGACTAGGTAAGTTCTTGCCACTATAGGTAACCATCAGCCACAGACGAACAAATCGATATCTCAGCAAATGTACAATAAAATTTTGTTTTTCATTCGTCATCATATTGCAATACCTGAAATACTTTCCTAATGGCGTCTCATATTGCACAAGACAAGACATGCTTCTTGGCATTGAGGCCTGACTTCTTGGACGACTTCTTTCGCTTTTTATTGATACTCGCGACGAGAAGCGATTTTTGTAAGACACGCAGCTGAACTGAATACCTGTCTCTCATATAATCTACCTTCGTCTGGTTGACCGTAATTCCTTGAGTTTTTCCCACTTGAATGCCTTATGACAAGAGCTATGATAATATATATTGCGTATTTTAAAATATTTCGATTTTTTTGTAAGTATTTATTTCAAATACAAGGCTGCTTAGTGTTCGGTATACTTTCTTCCATATTCCACCATTAATTAATTACCTCATCCCTGTTGACATACGCTAACCAGCATCCAGACAAAAGAAATCAATGACAAATTGCAAACACGTTACACCTAGTTGAGCAGATGACAAAGCCCTCTCCGTCTTGGTGTTTTGTTCGATCCACGCCGCCGTGTGACAGCCAACCCCACAAAGTATCCCGAGCCAAACATATCAATGGGTAAATTAAAATAACAACCTAATCATCGTTTTTATTCCCGGACCTGATCCCTAGATCCTCGTTTGTCATCCCTTCAGTTTGATGCTGCTGATGCTGCCTTCTGCCTCTTTTTCGTGCGCCCCCTATCAGTTCCATAGTTGTGTTGTTAGAATTGCCTACGAGCGTTCAGTTAAATGAAATGAATTGGCTCGACACCCCTCAATTATATGCAGCATCCCTTTGAACTTTTTGCCAGAGTATGCAACTAATACACTCATTCAGAATCCTGTTATACATATGTCCGTATGTATTATTTGGTGTACAATATAAAGTGAAATGCGTACCACTTTACCATTGGAACTGCATATTTTATACTACATCATATGTACATATAGCGAAAATCTTACTTTTAGCAAGAAGTGGCGCAAGAGGGCCAGAATCGGTCCCCTGTGGCACACCGATATAACGCACAGCGGGTGTTCGAACGTCTCATATCGAGGGATTTAGGATGATGGATTGGCTTAAATAGGTGATTGGGTTTAGACTGAGAAAAAAAAACTGGCGGCTCCTCATTCCCTTTTTAAATTGCAATTTTATTTGTTTTTTTTTCACGGAATTCTTCCTTTGTATACATATACAATACCCCAGCACCCACTCTTACTCACTTTCACCCCTCAAGCAGTTCTTCTGAGCTGAGCCAAATAAGAGTTTTATTTCTATACTGTTTCATTGCCAAAAAATACTTCCCAACTGCACACATCCGAGCTTAAGGAGAGTAGCAATGAAATGAAAATCTGCCTCAGGCAATCCAACAATTAGAGGCGCTGTGAAATCCCTTGGAGCCTGCACTTCATCACTAACTTTTTCGATGAGGGCAATCGAAACCCCCATAAACCCATGAAGGGCTGTTAAGATTATTTCAAATGAATTGGATCAATTTAAAGACCCCAGTACGAGGTGAATGTCAAGATTTTTTCTTTTCTTTTCTTTTTTTTCAAATGGAACTAATTTTTCGTTTTAATGTGACTTTGAAGGAAATTAGCTGACCTGAACGTACTTGAAAAATGAGTCATGCAAGTGATTGCTTTTAGGATTTAAATTAAAGCAAGGACCACATGGAAGAGTTTCAGTAAATTTTAGAGAAATAGAGGTGTATGGTTGTTGTTTTTTTTTTATTTAAGGCTTTCCAATGAAAATTAATTTATAGGCATTCGAACAGGAGCCCTTATAGGTTCTCTTATGTTGATCTGTTTCGTCATCTTTGCTAAGAATTAGGCATGCAGTAAGAAAAAAATTAAAAAAAAATATATATAAAATCATGTATTGACTATATATCGGCACGTGCTGTTTTAATTTTTTTCCATCCGACTATGTATCATAGACATGAATTATTCAACCAGGCTCTAAACGAGTAAGTATACGTCCATTCATCAAGAAATACAAGGTTCAGATCACTCTTTCGGAACATATGATATAGGAGTGGATATATATCAAATTAAATTTGATCTATGAAGCTCAAGAATGAGATAATATCCGTGATCTTTAACCTGAAGATCTTGTAGATCTCAATGTGTGGCCTTTGATAAGGCCACAATTAACAGAAGTCTTATTTTCAGTGACATATTGTGGCTATCCGAAATTGTACGTTAAATAATATTTCCAGCCTGGTCGAATATTCGCCTATCATCCAATGGCTGGAATTCCATCCAATGTAGAATGGGAATCATATTCTATACTTCAGCTATTGAAAAATCTTATTATTATCTACAGTAATGGCTCCAAGTTCGAAGAAAACACCAGAGCAAGCATTTTCTCCGAGGAGCTTCACATGGAAATTGCCATATACCATGAAAACCATGTCACAGTTTTTCAGGCAGAGCTCAAGGCCATCCTTAAAGCGGAAAGCTATCTTTTTAACTCAAACACTGAAAACATGGAGATTGCTATTTGCTCAGCCAACCAGGCATTTATCAAGGCCTCATCAAAACCTTTTACAAGCTCCAAGCTTGTATTGAATTGTAAAATCACCCTGAGTTTCCTCTTTCGGAACAACAAACTACAAGTGCTTTGGATGCTAGGTCACAGCGATACTAGCAGGAACGAAAAGGCGAACGCGCATGCTCGTCTTGGTGCAGCCTTAGAACAAACTTCCTCCATAATCGGGATGGCACCAAAACACATTTGTTCTATTATTGCTACTTAGGCTAACCTAACCGCAAACACAGTCGCCTTTCGTTAGATGACGCTACCGGTAGAACTACAAAGAAACTGTGAGGTAAATCTAACCCAAACCTAACGAATAAGCATTAGGACAAACAAGCAAACCTTAAGAACTTTAGTGTCAATTCTCACTAAGCACTCCCTTCTCAGGGACCAGCTTTAGAAGATAAGACTTGTTGAGGGGAGAGAAAGCCGAAACGGCGACTCACTTTCTTTGTCACTACCCGGCTCTCTCTGTAAAGCATTACAGATTCCTTGAATCACACCTCCTGCATGACCCCGGCAAGGAGGTTGTGGGTAAATACTTAAATTTGTAAGAGCGTCCGGTTGGGAGCTATGAGCAATTCCTTATTATACTGGAGGGTTAAAATGGTCCTTGTTCTGGCACACATTCCAAGGACTACTCGACACCCGAAACTCTTTTCAATAGAAGCCAATCAACCAATGGCAATACTCTTTTTGAACCTTTTTAAGAGCTCCGTAGTTTGGTTTCTATCGTAGCATATCATATCAGTCAAGCGATTCTATCTGAGATTAATTGTTGCTAACAAGTGTAAGAGGATGTCTTCCGTAACTGCATTCAGAAGAACGAATACATTCACCACAACGTAATTGTATCTTTCGGTCTCCAATTCGTCCGCTATTTAGTTCTTTTCTATCTTGCTGTATCCAGGAACTCAAAGAAGAGTAATTTTGTACTAGCTACAGTACCTCATCATGGTATTGATCTACCAATTTGGAGGATATTGCAGCCGATTCGAATGCTTTCATTACAGCTTGAATGAAAAGGTTCTAATGTTTACCTTTTCATTAAATCATGTCTTAACAATAAAATATGCCATAGAATTGCTAGAGTCAAAGCGAGGTTGCCAAACTATGGAAAATTTATGTAATTTAGGGTATCGATAAAGACATTTGGCACTAACAACGGGTAAATGATGCAATCCTCTGTTTGGTGGCATTTTCACTGCAAAGAATATCCATATATATCAAATCAAGTGCGAGATATCAACGTAGATAAGGAAAGACTTTCTGATCCACAAATTAAGTGTTGTTCTTTTCTTGCAGATGTCACGCTTTCTCTCGTACTCTTGAGGCTCATGATGAAATTGGATTGGCTATTACTGACAGTTTTACGGCTTAGAACATGGTTTCTATAAATGGAGATATCAGCCTTAAAATCAACTTACTTTCACATGAAGCTCTATGGGGTGTCCCGTATGTGTGTTTCACCTGAAGTCTATGCATAGGTCATGCTTAAACACTACCCGTACAATTTTTTGCTTTTCAAAGCATGACCTATCCATCGTCTTTGGGTGTAACGCCCCATACGGGACCCCCTGTATATCATACAAGGGCAATAAAGAAACATTGGAAACTCACACGTTACTCTAAACGAGGATGATGTTGTTGACAGAATAGTTGAGATTAAGTAAGATACACGGTAAAGTCTCTGGTCTCCTGTTCACAGAAATTGAAATCTTCAGAACATTATACATCAAAAATAGAAGACTGGAACCTAGAGAGGTGTACCTCTGAGGCGTATATACAAAATCTCTGGCCATATTTAGACAACTGGATGCCCTGGGCACTCTAGGATATGAGAACCCCGGACAGAATAATTTTATACAACAAACATTTGAAGGAATACTGTGACAGCAATTTGACGTTAAAAATGTGGAGAGAAATATCCAAAAGTGTTTATACAGAAAACTTAAAATTACAGCAAGTCTCTTTTTGATATTGGTGATCTCATATTGGCACGTTAGTAAGTGACAGCAAGTCTCCAAATCTGTAGAAGTAAATCATCAAATATTTCAACACTCATACGGAAATATGAAGGGAATTTTTCACGATAGGATGGCAGTTCATCAAATTTTATGTAAAATTTTCTTTTATGCAGCTTTTCGGTACAAATTAGAAGGACCCAATAGCTTTTCTTTTGTTGATATTTTCTATATCCATATATATGTGACAAATATACATATCATGGCTGCTTCTCGAAATTTATATGTATGAAAACATGAAATTTTGGGGGTGACAGCTACTCACTTTGTGCATATTAAACTCGCCTAAGGCTACAGAATGGCGACAGTAACCAACAAGTTCTGATAAAAGTCTCCAGTATGGGCGTTAGGCCTAACATGACCCATTCCGCAGCAAACAATTTCTCTGGATTTCGCATTTCCGCAAAAGTTCTCGAAGAACAACAATCCGAAAATTTGTCGTTTTTACGAATTTTTTTTGAAATATTACGAAGTGTTTCAAAAAACTTATCGGTATGGTACATGCGCATGACAATACAAACATGTCAACCGCATTGATGTTCAAGTACTCGGAAAAAAAAGCTATATATAGAACTGAGTTTATACGATTATATTGATTGCATATGACCCTCCACAGTAAACATTTTCTCGGGTTTTCGCATTTGCGAGAAATTCTCGAATTTTTCGGTTTTACGAATTTTTCTCGACATATTTCCTTCAGGTTCAGAGAACTTGCAGTATAATCCGAGAATTTTTCGTTTTTACGAATTTCCTCGAAAAATTACGAAGTTTTTCAAAAGAATTATCAGTACATGATTTTTCAGATTCTGCATGACAATGAACCGTGCCAGCAGCATTCTTTTCAAGTATTCGGCCGAAAAAAATTGAAGTAAGTGCTGAGAAATTCAAATTTTCATTTGGTAAAGGTTTTTCATTGTTTGGTTGTTTATTTTCAATTAGATATCGAGTAGTTTTCATAACGCATAGTTTACTCGTTTATCCAATTCGAGATCGAATAGTTTTTACGAAGAAATCTCGAATACCTATGTCTCTTATATATAGCACCAATACATAAAAAATCTTCGAAATAGTCTCGAAAAGACGAATCGATATCGAGTCGTTATTTTAATTCCAGTTAGCGTTCCTTTTCTTTCATTTTCGGCTCGAGATCGAAGTTAAACTCAGATTGAGCGGGTCGACTACGATTCGATCTCCAATCGTAATGTTTTCTGAGAATCTTGATTACGTATGACAAAATTATTTATAGGACCAATTCACGAAAAATTTTCGAAAAACTTCCGGGTCGCAATTTCGATTTGAATTAACGTACCTTTTCCGTCATTTCCGGTTCGCGATCGAGTCGAGAATGTCTTCAAGATCGAAGTCAAACTTCGATTCAGCAAGTCGCTTCCGATCCGATCTCTAATCGTAATGTTGGCTAGGAGAAGTATACAAATTTTCACTGATTACCAAATACACTGAGTTTAAAAAATACACAGGCTGTCACTATAGTTATTTTATATGATAATTTGTTGCCATGTATAGAAATTCGAATAAATCACACGTTCTTTTTTCAGTAGCCAAACTCTAACAACTAAACTAACTTGTAATAGGTTATCTTACTGGTTGAAGAATTGGTCATCGGTTGATCTACTACAGCAGGGACTGTGAGCCCCATTGAATGCGTAGACCTGGTGGGCCCGGGCCCAGCTGGCCCATACGTAAAGATGGCATTGAGAATTTGATCTCTCTTTAAACGCAATTTCCGTACCTTGACTATAATTTTTCCATGCAATGTACTTAGCTAAACGGCTAATCTAAGTCTAATATGCGCTCAAAATGTCGTATTAACAATATTATGTTTGGATGGACTCCGAAATTATTGTGGCGCCATTGAGATCCACCCATCATAGTGGAAATAGCGTAGCATTATGTGCCTTTAAAGAAAATCCTGCGGACTGTGTTACAAAAGGACCATCACACTTCAAAGGGATAGTATGGGGTAGAATGGGCAAACATAGTTAAAATTACCCAATTTCACCATGACCAAACAAGAGGATATAGGTAGTTGCCTCGAATCCAAAAATCAAAAAATCCCAGTAACTTCTGAAGATCTCAGCAGTTGGTGGAAAAGTCGAGGAAACTTCTCACCACTGCAGAGGTTTTTCTACGTTGTTTTCTACTGACATCACTCGAAATTGAAGATGAAAGGAGATTTGAAATCTCTCAAATTACCGAAAATTTATTACAGTTGAGTCCATAGAGGGAGAGTTCATATTGAAAATGATTACATAATCCAATATAATAGAAACAGCGGCATTTTATGAAATTTCTTTAAATAAAAAACAGCAGATCCGCTGAAAAAACCACTTTAAGAGAAAAACAAATAAAGGAAGACATAGACTACAAACCGTCAAGGGAATGAAAGTCGCATAATGGAATTCAGCTGTCTGTCTTTACTGGGCCATCAATCAATCCGTCAGTGGTCTGCTACTGTTCTGTTTAGCAATAATTCGGGTTTTACAACCAAACGGCAGTCAGTTAGTGCAGCAGACGACGAGCAACAAATAAACCACAACAACAACAGAATATTATCATTGCGGACATACCTTTCGGTTAGTAGCCACTACCTTAAGTTCTTTGCCCGAGATTCATACGTCTCGTGGTTTACTTATATCCACCCAATCTGGCTGTAAAGTAGCATCCAAGTCTGAATGTTAAGAACGTGCTTGATATTACGAACATTCTGAGCAGTCAGTTTCAGACATGAAATAAAACCACACAAACTTGGTCACATCACGAGTCCAGCAGTCATTTCATCCGGCTCTTAGTTGGACACTGCAGTGATAGGGTGTCTTGTAAGGATCTTTTTTGGACATTCCCAAATGCAATGGCAGCAGAAATGGATGGTTGTCTGACACTTGAACGCAGATTCAGTCCACTGAGATAGACATTCTTCGCAGACTTGATGGGGTGGCCATAAACAATGACCCATCAATGGTAGATAAGTATAGAAAAGAAGAACAAAGTATCAGAAAAAAAAACCAAAAACTGTTTCTCCTTTTAGGATAAGGAAAATGAAGAGACAAACAACCGTTGCGAATCGGGATGGAATGCGCATCTTTTTCCCTTCAAGCCAAATAAGAACAAGTCTGTCTTGTCTTCGGAGGTAATTCAATTTTTACAAATTTAAAGTGGAAGATTATAGGTGTAATGTACGTGCATTTTACATACATACATGCATATATATGTATGCTAGCTATGCTGAGGCTCCTTAACACCAAAGACCTGTGATTTTTCCTACTACTTCACATACTCCACAGTATCTTAATCGACTCATCTTTTATGGTACAATCTCTCCTCCAAGAAATTGTGTGCTGCATCGAAAGGGCAATCATCGCTAAATTATCAGCCGCGCGTGAGTTTGTCGAATTCACGAGCTTAATGAAGCTCTCCAAATCACGCAATTAAAAGGTCTAATTAACACTCTCCTCCTCTTCGTTCACATCTCGGTCCTGATATCACAGGTTCAAGGCAAGATACCCACCAACCATATAGGTAGCAGAAACCAGCTCCAAATGACTGTAATCTCCCCGTAATGATCGCTTCCATATGACTAAATGGTACCCGGCGTAAATAGTGTACGGAAGCATGGCGAAAGGCGCCAGGTTAACACATGCTCGGACACGTTCTATAGCTCCCGATACTTTTCGATTTTCAGTTTGATTACTTTCAAGAATTATTATCGCAAGACGCTTTTTGCACACTCACCTATTTGGAAATTTATAAGTATCTGAGGCAGGCCAGGCCAGGCAGGCACAATGGACGTGTTTATGTTTTTCCGTTTTTCTTGTATTTAGCAGTTTAAAAGGATTTCGTGGTTTTTACGAACCAGAGAAATGGAATTTCCGTATGGAATATAAAGTATCTTTTTTTTTTTTTTGTGGGAGAACTTTGAAAGGAGAGATAGCTTTTATCTCACAAAACTTGAAATGTTGGATCTTTTGGTTTCTTTTGCCCGGAAACTGTAGTCTGGAACATAGTAGTTTGGTATTCACTCTAAGTAATTCACCTTCTCAAGGCGAGTATCTGCCATTTTATTTGTGAAAATCTGTGAAGCTAACCGAAAGTAGGCAGGAAGGAGGGAGTTGCGTTCCATTTGCGTAAGTAATTAGGTGCCAGAGTGTCCCTGGAATGCAGATATTTCAGATTTGCCCTTGTTATTTTGAATATTTGATCAGAATGATCCTTTGACATAACATTTTCAAAAATATTGTTTTTAAGGTTCCGTAAGTCCATTGGCGTATAACTAAGTAGGAGCCAGGATAGGTCTAGTCCCCTCCGAAAGCGAAAAGATTTTTAAAAAATAGTCGCCAATTCGTGCAATCTTAGGACTAAATCTTTTCTTTTCTATTGAAACTTTTTTTTTTAATTTTTAAAAGCTTTGTGAGATTGCTCAGATTCCGACCGGCAGTAAACGGAGCTTTTCCTTATGCGTCGAGTTAGGAGCGACTATGCTTTAGGAGAAGTTTTTGAATATGGTACTCCTAAACATAGAAAACGAAACAAGTAAAAAAGCTAAATTGATCTAAAAGCAATAGCAGAATAGAATAAGTTTGTTTATGGTGAAGTACTACAAGAATACAAATTTCTTTTTCTTTTTGTTATATGAAAAAAAGCTGGAAAAAGAATAAATCAAAAACAAGTAAATATTAATAAAAATTTCGAGAAATGAAATAAAAATATAAAAATTAAATAAATTAGAAATTTAAAAATTTAAATGAAAATTCGAAAAAAACATGCTACTCAGCAACGGAAATAAAATACTAAAATATTACTTAAAACTTAAGATTACAAATACAAACATATAACAACTAATAACTCGAAAGCACAGTGCCAAGTCCACCTAAAATATACGAACAGTACAGTTTTCCATTACTGAATGCTGAAAGTCTGGTATCAGCAAGTCGAAACGCCTCGAAGAGTTTATAAATGCTAAATTATTAAGTAAATACCCTGACTCTTTAGAGTAATGAGTTTATGAAGAGATGCCAGAAGCCTACGTAAAAGATATAGATTTAAGGAGCAACCACGTAGATGATTACGATATTGCGAAATATGATCGAATCTCCTTAAGCAGAAGGCGAATCTTGTGAAGTCGTTGCAAGCCACATTTAGCATAATGGAACAGAATGAGCAAGTGAGGGAAAGGAGACTGCTATAGGAAAAGTACGGTAGAATCAAATATTTAATTAGCATCAAACGTGTGTTCGCAGACAAGGTTCCCGAAGACAACCATGGCCGACGCAACCCACCATAAATCCTAGCATTCATATTATTGAGATGGTCACATCACTGCATTCTAGAATTGAGGAAGAACAAACATTGTTATTTAAAAATGCAAGTGGAAGCGTAGATACCTCAACAGCTCTGCGATAGAAGGTAAAGCACTGCGATTTTCCGGTGTTAAGTAATAAAAGATTGTTATCAGACCAGCGTGTAATATTGCGCAAGTCGGTATTTAGCTTATCAATGCAAACCTCCACAAGACCTATTGGACTGAGATACATTTACACATCATGGGCATACAAGTGAATTTTACAGTCTAAAACAACATTGCGGAGGTCATTTATATAAAGACTAAAGAGCAAAGGGACGAGAATAGAGCCTTGAGAAACACCACATACAATCCTTTACCATGGCCCGCTGCAATCTATTGGAGAGAAAGCTTCGGATTAAGGACACAGCAGAGAGATGAAAAAGGAAATTTGAGGCCAAACTTTGCAAGCAGATTGGAATGATTAACCATGTCAAATGCTTTGGAGAAATCAAGCAGGGTAAGAACACACAGATGGTCCATGTCAAGCGTATATCATTCGTAACATTAAGAAGGGCTGTATCACAACTACGATATTTACGAAAACTGGACTGGAAGGGACTTAATAAGTTATGGTTTTCCAAGTGATCAATTATATTCTGTACCATCAATTTTCTCAGAAGCTTAGCAAGAATCCTAACAGGCTAATGGGTCGAAAATCACCGGGAACCACAGCTACACAGATCTTAGACAACCGCACAACTGTAGCGATTTTCCAATCGGAAGGAAATATCGACATGGTAAGGCGGGTGTTAAAAATATGTGGAACCGGTTGTATTCTCCAAGGCAGAAGAAGCCTGATAAATCTGGGTGGAATAACATAAAGTTCCACTGCATCAGATTTCACAGCACCAACTGCCACAGCAATCTCCCTGGCATAAACACATCGAAAACTGAAACAAGGCTGATCATTACTTGAGAGAAAGATGGAACGATTTGAATGCAGCTGTCTAGAAATATGTGCGGATAGGATAGGGAGAGACGTTAAAAAGGAATTAAGTAATCCAGGATGTAAGTTACACTGTAATTTATCTCTGCCATACACAGGGGCCTTACGTAAGTTTTTCCACAAGATTTTGGATGATAATTGGGGGTCAAACCTACCCTAGATGATTAAGTAAGTAAGTAATTTCGTATGGGCATCTGTGAAAGTCTGATTTTTGAAGTGGTATTTCGCATATATTTGTAGAACGGTTCGTCGGACAATAAAAATGATTATAACCAATTTCATAGGATTTCGTATTCTGACCAAGTTTGCATTACATTTAAACTGTCTAGGACTGATCGTTTTCACAGTATACGTAAAAAGCCTCAATTTTTATTTGGCAACACCAAGAAGAAGTTGTCCGATTTGTCCCATTTTCGAATTTAATTTTCCTGTTTTTATTGAAATCCCAAGTGCAAGATTTAAGCTCTCTAAGTACACGCGTTCTCGAGTTATCATGAGGACGGACGGAGGGACGAATTGACGGCCGGACGGACGGACATGCAAAAATCAAAATAACTTTTATTTTATGCACGGATGTCTAATCAATTTTGCTCTTCCATCATTATTTCGAGTTGTTACAAACGGAATGACAAACTTAGTATCAAAGTTCGGAAAAATTCATTCGCGAATGAAAATAAAATACTTTCTTATAGTTTACATTCATTCGCGACTGAATTCTTGAGAGAATGTTTCCTGCCGAGCATTTTGTGAATGCATTCCTGAGAAATCGAGTGGGTCGTAACAGATGTATTAGGAGGATCAAGACTTTATGTTTCAAGGTGTTCTGAGTTTTTGATTTTTACAAAATGTGTATAATTATGGGTCGCAAATCTAATAGAGACAAAAATAAATTCATGACTTATGATAAGAACACCGGGCTTACTATGTGAAAGGGTTTTGAAAGGAAATTTGGTAGGCAATATCAAAAGACACTAAGGGCCGTAAACACCAACCAAAATAATCCGTATTTACGTGTAATGCACAAACACCAACCAAGATTAGTCGCGATTTAATTCATCATATTAAACCGGTGTAATATTTATCCGAAATTTTCCGGGGGTAAAGTTTCTATTCAAGGATTATTCCGAATGGGTGATGGATGAGCAAAATTTTAATTTAAGTGGTAATGACAGCAGACAGCAAAGAATAGCACGTTTCCGTGGCAATGATATTTCGCTTAAATGCACTGATTTTTAATTCTTTCTCTAATTAATTTTTTTTTAATATTATGTAAAAAAAAAAACTGAAAATTAAATTAATTTTGTTCATTATATTGCTTATTCAGCATTTCTTATTTTAAAACATAATACTCTTTTATTTCAACATACCGAAAATATCCGAAAGTAATGCCACATAAGCAAAAAATTCATTGTTTTACACGAGTTGGTATTTACGACCAAAACAAGCAGGATTATTCTCGGATATCAATAATCTTTACACAGGAAATAGGTTTAATCCTCGTTGGTGTTTACGGCCCTAACTGTGCACAATCATATTTTTTAAAGTTAAAATACAAATTACACAGGAACATCGTCAAGTGGAACAAGTTCCGTAGAAGTGCAACGTACGTTAATCTTAAGCTTAACAAAAGCAACTTTTTGAAGTACTGGATTAGTTAGTACTAAAAATATACCATTTAGAGTTTCCAATGATGATACTTATTTCAAAAAATAATTGAACCTTACGAAAGATCATTTGACTTAAATTTAAATTTAAAAAATATGGTGATAAGATGAGAGTATATTCTAAGCAAATAAAGAAACTCTTGGGAAGACCATTAAATAAAAAGATGGTTTGCTTAAAAGCTGATGTGGCCACAAGGATGGACAAAAGTATTATTCAGTATCGCAAGGATTTTAAAATTTTCGTTAACACCACAGGATTGATCAAATTGATAAATCTCTCACATATGTAATCGTCTACAACTGATAACGGTGCAAATGTTTTAAAAGCATCCAAACTTCTTCAACAATAATTAGAAGGATTACTAACTAACGCAGACAATGACTGAATTTCATCTATTTATGAAAACGATGTCAATAATGATGAATATGAACAAATTCATACGCATTTGAAATTTGGTTTGGGTGTAGTAAGATATGCGGCTCATACTTTACAACTAGCTGCGCATGATCCCTTGAAGGATATATACAGACGAAAATAGAAGAGTGACGAAAAGCACTAAAAATTCTGAGAACGAATGTCACAAGCTATCGTATCGAAGGGGATAAACGAATGCCAATTTAACATAGTGGAATTCAACTTTCGAAATGGTCCAATCTTTACATCTACATCGAAAACATCAAATTTTATTTTGATATGGTTTGGGGTTTCATTAAACATTTTTTAGAAGCGTTTCAACCAGTAGCCGAATGCACAGAAATACTTCAAGCCGAACAATATATTATCGGTGATTTTTCTCGTGACTGGCTATTATGTGAAGCAAATTGGAAAGAATGAGCAACAAATTTGTTGTGAAAGGAAAGTATGACCTTCTAGGCAACGAGACTTTCCTTGCAGGTATTTATTTTGACCCTAAAATAAAAAATAAAATCATCATTATATAATTCGGCGTGTGGCGCAAAAGAATGAAAAAGTATATTCTATTTCACTCTTTATCATTCGCGATTGTAAAAAACATGGGAATGAATAATTTCAGCGAAAGAATGAAACCGACTCAAACATAATGCGACTCATTCATTCGCGAGAGAATGAAAGCTAAACTTCTCCTAACAATATTCTTTTAAAGAATTAATGAGTTTCAATCATTCTTCTCACCCTGCATAGTATACCCCATCATTTCATCTAGGGTATAATAATTGAAATCAAAGTAACAGCGCAATGGATGGTAAAAAAATTTACAGAATAAAACCGTAAGCGAAAGCTTATATAGAATTTAACTACAGGTATCTCTTTATTGGGGCTTAATAAAAACGTAAATAATTGTTATTTTTTGAAACGTATACAGATGGTATACGAGTATATTAGACTTGTAAAGTACTTAAGTACATTTGTATTGAAGTAATAGTACCAGTACCAGGACCTGGACTTAAATATATTTTAAGTACAATTACAAGTCCGGTACTGATAGTCAAAATATTTTCAAAGAGAAGTCCCGATACTGGTACTTACAAATCTTCAGGTACAAGTCCAGGTACTGTGGTATTCATAAGTCAGGACAGAAATTGACATGCTGAATCGAGAGAAGGTTGGCAATCAAGTGCTATTTTCCACCGCACCTTTGAAGCGTTCATTTTCATTTGCATTCTTGTAAATGCTACACATAGGCAATTATTATCTGATGTGACATTTGAAAAGCTTGTTTTGTTAAAGACAAACTCAAATATTGTATAAACAACTTCCAAATTGAAACAGCAAAAGCTTATACGATTCTGTTTCATTTCCACAGCTTTGTCCACCACATTTTGTGATATCTCGTAGCTACATCTAGTCATTTAGCTGGCTATAATCTTTCAAAATTTCTGATTTCAGTTTTCGAATGCCCTTGAACTTCTATTATTAGAAAGTGTACTTAGGTAAATAATTAATAAGAACTTGTATTGTATGTGCTTGGCGGTACTTAGTAACTTATAAGGAAAGCACTTAAAAGTAGCTATGTGGGTCTTATAAGTACCAGGATCAGGAATTCTATATGAAATTTTTAAGTACCAGTACCGGGACTTGTACTCGTACTTAAAAGATTTTAAGTCCAGGTCCTGGTACTGGTAATTGGACAAGGAATAAGTATTGGGCTTAGGCGCAAGGCAAGATTTCATATATGGAGGATTCTGATTTATTTGAGAGAGAAGGAAAGTATGGAAAGTGGAAAACAAATGTCTCTCCTAAATAAACTTCCTATGATTTAAAAAAATTTAAACCGCGTCATATGCTTGGAGTGGACTGTACGGAATATTTGAATGTCGCTTAGGTTCATTTGAATTAAACAAAAGAACGTACTTTTACTCAATTCACCAAATGCATTGTGTATAATCTATTTTGACAATAATTTAAACGTCCGACTAAACTGAAATTAATAAATAACCGGCCAAGTGCGAGTCGGACTCGCGCACTAAGGGTTCCGTACCATTGTACTAAATTTAACACTACGTACTTTTTTTTTATTTTGAAAAACATGATTCTTGTATGGGGGTCCCTCTTTAATTTTTAATTTTATTTTATTTTTATCATTTGTTGTTATAGCGGAGATAGAAATACATGGTCTGTGAAAATTTCAATTGTCTACCTACTACGGTTCATGAGATACAACCTGGTGACGGCTGGACGGACAGCAAAGTCTTAGTAATAGGGTTCCCCTTGTTACTCTTTGGGTATGGAACCCTAAAAAGGAACGAAATCAAGTCTTATTTTGCCAATGATCTCGATGTTATTGCTTATCGCCCGATTGCCAAATATAGACTGACTAGCTATCCAAAAACTGGTAGAATTCTGATGACTTATACTAACTGATAAAGGATGTACGATACTTTTCTGTCTCCTGGTCCTTAATAACATTCAACAATCATTATAATAAAGAATGAAAAACAATTGAAAACTGTTCGTTGGTCCTCTGGCCCTTAACATTGGAACCTCTGTAAAAGCGGCCCTATTTCAAACGCATTGCGTATTAAAATCGCCCCAAAGGGCAGTGGATTAAAAGTGCTGATCTAGTCTTTTTCTTTCTTGGGAGTGGACTTAAGGTTTCACATAGAAAGACTAAATATTAAAAAAATAGTGACGCGAGGTCTGTGACTTGTAAAGTGATATGCTTGTAAGTGATCAGAGCAATGGATAAAAAATTCCGGTGAATAGTTGGGAATATCCATGAGCTGGTATACTTCTCAAACAAAATGTTTGTTAAGGTTTATATACGAACGTTGGGGGAACGTACCCCCCCCCCCCCTCCATTAGACTAAAATACTTGTTACGTCAATGCTATATTTTTAATCCGCATTTCACTGCTCGGAATGCTTACTGAGAAGTAATAGCGGAAGCGCATCTATGGTATCAATCAATTCACAGCATCACATGCAATCCAGAACCATCCAAAATATCTGAAACCCAAACATCCACCATGTGCGTTCCAACATCACAATCAACGTATCCTTCCAATACACATCTATCCTTCGCTGAATGACCAGATCAATGGGCGTCAGATTAATAAAAATCTTAAAAGTGTTCATAGCCGCTGGACTAATGAGGGCCCCATGATACCTAGGCAATCCAATCTTGGAAAACCTTTTGTTCGAAAAACACTTCATTATGCAAATGCATTGGGCATGCGCCTTAATAAGATCTTGTAAACTATAAGCTCTGAATATATTTCATAGATTGATTTCGTGTATTCGAACATGTTTTCTCTGCATTTAATATTTATATATGACCTGAAACCTTTAAGGTGTCTAATAATAAATGCATAATTAGTGTCAACAATTTAGCAATGCCCACTTAAAATATTTATAGTGAACGAATCTCGCACGAGCGGAAGGATTTAGTAATAATTATTGAAGGAATTTATGAAATTCCTAATTAACTCTGTGTTGTGACAAAAATAATTGAAATAATTCGAATAGAGAGGCGGCCAGCCGCCGTAGTATAAGTGCTGAGCTTAGACTCATAAATAATTTATTGGGAAATCATCGACAGGCTGAATACTGGTCCCGAGTTTCTTGAATAGTGTGCACGTCTTATGATAACACAAATTCCTTTGAAATGTTATGATTTGCAAGCGTGACATGATGAGTATTGAAAATGAATCTTATGACAGAATGCGTCCCACGCATGGCTTGTACATATATTTGCACAAGGTTTTCTATACTAAACCCCAGCTGAAATGAGATTGAGTTAATTTGGCAATGATTGTCCCTAACAGATATTGGGTGCGCCGCAAAGGTATTCATTCGCCTTACCTTGTGATATTTTCAGAAAACATCTTTGCTTTACACATAGTTTCGCTACTTCAGGGCTGCTGCTGCTAGTGCGGTTGCGTAAGCGTTTCGTTTTTGCAGTTCTCCTGTGTTCATGCAATGCTCAATGATTGCATTTATGCAGGAATTACATCATATTCTGTGCGGGAATAACTTTATGTGACACCATAATCTGTCCTAAGGAAATCATTAATATGTTACCCAAGCAATATTTTCCCTCATTTTCAGGCCGAATTTACTTCTATTCGACATAAATTAGAGCAGTGACTAATTGTGGTTAAGTTAAGAGTTCCTAATATTTACGTCCGATTTACGTAAATGGAGAATGAGAGGACGTCGTATCTACGTAAATATTAGGGACACTAAGAAATATTTCCCTATAGGGCAGAGGACACATTCTCTTAATTTGGTAAATTAAATGTAAATTTCACGTCGAATTTACGTAACTTTTCCTTAATCTCGACCTATTTTCTACCTAGTTTAACTCATGTTAATGTGTGTGTCAATGTAGAAGGAATTTTATTTTATAAGAATTGTGTGTATGTATATTTTCCCCAATATGAACAAAGCACATAGTCCTAACTTGAATGATTATGAGATGTATAACTTTAATAAAATATAAAGAAATTACGGGCTTATTCAAAATTAATTCTCCCAGCTTCTAAGCGTTCAATTTAAAACGCCAAAAATTTTATTGATAAATATGGAAATAATTTTTCGAACAACGCACTTTAAAAATATTTTGCACATTTACTAAAATAATAATTTCAAAGTTTTTTGATTACCCTTTGGTTTGCTTTAAATTAATTTAAATATTCTTTAATCGTTCTAAAAGTAAGAAAAATCCATTTATTTGTGTGTTTCTTCGGTAGCTATGAAAAAAATGAAATTAAGGTATCATGCAATATTTCTATCCATTCTTTTAATATGTAAATCCTGGCTTGTTAAATAAATATGGCTGTGAGATCTAGTCTCGAGCGTAACAGGTTTTTTAAAACTTTAAATATTAAATTTTATTTAAACTAAAATTCAGTTCTTTGCTTAACCTAATGTCAAAATTCAAAATAAACTTAAAATTACTAGTAGAATAGTTCAACAAAATTCAATTAATAAAAAAATAAAACAATTCAATAATTAAAAAATTCAAGGAAATCCATAACAATCCAATTTATGGTCTTGATGACGTCAATACGTCCAATAATACGAGATTTCGATTTTCACTTCTGAACAAAAGAATAGGTCTGTTCGATGAAAACCCCGGGGTAATGGTTTGACAGTTGTCACTTGAGAACTGTCACTTGCAATTTGCTGCTGATTGGGACATATAAATTACTTCTTGAGCAAAAATTAGAAGAAAGGAAATAGAAAAATAGCTAGAGCACATTTTAATTGTCTTCACCCATTTTGTAAATAACTTTTTACAATTAATTATACTCAGAAAAACTGTCAGAGAAATGTGATTACATTAGGTTTACCCGGTGTTTTAAAAACTTTTTCGATGAGTGCACAAAACCCCGGGTAAATTTGGGGAAAATTGTAGAGGAAAATTTACACGGTGTTTTACACGGGGTTTTCATCGAACAGACCTAATAAGAATAGAATAAATCTTCTGCTCAAGCATGAGTGCACGAAGGCAGCAAACTGCTTCTATAAAGAACGAATTCAAATTAGTCTCTGAATATAGACTTATTGTACGCAAAGGGATATCAATATGTTTCTATGAAGAAATAGCATTTGCTAGTGCATGAGGTGACGAGGGTAGCAGAATGCCTTTGCTTTTGCGTGAGGGCACAAGGGTAGCAAAATGATGTAGAAGATACAAGTGTTGCAGATTAATCTCTGCGCAAAATTATTCTTCTGCTTAGGTGTAGGAAATGATAGGCTTTTTCAGTTTAGCCCCTGAAATATAGAATTAATCTTCTATGTTGGAGGTTGGGAATATTCTTGTATTTAGATTAGTCTATAAACCAGATGACCTCTGGACCAAGAATGCCTTTCTGCTGCGGCTAGTCGGCTTTATAAATACTTAAGGCGATGATAGCTTGGGTCATATACCAGCATATCAAAATTTAACGTTAGTAAAAACCTTACCGTTTTTGAGTTTTTTGGACTTTTTTGAAAAAAAAAAATTCAAATAACTCAAAACTAAGTTTGTATACGCAAGTTATTATCGCCATAATTATGAATCATTATTTACAGGGCACCCTTTGTATGAATACTGTCGTTATTTCTGATGTCGGGTTACTTTAACAATACTATTTGTCGTCTTTCATATTCATGCAGATATCTGATTTCTATCAAACATTCATGGAGGAATTGTGATCTTAAATTGGAATGACGCAAGTATGGAATTCAAAAACGATATTTTAGCGACATATGCTTGATCTGATAAGTCTCTAAGTGTTCTATAGACTATGGTACATCGAAAATTTGTCGTTTGAAATAGCAAGGATATTAATTTTTCATATTGTTGTTGTTAAAACTTGAAATTAGAACCAAGATTTCTTCGTAAAACTTCACCGAAAAATACAAATATGAAAACATTTCAAATTTGACTAATTTTTTCGAATAGTTTTCTTTTTCAAATTTCATGTTAACAAACCAAAATAACTTAGATATATATTGGTAGATATATTTCATCATTTAAAATAAAACATCATACACCAAGCCAACATTCCAATGAACAAGTTTAAAATTCATTTTTAATTTATTTAAAAACGAAAAAAAAAATCATTCTCTCAAATTACTTCAATTACCACCCGTAATTTTAGTAGCTGCCAATCTAAATCAGTTGTTGCCACTTGTAATGATTTCTGGTTTCAGAAAGTTTTCAACTAACTCACAGAGAGGAAACACATCTCAGTAGCGAAATTTTATGCAAATTCAACTTAGACAACTTCAGGACATCGTCCAATTAATTTTAATCGTTAAGGATAACACTTTGATATAACCCCAATGAAAAGATAAAGGCGAAAAAACCCTAGGAAATTTCCCGTTTTAATTTGCACATCAAACACTCAGAAATGCCAGCCAAGCATAGCTGCCATGGATAGATATTCACGGCATAGATATCCTTTTAATCCGTTATTCTGTCAACCGAATCAGTTGTTGGAAAAACTCTTTCGTAACGAAACATGAAATCCTCGACACTTGAATGAAATCTGATTCTATTCTATGTTGTGGTGCAAAACGTATCTGAAGAGTATAGGTAGGTGGTGGTCAGGAACTCTATCTTCTATTTGCTGTACATATATACACACATAGTCATGTCATATTTCATACGCCAATCGTTTTTATCGTATATAGTTGTCATATATACATACATCGTACTTTAGGCTCCTCGACTGTATAAGATGTCAACTATTTCGTACAGGATGACACCATGACGTTAAAAGCTTTTTAAAGCTCAGCAGTTTTTGACCGTCCCCTTACACTCCCTATACCCACCTGGTTGGAATAGCACTTAAAACAGATACAATATATACGACAGGATAAGTAATCCTTGAGACTATGTTTTTCGGTTTACATTTCTGTCAGAAATTGTTTTCGGTCTGATTTCAACCCTCCTTCGACTGTCTGTTTAGATGACGCCTTACAAGGAAAGCGCGTTGATAAGGTGTCAAATCATTTTATATGCACACTCTGACATCCGATACCACTGCTAAAACGCGTATCTAGTCATTCAAAATAAATGAGCAGGGAATTATGACATAACACGAATTAGACACATTTTATATGTAGCTCGATGTATCTTCAATTCACTCCTGCCCTACCAAGAAAACCCCCCAACCCCTGACGCGGACATTTGATATGCTTCTGATTGGTGACGATGCTTGTATAGTCAATGGCGGTATGGTCTCCCTAAATAGAGCTGCGCCTTTGAGGTGGTTCAAATGAAAATTATGAAATCCATCCTGCCGCCGCCTCATTTTAAGACACTTTGTTACTGTTTTAGTATGGGCCTCATTTTTGGACTAGTCACAGAAGCAAGCGAGGGGACTCCTCTATACTCTCAAAGTATATTCTACCTATACTTGCTGGGACACTGCCCCAGATAAGGTACAGAGATGAAGAGATGAAAACAAATTAATGAATAATGGTCCTCTGGGAGGACTCAAAATGAGATTTTAATGCTTTTATCCTTTGCGCTTTGAAAAAGCCTCACTCGTTACCATTGGCTTATTCCTCAGATATGATGGATGTCATAGGGATCACAGGATAAAGCGAATTATAATGTAGTAGCTAGTGATATGGCGACAGGGTGATTAGGATTAGACAGGTAGATATATGTTGTAATAAGGATTTATGTTTAAGTTCGTGGCGAAATAGCGATATTTTGTTCTTTGTGGCTTGTAATCTTTAATTTCTAAGTTTCTTTAGTTTGTCGGATAAATAATTATTACCTGACAGACGATTCTATGTTTCAGTTTCTTTACACCATTTTCCCCCTATGCTAGCTCATTTGGCCGGCAGGGCTGTCCATCTGTCGCTTATTAGAAACTACCGAGTCTGCTATATTATAATATAATAAAATGGTAATAAAGATGAGTAAATATTAGATAGATTTACAGGGTGTCCCGTAACTCGACGTCAAGCCAGAATCAGATATTTCTTTTGTTTTCGAGAAAATGTACATCCTGTGATGGTTTTTTAGTTCTTGTTGCTACAAATCTTTACTTTGTTTCAATTTTATTTTTCTTATGTAACAACGAATAGTGCTTATGTAACCTGCTGCTTTAAATTCCAAGCCAACTGTTCCAGCTTGAAAGAAAATGTCACATTTTGCTGAACCAAGAATAGAAAATTAATATTTCACCCAACTTTAACTGACTGTAATGAAAAAAAAAAAATGTACTACGCCAGTTTGGATTTAATAAGGATTCTAAGATGGTATAACACTTGCTATATTTATTTTATTATTAATAAAGAATAATTAGAATTTGATGATCAACCAGCAATTATAATTGTATAAACCCCCAAACTAGCACAACATAAAAAAATAATAATCCTAAATTAAAAGAATAAATCTTTACAAACAAAGGAAACAAGATCATAATAAAAGTGATAAAAATAAAAAACCAACTGGTTTGCTTAAAAGTAACTGGTAAGTATAGAGTACTTGGTGGACTCTGCGTATTACAAATGACAGTACAAATAGCTCGAATTATGTACCATAATCAACTTAGCTAATATAATTAATATACGAGAGTTTAGATGATCAATCAAACTGCAGCCAAAGATGGAATGGAACTAGGAATAAATCTGGTCATATCTGCGGTGCTTGAATATATATCGTACTGCTGAATTATAACAGACCTTGGCCATACTTTGCCTAAATTTTACATCCATAGGTTATAATCTGCATTACAAAAGTATCCTCCTTCACCGGAGATATCATTTTTTTCTGTAGGGAAAAAATAACTTGTTATCCATAGAGAGCGAAGAATACTATACACTTGACCAATAGTGGGATTATATTGTTCATTCCAAGTAAGCGTACTATTAAAAAGTATGTCTAAATTAAATGTGGAGTCAACAAAAGGTATAATACTGCCATTCAAAATAATTTACTAAAAATCATGTCGATTAGGCCTTTGATTTACATAGATTGATTTCAAATCCATTATTGATTCCATATCCTCATTTAAATGCCTAACACAATACTCGATAAGATCAAACGGCCTAGAAAGTAGCAGCTGAGCATAACCAACATAAAGGTGCAGCTCTGCAAAAGGTAAACAATCAAAAATATCATTGATAAGCATTGAGAATAAAAGTGGTCCATTAATGGAACCTTGCAAAGCACCTTTATGATACACACTCTGTCCATAACTGCTGAAGCAACCAAAGATAAAACGAGCAACTTCAACAGAGAAGTTGAACTTATTGCTAAGCTTATGATACAGAATTCCATAATCCATCGTGTCAAAAGCCTTGACGAAATCCAGCATAACAACGGTCGTCAATTTGTTGCATTCAATTCCCTGGCGAAGATACTCAATAATTTCAATCAAAGCAGTTGTGTAGCTGTGACGAGGTAGAAATGTTGGTTGATAGTAGTTACTCAAAAGATTATTGATCTGTACATAGCTAGTTATTTGAAAGGATATCAGTTTTTCAATTTCATTTAAAATCTGAAGCATTATGTTAATTGACCGAAATTCACTAAAATTTGGTTTTTGAGATTTTGGTAATGGGATTTACTTTTGCATGTTTCCATTGACTGGAAAAACAAGATGTCAAAAAGCACTTATGACATACTCAGGTATGTAGGATGTCAAGGTTCTATTAAGAAAATATTACTCGTTAATTTACTGACTTACAATAATTTATTGTTCACTATATTAATACATACGATTTACTAATTTTATATTTAAATAATATTTTCCATTTTAATGGATGGGATGGATGACAGACGATAATAGTGCCTTTCCATCACTGCGCCAGCGAAAAACTGTAGTCGGAAACCTAGAGCTTCGTCAAAGTTAAAAGTGGCAGGCGCATTTTAGTATTCTCATGTGATGGTCTGAATTCATTCTTAGGGCAGCTTCCCACATGATCATATGTTGAAGAGTGTCGACAATAAGTGCAATAACATTTTTCTGAACTTAAGTGAAATCCCATCAATACCCGACTGCCTCAAACCGCAGGGCACTAATGATATCAAAGATCTCACTACTATTAACTCTTCCGAAACTAATTTCAAAAAAGTTAAACGATGGAGTGGAAGCGTTGTGAGAACCAAAATCAGAACGACTGCGAGCAACGAACTTTCTATTTAATTCCTCAGGGTCAACATTCGCTACTCATTTTTTGGAGTTTCCGATATATTGGTAAAATGCCTTTCCTTAAGACTTCTTATAGTACAAATAGCCCAATTTCTTAGCGCGCGGTATTCTTCCCACTAAATGATATCGTTTACACCTGCTATATATATACCCTATGACAAAATAAAGTTAGATGGTGAATATAGATTGAAAACCATGAATAACTAGGATTGAGTATCGTTCTAAGATAATGTCAACAGGAACTTTATATTTCCGATGGCATAGTATAAAATACAAGCTCCTTACTCTAAATTCAGAGATTGATAAATTATTATAAATTATGCTAGAATCCGTAAAGCTAAAGGGAACCACGTAATTAAAAATTTCCTTCGCCCAAAAATATTTGGTTTTCTAAGCAACGTAGGATGGGGTAACTTCGGGAAATTTTTAATAATATTGTTTTCATTTTTATTACAAAACAACGTGAAATATAAGTGAATAAAATAATTATTAGTTTTTACAATTCCAGCATTCATATGAGCTTATAAAACTGTCTAACAGTGGGCATTCCCCCTTAGCCCACTTTTCATACAACATTAGGCCCGACACCTCCAGATATGAGAGATGTCTCAAACGATACATTATGATACTCTGAGAATATTTTATTAACAATGCTTATTTCAATTAACCGGGGGAAAACTTTGGCGTTCGAATGTAGCCTGAGCAACTTTCTTGGGTGAAAAAGTAGACTTTTTTACTTCTCCGGATTGTACGGAACTGGGTGATGAAATGCAGTAACGGAGTGTATTGAACCAAATGCATGAAAATCGGTTTTCCGGCAGCAAAAATGTCCCAAGAAAGTTTTCTGAATCGGGAAAAAAGTACACCACCCCATAGTACTCGGCGAAACTTTTAATTTGATATGCAACATGCGGTATTGGAATTACCCCCCCCCCCCCTCGCCGGGAGTTCCTACCCTAGCCTAAAGGTATGCAGAGAAATTTTTTCTTCCACGAATTTTTAAGGTACGAAAAATCTACTACCTCACTAGGAATAAAAAGAGGGAAATACTAAAAAAGGGATTATGGGGATGGCTATAAATAGCTATTTAAGCCTCCGAGTATAAGTGGGTGGGTAGTCAAACTTCTTTTCAGAACCTAAAGGATAAGAATTCGATTGTGTACTAGATTTCCCAAAATGTACTAGATAAAATTTTGATACCCTCTCCCAGAAGCTTCCCCCGCTCAATTGAAATAAACATTTTCGTGTCAGACATCTCTCATGTCTGGAGGTGTTGGTTCTAAAATTTATTTATTTTATTTTAGAAATATTTTGTTATCTTTATATCATTTTGAAACATTAAGAAAAGAAAAATCTTTAAATCTTCAGAGTAATTTATATTTTTATTAATATTTAAATTATGATTGAAATGTTTTCAAAATTTTTAATATTAATATTAAATTTATAAAAACTGCGCTTTGTAATATATTATAGTTAAAACACTACCTCCCTACCCCTATGTAAAATTTCCAAATATAAAAAGCTCGCTTATTACTGACTTGACAACATTTAATGTACGGTTACGCATGGCAACTTTTGCTGTGCAGCTTTCAGGTTGCAGCTACAAAAGTTGCAGTGGTGTTTACACGTAGTGGAATAAAGTAGTGCGGAGCTACTGAAGCAGCTGAAGATTGTAGACGATTTTTAAGGTAGGAATTGAATATCGGGTTTGGTAACAGGGCAATATCGAGCTAGGTACTTGCAAATTATTATACCGCCATTTTCACTACTCTTTTTCGTTCCAGCCTTACACTGCTGAGAAATCATAAATTTAAATGCCTATAAATGCCTTTTAGCTATCCTTCACTCTACTTGGTTCCGAGCTCCAGTGTTTTACGATGATATTTATGACCTTTTTTTTCGAAATACAAATAAAATACATTAATGTACATTAATTATATTCTCTCCTCAATGTAAACATGGATGATAAACTTTACATTTTACAATATTATAAACTGAAGTCCTTCCAGATTTCAAAAGCTTAAATATCCAATCAGTGCCGTTTTTTTTCTCTCACAATTATCATCAGGTTCGAAAACCGTTTCTCCAAGTCCTCTTCCTTATCAGTCAAAAAGTTTTGATCATTTTATTTACCGTCACTATAATCACTATATTAATAAGTGTTCGAATATCTTCGCCTAAACTTCGATATCATAACTACCTAGTGGAAATATTAAATACACTAAGTATTTTTGAATTTTTCCATGTTCCGTGTTATTTTACAAACTAAAAATAAACATAGATTCAAACAATTTGTTTTATAAATTTTTTTTATATACAAACTATGTTTTAGTAAAATCTTAATTCGAAAAGGAAATTTGAAATTCGATTAAAAAACAAGCGAGTAATTTATTTGTGTTTTAAGTGTACGTGTAAACTTATTTGTTTATTAATAATGCATCGATTTCCCCTATAATTTTTAAAACCCCGGTGAGTGAGACGATTTGCTATGAACATGGCCAGCTTTTCTAAAATTTCCAAAGGCATTAATGACCATGATTGCCGAATTTAAATTTCAACTTAGTAACACTGTTAAACATTCTCCTATTGGAATAACCCATATGAGACAGTATTCCTTAGAAATTTTTGACAATGGGATTGAGATTCGGGCTACGAACTGACCAATCTAAAACTTTTATATTTTCTTGTCTAAATTAATCTTTAACCTTCTTTACAATGTGACTCGGCGCATTATCTTATTGAAAATAAAAATCATTTCCGTAATAATTCTCCGACATATTGACTAAACTATTTTCTTAAAACTAATTTTTTATGAAGGTGTGCAATTTCAAATTTATCAGCAGCACTAATCATTACTCCTTCTCGACCAAAATTCGGACTCATTCGAATTTCCTAGGAGTTTCTCAAACTACGCCAATAGCAACCATAGCCATTAAAGCCATCTAAATTAAATAGCTTCTAATCACTGAAAATAACGGTCATCCTTTCTGAAGTTCATTTGAAGTACTTTTCCCTAAATATTAATCTTACGTTTTTATGGTGCTTAATGAAAGGCGGTTTCTTCAACATTTTTATGAATCTGTTATAATTATTCTTTTTAAAATTTACCTTACATGCCTCGCAGATACAGAAAAATTTAAATTTCTTTGTATCCTTGTGGAAATTATGATGCCTTTACGATTTTCCCGAAGAGCAAGACATTTTTAATGGCCAGTTAACCTTTCGATGTTGTCATATTATCTGTAATTACCGGTAATTTTGTCCTTGTTTTAGTTAATTCCGCACTACGTTACCGAGCGATTTAATCTTTTTGAAATTTGTCGGAAAAATAAATTGAAATCTTTCAAAATTTTAATTTTTGTTATTTTTTATAGATGAGATTCTTACCACGACCCATAATTAAACCTCTTTTTAAGAAAAACCATTAAATTGAAATTTTTTACAACTAAAGATTCACTAAGCTAACCGCAGCGAAAAAAAAAATTGAAGAACTTTTGACGGCTTGACAGAGCCATCTATACGTCATAAGTGGCCTTGGGCATCCTTGACATTTGTAGAGCTTTCATAAATCTAATACAGATTTCCATTGATCACGTTTTCTATCAGAAATGTTAATTTTCATGCAATGCTAAACTGAAATTTTTTCATTGACCTGAACTGCTAGAAAAAGTGTACGTCAAAATGACCCCGGTGCTACACTAGAAAAATAGGTTACACCAAAAACGCACACATCTATCTCTGAGAAATGTCTCTGCTGAATGTCAAAACAGATGTCAAGTGAAATTAATTTTAAAGCAAGGTAAAGTTGTAATAACTCATTTAATTAATAAAATAAATTGGAAAATCCTGTTAAAAATTTAATTTCTGCGCTAATAATTAAAATGTGCCATACTTCGGTCGGTGTTGTTTTTTTCAGAAAATGTCAATCTGACAAATTACATGGATATGAGCTACTATATACATTCTCATCGCGTTAAAAGTTGTTCCATTGAACTCGTTTGTCATTGATTGGCCTGAACTTTTTGTAAAATATCAATGGAAATCGACAGGGTCGACTATCGACTTTCCCAAATTACATCTACGAATCTGCAACACACAGAATACTACGATTACCTCAACTCTCTCTGGCCCTCATCGAGACTATCATCGGGGCAGTCTGGTTTAAAACCCATATTTTTCTCAACCACCATAAGATGATAAGAATTTCTCTTGACTGGGACGCTCAGCGCGACCTGTTATAGGGGCAGTTCGGGCTCCAAAGGTAGCTTTCCTGACTTTTCTATCCTGTTTCCGAGTTTCAGAGATAGGGTTAACCGTTTAAACGAATGTTCATTGAAGGTTTTATCCACTAAAACTAGCGATCAAGAATCATCCGAGAATGGACTTCAGCGTCACTAGTTTTCAATTCCCTTGGAAAAAGACCCTTTACTAACGTTGACTACGGATCTATCAAGAATTGCCTTTTACTTCCAGTCAATCTCGTATAAGTTCCTTCTCGGCATTTCACGTAACCCAGTCATCTCAAAATTTGCCTATACTGCCGAAATTGATTGTTTTTAATCGAAATTCCACATATAATGCAACAAAATTCATGTAAACCTTTCACCTCCAAATTATCGTGTTGTTTTATTTCCGGGAAAATTCAGACAGACAAACACAATAAAAGGACTTGGATGAGATGAAATATTTAAAATTTAATTGCTGTCAAAGCTATTCAAAACTTTATTACTGTGCTCTAATAAAATCAGCTCTTTTAATCGAATTTCCACCAGTATATCTACAAATATCTAGTTTTACATCTATTTACTTTTACCAAATTTTTCCCAACTAATTAATTTCAATCACATGATGCAAATCTAAAAAACATTAAAAAGCTTATATCCATAGCAACACTTCATATGTGTTTCCATAGTAACGCATCATATTGCAAATGTGTAATCACATGATGAACTCAAAGTCATAAATTTGGTTCAATTAGGGTTAAAAGTGGAATCTTACAAAGAAACTTATGATAACAATAGCTTTTGACTGTGCTACTGACTCTATTCGGTCCCTCCCCTTCTGAAATTATCCCTTAAATGCGAAGTTTTTCAAAAATTATTTCTCTGCCATCTTAGCATCCCAAAAATAACACTGATGACCATAAGGCAATAGTATTCTAAACTACAATAGAGACTCAGTAAAATACATGCCATCTAAAATGACCAATTCTGACTAATGAAAAACTGTGAAACACAAGACGTAAATGACTTATAAAACCTTAAAGGCTTCAACAAGAATTAAAGAGTGACAAAGTTATCCATCCCCTTCGGAACTCCACACCGCAGACTCGTCGCTCAACTGCTGATACTTCCGTGAGCTCTAAATAATGATGTTAGATCCTTGTTGATGTGCGCCACCATAACAACCCCCAAAGCCCATGTCATCCCCGTTTATGTAGCGCTCCATAAAATCCGCCGCCCTTGCACACTTACTTCTCTATTTTCGGAACAATTCATGAAGTTGAATTGAGTCTCCCTGTAAACTCCCTGTTTACTCCCTGTTACTATATATGATGAGGAGAAGTGAACGCGAATTTCTAATTGTAGCCGTTCGTTAGAATATATACTGTAAAATCTAACACAGCTATATATATATGTATATATACACACACAAACACAAGCTCTTGAATTAAACTAGTTTCACCAAATTGTTACGGCGTGAACATGGACTGTAAACTCGAGGGATTTTGAAGTGCCTCCGGCAAAAGGGTTGAAGGATTGTGGGGCTGTTTAGGTGATAATTTATCTAAAGACAGGGCTAGGGTAAATTAAATGATTAATGCGATTTCACTGCAGCCTTTTGTTTCGGTTATGCTAATTTAAGCACTGATGAGGAAAGCGAAAAAGGATTATGTGGATAACATCTGAAGCAAGCTATTTCTTTGAAAGTGAACGCGGATCTCATATGAAAAGCGTTTTTCGTAACTCCTTTGCTAAGTTAATCACAATCCAGACTAGTTAGAAGTTGCGTAGATTTCAAATATTACATATATGTAGGTGCCCTACCCAGACTTGCTGTGATGTGTGTTCTCGTTCGGTTCTACTTTTTGTCTACTTAGAAATCTTATTCTATTGGTACATCATCATATAGCAGATTGGGGAAAGAAAGGTAATAAGGAGATCATCTGCACCATAAAAAAAAATGGTCCTTGCTACGAGCATGTTTTAACATTCCTCAGTCGTATAAAAATTGTGTTGCCTCAAGGACTGGATACCCTACACATGCACATTGCTGGGGCTATAGTCCCACATTTGAAGTGTACACTTTTCGCTTTCTCTCCGCCAATCAATATTCTGACAAACGTTTCTTGAATACTAAAAAGCCCCCAACTCCAGAAACCTGCCAACAAACTGAATCAGGAAAATCTCCCCCTCATCCTTTTGCTATTTTATCCGTCATTCCAGATAGTTTTTCTACATGTGTAGTTGTTTTTTGTTTTTTGTTTTTTTTTTTTAGTATACGAATGCTTGGCTCTTTGGAAATGGATACTGGTATTGATTTCTTCCTGTAAGGATTTTTGCTAAATAAACGAAAGAAATCAAAACGCTCAGCAGGAAGATACAAATTTTTCATTATCAATGGAATAGTCGCAATGTTTTCCGAAAAAAAAATTAGACCGATGTCCAGGGATGTAGAAACAAATTCCGAAGAATTCTTCCTTATCAGAGCATAGTTCATATGCTTGTATTCGAAATGATTTTTGAGACATACCGACGTAAGAATATTCAGTTTTTATACGGCATTGGAGTAATAACTTTCCATAAATTTACTGACTTGCCACACTCTCAAGAATTTTGCACACAAAATTGAAAAAAAAAAATTATATTCAAGAAACTTCTGATAAATTGACGAAATTTATTTGGCTTAATCTATCCATTTTACTATTGTTAAAGTAAGAAAATTTTGTATCCCCAAAGATTCTTATTAAACTCACCAAAAATAAATGAAACAACCGAAGTGGAAATTGATGCAGGGTCCACACGTACTATTTACTTTGGCAATGGGACGACATTTTCAGTTTACATTTTCTCTGCAAAACTTAGAGACAAAAGACATTGAAAGGAGCCTTTTATCAAAGCACAGAGACTAAACGAAGGTCTGAAGTAGCACTTTCGAGGGAAACCCAATAAATAAGCGCTAAACATCGTGATAACAGGATAAGATAAACAAATAACGCTTGCATGTGTATTACTACTGTGGTGTGCCCTTTAGATGTTACGAAAGGACACAAACTCTATTTCGAAATGACCTTTTGGGTTTGAGGTTCATTGAGAAAAACAAAGGGTTTAATGTAAAGTACGAGGATATTAAGGTTTCCCAAATAATGAAAATCCAGTGTGGTGCCTTCAAGATTTACTTTGTAAAATACTTCATCAGGAAATTTTTATTGGGTTAAAAACGGTTTACTGTGGAGTTAGACGTGTGTCAACAATGTTTTTTCTCCTTACGTGTGATTTTTTTTTTTTATTTATGTTATTCTCAACTGAAAGGGCGGCCTTGATGAAACTAGGTACTATAGTTTTCACATATTTCAATTTTTGAAAAGATGAAATGAAATCGATTTAACGACATATTTTCATTCTGTATTCTGGAATTTGAAATCACAAGCAGGAATTTAGTTATAATCAAATATTTTCTCTCCGACTGATCTTTCAGTAGTTTGATCAGATGTTTGAGTCCTTTCAATTGACTGACTGGCACGAATTCTTAATCCGACTGAATATTGAAAAACACTTAAGCATTCAAGAAGTCTACGACCAGCAGTAGCCCCAGAGATGATTTCCACATCATATATCTAAACCATAACAAGTAAAAAAGCTAGAATTGGTCTAAGACGAAATCTTATGATATCCTAGATGAATGCCCGTATAAAATTTCGTATTGTCACCCTTCTGTGCAAGTTTGAAGTGGTTTCTCGCATATATTTCTAGAACGGATTGTTGGACAGAAAAAAATGATTATAACCAGTTTTATAGGATTTCGTATTCTGAAGAAGTTTTTAGTACAATAAAAATGTCTTGGACTGATCGTTTTCACAGTATACGTAAAAACCCTAAATTTTTATATGGCAACACCAAGAAGGAGTTGCCCGATTTAATCCATTTTTGAAATTTTCTTTGCTAGTACAATGAAAATATCATGTACCAAATTTCAGCTCTCTATATCGATGTGTTCTCAAGCATGCGTTCTCAGGCAGTGTACAAATATATAGTGGAAAACGAAAGTTTTGTATGGAAACCCCACGAAGGAGCTGCCCGATTTGTCACATTTTCGAACTTAATTTTACTTCTTTTTTAAAGTCCGTGTACAAAATTTCAGCACTCTAAGTATACGCGTTCTCGAGGTATCGTGCGCACAGACGGACGGACGGACGGACGGGACATGCAAAAATTAAAATAACTTTTAATATTATGCGTGGGTGTCCAATACATCTTGCTCTACCATCATTATTTCGAGGTATTACAAACGGAATGACAAGCGTAGTATACCCTATAGATTTCATCTAGGGTATAAAAATGAGTTGTCAGAGCTAAATTAATTTTAGACTGGATAGGTTCGAAGCATCATTTAATGTTCATTATACCGCGCATACCTGCTCCATATAATCCAGTCCTACTTTTGGCACAAAGTCATCACAAAACATAGCTTTGCCAAAAGGGTTGACCAATAGTATAAGCAAAAATACACTCTAAAATGAAACCATTGATAGAAGAATAAATCTGGAAAAAATACTGAAGTGAAATTTTCCGTCAATATAATTCACACTTAGGTAGTTCTTAGAATGGCAGTATAAGGGATGCTTCACACTTACCCTCTGATCTTAATATTTTTTAATCAATTGTCTTATTCTTGTCCAAAATTAAGCCAAATCTAGTACAAAAAAAAGGAATATAATGTAATTATTGTACTCGTACATACATGTAACAAAAGACACTGGACGATATGGATCAGAGTGACTGTTTAGATATTTCTTAGCGTACCAAATTGGCGTAGCGCTCAGTAACAAAACATTCTGAAAGCAGGACTAACAAGGTTTGAGTAGATGAAATTGTATTGGTCATATTTGCATTGCTATTGGTACAGCAAAGAGTATGAAGAGCAAAAGCTCAATATTAATATGTAACAAAATTAAATTAAAGCAACTTCAAGCCAGTCAAATTAGAAACAATTTTGATTGCCAAATAGCGGGTCCCGGAGGCAGAACAATAAAAGTTAGGTTAAAGTTCCTTAGGCAAGAAAGGCAAACTGCTGAAATCCAAGCCAATCATATTGGGAAAAAATATTAATTGCCAAATGCCGAATGAACTTTACAGTTTCCTATAGCTGTGTTCTTTTGTGTATCTTGTTCTAGAACTCATCGATTGAAGCGAACTAACTATTTGTTCTATTCGCTTCATTTGTAAATCTTCTATGTAAATGTATGAAGTGTTCTTTTGTGTATCTTTTGTTCTGTCCTGTTCTGCGGACACAAAAGAACATAGCTTATATGATTTCGATGTGAATGAATATTGAATTGTTGTAATGTAATGTGAAGTACGTGAAGTAAGTAGTGAAGTGAGTTAGGTTCAAATATGCAGGAGGACGATTCCTTTCCGGCCAAGGCAAGCCAAGCAGCCAAACGCCAAGGCAACCAAAAGTCAAAACCCATCCCATGTCGCCACACTTCTTGTTGTTTTTTCAAAGAAAATTTTTCTTAGCGAAAAAGAATGAAATTATAAGATAAAATTAGACAGTAGCACAATTTTTTCAGAGACGTAGCACAATTCTGATACAGTAGCACAAACTTACTGATTGTTGGATATTGCTACCATCGTAGCACTTGTGGTCAATCTTATATGAATACAGTGAAAATCTATCCCCACCCGGTATGTGAAGAGCAAAATGATGTTATTATTTGTCTCCTTCACTACACTGAAGTTTAACGTATGAATACATCAAGAATATGGCGGCTCTGCTTGTTGAAAAAATTATCGGATAGAAAAATACCAAAGAAGAGATTTAAAAAATCACTGACTCAGAAAAAAAGGAAATTATTTTCAAGGAACTATTTATAGCTTTTGCTCACTGACGATAAAAATAAATTTTCCAACAAGAAAACTTAATACCACGACTATCAATGAGAATTGTCCAAAAACTTACACGGCTCATCATCTGTGTTGAAAATAAGAACGCTTGAAATGCGATAATTTATTAATTAATTTAGTTTAGGTTAAAAATAGAAACCTAGGACTCTGTGGACACAGCGATCAGAGTTAATCTATTGTGTGTTCCCTAAAGTAGTTAGGCTGAATTGCCTTCAGAGTTAGCTTACAAACCTTATTTAGAGTGATAACTACTACTCCAGAGATTTGAAATCATAAAGGAGCGTTTACAATGGCAGAGTAGAGTGGAGTCATCAGATTGCATTTGCTCTCCTTTTCTCAAACTTGCACTCTAATATAAGTTCTTCGCGCTTCCAACCAGTGTGGATTTCACAGAATAGAGTCAGATATGAACAATCCCTAATCTCACGTTGGTGAGATAATGATGGAAAATGCAATCTTTTGACTCCACTCTACTCTGCCATAGCAAACGCTCCTCAAAGCGACAAGCTTGGAACACTCGCATGTAATATGATGGGAGATTACGTCAGGCTCTTCGCCCAGTTGACAAAGTTCGCTGTTGGATTTTTTTTTTTTTTCAGAAAATATAATTTTTTAAGTTAATTATAATCAATATTACTCACTAGCTAAAGTTGGCCGTTCATAAAACGGAATTCTCTTTTAAGTTTCTAAATTTATTTTTAATTTTTAATATTTTTTTTTCTTTTAGAGTTCCATACAAAAAAGGGTATATATAGTAACTAAGCCTCCGATGTCAGTTCATCTGTCTGTCACCGGGCTATATCTCATGAGCCGTAATAGGTAGACTGTTAAAATTTCCACGGAATGTGTATTTCTATTACCGCTATAACAGCAAATAATAAAAATGAAATAAAATTAAAAAAAAAATTAAAGGCGACCCCCATACAAGAAACATAATGTTTTCGGCGTTTTTTACTCGTCTTATTCTCATTCATTATTATTATCATAAGTAGGCATAATTTTATCAAATGGCACCTACTTTCTCCATTTGAAAAAAATAAATAAGAGGTATGTAGTGTTAAATTTTGTACGCTGATACGGAAAGAATCATGCGTGAGTCCGACTCGGACTTGGCCAATTTTATTGTCTGTTTTTTTTTTTTTTCAAGAATTCGTACGCTTTACAGACAGAGTCTGGGCTTTTCTTATATTTTTTTATCAACCAAATGCAATATTTACAGATTATATTTTACAAGAATTATAGAGCATAAAATTTCCGGCAACTTTTCTAGGAAACATTATTCAAGCAGAGCGGAGTCAAACTCAGAAAGTTCAACAATTCACAACAATCTCTATGTAGTTTTCACACGCGTTTTTAATGGCAGGGATTTTTCGAATATGCTGAGCTTTATTCAGCTGTAACTCGCAAACCATTCATCTGTGAATAATAGAGTTTTACTATGAAATAAGTTCATAGCGAATTTAGTCAATTTGGAATTGACTTAGTTTGCTGACAAATCCGCAGCTCGAAAATTCAACGGAAAGAAACTTTTACAATCGAACAATCTTTTAAAAAGAGATACAAACCAGGAACCGTATACTTGGTAAAGCGAAACGCCTGCTTTTCTATAGATTTTTTTTTTATAGATTTTTCGATTGTAAAAGTTTTTTTTACACAATTCTCGAGTTGCGGATTTAGCAGGAAACTCGGTCAATTTCATTTTGACTAAATTCGATATTAATTTATTTCATAGCACTTAAAAATTATTTTAACTGCATATATGAGATCAGCTAGGCTGTGCACTTTGGCGTATACGGCAGGCAAGGGCCAAGCCGTACTGATGAGTATACGATTCCTGCTAATGAGAAACGCCTTCTTTTGCATAGAAAAATTTTTTGTTTGAAAAGATTTTTGGATTTATTTCCACTTGATTGAATAACGTTTCCTACAAAAGTTGCAGGAATTTTATGCTCTATAATTTTTATAATAGCTATTTGGAACCTATGTGGGTCTTAATTGAATATACATATATAATCGCAAATTGGGTTGCAGTACCGTTTTTCCAATATGGCGGCGCGAGCGAAGCAAGCGTCGGTCGCTCAAGGCCGCAAAGTGGGAATATTAATTAGCATTTAAAGCAGGAAATAGCTCAAAAATTATATCAGCTGGTCGCCTTCCATATTGTTTCTTTACTATTAAATAATTATTATAGTTAAATATCTGAGTTTTTTTTTTTTTTAATAATAGACATTTGAGTTAAAAAACAAGTGCAACTTACTTATAGTATCTCATTTATCACGTACTGTGTTAACTTCGGCTAAATCTGCATTGCTTGGCAATTGCTTTAATGTCTTACATTTCCTTCAAAAATTAAGTGTGAATCATAGTGACGAAAAATTTATCTTAAAAATTTACCTATACACATTTTCTTATATATACTAAAATGGTTCGATGCAACATAATATTGTTTTTTGGCTGGAAGCAGTGTGTTACAGTGATTTATTTGTTATATTATACAAAGACTTCCTCATCTGGGTGAATTTGTTTGACGACTGTCAGCAATTTTCTCTAGTGCAATGGAATTGCAATATATCCTCGGAATTGGACTGAAACAAAAATGACGATTAATGAAAGGTTTAAGGATCCCGTGTAAAGATATCCAGATAGATCAAAACTCAAAGCAACATTTTTATTAAAAGAAAATAGAGCGGAGGGGAGGATTCTGGAATGATAATCGAACTGATACTACATTTATTGAATTAATTAATAATACAAGAAGGAAATAAGAGTCCATTTCTATTACTGTACTGTATTACTAGTACAACGTCTGTTCTGTATACAAAATCTTACTCACTGATCCCCATAAACCTATGAATGCAAGAAATCCTAACCCAGGATTAGGACAGATTGGATGTCAACAAAAAGTATAAGCATTAGGCGCGATTTTCCTCTGGAAATAGTATAGCGGAAATTTCCACAAAAATATTTAGAAAACAAAATTTCTATAATTCGCGTGTTTCCCGGAACACTCCCCGACGCCCTCTTTTTTTAATTAATGAATCTGATGACTCCTTTCACTTGGTATCAACATTAAAGTAGGAGTCAATTTATGTATGAAAAAAATGTCTGCTTTAAATAATGTCAGTTTGCTAGAGCGAGCTATTCCCCAGAGGCCTTAAGAATCCATAGTCTCCTAAGCATCTTCAATTTTAAGGAATACACAAAACTAATTTTCTCGCAAGCAATCTCACATGTGAATTTTTCATTCCAATTGATAACGCTGCCCCCCTCCACCACATTTTCAAGCAGATGTTATTTTAAATAGAATCAAACACAACCAAATCTTTACCAGAATCAGCGCTATCAATGACTTAACTTGCAGCCATACTATAAAGCTGTGGAAGTTTCTCGTAAATTCACAAATCGCAACAAATCTGTCTACGAAATTTACATAAATCCGCCGCCCCGGTTGGCTCGAGAAATTCATTCAACAGTTCGCGAAACATGACCTCCCTTTACTCGACAGGACTTCCACCCACAGCAGAGTGGCATATGTGTGCATGTGTATCGGTACCTAAGGATATGTACCGAATTAGGTTCAGTGTCGTGCATAAATTTGCCATTCCCCAAATTCAAATGCATTTTCCAGGGAATTTTTATGTCTCACATAACCAAAATTCCATAAAATGAAGAATGTGGGAAAAGGGTTTGGGTGGAGGGGGCTATAGATAGCTAACGTGTTCAATGACATTTGCAGTATGGCGAAATGGCAAAAACTCTGTGCGGTCAAAGTTTCTCTGAATTCCTAAAATCCTGACCGCTTTCAAATAGTCTTAAACAGAGCGCTCGTAAGTATGCAATCTGTAGCTTCGGTGAGGAATCACTTCTGTTGCTCTTCAGAATAAACTTGCCAACTTCTAAACCCCAAACCGCCCTTGCTCTCGGTGTGGTAAATATACATACACACACATATATATATATATATATGTAATTGTCTACGTAGGCAAAGGTACTCGCTTACGCTTACTGATGATACTACCCCGGTGAATCTCATGTAATATGTATGAAAGCTCACCAAAGTCACTGGCTGCATTACAAAATGGCGGTCTACCACCCTTTAAGGCATGGTTGTATCAGTGTCGTCACCGCCGAGACAACGTTGTCCTTGTCGGTGGTGAATCCAGAGAAGAAGAAAAAAAAACACATCCAGTTCCCTGTTCCACAAAAGTTTTCGGGGTCATCATCATAAATTTACTTCGGTTGACAGCGAAACTTTCTGTGGCTCATCAAATTGCAAACAGCTTAACAATTGGCGATAATAATGACATTTGTGACGTCACAGTCTCTGGTGTTCACCCGGTTGAGAGGGAGGGTAGTATTTTGCGCGCGCGAAATTCAAATTTTGTTTATCGATTGTGCTCACGGCTGTCGGATGGGTTCGGTGCTCCTGGTCGTGGAGGACACCCCGTCATCTGTATTCAGGGTATGATGTCCGCTTGGAAATTTACTACTTGTGCCACACATATACACCGGCACATGCCGTATGGAATACTGAAAAATATGGAACTTTACTGTTGTGTTACAGGTGGAGATGTATTTGGCTGTTTGCTATGTTTGCCCTGGCTATGCGGACAGAATATTACGTTGAGTTTGTAGTACAAACACTTCCAGAGACCAAAATACTGTACTGCGACGGGTGTTGGCCCTTTTTGTGATGCAACATGGTGTTCGGCCGGATCAGCTGATTGCTGCTTCCTATTCCGCCAATGTATGCCATGGGAGTCCTTGGTAAACCTTCACTTTTTTCGTATTCTATGACAGTTTCTGTCATTTATAATGTACTTTCGTCCTAGTAGTCCTGCTATAGAGTTACAACTTCTATCACCTCTGATTTAGACTAGACCACTTGGCACGATGGGGATTTCTGATGGCAATTGCCATCACCCAACAACCGAGCGATGTTTCTGAAACTCCTTGCATAAATTACTCATTTGGTCAAGTGAATGTTTATAGTGTGCCTACTTGAGATAGATCAAGGTTTGCGGACTGGTTATGAATACCGATAACTGTGTTGAATTAATTTTGAATTTGATTAGAATAAATTCTCAAAATTTATGAGTTTGTAACGCAATTCCAATGGTACCATTGATTTGTAAATTTTTTGTTCGGAGTTCTTTTGGGATGGGAAAGAATCGATTGGCGCATTTTTTGAAGTGGGTAATTTTTTAATGTTGTGAGTTTTATGGAATAGGAATTTGAATCAATTTGAACGAAAAACCAAATCTTGAAAAATTTATACAAAATTGGTGGTACTCGCGCAATAAGGCAAAGAACTTTTCATCAGCTGGGAATTTTCTGAATGGCTTTATGTAAATTACCCATTGATTGACATTTATTTCATGAAAACCTCACATTTACCGCAACCTTCTGGAAAAATTATTTGCAATCATTTTTTTTGCAAAAACCTCTAAGTAAAACATTATAGTCGTTAAAATCTCTATATTCCATTGGCATATATATGACAATGGTTTAGTATGTTTTTAGTTTTATACATGAGATGTTATTTTACGAGACTTTATATGAAAAACCCTATCAAAAGCTGAAGATTTGCTTTAAAAGTAAGGCTTTTTAGATTTGTTCCAGCTATCTTGTCGATTAAATATAAAAACATGTGATCTTTGATCTATTGTCGTATTCCAACATATTGCTTGCTCTTGAGGTGGCTCTTGAAGATTCCGTAACTTTTTTTTTTAAGCCAATCAGGTACTTATTGTGACCAATATTGATATATACATAGTAGCCCAATCAATGTAGATTTGGGCAGAATCAAGTTCTTGTACAAAATTGTTGCTCAATAATTCAAGAGCCCATTAGTTAACCACAACAATGACGGTAAAGATGCATACTGAGAGACCTTTGGTCTCTGTTCCCCGGTTTACAGAAACTAAAATCAAGGCAAGAGACTTTTGTCCCTATAGATCAGAAAATTAGGTCTCTGGAGACAATTAGAAAAAGTATTTAGAGACACGTCTCTGAAGTGTATATACGAAATTTGAAGTTTGGTATCTAGAGATCTCTAGAGATCTTCGTTAAGATTAAGAGCAAGGGATTGTTAGAAAGAATTGTCTCAAAAGTTACTAAGACTTTTATGTTATGCGAAAAGTGAAAAAGATTCAAAAATACATCCTTGGTATACGAGATAAAGGATAACACAACAAATATGTCTCTGATTTTTTTTCGTTTTTCAAAAATAACCAGAAATCTCTTGTCGAAACCAATTGTTTGCCCTAAGTCTATTATATTAATTATTAGTTTTTTTATGAATTCCTTTATACCAACTTGTCAAACTCACTCCACGTTATTTCTTTTTCTTTCCGAGTAGACCTACAATTAATTGACCAGAACACACAAATAGTCTCCGGAAACGTGAAGATGAACAACGAGCAAACTTCGGATGCCGGAGCATGAGCCTGGAGACTTGTTTGTTCTTAAAGATATGATGGAAGACCGAAGACCAAAAAAGTCTCTAGAGATTTGGTCTCTTTACAGATTTTTCGCCTCCTAAGTGTATACATTGGTCTTTGAGGGCCAAAGTGTCTCACCTTTATAACGAATTCTTCAATAGCTCTGTATAGGACAAGCGACGAAATTCGTCAACCCTCTCTCCACTACAGATCAGACCTATAAACTAATTGGTCTTAGCAGACAATCACTCAGATTGTTGATTAATGCAGTCACTGGACAGCAATTATCACTCCAAATAAACTAACTTCCAAGGCAATAATCGAGCTCCTAAAGAGTCTAGATTTAGTCTAACCACTTAAAGATTAGACATAATAGAACAAGTCTGATTGGCCTAGTCACCCAATTTTTAACCTTAATCCTAACTTTAATCTTTTCGTTCCAAAGGATGGCGAAAATGTTAACAGTGTCACTTCGTCACCAACGCGTTAAGGTAAATAATGATTTCTCAAAATCACTCACTCTATTATTCGGCGTACCACAAGCCTCTATTGTGGCCCATTGCTATTTAGCCTATTCATCAATGATCTACTCGGAGTAGTTTGTGACGTGCTGATGATGTGTAAATCTATTTGTATAGGCCCATTGGACTTATTGAAGACTGCCTTGCATGCACAAATGATGATTTAGACAAAATAGGCTTGTGGGCTAAGAGTAGTCGGTTGATACTAAATATAGGATAGAAATAGTATTCTTCCGGTCGTTTTGGATGGTATAAACTTAGTTATGCAAAGTAAAGTTAAGCCAAGTTATGAAGTGCTGTGACAGTGTTACCGCATTTATTAGAAAAGTCTACTTCAGCCTTGGGAGACTTGGCTGTAGGCAAATATCTTAACTAGTACTACTCATCTTAAGCTTGTAAAGGTATTGGTTATGCCATACTATACATATTGTAGTACGATTTACCCTAAGCTTGATTCCCTTTGTACCTGCAGATTGGAGGTTGCCGTTAATGATTGCGTTCGATTTGTATTTGGATTTCGCAGGTTTGATCATGTTTCACCTTTTCGGACAGGATTGCTTGGATGTCCTTTAACATCTTACTTTCGGCATAGGTCATTGATGTTCTTCTTTAATCTTTTAAAGTTAGGTCAAACAGAGTATCTCAGGGAACTCTTCAGTTTCGCAACATCTAAACGTACTAGGAACGTAATAATTCCTCGTTTCTATAACACGATTATGGAAAATTCTTATCTTGTCCAGATCTCTCACCTATGTAATAGTCTTCCTTTAAATATTCCTTGATCGCATATAGTTGTAGATAACATCTCCATTATATGTTTTGTACTAATCTTCTTAGCAGCTGAACGTAAACTCTATTTGACCTTTCTAAGAGCACTTACAAATTTTCTGTAATATTAACATTGAAAGTTTGTTCTTTCACGTAATCCCCCCCCCCCCCCCCTCCCCAACCCATTCAATACAATTTTTCGCTCAGATTGTCGAAATCTATAACTGGTCACCCTTTATATTACTATTTCAAATTTTTGATCCTGTTTCCAGTTTTCTTTTTTTTTTTACCGACTCGCGTTTTGTTATTATAACTCTACTCCCATGCTCCATCTATTTTTATAACAATGGGTTTCGTGATTTTACATAATCCTTCAAAGAAAGTCGAAAAATCACGTTTCATTCCAATCTTCTTTTATTTGACAAAATTTGATTTCACTGTGAAGTTTAAATATTCGTGGCGAAACTGTAAACAATCCGACTTTTTCTATTGCAAGGAAAAAGGCTAGTAATGAATAAACGATTGCAGCGACATGCGATAGGGATATCACCATTTGTGACTTTAGACATTGCGATTATTGCAGCGACAATTCCTAATTAGTTTTTCCACAGTTTTGGTTGGAATTTCCAGAAATATGAATCGATATTAAATATGGATTGAAGTTCAGCTTGGTGAAAAATAATGTACTATTCGGTGAATTCACCATATAAAAACAAGAGACGAAAATGGGTAATTTCAAAAAATTTCAAGAAACTCAAGGATCAGCCCGGAAACTTTTTCGCATATTTTCGGATGAATTTTACTACATTTATGTGCATTTTTTTTTTTTTTTTTTTAGATATCTAGTATGCTATCTGTAACTTCGACTTCTACTACAAAGGTCTTATTTCGCGAATTCACTCAACAAATTTTACCACATTAATTTTTAGATAATTGATCGCTCCAAAACTCACTTTAAATTCAGACAACTCAGACCACTGAAGCTCATAGAACAACGACAAAAGTGATTTCAGCGACAGTAGCGAAGAGAGCGACTGGAGAAGAAATATAGTGTCATCACCCTTATCTAATTCTACGTGACCGAATTGTTGAAATCGTTAAAATCGTGATAACCGCCTGTCGCTCAAATCGCTTGCAAAGACTTCGGTTACATTGAACGCGATTCAAGCAAATAAACAATTTCTATGACTTGAGGATTTCAATGACATGAGTTAGGGGTGACACACTATTGGCGACTTTAGCGATTTCGATTATTGCAGCGACAATTTCTGATTAGTTTTTGTACAGTTTAAGAGCGTTTAGAGTACAACTGATTGAAAAATTGTTTACTAAAATATTTTCTGTTAATTGCTGCGTTAGAGAAGAAGAAAAGCTTGGGTTAATTTTATTACATAAAAAGAGAGAACAAGATGGGGAATTTCATAAAAAGTTGAAGGAAATTGGGGATCAACACATTTTTTTTCCTCTTGAGAGGTCTAAAGGGGAAAACATGATAACATACTCACCTAGACAAACAAAAGCTTGTTTAGCAGGTCGGAAGGGGGCGTCTCAACCGTTTCGGCGTTATAGACTAATTAAGAAAATATGTTATTTTTTCACAAAACACCCTATATCTTAAAGAGCTAACTAAATAGGATATATAAAACCCAAATCGCATTTTATCAGTGACAGTATAAAATGTCGCTTCAGAAAATGTAGCTATGATTTTGACCATTTCATTGCACTTCACTAATAGACTGCAGTCACTACACAAGGAAATATTTGTCCCATTTAAAACAGCTCACAACAGCTTAGTGGATTTGTGATTGATTTATAACAATTTACGATGGAACGCATTACGTATGGAATTTGCTAACAAAAAGGATCGTATCAGTAAAAATCCATACCAGAATTATCTGTACAGCTCGAGATATAAAATCCCCGAACAATATTAATCCTAGTGCCGTAAATATTGAGCCAAATAGCGATACAATATTTTCCAGAATCTTTTAGGAGAAGCTGGCCACAAAGGCACTAAACGGGAAGGCTACTAATAGAGATGTGTGATTATAATGATAATAATTATCTTACCATCGCTATGTGTGACTCTAACTTAGGGTCCACATTTTTGGAAAAGGTGGAGGATATGCAGAAAAATTCAACAATCCTGCAAAAAATTTCGGTACATATAATTCTTGCTAAATTTAATGCCAAAGACACTTCTGTGAAATTTGTTTATTTTTCCGGATATACTAAACATGTAAGTAATACTTCAGCTACCTTAAAATACATACGTTCGGCATATTATTACCGACAGATTTCAAAGAGGAAAAAAAATATTTCTTTGACCCACCACTTCCCATGCGTTACTATTGTGGGTGCGGACAAAATTTTTAGTTCTTAAATTTACACTGGTGGATATCATAATGCATGCTACGCGTGGGATTGTATTAATTACTAATTTAGTCGTAGATTAATCAACCCAAAGAATATGCTTAGAAAATAAGAGGAAAGAAAGCTGAAAAGCAAATGAGGTAAAATGAAATGATGCAACCCACTTCCCATCTCGTGGCCTTTTTTTAAAAATGTAATAGAGATTAGTCTACATTTAGAAAAAAGGCAAAATGCTACTTAGTCTCCAAAACTGTCTGTGCATATTTGATTTTGGATTTATTGCGCTTTCACCATATCCTGCAATGTATATTTATATCATTTTTTTATTTATTATAATTTATATTATAATATAATATTATAATTATTTACAATTAATTTTAATTTAATTTTTAAACAATACTTAACTTAGAAATCAGTACTATTTGAGATTATGAAATAGATTTTTGGTCGAGAATTATTTAACAGACTGATTAGGACAGGTATGGTTATACCAAAATGCAGACCAAATTGGTTTTTTACGGTTTATAATTAACCTGGTTTGGTCCAGATATAAATGTGATAATGCGGAACCCGGTGAAACTTAAACTTCAAATTTCAGTTTTATTTATTTATTCATCCGCCGGTTGCAAAACCTTACAGACTACTTAAATTAAATAGCTTCACTTAACTAAACTTAAGATACATATAACTCATTCTGAAAACCTATCTCTATTAATAGAAAAAACAAAAGTAAGTACATATTACAACTGGGATACTTACTATTATAATTACATTTATAATGTTTAGTCCATCGATCCATATAATGTTTCTCCGATGTATTCCCTCGTTGACATATTTCCAAAAATACAAAAATAAGTGGAACACAAAGCATCAAGTTTCAAAAATCATAAACTTAATACTTATTTAAGAACAACTATCGAATTTAGCATCCTTTATCGTCTTTATGTGGTTTGAAATTCTTGGCTAGATCTACCCGAGCATTTCACTTTCATGCTGCAAAACATCCATAAAAAACCTTGAAACTGCAGTTCATCTAAAAATAATCCAAATTTATTAATAAAATGAAAAAAAACAGCAAATGTACTAAAATATGCTTACCTCCTAACATTTACAATTTTTAATAACAGCTTTGTGACAATACGTCAGCCAGCTGTCTGTGGTAGAATCAGGCCTGAAACACATTTGGAGTTTTTCAGCCATTTTTTTAGACAGCTTTCTTCTAAAGCTGACTGAAAAAGCCGAAATGAACACAACTGGCGTTTTTGACATTTGCAATTTTAACTTGTTTTTGTTGAGAACTTTTATCAAGGAACGAAAGTTAATGCATCCGATTTTCCAAAATTACGATAAATTCATGCCTTTTTGGATAGTTTTCGGGATATACTAATCTAAAAATAATACTAAATTTTATTTTATGGCTCACAGGAACTGCTTATCTTTTACTAACTCTATAAGTTTTATTCCATGTTAATATTTTTGTTAGCTGTTTACTTCTTAAATGTGTCAACAGAACCCATTCTCATCTGACATTCGACATTCGCAAAGTTGTGTAATATTTTTATTTTATTTATATTTTTATTTGTTCAATAGTACGTTCACGCTCAAGTCTAGGCTTAATTTGCCGCTTTATAGTTTTGAGCTTTTGAGGTAAGCAAGGCAAGGCTATATGCCGCTTTATTGCCTTAGCTTAGTTTGGTTGATCAGGCTGAAGATTGCCGCTTTACGATCAATAGGCTTTTAAGCCGAATTACGAGAAATGAATACACTTCAATGCAGTGATAATTCAAGTCTGATTTCTTTATTCTTTTCTTCGTCTTTTATATAATTGGTTTACATAGGTTCTTATGGAAAATCATTCCATAAGCAAGAAATAGCAATTTCAAAAATGAATTGTCCAATAAGCAAATTCATTGCTTTCTTACTTATTGAATGACCTTTTACAATAATAATTCACATAATTGTTATGACACACATTTTTGTCACCTACTTGACTTACTTGTAAATGGTGTCAAATTGCTGATTCTTAAGATTGTAATTTGTTTTCATAAATCGGAAGTAAATTGTATTTTTGTTTTGCAATATGAGATATACTTGTTTACTAACATGATATGGCGCTTGCACAATAATGTATGTGCGTACAATGATGTGCTCATATCATGCTATGTATGTATGTTTGTATATACGTGCATATAATGTTACAAGGTGATTAATTATCTTTTATTAGCGAGATGCGCTTTTCTTTTTGTATGATTATTTTTAGATATTATTACATGTATTACATGTGTATACTACAGTTGGCAACATTAAAAATTCCTTCAAGTTGGCAGTCACTGATCTTGAAATTAGCAATATGACCAAATCTCAAGCCTGCTTGAAGCTGGCAAAATAGTTAAAGCTCCAATTATATTCTTCTGCATTGATTTGCATTATCAACAAATCTCAAGCTGGCTGAAAAACTACAATTGTGTTTCAGGCCTCAGACATCGCATCAAAAGTTGTTTGGGGCAACACCAAAAGGCGAGAACTCATAACTGGATACAGCGGCTATTTGAAGTCGATGAGCCGCAGCACAAAATGATTCTTGGTCCAGAGCTCATCTGGTTTAGAGACTAATCTAAGTACAAGAATATTCCCAACCTCATTATAGAAGATTAATTATATATTTCAGAGATTAATCTGAAAATTCCTATCATCTTCCACACCTAAGCAGGAGATTAATTCTGCGCAGAGATTAATCTGCAACATTTTTATCTTCTACATCATTTTGCTACCCTTGTGATCTCACGCACTAGAAAAAAAGCATTTTGCTACCTTTATGCTGTCACGCACTAGCAAAAGCATTCTACTACCCTGCTGCTCACATGCAATAACAGAATTAACATTTCTATCTTTATTCTGTTGACAAATAATTAATTTTGGTCTTCTTCTTCTTTTTCCAGAACTGAAGGAACAATGGAGGCAATAACACTCAAAGTCAAACGTGATTAGAGTTGAAATTGAATTTTAATTTTAATTTTTAATTTGCTTTTATTTTATTTTTTGTTTGAAGTTTTGTTTTTTATTGAATTTTATATTGGGAATTTTTACTGTGATATTTAGTTTTAAGCAAATGAGTTTTGCTTTGAATAAAATTTTATATTTGAAATTTTAACTACTAAGTTGTCCTTTAAAAATCGGCAGTCCTCCCACGTCCGAGACTGAATACCACATGTGGTATATATATATTTACACATTTCTTTACCTTAAAATACGCTCTGGACAGAGTTACGTCTGACCATTGTTTAAACAATTTCAGTGTACTGCATAGTTCTTTTAACTCTCCTACTCTCCTTTTTTTTTATCAATGATCTGCCATTTTTAATTTTTCACACAACACTATCCGTCAATTCATGTACATCTTCAACTCTGTAGCTGAATTTCGCGAGATTAGTATAGTTGCAAACCTAGCCTCATATTTAGTTCACTAAACAATGACCTTATAACAATACGAGCGAATTGGGTCTTGTTTAATTCTTTCAAAAACGCAATGTTGTCTGTTATCAGTCAAAAGTACCCCAACACCTACCCAACACAGTTCCGTCGATGGAGAAGATATCTCAAAATCGCCATTCCCAAATATCTTAGGCATTGAAATATCCTTTGACAAAAGAAAAAATCTTTTAAAAAAAAGAAGAAATTTATTCGAAAAAGAGGCGTTTCAGAAAAAACCGTATTCTCATCAGTACGGCTTGGTTTCTAGATTCATAATTGAGCACATAAATTCACTTAGAGAAATTTTTAAGAGTGTATGGTTCCTTCTAATACGCCATGCCCTCATTTCAAAGAATTTTATTTTTATATGATTTTTCATTTGTTAAAGAGTTTTTTCAGTCAATTCTCGATCTACGGACTTGACAGCAAACTCGGTCAATTTTATTTTGACTAAATTCTCTGTGAAGTTATTTCATACACACTCTCTATTGAAATATCCAACAATCTTAGTTGATCCGATCACATTTTTGGTATTACCAAAATTTCGATGAAATGCCTAGACTTCTTGTACAAATGCAAGAAATATTATATCCAATCAGACTTGGTGCAAATCTACAAGTCTCCTATCAGGCATAAACTAGAATGTAATTCCCATATTTGGGTAGGGTCTGGACGTTAGTCAAAATCTAACAGATGGCTTTATTAGCGATGACAAAACGCAAGTATTTATTCCCTATAGAGTATCGCCGTATCGTCGAATGTCAATCTCGCTTTTATCGCAACTTCTATCAATCGCAATTCACGCCGTGGTAATTATCCAAGAAACAAAAATTTAAATTAAAAAATAGTTCCGGTTATACCCGTAAAACTATCGGTCATTTTCAATGTGGAGTAAGTACTACGTTTAAATTGAAGGTCTCATGGACTGATATGACATTTCAATCTGGCACTATTCCAGTTGCTCAATATTTCCACTAAGCTAAGCTGAACGGATCAAATTTTCTATATCAAATCTACAATGAAATACTATTTGCATATCTGGCCTGGTTGCATAGCCTTAGGCTCATTAGATACTTTCCAAAAGGCTGCTGTCAAGTTCATTGACGATGTGGCAATAACTTGAACAGTTAAATTCTATAATGGTTTTTTATCCCGAATTGTGCGAATGGTTAATAGTCTACCATCTTTGTCTTTTCTCTGGCTTACAATATGCGAAGGCTCAAGAATGACATACATTAACAGCACCTCCGGCACTCTCCTTATGTCCCTTAATCATTTCCCTATTTTCTTTCTGCCATGCTGTGCTTTGCATCATATGGCAACGCCTACACACCTCTCCAAGAATGTAATCTAATCTTGTTTAAAATGCAGCTTTAAAAAAGCAGGTATCTATCCTCTTTGTAGTATACTACTCTAATCCTAACGCGACAAATCGAGATACAAATCTCGCTTCGGACATTTTCATTTCAAGCACGGAAGAAACAAATATAAGAGTTCTAGAATATTGGGAAACCACAAAAAGAAGGAAGAGAAAACTTTATGTTGCCTTTTGACAGCTATAATATTAAGATAAAGCGGGCCGAGGGACCTTATGACCTTCACATTGTGTAATGCCTCTTGCAATCGCATAAAGCGTCCTTCAATGTTTCATCCTCTTCGAGACATAACCTACACACCTCATTGGGGGATGTAGCCATCCGACGCATTTGTTTGTTTAGAATTCAGTGTCCGGTTAGGACTCCTGTCATGATTCTGAGTTGGTTCCTGGAAAGGATCCTGGCTCTCCTTTGGTGAAGGTTGTTCAATGAATGTTTTGGCCTGTCTGGAGTCTATCACTGGAGTCCATGTCTGATTCATTTGGTGCTGAAACCAGCTTCGAATAGTAAGCTTCACGGTATTGTAAGAGATATCGTAAAATGGTTCCAATTCTTTGAGTAGCATGAAAGCTACTTTTTTGGCCAGTAAGTATGCATTCTCATTTCCATCAATTTGGGAGTGTCCTGGCAAGTATTGCAGTTTTAGGTGGCCCTTTGTGTCAAGATTTGACCGCTTTACAATATAGTTGGATATCAATTTTCCAAACAACTTTAGTCCCAGGTTCAACTATTGAGGGAAATATGCGACGGATCATAGTTGTGTCTTCGTTACCCAACAATGGTGCAAACTTTGACAAAAAATATATCAACAGAACAATGTGTTTAGCATCCCACCTTCCTACCTAAAACTTCTACATCAATTCCTTAGACCTTGTCCTTTTATGCGTTTTACATACGAAAATAATTGCTTAAAAATTCAAATGATCTATTTCAGGACCACTAATGTGGAATTTGAAAAATAGGAAAATTTTGGACCATTCTTGTGGTAAATTACGGTACATAAATGTTACTATAACCAATACTCTCTGCACTCTCTTGTTGCACCAACTCCAATGCCTTGCAGAATCTCTCAGTTCTGCAGCTTCTTTCGCGAACAAGGAATGGATTCTTTAATCTTGTATTGAATGTTGATAAAGTAGTCAATTATTCTGCGAATATCAAAACTACCATTAGCTATTGCTATCTGACTCATGAGTTAAAATATTAGTTGGTATGTTTTGTATTGTAATATTGATTTTTGTAAAATATTTTAGTACTAGATTTAAGTACAATTTTTTAAACTTGTTCGATACATTCATACTTTGGATGAAAATGTAAGATTACGAAGATTCTCAGCTCATTGCCCAATCCAAGACTCTTTCGTTAACGCTACAGAAGCTTCCCTCAATATGTAACACTTTAAACAGAGAAAGATTGTGTGCGTAGAGTATGTGATAGTAGTCAACCTTGTCGTTTTGAATTTTCTCCAGATCTTAATGCTGTTACAAATGTTCGCCTGAAGAGTTAATTCTAAGAGTCTAGCGACCTTTAGAGATATTTAGTGTATATCCAGCTGTTAAATTTTTTTGCAATTTTATTCATAGCAAAGCGTTCAGTTTTTTGGTAAAACGCGAAGTGAAAGCATAACTTTTATCATCATATTCTGAAGATTCTCAAGTAATGCAACTACAGTATGTGATCATTAAATTAGGCGCACCTTGCAATAAACGAAAATTTCTAATAAAGGCGTAAATTCTAGAACTTAAAAGACTTTTTTAGAAGGAAACAATTTATTGTGGTGCAATGGGGTATTTAGTTTACATTAACTTCAACGGCAAATTGTTCAATACTTCGTTACATTTCCTTCTGCTTGAATTACTTCCTTGATTCTTCGTGGCATACTATTTATACATGCATTTAGCATTGCTCGCAAATTTGTATAATTATTCCAAATATGAGTTATATTTACCTTTAGAATTTTTATAGTAGGATTAGGACGGCTATAAACTTTTGATTTGAGCTATGCCCAGCAATTTTCAACCGGATTTAAATCCGAAGAATTGCCGGGCTATGGCAAAACCTCAATTTCTTCACGATTTAAGAAATCCTTAATTAATTTCGAGGTGTGATAAGGCGATCTTTCATATGTGTAAAATTGCTTCTTGTGTATGAAAACGAATTTACATGTGGTAAAAGGACATCTGACAAAATCGTTTTTACTGGTCCTGGCGTAAAGTTCCCTCGACGAAATATATGGGACCGGGACCTTCTCCACTAATGCAGCTCCATATCATCACCGAAGGTGGGTGTTTCACGATTTGCTCAATACAGTCCGGAATATACCGTTCCCCAGGACGCCTGCGCACAGAACGCACCGATTCCGTTACCGGCTCTAGACGGCACTCGTCACTAAAGATTACCTACAATATTTAACAAATACATTAATCTCATTTAATTTGTTGTAAGTTCGGTTATAACGATTTTTGTATGAATAAATTGCGCTTTACCTTTTTCCACTGAAAAGTGTTGAAGAAGTTTAGCCCATTGCACTCTTCTTTTTTTCATTAATTCCGTTAATTTGGGCTTTTTTGTTGGCCGCCTGAATTTAAAATTTTGTTCGTACAGTCGCCGCCCTCTTAAATTGGTGGTGAATGGTCCTATATGGTGTCCGGCGTTGTAGAAGTGCGGTTCGAGTAATTTTTTGATCTATCCTCTTAGACTTAGACGTTTTCCTCGGTTTTCCCAAATTTGCACGCTTACTAACAGGCAAAGAAGCATTTCATTTTAAAGATTTCGATATTCTGTCGACTGTTGATCCCGACACGTTTTCTTGGCGAGCAATTTGTCTATTTGAAAGACCTTGCGAATGCAATAATGTCATAATAACAGTTTTTTTTTTCACTAGAAATATCTTTTTCGCTAAAAATCAAAACACAGTGTGCCACTTCTTCTTCTTATTGTATGAGTGCACCAACAACCTCACGAACTTAGTTTATCATCAGATTCTGAAGATTCTCAAGTAATGCAACTACTTATTTGCATTTTTCACATAAGTGTACTTTTCGCTGTTACGAAACGTCTCGAATTTGGCGAATTTCTTCATCTATGTGAAGATATACGGACTGATCCTGAGAGACTGTTCCAATATATGAGAATAGTATAGAAACCTTTGATTATATTGAGGAAAAACTTAATATAAACTCAAGAAAAAACTGCCAAAATTTCCATTATAAGAATATAAAATTAATCATTTTCGGTTTGTCTAGTCCTTTCTATAGTTTTGCTTGTGTATGAGATTGGTCCCAATAACAAGCGAATAGAATTTGGAGAATTCCATCATCCACATATGCAAAGATTTACATACTGATCATCATAGATTCTTCCAGTATATGAGAATGATTAAAAAACCCTCCAATTACATCAAAGAAAAATCCTATAAGAATATGCCACCTATCAAAATTAGCACGCTGCACCTCACGAAAAAATGAAAAATTGCGTTTTCGAGTGGGATATCTCGAGGTGTCTTTAAATATCACGCGTTGCCATAGCGTTGTTATGAACACTCTCATAGTACAGTGTACATTCATGATATTTCTTTAACTCTTAATATAGCCTCGCCTCGCCTCGCCTCGCTTCTCCGCGTTGTGCGCGTACCCTAAGATGGCTATGGCTACGTCTCTTGTCCTTAACTGTAGCCTGCAATAAGGAGATATGTATAGGTAACAATTTCTAACGTTCCTTAGTGCATCTAGATTGAAGCATAATGAAACAATATACATAGGTATATATTTTGACGATGCCAGTAGAAAAAGGAGACTATTGTGAGGCTTCATAATCTAAGGAAATGTGGTGACAATAATCCAATTTTATATTTAGTTTTTCTATGGATAAATTAGTTTGATGTAAACTGAACTGGGTGAATTTAGTATCAATAATTCACCACACACATAAAAGTTTAGCTACCAATTGCTGTCTGTAAGTCTTCACACAACACTACTGCATGATGCCTTTGTACTAAGTCTTCTTTTAGGTAGTTCTCCAGTTGGTGTAGGGCAGAAGTAGTTCCTTTATTGGATCTGAAATCATAGTGGACTTCATAATTGGGTTCAGTCTTCTAGTTAAAATTTTGTCGATTACCTTGGAAATGCATGACAGTTAGAACATTGGCCTCTATTCATTCGTACAAGAGAAAAAGAAGATTTCTTTGAGATCGAGATCAAGGTGTTGCAAAATGGTTGTCTAGATACAGCTCGTAGGATATTGTAAATTTTTCTAGAATATTGTAAAATTATCCATATCGTAAGATATTTAGGAATTTGGGGCCTATTAAATTAGCAACTTGACACTGTGTATGAATTCGAAACGATTTTACACTGGTAGTATGTATTACAGTATCCCGTGTCAAAATCGTATATTGTTTACCTGAAACGGAAAGTAGTCCTGTGGTCCATCAGTTTTGGCTCATTCAAGTTCACTTCAAACTACATTACATCGAGAAACAATATCTGAAACCAAAAGTAACTAGTAAATGTATCTAAAAGCAACCAAATCGTTAAAGAAACCGAAAAGTAGCTTTATATCTCAACGAATTCCCGCAAGCAAAGTTTGGATACCATTAAGGATAAACTGGTTGGTTAGAGCTACTTTTAACTACTTTTTAGTTTGAAATGAATTCAGTAGAATTTGCGATCGTTAAAAAATCTCGCAAATTTAATATTTTCGCCTAATCCTTTGTCACATGTGATTAGCTTCTTCCTGTCTACCTCTCAAAAATATTCATTCGAGTGGTCTGCTTTAAACTTCCCGAGGACACAATGAAAACTTTCCCTGGACGAAAGAAAAATGGAGGAAAATTTTTAACATCATTAGCAAACTTTTCTCACCCAACAAAGGAGTCAAGAAAGTTTCACAAGGGAAATCTTTAATGTTTCTTCTTTAAGTTGTTTTTCTTCCTCTTTTTGTTTAAAAACTTTTCCGCCCGTTCGTCCGTCACCCATTCCTTTAGAATAGGTGTGTTTGTATGCGTGTGTATGTGTATTAGTGTGTGTAAAGTTTTGAGTTTATAAAAAATCCATAAATTTTGCTTCTTTGTTAATATGTAGTTTACCATAGAGGGACGGAAGTTAAGCTCACAGTTCTGCGGATGGGGATGTCTATAACTGTGCAGATATTTATATGTATGGATGTATGTACTATGTAGGTAGTATGTTGATGTCGTTTGATGATATACGATCTGTGGTGGCGCTAGTGCAGTTCAGCTCTTGTGTACGATTATGGGGTGACTATGGTTCTATACTGTGCCCCAAAGGGAGACACAGAAGCCCCATCCATGTTGGAGTTATGCCCGGGCAATGCGGTGGTCGCTGTGATGAAAATGTTTTATGTAGTATGAGTCACATAAATCATTTTGTTTCCGGCAGACGTAAAGCGACACATACAGGTAAATTAAATTTAAGTGGCCATTAAAGGGACTTTTCAAAGATTTTTCTTCTTTTTTTTTTCTACCCACAATTTTTTTGTTAAAGCGGAAAAACGCTTCCACTCAAATATATACAAGAAAGAGATTGAAAGGGTTCCATATATGCACGTAAAGTTTCACTATTAGTCGGACGGACCATGATTACAACTATTTTGGACGTGGTGCGGTGTAATTTATTTACTTCAAGGGCTGTGGCTGGAACTTTGCAAGGAAACAGGTGTCAGAATTGTTTGCAAATATAAATTCGGTAAAAACAAAAAATTGTTTAAAGGTAACTGCGATGAAATATTAGCGAATTTCAATATCATGATTAATAGGAAAAGAGTAGAAAATGCCGAATATGAATATTACTGAAAATGAAGATTTCTATTTTCATTGCATCTCACCCACGCAAATGGGCGCATAATTTAAGATTTATTCGCTAATTTTGTAGGATTTCGTATTATTAAATGAATTTTGTCTTTCTTACCGCCGATCTGTATCTATCTACTTCTCTCTCTCTTCCACTTTTTATCTCTGCCTCTGTCTCTCTAATTCCCTCTTTCTCTAACTCTGTCTCTTTCTTCCCTCGTTCATCCTGCCTCTTTCTCTCTCCTTATCTTTCTGTCTATCTTTCTTCCTCTCTGTCTCTCTCCCTCTTTCTCTCCTCTCTCTTTCTTTCTTTCTCTCTCTATCTCTCTCTTCCTCTCTCTCTCGCTCTCTCCCTCTCACACTCTCTATCTCTCTCTATCTATCTCTCTCCCTCTATCTCTCTCTCTCTGTCCAGCTCAAGTGACAGTCTCTAAAATTTTGATCAGTTGTGAAATAATATAGCTATGTTGGTGACTTTCCTTTTAAAAGATGGATGTTGGAATTTAAAATATTCAAGGTGGAAGCGCTACCATTTGTATCAGCTTTTGCTGCTTAGAACTATTATATGCGGAATGCTGGTGTCATATAAAATTCGTGTACAACGAATCGAAAATTACCCGTTTTGGCTCTAAGGCAAATGAGTGACAACGAAGGACACAAAATGCAGAGCAGAATTAGATTCCAAGCCAAAAACAAACTAGTATGAAGTGGATGCTTAAGAGATAAATAAATTGCAGCGTGTAGAAATGTCAACAAATTTACAATCTAATTATAATAACTTGATTGCGTTGTCATGAATTCCACTAGATATTTATCCCTGCATTGTTATCTCACACTAAAAAAGTTGAGCTCAACACAAATATTGATCCGGGTTCACTTGACTTTGCTTACCAACATTCCTGTTTGTTATATATTCTAAGTATCACTGTGTACATCATTTAAAGCTATGATTTCAAACAAGCTATCCTTAAGAATTTAATTAAAAAAATTATAGCACAATTAAAAACCATTTAAAATTTGCATTCAATTCAAATCTTATACCTACTTGAAAAGTATCTGCCACTAGTTAATACCAGTTAAACTGGTAGTACTCATGCGATAAAATTTGATTTAATATTCTATGTATGTTTAGAAATTAAATCTAAATAATATTTTTTAGTTGACGGGCTTTAAAAAAAAAATATTTCATAACCAATTTCATAGGTTCATGCACATATTCCATAATAAAGTTGAATAGATTAAAATATCTGGAAGTGACTATTTTGTTAGTATAAAAAAAAATAGATTTTTAATATCTCATACAAACGAGCGCATTGTTGATTTAGTCCATTTTTTAAAGTAGACTTGAAATTGTAATACTTATAACTAAGAGAAAAGTCGGACGAATAAATTAAATTCCATTGGCATAATTCCAGATTGGATTCTTTAAAAAATACTCGTAACAAAACACTTTTTTTAGTCTTCTTTGGGAATAAGAATTCTGTGTGCTCCTCACGAAGCTTTATCTTTCTCTGCATTAGGTTTCTTGAGTTTTTCGATTAGTTGTGATAAAGTTTTTGCTTCTCAATTTTGACCCCTAGTTCAGCTAGTCCAGGATACGGTAGAATTACCTAATTATTTCTCATGCATTTTTTTAATAGCTTAGATAAACCATTGTATAAAATTTTGAATAAATTGCTCCTTTGGGTAGTTTTATTAATGAGTGGAAAATTTCGGTATTAAAACATTTAATTTGTGCAAAAAATGGTGAATACATCTATTTTGAAGATGGTAGCCAAATCAAATAGTATACGGAAATACTATGGATTTTTTTAATAATGGGTAATTGTTCACTATAACATGATAACGATTAGTCCTAGATCATACACTATTGATCAAAGAAGTATTTTACATTATCTCTCTTTCCCTCAACCTACATATTACATTACATTACATCTTACGAGCGTCTTAGAAACCTAAATATTCCGACGTTTCGATTCGATTCAATACAACCCATTTCGATCCAACGGATGTATGAGCACAATTCGTTCCGTTCGATTTCAAAGACTTGACTTTAAAATCTTACCAGATTTTGTCTTTCTGAAAACATTCATGAAAACCTTCCTTTTTTTGTCATATAATTCATGCCTTTTTTTTATTTCCTCAACAAAAGCCTTTTCATCCATCTTTGATTATAAAAAAATCTTTACAGATAATTTTTCTAGGTTATGTCATCCGTAAAATTTGAAATTTGCTCAACCTCTCCGTTTCGCTTCGATCCATTTCGGTGTGATGTATACATTTGCACGTAAGTAAATTTGATATTTGTACGAATCGGATCGAAACGGTGGAATTATGTTTCCCACTTTGCTCACATCACAATTTCTCTGTTGTTTCTATCTCTTGACTAAGCGTGCGCATGTAAAGACTTGATATTTGCTGAAGTAGTTTTTAACACGAACAATAAAAATTTTTCTTTTAGCTATTTTAATTATCAAAAAAAAAAGCTACAGAGCTTATTATCATATGAGGGTTTAATTGTGATATTAAACTACTATGATATTTTACTCCGAATCCCTCATTTAAGGTTTCAGATACAAACAATGAGAAATATAGATTAAATTGTATACAAAGTGTACGCGTTTCGGAGTGCGCCACTTTTGGACAATATTTTTCGCAAATTTTAATATTGTTTTAATTTATTTCTTAATATAGGTAGCTTAATATATTTTTGTGATATCACAATTTCGGTATCGATTTCAGATACAATTTTAATTATTTTCGATGCATTTTTGTTCGCGCCACTCTTGAAAATGAGCTGCGCCACTATAAAAGAAGGGTGTTGACGACTGGATCATTAGAGATAGTGCTAGTATTTTTTGTATATTTTTGTTGCGGTGTAATATTTCTATTTTATTTAAACAATGAAAGGAACTAAACAGATTTTTCTGCTGCACAATTAAAACAAAACCAGGAAATATTAAATAACAAAAAAGTTATGGCTCGTATAAAAAAAGTGCGGCACCCGTCAACAGGTTACTTACAGTAATGTTAGTATACTTGTAAATATGATGCCATTAGATATTATATGGGCTTTATTCAAGGTTCAAAACTATTATAGAATGATTCGATCAACATAAAAAAAAATCAACAACTATTTTCTTTATTTCAAATTAAAATGGAACAAAAAATTATTGCCTTTCCCGAAGTTGGTACTCAGAAACTTTCAGTATGTTAACAAAAATGTTAACCATGAGAGAATACTTATTATTTGGTGATAACGAATGGAAACAGCGCGTAATGAATTACGGAAACTTGATTTTGCTTGGCAGCACTGCTTTGGAATATGAGTAGAAAGTCTCTCGTGTTCGGCTTGGTTGAAGGCTAAAGTATTATCAATGATTCTATAATACAAAGATATTGCAGGTACATTGTGTAGTTTGGCCTCAGTAAAATATAATGTAGAATCTCCGAAATTCCACCTCTGTTGAGAAATTATTAGAAGTTCGCATTGTACGCGGCCTCCACTAATCATGAGCACTACAGCCTGGACCTGATGTAGAGAAGCCCTCCTTTTTTTTTTTTTAGAAATTTACTGGAAATATTTTCTTTAGAATTTGTATGCAGTATTGGAGGCCTAGCAATGCCTCGCTCCAATATAAAATCAACGATGTCTCGCCATGATGTAGAGAAGGCCTATATTTTGAAATTTATTAGATATTTTTTTTTTTCAGAATTTGTATGCAGAACAGGTGCTTGGGGGGAGGGGGGGCTAAGAGCGTTGGCCCTAAGTTAAGCAATAAGCATTCATTTCTTCTTAGAAATTTACAGAAAATGTTTCGGTGGAGTTTTTATTCATTTAATGGCCGAATAGAGTTATTTTCAGATACAACACTTGCATGTGTGCCCTTGTCGGCCGCTAAAAATCCATAAAAATTCTAATGAAAAAATATCCAGTAAATCTCTAAAAAAAAATTGAGAGCTTCCGTAAGATGATTTGTTGGGTTTGAAATACTATGGAGTTTCAGATATTCAGTTTTATTTTAGAAAATTGAGTTCTATAGATAGGCTATACCATATACCTGCAACACCTTTGTATTATGGAGTATTATCGGTATTATCGTTCCTCTTCTGTGATATATAACAAAAAATTCTTTTAAGTTAAAACAGCCAGGCAATCCAAAATAAATACTGAAACTTGGGGCATAAAAGAGTTATTAGGAAGGTAAGAAAGATCATTCTCAAATTATATGAAAATCATTTTAAGGCCAAAATCTATACTTTGGAGTACTACATATATCTTATTTGTAATAAAGTGTACGAATATTAAGCGGAGTCAGAAACCGTTGGAGCTTGCAAAGATTTCTTCAGTATTATGTGACGACTTACATAAGAGAGCTAGAAATGTGGTACCAAAAGATGGAACGGGGTCAGAGTATTTTCACTGCAATATAATTTCAGAAAAAAATTAAATACACCTTGAAATACCAAAATTTTTGTGGTGGATAGTATTTCATTATAAGCTTTGTGAGTGAGGAAGAAAATAATATACTAGATTTGGGAACCTAGACCTAGACTGCAATATATCATCCCTTATCCTTAATAATAATATTTTTTGATATCTTTTTCTTAGTATTAAATTGATTTAGAACATTTCACGTCTACATATTTTATGACATTTATCGCTTCAATTTTTAGTTTCTGATATTTTGAAAATACCATTCGAATTTTTGATATATTAAAACAAATGTGATACACCTAAGTAAAAATCTCAGTTCCAGGTTCAAGTAACCCAACAATTTATTTAGTTTTGTTCAAAATCGACTAGCTCTTATTCCATCAACTTAAATGTTTGCATATTTCTACTACTAAACAATAGGAAATGTCTCAATTTTTGGTGAAAATCATCCAAAGTTTAGCAAGATAAATCATGTAATCAACCTTAAAACGAGAACAAAAAAAATGCAAAAAAAAAACAGAACACCCGCCATCAAAGCAATTTTCCCCAAGTTTCTTCACATAAAATTCTCAGAAATTTTAATCAATTTTGATCTGATTTCCACATCTTTTCACGAGAAGACATAACCCATTACCACAGCATCACACATTTACACAATTTAAACCCTTTTAATCCCATCTTCATTCAAGGACGACCATGAATCAATTCAGTTCTTGCATATGAAATGGCACACCCCCGCCAAAGTGATTTATGGAAAAAGCTTATCAAAAGCTTATCAGGACGAAAATCATAGTCAAACATGGAAAAGAAATCGTCCCGCCATCTTGTAAATCACTTGTCATACAGCTACGTATATATATAGATGTGTTTATGTACGTATATAATACAGTCAACACACACTGGCGCTGATTGAACTTTTTACTTATATGAAGACATATACTAACATACTTATGCATATAAAATACAGGAATTATTGGAGGCAACAACAACTACAGAAGTGATAAGGAAAACGAAACGCTCTTAAACCCGCTATTGGAAGTAAGGGAATAGAACCACAGCAGTAAAGTTCACAGAGATACCATGATGGAAGAATCAGGAAGGAGCAGGGTAAGAAAAGAAACAAGGAATTCTCCAGGCGTTTTTACGCGTACCTACCCCGGCGAAAAATGCGAGGTTGGAGGTATGTTAAAAAAGACGGAATATGTCAAATCTTCAAGAAGCATGAATTGGACAAAAAAAAAACAACAGCAGCAGAGCACCAGAAGTCATCGAGGGCCCATACTTCGACAATTTCGCCAATAGCTTGCTTCTATGGATGATGTACGCGGATTGTCGCTCTGCTGGAAGAAAATCCGCTGCAAATATAATTTCGCTAATAGTGTGGGTATTTACGCGAGTTTCCCTCAAGTATTTATACACACATATACAATCCAATAGAAGGGCGCAATATCCTTCCACAAAACTCCTGTTTACACTGCGGGAGCGCATGTCCTGTTGCTTGGTAACGTTGTTTTCCTATATATACCCAATCGTAAGTCCTTCATGTCTGCCCTAAAGTGACATCTAGCGGCAGGTTTCGAACTATAAAAGCAGCTGCGCATAAAATCAAAGTATTCGATAAGAGTGTTGGAGGATACCAGCAAGGATCCCACAATTACTTTCACTGTATTCGCCCACTCTAGATAATTTTACACTATCACTTGCCCTTCACCCGCAAACACCCCATTGTTTCCCCTTCACGACAGGATTTATGTCTGTTCTTCATGTCTCCCCGGCTCGGCATCTTCATGTTCAGCTTATTCGTTCTTTTGTTTTGGTTTACGCTCATTACGCCTGTGTTTGTTTGTACTATACTCTATAGAGCGTCTGAAGACCTGTGCATGCTCGAAGGAAGGATGAGTGACATGGTCTCGGCCTCCATCCATGCCCCAATTCTCCACACTAATGGAGAAATATTGGTTGCGAATTAACGCATCGATAAGTACATGTGTATAAGGATAATTGGTATTTATGTAGCCCGATCACAAACACATATGGAGATTTTCCTTTATTTTTCCCGTTATGCCTTTATGAGTTTATTTATTTGATTTCCGAGTGAAATTTGATGTATTCGCAATTTGCTCGGGCTCGTTTTATTCTCTCCCTTAAATTTTTATCGCTTGTCCAATCAGACGCAAATCGATTTTATAACATCATTGCGGGTTGTTTATATCATTTACGGGACGTGTAGGTATATAATTTTCTCTGCATCCTGTCGATTTGAACACTGAGGCTAGGATTTATTTAAAATGCGTCCAATACGTTTGCAACAATTTTTACCATTCTTATACGACTGATGAAATTTATCATGAAAACTCGCTTTCACACAGAAATTTTTTGATATTTTCATAGTACGATTTCAACATAAAATCTTTACGTAATACGGATTCGTCAGCATGTTCCACAATATGTTTGTTAGTATAATAAATATACCTACCTGAAATTCTGGTGAGAAAATGTCGCACAAATGTTACGAAACAAATTATTAGTAATTTATATGTCTTCCAGCGAATAAGATTGATTATCGTTGTCGTGCCGACGAATTTTCACACATGATGGAAGTTTTTCGTCAATCACAAATAATTAATTCGTTTTCTTTATAGTCATTATTCATTGTACACATGAGTTTTGGTAAATAAGTTTTTGTTAAATTGCTTTGTAAATACTTTGTAAATACTAATAATATGAAAGTATGTTTTATTTTTCAAATATTGTTGGTATATAGTTTTGTAACAAATGCTTCTGGCAACACACACTGCTTAATGATACTATGGCATGCCTACACTAAATCAAAATATATATTTCACTCAGGAGCTAAATAACATAAATCAAACAAGTTAAAAATCATGACGTAATAAAATAAGTAATAATCTAAAGATTAATGAATTAAATAGAAATTTCGGTAGTAACTAAATAATAAATTTGGAAATAATAATCCTGAAATTAGATGAATACTTAATTCGAAATTATCAAATTGAGCAAAAAATAAAAATAAACAAAGCTAACCAATCAGAAAATGAAAACAGGTCCTTAAAATGCTATTTTGGAACTACCTCCATCTGTTCCTAGTTCGTAGTAATACCCTACGCCTGCGTACGAGATTAGGTGTAAAGGGTACAACCAGCGGAATTTTGTGGTGTTAGATGAAGCTGAGGGGTGATGAGACGGTTGAAGAAGTGCAGAAGCAAAAATTTGGATAATTAATTTTCTTGCATCACAAGAATAAGACTCAGCTCTCAAATAGGCCCTATAGGTATCAAAAACAAAAAAAAAACAAAAAGAAGCCAGATAAGCGACATGAAATAGGGCAAAATAAGGAATAAGATTCCATCGCCGAATTTACTAAAAAAAAAAAATTGAAAATAAATTAAAAGTAATAAAGAAGAATACTAACCTAAAAAAACTTTGCTGTACATAATTTATTTATTTTTATCTTGTCTCATACGGAGCTCAAACTAACCATTTTTAGAATCGTTCATCGATTTTTTCTAGTGGATAAAAACAGATGTCTCACTAGTTTAATGGTAAAAGCAGTCGCCCGGAAAGCGGAAGGTTCCGGCTTCAAAGACCGGACGAGGCGGCTGTTTTTTCTCTTGTATTTATAATTTGATTTAGAATTATTAAAAATATTCCAAAATTCATTGTGAAATATGAACTAACTTCAAATTTACTTTTCATATTAGAAGTATGATGACCGTTTGTTTTAGGCATATATATAGGTATATGTATAGGTATATAACATTTTTTTTTCTTTTAATTTAATTTAGGAAAAACGAAAAAACACGAAACTCCTTTCTGTAAAACAAATCGCACGAAAGATAATATAAAACAAGGGGAAAGTTTATACTTGGTCTAAGAGCAATAATATTATACCCTAGATGAAAATGATAGTGAAACTAAGTGAAAACTCAAATTTTTGTATGGCAACACTAAGGATTGGTTGCCCGATTTATTCCATTTTTATACCCTCGATGAAATCTAAAGGGTATACTAAGTTTATCCTTCCGTTTGTAACGCATAGAAATAATGATGGTAGAGCGAAATGGATTGGACACTCACGCATAATATTAAAATTTATTTTATTCTTATATTTCCGTCCATTTCAGTGTTGCACTTTTTCTGGCAGTGAAGCACAGAAGTCCATCGAACACATTTCTGTCATATTCCTAATATTTGTGGACACATGAATTATATACACGGAATAGTCAATTGTAATAAATGTTCTTTATTGATATACAAATATCTTCTTAAACTTTATGCAAATAACCCAAATAAAATTTTTTAATTCATTTAACTCAAAATTTTCACAAAATATCATGACAGTCCACTTTGAAAGAGCAGATGACAATTGAACTTCAATATGAATTTGTAATACCGACAAAAAATCTAGTGCAAAGTAAGGGAAGTTCAGTGTAAACCTAGTGTTTCATTTATGCAATAAAGGTTGTCCCATCGAACATTTTCAGTGCTGCACTCCCAGAAAAGTGCAACACAGGTGTTGCACTGCAGTCCTATCGAAATCGGCATTAAAAAGCTGAAATTTTATACACGCGCTTAAATAAAAAAATGTCATAAAATGGGACAAATCAGATAACTCTTTCGTAGGATTGCCATACAAAAATTTCGTTTTTCACTACATAGAGAGCTGACCTTTTGTACACAGCGTTTTTATAAAAATAGTAAATATAACTTCAAAAATAAACTAATTCGAACGACCCATTTTTCGTGTTGCCATATAAAATTTTTGGATTTTTACGTACTATATATTATGAAAACGACCAGTCCTAAAAGTTTTTATTGTACTGAAAAGTTCTTTGGAATATGAAATCCTTTAAAATTGGTTATAATCATTTTTTCTGTCCGACCAACCATTTTAGAAATATATGCGAAAAACCACTTCAAAAATCAAGCTCAGATGGGTGACCATACGAAATCACATCATCTGGGTTATCATAAGAATTTGCCTTTAGGTACGGTTACACATTCCAACTTTTGTTCCTCAGGTTTTAAGCTTGCAGCTGCAAAATTTACAATGGTGTTTACACGTAGTGGAATAAAGTTGTGCGCAGCCTGCAGGTTTTGTTGCTCGCAGCTTTTGTTATCAATAGTTTCCACTTAAACTCTGAATTACATTTCGATGATCCAGAAGTGCAGCAGTGCAAGCTGCTACTTATTTGACATTAATTTTGATAAAAAATCGCAATAAGAACCTTAAAAATGAAAAGGTGTTGTGTGAATTGATAGCTAATAAAAAGTGTACTGGAGTCGTAAATAATTTAATGATGGAATTACGTATTGGAGACGAAATTTTTTATACAAATTTCTTGTGTGTATCACCTGGCTGTTTTGATGAAATCCTAAGGTATATGACTCCTCTTATAAAGAGAAAAACTAGATATATACATGTGGAAAGCAATTGGAGATTCCACCTAGAGAATAAAAATAACATCTATTTTAAATTAAAATAATTAAATAACAATAAAAATTAGTTCATGCAATTAAGTTAAAATTTTGAGGAGAAGAGCGAGGCTGCTTAGTTTTGTTAAATAAATTCGATCGTGTCGAGGACATTTTAGTGCGAATCCCTTTTTTCTAACTTTTTAATGTAAAAATAAATATCTTTTTTGTTTTTTTTTACGTACTCTGAGAAAAATAAATTGAAATTTACTACTTTTTAAATCGTAAAAAAGTTACACTTTTTTAATTAATTTTACATAACCCTGGAGTAAATTAGTGTAATGTACATGTAATATTAAAGAGATTAGGGAATCTTAAGTCAAAATAATTTAAAGTAATATAATTACGTTTACATTAAATATAAATCAAGTAATTTTGTCCACACTTTAATATGCTTTATACCGTAAATTTAGTAAATTTTATATATATTACAAGTTTAAGAAGCGACGACATTCAATATAAACGTGAAATGAGAGAGAAAGATTCATTCATGCAGTGACTTTTGTGTCAAGCTGCAACGTTTTATAATTATTTTTTTTCCTTAATTTAAATTGTCGGGTCTTAAATAAGCAAAAATGATTCTAGAACTACAGGCCTGTAAGCTGGATAATCGCAGATTGAGAGAACTAACCACATGTGAGATTTCAAGCCAGCTATAGCCCAAGATATGTCCTAAGTTGACAGAAACTCTGCTTAGAATCGCAACGGGCTTGCAAGCTCCACACAAAGACTTCTGAAAAAGCTGTATGGAAGAGGAAGAGGTTGAGAGCGTTCAAAACCTGCTGTGAAAATGCTCCAATCATGTCAAGCGTAAGAGGAATACGCTTGGTAGCGAATTGGGGAAATTAGCAGACAAGGATCTGCGAAAGGTAGTTAAGAGACTATAATTTGCGCATTAAAGAGGGAAAATTATGTATTAGAAACTTTTTTATTACACTATTTAATATGGCAATTTTACATAATTTTTTGGTAAATCCGATTACAGAACATTTGGGAATATTACATATCGCAACTTATTTTACTATTTTGAACGTAGGCAAAAAAAATGCCTACATTCAAATTAGTAATTTTTTCTCGACACCATGTTTTTCGATCTTGCTGCTGAACTCGTACGTAGCGTGTACTACAACCTTTCTTTTTCTGTTCTTCAAAATCCGTTCGGCAAAAGGATCGTTCCTTCCAGATGTTAAAAAAAAGTGCAAAGCTTCCGTTAAAATTGAAGGTATATATATATATTTTTTTTTCAAAGGGTTTTTAGAGTTAATCTTCAAATTTTATTTTTTCATAATTTATAGAGAAACATTTTTTGTATTAAGCATTATTATTAACTATTTCGACAATTCTTTCAAGTTTCAATCATATGAAAGAAGGGGTAAACTGGGTTTTTTCATTTTATTTGTACCACACTGAAATAATGATGTACGGCAGAAAAGTTCATACATCGCTGTATCTCATGCCAGATTAATGAGAGCAACTAAACCAAATTTTTATCTTCACTTGTAGTCAAGCGAAGCTAGCGTTAACATCGCTTGATGAAAATAAAATCAAATACAAGTTTGATGTCTTCGTTTAAATCAAAAATAAGTATAGCAATTATCACAGTCTCAATAGGTGCAATCACAGTAAAGAACAGGAGATTTTCAACCGATATCAATGGGTATTAATATTTCTTTGTTTTTATAACTCTTTATTTTGAATTTTATTTATTTACTTTTTTTTTCGAATTAATTCTTAGTGGAAAAAATATTTTTAAGAATGTGTGTTTATGCCTTAAAGTCTGTCCAAACGATGAAAATCTTTGTACTGTGCTATTGTGAACATTAAAACTTTTATTTAATTATATCTGAGGATGAGTTCCCTTTAGTCTTATAGTGAATTGAGTTAGATGTTGTTAGCTCCGATATTATCCCCTTGCATTCTATTAAACTTATTCAATTGCAAGTCAACTGAAAATCTTCTATAATTTCAAATGGTAATTAACAATTTGGCAACAATGTAGCCACAAATTATTGATCCATAAACTTAAAAGACTATTCACTTTTCACATGATTTCCTTAGAGCTATCTTTCAGTCGTAAACAAATCAAATTATGCTTTTTCTTCGCATGAAAATACACCTATCCCCCGATTTACACGTAAATTTTTGGCTAAATTTTTTAATTTATATTTCTTGTTCCTATATGTAAAATTAATTACATGTATATACTTATTTTTACGAGGGATAGATGTATATCAATGGGGTATCACAAGGTTAAATTTTAGCACCACTATTATTTCTATATAAATGATCTCCCACACTAAGTTATTCTAAATATAATATTATATGTGTACAAACTATGCAAGATCTTCTCTTTTATTTGAAGCATATCGATCTTGCTGGAATAATTGGCTGATTAAAGCTCGAAAAACACACGTGTATTCGGCCCTCAGGGCCGGACTGGGTCTTCAAATCGGCCCGGGCAAAAATGACAAACCAGCCCGCCAAGGGTCTTCAAAAATGACTTTTTAATAAGCAAGGGTCTTCAAAAATAACTTTTTTATAAGAGGCAAATAAGCCAAATTATTAGGCTAATTTCCTACTGAACCGAGCACAAGGAGAGCAAAAAACGTTTTCTATAAATATTGAATTCGATGCTAAATAAGAAGAAAGAAAGAAGAGATTTACACAGGAAATATGTATGCACAGAATATGTGTAAGAGCGGTTACATAGCTGTAGCAAGAGTAAGGCAAGAGAGGCAGACGTTGAACCGGAGGGGCGCCGCCCGTTTAAAAAAAATTATTGCGGGTGAAAAAAATAATATTAATAACATTTGCCTTTGACAAATATAAATTATTTTTGAGTTTTAACTGTCAAATAAATTTTTTGCTCTCGATTTGAATTTACCCGTTTGACAAGGCTGTGGTTGGCTCGTGATCCTGATATGGAAGACATTTTTGCCAGTGCTATAAAATTTGCTGAAGATATAGTTATTCCAGCAAACCTTAAAGAAACAAAAAAAAAAGAAGCAACTCGAGCTTTTTGAATCACAAAATGATGAGTGATGCCAATATTGCCACAAAACAAGAGCTTCGTACACCAATTTTTGAATCGATTGATGTCCTTCACGACTAAAGCCCCCAAGAATTCTATCTAAATGTCGAAATCGCGTTCACAGTTTTTGCAACATTGCCAATGACGATAGCTTCATGTGAACAAAGTTTCAAAAAATTGAAGTTAATAAAAAATTACCTGTGATCTACAATGGGTCAAGAAAGTTTGTCAAATGTGGCTGGTTTGTAAACCGACAAAGAAATGACAGGAATGGTTGTGGTTTTAACAATATTATAAACTAATTCGTAGCAAAAAAAATAGCTAGAAAAGTCCATCTATAAAATCTTGCAAATATTTCTATGATTCGCTTCAATGTTTTTAAATGTACTTTATTCGCAAAAAATTAATATCAACTAATAATTTTATGTGCAATACATTTTATTTACTATTCTTCTCATGATCAACTGTTGCTCAACTTTGTACAGTCAGTTGATAGACCACGTCAAAATAGTATTGTTAAAATTATATAAGGTTATATTGAAAATTTTATGGATCAGGGGCGCAAATTTTTACGTTTGCCTCAGGCGCCAAAACGAGTTGTTACGGATCTGCGTGAAGGAACTGAGGAAAGAAGTGAATTCTTAAACCCTTTCCCCTACTATTTGTTTTTGGAATCTTTTTTTAACCGCTTAGAAATTCAATCGCTCCTTCATTACTTATATGGCACAATATAGGAACAAAGACAATGCCACTGCTTTACCAAATGTGGAAAAATTCAGATTATTTCTAATATTTGTGTACTTTCTAACACTAGCAATTTGTCATGGGTAAAAGGTGACTGTAATATACCATGACCATTTTACATAGTAATAATAATAATAAATAATAATAAAATTGCTTTTTTCTTTACAATTAGAAAATAAAAACAAAATTTAAGTTGTGGAACATATCTGAGTATTTTTAACTTATATCTCTTTTCTGCCCAGATGGCCTCGTTGCCGTGGGCCATTCAACTTTATTTTATTAGGCTTTTAGGTTATGCAATAAAGTACTTTTTCAATTTCAATAGCTCTCCTCCTACTGCAGCAGCAACATTCGTCCAGAGGTGTTAAATAAGTGTGGTCGCGTTAATGTGGAGACCAGCGGCCTTACGACCACCGGCCCTACGATCACCGGCCCTTCGAGCTAGCGCCCGATCGCTCGTACTGCCAGTCCGGCTCTGGTAGCCCTTAACAATTGTATCCGATATGTGCCTACAATGCACCGATATGATCATGTGTCGCTGTATATTTTTTCCATACTTAAATTTTTGTTTTTGTCAAAGATTACTTCAACTACAGATTATTTTTATTTTCATCTTCATCAAAAATGTCCGTATGTTACAGCGATGAAACTGATATTAAAAATAATTTCAAAAATTGCGTTGAAGTTAAAATAAACTACAATCAAACTGTACGATACTCAATTATATACATTATGGGTGCTGCCATTTAAATGTCTTGAAACATAGTTTGAACGTATGGTTTTATATGTCCAGATGAGTCCCTTCATCTGTCCATGTTCCACGGGAGAGTTGAGCGTCATGAAAAATTAGAAAAGAAGAAAGAATATGTCATTACCATCCATTTAAAGAGCTCTTACGGTCAAATAAGTAATGGGTGTTGTTGAAAAAGCCGAAGGGAATCTAAACTAAAAAAAGGCTCAGTATAGAGTTAAAGTTGAAATCGAATCCACCTTGGATAGTAGTAATTGCGCTTACCAAATAAATTAATGGAAGATACCATACTGATATTGGTTAAATTTTATTATCAATATTTCCAATATGTGTTAATTGTTAAGATATTTTTAATGAGCATGTTGCAAATCACGCTAAATACGCTATAAAAACATCATCTAATACGACCTGAAAAGGTAAGCGGCTTAATTTAATCTTTCAGCCATTCACCTGCCGAACACTACGCTGTTTTAGTAGACTCCTAGGAGTTTTAAAATAATAATCATAAATGGCGTATAGTCAGTGTGATTGAAATTTGGCATACCTAATGTGAGTAACATCTTACAAATGGTAGTAAATATATTTCTTTAGGTACTAATTTTTGGAATACATTACCAATTTCGTCTCAAAATCTAACCTCACATATTATCAACTGTCAAAAAAATATTTTGACATTTAGATTAGATTTTGATGCTTAAGTTCCTAATTCAGAAAAAGACAAATTATATAAGGAAAAGTTGAGTTATATGGACAATAAAGATTTTCTCTTATTCTTTTTCATTTTAATAACTAGGTAAATACAATCAACGAATCTCACTTCTGAATGACATAACGGTCAAAATAAATCCGAACGAGAATTCATCTTTTCATAAATACTGAGTAAAAAATAAGAAAAGATAAAAGAATTCATAAGACTGTGTAGCACTTTTTATATTTCATTCATTATTAACCCCTCATCCTAGGTCATCCCAGGCTAGATGGATTTCAGTTTCTTCTAAGTACTCACACCCATCATATTTGGAACACACGTTGAACAAAAGGTAAAATTCATTAGTCTACCATAAATCGAAAACGTTAAAGTCACGCAAAATCCATATACAAAAGTCATCGCTATTCGAAAGATAACCTCTACTTCGTAAAGGTCACTAAAAACCTTTAAGAGGTCACTTATAGTGAGTCTTGATTTCGTGTTAAAATTTTATAAATTACGCTTAATATTCCGAAGCTCAGCGGGATATCATCATTGTCATAGCCTGTGTCATCGACATTTGGTCCACTAATTGAAATTCAGCGACTACAAAACGCGAGCTGAGCGAGCACTTAAAGCTTTTCCATGTCACCCATTCTTTAAGTTTCTCGCAGAATCCTCGCTTGAAGTGAATACTTTAAAAGCGTCGCTATATATATGCGCGTTGTCTACTACGGGGTCCGCCACTCTATATCAACAAAATAACAGTCACGTCACATACGCACGCACATCCCTTGTTGCAAGGATGTCTCCCCTAGCCCCAAAAGGTTGTAAAGTTATCATCAATCGGAGTACATATATAGCTACAACCATATATATGTATATACAGACAGTACATATGTATAGAGACACGGATCGGGATTGTTTGTCTGGATGTGTATAGTTGAGTGCGCTGTTGAAATTATGCAAATTTTATTACGCAAACTCTTGCGTGGCCGAACTCATACAATCCTGATTCTCTCCTTTGAACACAAAAATTGTGCAGGATAGGAATGTGGGATGCCATCACTTTACTTATGCTGTGAAACTGGTGCTTTTCTATGTAACTTCAACCTTTAGAGATACACTGAAATGTGAACGAGATGGATCAGAAACACTAACAAAGACAGCATCGACGACGACGACGACGAGAACAACAACAATAACAACAACAGCATCATCACCGCCACTTTGCATGAAGTGGAGCATGAGAGGGGAACAATATTCAGCTGAGGGTAGCAATACCGGAACAAAGGGAGTATACAGTACAGAATATCGGTACATCCTGGCATATCCCCATAGTATCTGCAAATTTTCATATTCTGTTCGTGTTCCTCCTTACCCCCAAAACTGGGGAGAGCTTGTTTTTTTTTCTTCAGTATATGCATTTTCTCTGTTTTGTCTGTTTTCTCGAAGTCTTCGTAATTTTCTGTAGTTAGTTCACTTAGGAAAATTTTTTTGATTTTCCAAAAATACCGGCATTTTCCTCACTTTAACTTTTAAAGTGAGTCAACTGATGAATACTATTTTCATCGAAGTCATGAAACTTGCGGACCATAAACAATGTTTAGTCCTTGCTCGGCACATAAATATTTGCGACATTTCAAGGAACATTTCTTCCTAGTTTTAAGTGATTCGGACTCTTGGAAAGGAAACATATCGGAAAATCGCTCAGCATGTCCATTACTCGCAACTTCTTATCGCTTCCCCGTCATCCAAATTTGGCAGCCAACCACGAACTTTATAAAGTTGATTAACGGCCGCCGATAATTATGTCGATTATTTATCGTCGAAATTTGTCATCGCATGTTGTACACCTTTCCATCACTCTACCTTACTCTATGGGTTCAGAAATACTACGGATTTGTAGGTATAATATGATTTGAGAACAAAAGTTTTACTCCACTTAAAACTACCCCTTATAACAATCCTAAATTTAGTACCGAAACGACTCCACAGAGGGGGCTCCCCCTAGCGTTACTAAATCAACAATTTAAAAAGGGGTTGCCACCGATTTTCGACACGCAATTCACTTTTCTGTTTTCGAACAAGAAGAAAAGCCCTCGAAAATGTCAAAAAGCAACAAAATTCACCATAAATTCTGCAACGGCTTAACAAGAATGTCTTGTAAAAGCGATACAACGAACGTAAGGAGTTTCAACTCGTTCCCTGCGATTTTGCCACGACTTCGTAAAAGTAACATTTTTTCAGGATTCGAATACTTAAAAAAGAGGAACAACAAAAAAAAAATAAAAAAAAAATAAAACGACTACAGGAAAACGGGGTGAGCATAACTGGAGGGTAGGAATATTCTGTTGGAATTCGATCAAATAAAATCAATTTTCGACTGTGCCGCGCGGTTCTTAGGAATCATTCTGTTCGTGCAAGGGGTGCCCAAAACATCCCGATATACATACAATAAATAAGAAGAAGGAACGGGACAAGATATGACTTAACTAAAGGATAAATGCTTATGGTACCCGATCATAAATCATCCGTCTCGTCTGAATTTGTGGCGAAGGATTCATGGTAAACAATAAATCCTCCAACTTATTGGCTGGTTATCGACGATATTGTTTTACGGAGATGATAAGTTGCTCCGCTACTGCGGCTGTGTTTGGGGAAGGGGTTTTTTTTCTATTTTAAGGACATAACGAGTTTTTTTTTTTCGTTGCTACCGCGTTAATAAATTAACCAAACTGAATATATTATTGGAATATACTACATATAAAAATACCTACTAAAAAACTAGATAGAGGAGAAAAAAAGGACAGTTTTTAGTGATAAGTTTTCATAGTGCAACTTGCAATATTGCATTTTTGACGAAATATAAAATCAATTTTATTGCAATTAAGTAATTTTGGAAATTTCAAAAAATTTCTCAGTTCTGATCAAATCGGAAAATATCTGACATGATGAAAATGGGCATTTTCAATTATATAGCAATCCGGGGACCGATGGGATCTAATCTCTGTTTAGCAACAAGTTCATATTCCACGGCTTTTACCGAGCGAATTCGTATCCAAAGTCTTTTAATTTGAATATTTACTTTGTTTTGCATAGAGTCTATGCTAGGGGTGGGTATTTTGTACTTTAACAGATTTTTAATTAATTGTAATTGACGTTGGTAAATTCTGGGATTATTTTGTTCAAATTAACATCAGACAGATTTGCTGATGCAGGTTGGAGAAGGTATGATTGCATTAAGAAATAATGCTAGATTTAGTAGTAGTTTTACCACGTTGTACTTACTTAGACGGAAAGAAAAAATTTTGTAGGAGTCGAGAAATGATTCTCTTGATTTCAGAAGTCATTCATTTGAGAAAAATGTTCTTAAAGCCGTATTTTCTTAAAATTGCACTTTAATTTCTCAATTGTTTTCTAATATCATGAAATATAAGATCATTTTACGTTTCTTGAAATCACAAAGAATTTGCTTATTTTAAGAAAAAGTTTAATATTTAGAATATATTTTCTTGCTTTTAGAAAATGTTAGAAGACTAAGTAAAAAGTTAAAGAATTCCTGTGGTATTGTTTTCTCTGTGGCTTGTGGGTATTATGATTTTGTCAGGCAAATAAGCAAGAACCGCGTGTCATTTGTTACCATTGCAATTATTTAATAGTGATGAAGTATTTAAGTTGCCACAGTTTTTGAAAGTGCTTCTTTTACAAGTATAATTATGTTTCGATATTTTTATTTTCACTTGCATTGCAATCCAACAAGAAATTTATTTTGATCGCGAAAAATTTGTCAACGGAGTATTTTAATTTTCTGCCATTGAATAAGACTGAAAACTTTCAATTGAAAGTAAACCATAAATTGATATTTAGTACTAACTAAAAATGCTCCTTGAAAAGATTAAGTTCGATTGAAACTAATTATGCGGTTGATATGTATAGCTACCGTAATATCACATATAAATAAAATAACAGATAGGGAATGGCTTAACAATAAATATATCCGCAATTTTTTCAGCAGCCATATGGCCCTTTCATCAGAATCATTTCTCAATTCATTGCCGTTGACGGGTTATTTTGACGGTGTTACTTTAAAAAAATTAATTATACTATTTTTTGATTTATTAGCGTTTTTATTTTTTATTATTTTTTATTTATTGCTTGGTTTGCTCCTTTTTTCTTGTAGCATTACTTTTTGTTTTTTTGCTTTGCTTTGCCCATTTTTCTTTTTTCTCAACTTTTCCTATATTTTCTTAGATTAATTTACTATTATTATTACTTAATATTTTTATTTAGAATTTGTTTTTTATTTTTTTTTTTATTTTTTTTTTATTTTTGCAATGTATAATTTTTATTTCTTACTTCTTACTTTTTGTTTCGTTTGAACTTGTTTTTGCTTCTCTTCTTTTATTTTGGTTTATTTTGTCTAATTAACTCTTAAGGTAGTATCTTAATTGGACTAGTCTGTGTACTATCTTATTAACTAAATCAATATAAATAAATAAAAGGTTTTCCGGTCCATTTTTTAAAACTCGCTATCTTGGGCGTACACAATTTGCAAGTACGAGTAATTACATTACTCGAACATTGCTAGAAAACAGAGTAAGGAGTTCCGCCTTATCTGAAAATACTTCAGAACGATTAGCACAAAATATAATCCATCAAAATTTGTTAAATGTCAAATTCTCCGATGAAGGGGAAATTCTTACTTCCATAATTAGACATAAAAAGTTCTAGCCAGAAGTATATTTTATTACATATAATTACTAGCGTGTACGAATATAATATTGTTTACATGCACGCAAATTAAGTATATTTGAAGCAAGTCACAGCACATCAGCTGGAATGTGTCAAAATTTTAATGAGAATATTTTGTATTCTCTATACCAAGTATGTGAAGATATCAGGAAAGGTAACATATTTTAATGTTTATTTACATATTTAATGGCTAGAAGTATACTTTTGAAAAATAATAGAGCTTGATAATTTAATAATTCAGTTTTTTTCTTTTACAGATTCCCAATTTGGTGCAACTTAATGTACTTTGCGCCTTGTTTTGCTGTGCTGCCGTTTTTTGATATTGTATTGCAAAATATGTGTTGTTGCCCACCTTTTTTTTTTATGAAATTATTCTACTGTTGAAAAAGATCCCCTGAAGATATTAGGAATATTATATGATATATTTCCGAGATATGGTCAATATCCCTTGGTCGATTCAGGATTTTCGTTATGTGTCAAATCATTGTGTGAAATATATTGTTTTCTTAATAAAGTTCATAATTTAACGTTTAAGAGTATTTTCTTAATATTTTGGGGATTAAGTTTACATCAAGATATTGGGACATGTCCTTATTCAAAGAATCCTGACCTTGATTCCGATTTCCGTTTGGTTTATGTTCACAGTTCGATATGTTTACCATTGTTGCAAGTAAAAGTATTGTTGCCCAACTTTTTTTGGAGTTAGTTACTATTTATATGTTTAATACTATTTTCTGAAGATATTGGAATATATTCTACGGTAGTAAAAAATAAAAGAACTCCTACTCCTCAGGAGGCATCACTTAAACAAGATGGGCTTGAATGAGACTTCATCCTGCCGCTTCAATCAAGATGCTCATGAAACCTCGGAGTACCTGTAAAGCTTTGGCTGGGTGTCGATTACGTCACCTCGAACAGGCTTTTCCTCCACCAAACTACCTCAATCCCAGAATGGGTTTAGACTTTATTTACAGATTAAACCTAGAAGGGGAGTAAATTGAACGGACACATGCACAAATAGAGGCATATTTATATATTTTTTTCTTCACAAAGTCAACTTTATTTATCTAAAAATAGCAGTTACAAAATAATATTTAAGTAGTAACCATCAATAGAAGTTTTGAACTTTTTACAAATGGCCAACCTATACATTTTTTGTAAAAATGTGCTGTAGCAGTTGCTGCTGGCATCATAGCGTCAGGCTGTGTAATAATTGTATACAATGATCTCGATCGTTGTTTACTTGAACTTGAATCTATTCGATTTTTATTTCCTGGCGGTTGCATCGAAAGTTACGTGTATTTGATCATCTTTAACATCATCCACCGCCGCACATCAAATAAGTTGAGGAATATTTTTCTCAACAGCTTCAACCTAATTAATGTAATTAGACAATCTGTTTTGGAAGAACATTCTGCTGCGTCACTACCAGTACCCTAGAGGATTTAAAAGATATAAATAGTTTATTATAGCATTTGGGAAATATGACTTATGCAGATATTCACCTTTAAATACTCACCCCAATTAAAAACATGAAAACTTTCATATAGGAAAGCTCCTGTTGGTGTTGTTGTAGGACTTATCCTTGTTCCTTGTATTATTGGCTAGAAGAGTTTGTGCCAATTTCTTTTTTGGGCTTATTCATACAAAATGTTGAACAAAACTCCTTGCTGGGAGCATTATCAAACTGAATACACGCACCCTTACTACAAGCCTTTCGATATTTAGAGATGCAATTGCCTGAACAGAATTCTTTCGTTCTATTATAAATCTTTGAGAGAACATGAAGAACAATCTTTCCTTCGCCACCGCAAGTGCAGGTTTTTTTCGCCGGCCGCACAATTTGATAAAATGTCACAAGTGATACTTCGCTATAAAAGAGTGGGAAGTAATGTTTTGACAGTCGATCACCTCTTCCTCTTTTACTAATAGTGCAAAGTAATAAGACCCTCTCACTCACTAAATATTTCAGTCAAAACTATAATTCAGATCAAACACTACTGAATTACTAAATTAACCAATGTAAATAATTTTTGATTCCTATAAACCAAAATTGTTTTCCAGAAATAACATTTCTATTTAAAGAAAAATAATTAATATATTTGTATGAACAATAATATTTTTTTGTGGCAAGAACAATCCCAAACACTTATAGTGTTTCCTTCTAAATTTATTTGGACTGAACACTAAATTTTTTTGAGTGTAGAATCACGGAGTAAGTCTAATTTGTTTTTCGCTGTTAAAACAACAACTTTTATTGTAACTAATTATAATATAGTAACCAATATTTTCCAAGAGCGCCCATTGGTTATATTTAAATATCTTAAAAAAGTATTTATTAACTTTTTAGAGTATTTTAGATAATTAAATAGTTATATTTAAAATTCGATAAAAATAAATAAAAAGATTACGTTTTGTTCAAGAAAGAATTTTTTGGGGACTCTCCGGTATATAGCAAAAGCTAAAAAATGTTCTAATTTGTTATTTCATCACACGACCAATTAATTTTTGGTGAGAAGCTTCAAGTCTTGGTTCGACTCATCAACAGGTCACAAATATCGAAATTGTGTGATTTGAAAAACAAATGAAAAATATGAAAACAAGAAAAGACCGATGAGTGTAAGGTTTTCTGCTGACACGAAACGCTTCTTCTTCTTGTTCCTTGTCTTCTTTATTTTTCAGCCCACTGCGTGGCGTATACAGGTTCGATTCGTTTCGAATGAATCTGTGTCTTTAAAATTTTTTAAATTTTTTTAATAAATAAAAGAATTGTTTTTTCTCTATTTTTCTCAAACTTTTCATTTCTTTCTTCTCTTGTTTTCATTTTTTTCATTTGTTTTTCAAATCACCCAATTTCGCTATTTGTGACATGTTGATGAGTCGAACCAAAACTTGAAACTTGTCACCAAAAATTAATGGGTTGTGTGATGAAATAACAAATTAGAACATTTTTTAGCTTTTGCTATATACCGGAGAATCCCCAAAAAATTATTTCTTGAACAAAAGATAAAAATAAAGTGTTTTTTTTTTTTTTATTAATTTGTTTCCTTGGCCCCACCAATAAAATCGCTCTGCTAAGCGTTCATCGAAATGTTCAAATTTTAATGAATGAAGTACTTTCCCACTTCACAACAAGAAGGAAAAGACTAAATTTAATTCTGTAATTCTTTGTTTTTTTTTTAAGTGTCACTTTATAATTTAATTTTTTTTTATGTAAATAACGGTTAAACAACTTGTTCTTAAACATAACTTTTTAAATTTCTGCAGACCCACAAAGCAATAATTGAGAATTATAGTGAACTCAATTATCTAAACATAGCACTTAAAGATGAATAGAATGTTTCTATTCAATTGGAATGTCAACATAAATTATATGCTTAATAAATTAATTATATTAAATTTACATAAAGTTCCGATTATTGAGTTTACTTTAATTCTCGGTTATTCTTTCGTCTCTACAGTCTACTAGGCTAAACCCCTCCCATTCGTGATCTATATATACGGCCTTGCTACAAGTCTTACACAATTAAAATGAGACAGATGCATTCCGAGGGGTTCAGGACAAAGCGAGTTGAACGCAGCAGCAACCTTATTTTGTGTTCCTTAAGAAATACTGCTGCCGGACGCTGCCGAATGCTTCCTCCCAGCAGTCAAAATTTGAATCTTTTGGACTTCTATGTATGGAGCGTGGTTGTAAGGCTCACCAACAAGTCCAGACATCCAAACTTCGCATCATTGAGAGTCATTATTGTAGTGGCATTCGTGACGCATTAAAATGGGCCTGTGAATATTTCAGACCTATAATGGAGGCAGTCAAGCAAGAGGAGAATATATTTAGTAAATGTGTTCTTTATGACCTTACAAGCACTTTAGTAAAAAAAAATTTTTGTAAACTTTTCCGTTTTTGTAATAAAAATTAAGTTTGAAAATAAGCTTTCATTTGTCCAGACTTTCGCGCCGCATCCTGTACCTATATATTCTAAGAGGCCCCCAATAAAGTGTAAAATTTACTCCGTTTTACAAATGAAAATTAATCATGTCATTATACTTTTACATTATAAATTATATCATTGCAAAATTGCTTCCCTGAAACTTAGTAGACATTTCTTATCAGTGAATATGCGCATGTGCATTTATATAACATTAATAGGTCAAAAATTTTACATTTATGTTACTATGAAGGTTGATATGTGTACATTTTCGTAGTGTAATTTTACACGTTATCGGTATGGTAATTTTACTTCTTGCCTAGAAAATATTTACCAATATTTATTAAAATTGATTATCTTGCCGGATAAAAAGCTACTTACAAACATGGTGATAATGATATTAAAAGCTCGAAGATTATCCACTTCACGCTCTTGGAAGTTAGAATAAACGCATAAAAATATTATTTTTATTATTTTTAATTAAAAAACTTGCTTAGGGGCTTTCCACAATTTTCATTTTATACTTTACATGGAAGCATTTATAATAAGAGTTACGCCAACATAAAACCAGCACAAATTCTATATATATACATACCTAGCTATATATGATGGCTTAGAAGCCGTAATATAAGCCGACTTATAACTGACCTTGTTGAACCTGTTTCGGTGGCGACAAAAGTTGAAAAAATAATATTTAATTAAAAAAAAAAAAGCTTAAGAAACTATGTGTAACCCTCAATCAACTGCAAGTCAAAATTTCCACCCAACACTAACAGCAACAACAACAACAACAACGAATCTCACGTGTCGCGGTTGCTACCACGAAATGTATACATGCACGATGCATAAATCTTGCAATTCTATGACACGAGGGGAAAGATAGAGGGGAATGTTTGCGTGAATAATTATATGCAGGGAAATTATTGCACCGCCCCAGACGAAATTTGTTTCGCTCGCCTTCCTCTAACTTCCAATCCAAGCAAGGGCTCCTCACCACGACACGACAGTCTCTGCTGGGCCTCCTCAGTCACTTATCGAAACTTTCTTTATTGTTGGCAATAATTTCCGAAATTACGTCCTTAATTATCCATTAGAGAAAGAAAAAGTCGATTCGTCGTTTAATTTTTGATTTATCGACAATGGCAGCCGCAGTGAGAGCATTGCGTGTCGGCAGCCGCCGCACAGTACGAAATAATTGTTCGCTCCAAATGTCCTGGCGCTTTGTGCAATATTTTCAGAGCATTATTTTTGCTCTTAAGTTTTTTTTCTATTCGTGCCGAAGTTAACTAATTGGCAGCATGATATCCAGCCACCTTTGCCAGGTCGGTACATTACATACATATATAGGTAGCCTCCAATTTGTGGAGGGAGGGCGACTTAAAGTGCGATCGCGTTGCTTTTGCCAATTTTCATTAAAGCCGGGCATCAAAGTTGAAATAATTGGCCAGCAGTAAGGTGCCTATATACACGACATCACCGGAATAACCTACATCCACTTGTGCACCTCTACCCTTCTCAGGAAGGTTGTTGTGAATGAAATTCGTTGAAGTAAATTTTCATATGAAACTCAAGTTAATTCGGTACAAGTGAGGACATCTATTGGCAAGAGTTGTATAAAGGAAGCCATTTTGTTTCCCATCTCTTTTCGGTTCGGCGACATCTTCAATCATGCGCATTAGGAACGCCTTCTATACAAACACTTGCACAATAATATTTGCCTTCCCACCATTCCATTTTGCATTATTCTTTCTATCCGTTTCCTGCTAGCCAACACCGGCTTCAATTCGCCATCTCTGTTATTCCAGTGTACGTGACGTTACTGTATAACGAAGGTAACAGAATGGTGGCAATTCCCGCCCGCATACAGCCATTGGACTGGGCATGCTCTTGAAACACACTTGGCACCGCTTACAATTAATTAAAACGCCGGTTGTGAGGAGCCCCAGAGAGGCAACTCGATTTTCTGTTTATCAATCGAATCGCAGCAGCAAGTGGAAGTGGGTGCAGCACTTTTTTCTCTCTCTTGGTAAATGTGTGTTGTTTTCTAACGCATGGCGCTTATATGATTCACAATGCATGACTTGTGCGATGCCATGCGAATATTAACGTCAATTTGATTGTGAACCAGCGTTGCAAGATTTGCTGTTTTTAGGGATATGTTTGGAATGCAAATTATAGAAAAGTTTTTAGAATTCATTGTGATTTACGCATTAAATTCATTGTGAGATCATAAAATAGGCATAAAAACTTGTTGTGCAGATTATTTTTAGTGGTTTTTAATTATGTTTTTTTGATTTTAGTTATTTTGCTTTTCTGCTCACGTATTTAGGTAAACTTGTGCACATTTAGTTGTTGGCAAAAATTGTCGATTACTTTATTTAGGTAGTAATATAATCTAATGAGAATTTACAGTAGAATAACTAGATAAGTAATTAAAAATTGAAGTTTAACAAGGAAATGTATGAGTTCATGATGATATAGCTTACAAAAACCAGTTTTATATCAAGCCTATTCAGTATCCCACCATTAAACGATAACAGACTTATAATAATTAAGTGAAATAGGTTACGTAGGTATGCGCATAAACTAGAAAGACGACCATTTTGGGCTGGTTTTTCTCTAATAAATACAAAAACTATTATTCCACCTTTTCTAAAAGTCTTACAATTTTGTGAGTCAAAACCGGCAAATAAACAAGCAAATAGAAAAGTTTTAGGTTTCAAATATTTCCAAAATAAAGAGAATTTACTTTTATTCGACGTAATCTAAGTAGCGACTAATTACGGTTAAGTTGAGATTATGAACTTAATATTTAGGTCCCGTTTAGTAACAGAACGTTGTATGCAGAGCCAGATAGAGGGTGGCTAGGAGGGCCATATCGCAGTCCTTGCCCCCCGGAGGTTCTTCAATACCATGGTATAGCTCATCTATATCAATCAATAGATCCTGCACTTACTAAATCATTGCCTTACGTCATCTACTTTCCTATTCCTAAAAAGTCTTCCCAGTCGGTAGAGCATGTGATTTTCGCCCTATTAAAATGTTTGCTTCTTAGCCAATGTACTAAAAAAGAAAATGTATGTGCAAATCCTAACGTATGTCGAAAGTAATAACATGCTGACACGCTGGTAGTTAGGTTTCCGCGCAAATAGTAAATACGAAACAGATATAATAAAGGATACTATGGACCTACGGAAAGGCCTGGATAAGGGCGCAGCCGGCATTCTCGTGCTACTTGACTTCTCTAAGGCTTTTGCCAGAGTGAACCACTCGGGGCTACTCTTGAAGTTATACATTAATTTTGGTTTCTCCAAGTCGGTTTTTAACTTGATCAAAAGCTCCCTCGTGGGAAGATGCCAACAAGTTCCTTATAACGACTGTGATACAGAATTCTTACCTGTTGCTCGTGGTGTTCCTCAGGGCTCTGTATTAGGATCGTTGTTGCTCAGTTTATATATCAACCTAGTATTATCGTACAAGTCAACATCCAGTTATACTATTTGAGGATTGCTTGGAGCGAGTCAGAATCTATAACTGTTCTCTAGCGAATGACATAATCCTTAATTCTACCAAGTCTCAATGTGTCATTTGGGTGGTGGTACTTTGACCAGACCTATTGCCTCCGAATTTAAACTTATTTTGATGAATTCATAAATCTTGGAATTAGGCTCAATGAAGATATGAGATGTTGTGGTGATGTCAAATCGGTTCTGGGAAAGGTCTATTGTTGGCTACGCACGCTATGGCTATCCGCACAGATTCTAAGTTCGAATACCATACTCTGAAGCTCATCAAAGCTCTGATTTCGTCACATTTTACCTTTGGGAGCCTAATTTTTCCACAGTTAGACTCTACCTGCCTGCATAGAATCAACGTTGTGTGAGATTCACCTTCGGTTTTCGTAGATTTGGCCACGTTTCTGGCTTTAAGACTAGGCTAGTCGTATGTACTCTCAAGCGCAGGTCACTTCGCTTCTTCCACAAACTCATTAATACGGGACAACCTAATTACCTTGCGAATAACATCCAACTCCTGAATTCGTCACGACATTGTAATAATCTAATTCCCCGTTGTCGTAGAATAGTTCAGGAGGGCTCTTACTTTGTTCAAGTGGCAGGAACCTGGCATTCTTTACCGTCCTCGGTACAGAGTTTGAGAGGTGTGGGTGCATTCAAGAAAAAATTATTAACTATCTAATGTGTTGCTACCGATGGGACTGCTACTTTTTCGGCTATTTCTCTTAAGTGTTTGTTAAACTGCATACAATTGACATTTGTAACATCAGTAACTTTATATTACTATTAGATCTACTCTTTTTGTTTAGTGTGTAATTTAGAACTTAACTGCTTTTGCCTGTTACGTTTTCTACAATCTTTTAGATTTTTCCTCTCTTGTATATCTATAATCCTCTTTAACTGTATAATATAATTTCAATATTGTTTATTGTTTCGCTATGTTAGTCAATTGCATAATCCAACTTAATTTTCAGACCTAATTATACGAGATATGTACTACTTAATAGACTTAATGGACTTGAACACTAGTCTTAGCTTTAATTTTCTAATAGCTTATCTATTCGGATCTGTTAATCAATTTACTGTAACTAAATTGCACTTCAAAAGGCTGTAAGTGTTGTGTACTCTACTCTAGTATTTTTGAATATATTTAATTGAAAATTGAAATTGACACTTTAACTCTAAAAGGATTTACAAGGCGTTTTGAATTGTTAATCTGTAATTTATTTAAGATCTTATGGACTTTTCACCGAACGAACAAAAACCTCAAAACATATACCTAAACGGAAATAATCAATGAAAATTTCATACAAAATATGCGACGAAGTGAATTTTATGAAGAGAAGATTTACAGAACAAAATTTTATTCAGATTTGACTCCACCGAATTTGCTACAGAGTCTACTTGAAACAAATTGAATGGATTTGTTAAAAAAAAAATGTTAGGGTGTTCTCATTTTTGACTTCAAGTATCGCATATATAGGTAACGTTCCTAGATTAGATGCTTGCTGGGTCCCATAAATTAATTATGCATTATTTTTACTTTCGAGGAATTGATTTAGAAGAGCTGGTCACTGTAATTTTCTCAGTTAAATCGAAAGCTGTATCGGAAGCCGATTATTTACTATCACGCCCTATAAAACTATTGCTTCCCTTAACTACCTATACATTCTTCATATCATGAATATTGGCTCTACTTTCCTTCCTAACTATTGGAAAATTGCTACTTTCTTTTCAATCCCCAAGTAGGCTAATGCTGAAATAGCTAGTGACCTCCGCCATATACGCATCTTGTCAATCCTATCAAAACTTATAGGTACTAGAGCAGCTGTAATAAAATGCTGACCCCATGGCACGTTTCGATCCGCTTCACAGTTATGAAACCGCCATTGATAACAATTTCAGTATGTTTGTCCTCCTAAGGCATTTGATAGCGTCGGTTAATAATCAAACAGATTCAGTGCAACCGCTATTTGACCAACTGCAAGTTAAGCTAGGTAATAATTTTTTGACTTTAAAGTCAATTCCATGTGGTATATCTCAGGGCTCTCTACTTGGTCCCCAATTATTTGGCTTGTTCATTAATGACTTTCTTTCCTTATGTTGTTGAAGATGCAAAGCTTCACCAATATGTTGATGGCGTAAGGATTTAATTAAATAGGACTATTCGCCTAATTGAAGACTGCATCGTGCATATTAATTGGGATCTTCAGTGGATAAATAAATTGGCTATGCTGAATTACTGCTTACACCTGCAAAGTCGCAGTGTATTTGTTTCTATAGAGATTGCCATATAGGTGATATAGTTAATTGATAATATTACTTATTAGAGACATGCTTTGCAAGGTTTATCCTGGTTAAATCTTTTGAAAATTATGTCTTTCCCGTAGAATCATAATTTTGCTCTTTGTTATTTTCTTAATAATCAACGAGCCGGAGTATCTCCGAAGATTTTTCCAGTTTCTGTTATCTCCGCTAAATCGTGACATTATCGGTTTAGCAGAATGTTAATGAAGAATTCTTTTCATATTTAGGCTGCTCGTTATTGGAACCATCTTCTGTCTAACTTGCAGCGTACTGGCTCCGTTAATGCATTGAAAACTCTTATAAAAACTCATGTTCTTAATCCTGCGAAAACTTTAGAGCACTTCTCAAAGTTTCAATCTGTGCAGTTTATTACTAGTTTTTCTATTTTTATTGAACTCTTGAATTTTTACGTACACTTTTTCTTATTTTATCTTTAGTATTTTTTTTAGAATTTTGTAATTGTATCATTCGATTTTTATATTCATTTCTTTAATATGTTGGAGCCATATTTTGTTAAATAAATAGACCTAAAAATTAGGTTGAGTTAAAACAGCAAGAAGAACTAACCAAAAAATTTCTATATTGGGGACAAAAATTCTTGTTTAGGCAATTTTGTCTTCAAAGTCAACGTTAATTTTTTCTTTTATAGTTATTTTGTTTAAAACAGGTCATTTCGTCCTAAATTAAATATTGCTGACACACATTCACTAATGATGACATAAACTTCTTGTTTCAGTTGCCTCTGAAGTTAGAATTACGCAATTTCAACTATGAGAGAATTGAAGTAAATGTGACCATTTAATCTAATTTACCTTGAGATCAACTTCCTGGGGAATTCTGACTTTAAGAGTGAACACAATCGTATAGTGGTAATTACTCAGGAAATATTTATTTTAAGTAGCATTAAATTTGGGAATTGATCCAACTTCAAAGCCAATTCATTACCTTAAATTTGACTTCAAAGAAATTATGCCTCAGGTTTAGGAAATTCCTTTTATTTATTTCCATATTTTTCTTCAGTCCTATGAAAATAAATTTTAATTTAAAATAAATTGATCGGACCTTCGATGTTTCGTGGAATACTTTTATTATTATGTAGTTGTATACCTTGAAGAAACTAAGCTCAATTACTTGACACAGTTACCAGAACTATCAAAATAATTCGAAAAGCTATGCCAAGATGATCTTGGGAAATTTTTGTAGACTTCTCCGGAAATAACGTGCATAGTTTTCGAAAGTAATGAATTAAAAATTGTTCAACTCGTTTGCTGATTCGTCGCCATTTTTGTATGCAGAATTATAATTATACTCACAGCAATTTCCTTATAATGCAGTGCACTTGAATATTTGGACACTTGGAAATTTGTGAACTGTAATAAAGAAGAAACGTTTTTTTTTTAATTTGTTTTCTGCAATCTCCACTCCAGCTCATTTGATCAGCCGGAAAAGAGGTTCTGGTGGCGTACTCGTACACTTAAGTGTTAATGAAATCAGTGTTTCTAAGAACATCGACAAAATTAATATCACTTTCTCATATTATAGGCGCATAGCTGTACTAATGAAGAGGTTACATATCTTAATCACAGTTTGCATAGTTTTTCTGACCGTATTTAAAAACGGTTTCAATTCAGAGAGTCCAATATGCAGCCTCAAAAGACATTTAGAAAACTCCAACCCTTCGCTCTTTATCAAAAGCAAAGCATCGATAGACGAGTTTGAGTTTTCATAGATCTCTATTAATCGTTTGTAGGCTTATTTTATTTTAGTACAAATAGTTTTAACCATTTCGATACAATTTTTCAAACTTATTGAGAACATTGGTATCAATGTCGAAACATGCTTTAAGATTATGAAAAGATGAAGCAGCACCATATTACAGCCATTGTCATATCGTTTGCCTTTTAAGCTATTAAAATCTCGGTCATTCTCCTACAAGGCTTTTAGAAGAAAATAAAGTTTACCTTTTCGTGTAGAATTTTTATTTTCTTTAAATCCTGTTAAAAAAATATTCTGTCACAATAATTTTATTATTATTGAAATCTGTAAATTTAATCTGCCCACATCTGGAGTTTAATCAAGACACCTGAAAAAGCAATTTACAGTCTTGCTCAATTAACTATTAAAAAAATTTACGTTATAATAAAAAATTAAGAAACAGTATCCATGATGTAAGTTTAAAGTACCTTGCATGGTCCAACGCTGACCCATTATTTACTTGAAATCAAACATAACATTGAACAAAAACACAGGTGAAAATCAGCAGACGCGCATGCCATTTAAAAGGCGATCACAACAACTGCCACTTTGACTTTCAATTAACCGAGGAAACTATTCGTGCGATATATTTTATTGTGGCAAGCTTAAACAAAATTATCTTTTTTTTTTTAAATAAATGGCGAATTTAATATCTATAGTATAGCCTAAAGGTTAAATTATATACGCATAAGAATTTAGCGAGAAACACAGTGCTAGCTCCAACCTCGACCTCAGTATAATTTTAAGCACCTCAACCGTGTGAACTCTGCTATGTTTTCTAACTCATAGTAATTTTTGACAGCGTTATAATTGAGAGCACTTAATTGGGCTGTTAGATTGCGAATTCCAGTTATTTTGTATTAATTTACTACTTTTCATTGTAAAAGTTTTTCGCAAATTTTTTTAATAATTCTTTCTTACACTTCTTTCTGTAAAAAATGCACGAACCAAATGATAAGAAAAAGTTGCCTTTTAAACCTGGAAAAGTTCCAACAGAGTAGAAAGTGCATATGTAGACCCACTCAAGTTCAACTACAACTTGACCGGCCTCATCTACTTTGCCATTAGATTCTAGCTAACTTGGTCTAGCGTATTCGACAGAACTGTCAAAATTTGTGAGGTCGACCAGGTTGGAAAAGTTAGTACCGTGTTTCTCACTTAATTGGAATTTATCAGTACATAAAAATAATAATAAATAAAAAAGATAAAATTAGGATGAAACTCATGCGAAAATTGACAAAGATAGATTTTGGATATCGGTTCCACATTTTTTTTTTATCTCTATGGAAATTATCAGCCATTTTAAAATTTTACCGCATCTAAGATTTATTGAAAGGTGACGCGAATGCCAACCGCTATCTTAATAGTTGACAGATTTTCCAAGAATCACAATAAGACAAGCGTGTTAAATGTTAAAATTGGAATCAATCTCCTTGAAGTGAAATTGTCTGGAAATTGTGGTAACTAGTACTTATCAAAATTTACTTCTGTTCCAGCATTTCGGATTGGCAGCATTGATTACAATTTCCTTGCAATTTTACCTTTTTGCACTTTTTAAACTTTCTTCTAAATTATTTTTATGATTTTTTATAATTACCTATTACGTAATCTTTGTTTAAATTTGCAAGTTTGTTTTTTTTCATATACATATGCTTGTGGTAAAATTATTCTGGCAAAATTTGAATTAGAATCAATTTAATAAATTTAATTTAATTTGTTAATTTATGAAAGTGAATTGTTTTGAAAAAAGTTTTAATTTTAACAAAAAAAATTTTTTTTGCATTGCTTTTAAACTTCATTTGTGCCATTTTGTGTGGTTTCCCCCAAAATAATGAACCGCATTATTCGTATAATGCTCTCATTGGAAGTTTTCCCGGATTGAGTCGTTAAGCCGAAAAGTCGAATTTCCCATTATTAGATATAAAAGATAGAAAACATCCTTGTTTCTCTTAATTTTTTTTTTCCCTCAATCCATGTGCAATATCCTAGAAAATATCTTACGTTCTTTGATATGAAAACCCATGTACTCTCTAGTTACTGTGACTTATGATTTCTAATTGTAACGATATTGGATGTAATTATCTGAGGATTCAGTTTGCAACAGAGAACAAACACGGTCTACCTTTTTTTCTAAATATATCAATGATAGCTTTACAAGCCATTCGCAATTCGGCAACTTTCGTAAAAAGTATTTAACTTTTGTCTTTGTGGTGTAAAATAAAGAACAGTATTTAAAAAATGATGAAGTTGTGTTGTTTGAACAATGAGAACAAATTAATATTGGTACTTCACCAATGAATTTTATTCCATCACGACATTATTCAAGACAAGTTCAAGGCATTTTTAAAGAATTTTTCTTGGAATATTTAGATCCCTTACAGTTCAGGTCTGAACGCTTCTAATTTTATTTTATATCAAAAATTGAAGGAATAACATTCTCACGTGGTACAGAAAAAAAAACTTGCTTTCTGTAGACAAGGTTTGGAAAGATTGTAACATCGGTATGCAAAAATGTCTCGATGTAGAAATTATACATATGAAAAGAAATAAAATTTAATAGGTTAGAGATGTGTGTCTTTTTGATCTCGTACATATTTTTGAATTCATTTTATTAATTTTTAAATGCTGTACGACGTCATGTTTCAAAAAGCTAATCTAACAAACACACACAATTGCATCGATGTCAATCACTGCCAAGTGGTCAAATTCCGAATTAAATCTGAGCTCCTTTTAATTTCTTTCTTCTCTTACGAATTTACAAGAATTTTCATGAGTAGCAGACACATATTCACCATCCAAATCCTCCAATTACATTCGTAGCTGTAATAACATTATTCTGTTTTTGTTTTCTTTATATTCTTCGCTTTATCTCCTTGAGTATTGTTATATAAATTTACGTTAATCCTTGCCTTAACATTTAGACTTTATTTCCCTAATGAGTCTATCCCAATTGTCACATACTTTCCCAAGTCCCTAGCTTCTCTAGATCTATGAGATATCTAAACCTCCTGTCATTAAAAATTGGTATGTACATATCTGCGTATGTCTTTTCAGTTTCATTCGAATTATTTGAATAAGTCCGATAAGCAGAATCAACATCTGAAGAATTTATGGAGTCTCCTGGTTCGAAAGACATCTTATGAAATACATATATCTATTCCCTTTGACTTTTATCAAGACAAGAATAAATCGTCTTGTATTCGCCGTAATACGACAGTCGTTTTTCTTCTCCCTTATGTATCCGGACGATTCCCGATCTCCCTTAAAATTGTCAATAATATTGGTGATCTCAGCGCCATGAATTCCCCTTGGGGCACCTACGGCAAGCTGAGAGAACCCGCCTTTTCCAATACTTATTTTAATACAACCTTTTCTGATTAAATATTTTAATACAGAATTAAAAAAAAATTAACCAATAATTGTCATTACTTTCACCGTAATTATTGACTCCAAACCACTATAATTTTCATTTGAGCCTTCACTTTTTTTTTTACTTTTACAAAGTCTCCAATAAGTTCCTGATAGTAGATGCGATCAGATAATTCCCTTTCAATAGATATGGCGGCCAATCCTACTAAGCGTTCCTGGTTCATTGTCGATCGCAGATAATTTTTAATAATTTTCAGTTTCGGGAAACTCCACTCTCCTGACTTCAATTGGTGATTGATCAGCAAGCAAGATCGCAGCCAGATTCATAATTTCGTCACACAGATCATTGCCTTCAATATCCACGATCTCCCCATGTGTTAATATTCTATGTAAATCTTTGCAGCTCTTCTTTCGTTGAAGACCTGAGAGCATGAATATCATACAGAAAATTGAAGTCATTTCTATGCCCCTGTAGTTGTTGAAATCTCTTCTTCATTGATACTACTGCTATAGCAGCTTTGGCCTCCACCTCAGATGCTAAGTCCTTCGCTTCGTTCAGTATTCTAGAAAAATTTTCTTGAGATCCATACTGCTTCAGAAAATCTGTGCTTCTGTTTAGAATGTTACAGAAATCAACTATACTCACAGCAGGATTTTGTAATAATTTTGAGGCAACATTGACTTTGCTAACAATATGGCACAAATGATCACGCTACAAATGAATTTAAAATTCACGATGAATTGGGCTAAGCACCGAGCCTTATGTTTCGATAGATTATCTTTTATCCCTCGAGCTAAATCTCCATAAGTGCATCATAGATCTTTCACAAGCTGGTAGCGCACGGGTCTGATGGTACAACCCTACATTCCCAACGCGTATCACGGACAGCTTTTATAGTCAGAGTCAGTGATGGGATACTAGAGCATCGCATTTGCATGAAATATTGAGGCGAAATTCAAAGGCTCTTTTAATAACGACTGGTGCCAAAAGTAGGAACAGGATCACTTGACTCACTTCAGTGAACAGGATCTGTGAGTCGATTCAGATATGAGTTACTCATCTCTAATTGGCAGCGGCTTTATTATAAAAACAGACTATAGTTAGTGTTACTTAAACATCGATACTTTGACCTCGCGATAGTATTGATAGTTTCGGTGCATTATTTTCGACGAATCATTCTTCAATTCAAATTCTTAGATTAATGTTTTTTTTTTTTATTTAAATAAAAAAATTATGCGAGTCCGTCAGCCACCTTCACCGAGCGATGACTGGGACACCTGACCCTTTGCCCCACCTGCATGGTGCTGGAGTCTACTCCATCAAAGTCTAACAATTATCATTAAAATAATAAGGGTAATCGTCATAACAATATTTCGCTTCTGCTTCTTTTCATACGATATTAGTCTGCGTGCCTTTATCATGTCATCTACTACCTTATATGTAGCCATATCAGAAATCAACTCATTTTGGTCTATTCACGTCATCATGGCTTTTCATATTATCCGACGCCATAACATATTCAATTAATAGTCTAGTCAGTATCGGTTTTTATCCTACAAAAGGTGGGGTAGTTGTTATTTTTATATATGTTATTTAGTCCCGAGCCCCGACGAAAAATTTAAAGTTTTCACGCTTAACGGGGGTCCGCGCGGTCCACAATCTTGGATTAAAGGTACCAAATATTGGTTTTCTCAAAATAAATCCTCAACGGTTGATCCTACGACAAAAATGTAAAAATATAAATTTGAAGAAGACTAAATTCCATAAATTTTTTGTATATAAAAAAAACACCTTTTTTGTAACTCTGATGTGCAACGCGTTACAGAGGCGGAAACGTAAGAATTCTTCCAAAAAAAAAGTAAAATTAAAAAACTCTGTGCTTTTTAAAATACATTGTATTTTGTGAAAGAATACCAAATTTTCTTAATCACCCTATAACTCCGAAACCGTTGAGATGCCGCCCCATTGCCGTACAATTTTTTATTTGACTAGGTGACTCCTATCACCTCCGATCCTATGGACCACCATGGATGAAACACTCTGTATAAGTCGTACTATATGTATAAATTATTTTGGATGAATTTTCAAATTTCCGTCGCTGTAACTCGTTACACATCAATTTTACAAAAAAGTGTTTATACAAAAAATGTAGGGAACTCAAATTTATATTTTTTTTACATTTTTGTCGTACGAGCAACCATTGAGGAATTATTTTAAGAAAACAAATTTTTGGTACCTTTAATCCAAGATGGCGGACCGCGCGGACTGCCATGAAGGGTTAAAATTTGGATTTTCATCGGGGCTCGGAACTAATTAACATATATAAAAATCACAGCTACCCCACTTTTTGTAGAGCAAAGGCCTTATTTAGTCCCTATTGACTGGACTATAAAACTAAATCGAAGTTTCTCTCAACGTCCGTCTCTCACGCTAGATCTAACTTGCCTTTTTTTTTCTAGGCACTATGTCGGGAGGCTTTTGTTACTAAAATTAATTTGGGCACGCAAAAATAAAATTCCATTAAATGCAGAGATGGTCTGCTCTGAAAACAATTAATTTCGTGAAAAAAAAACAGGGTTTCCCGAACGAAAAATCTTAATCCAATTCTTGGCGGGCCTGTTGCAGTTAACTTTTTCTTTTCTTTACGAAATGAGAATTTTCGGAATTAGTAAGAATTGCACTGTATCATTACACCGAATTTCAAACAATCGGGAAGTTGGCTATAGGGAATTTGAATTTCGGTGTTTTAGGACATTGAAATTTATATTTTTGACTTAAAGCGATTTTGTACCCAATCCGACAAAACTAGCATTTGAATATTGCCTGCAACTGCAACTAAACAACAATCTGCTTCAAAAGTACTGCCACATCGAGAAACAAATAAAAAAATTCAACTTAGTTAAATCACATGCGATCAAGTCATCTTCATGAATTTCAATTGTAGCCCACCATAAAGACGAAATTTATATGGCTTGAGATATTCTCTCTCCGGGCTTCTTTATCTATCTATCTCTTTCTTTCTGATGATGAAATGAAATTTATTCCCGAAATGTCATGGTTCTGTATGCAGTTGACAATTTTCAAGAATTTTCCCTGATTTATTGGTGACATTTAATCACTTTTCATTCCGCGCCAATCGATTACACAACTCAGAGCCAAGTAATAAAGCAAAGTAGAGCACTGCGCCTTGTTACTTGTTTTATTAGCCCCGCGAAATGAATTATTTATTAAACAAAAGAAAAAATAATTCAATTTTGACGATCGCGAATTCATTCACCAGGAGTACTGTCGATGGAGCTCAGTTGCTATTTATATGTGTGAGTTTAGATGTTAAAACGAACCTGATTGTGGGCTGAAATTTGATGTTTGTCGCAGTATTATTTTTCATATTTATGCGAATTTGTAAACACAAAAAAACAAAAAAGGTCGGCGACAAAAACAACACTCCACAGACAATGTACCAAAGGGTTCCCATTTGATCCTCTTGTCCTCTTGGTAGACCTGGTGGTAGACCTGATATCGCATGGCATTGTAATTACTTCTAGGCGGGGTAGTGAGTTTGTCTTTTAGATTAAATTGCGATCATCGTTTCTAAGGCCTTTTCGGTATGTTAATTCACTTCCTTGTCGCATCCCATCCCGTCCCGTCCACCAAAGATTTACAATGTATGCGGTATTTAGTGGGGGTACTACTCGTACATTAACAACAATCGAATAATTACAGACGACAACTTATTATGCAGTGTGTATGGCTGGCATGGCTAAATGCCATCAGCAAACGAATCTCCTTCTCGCGAAGTTTATTGCCGACGTTCGAGTTCTTATTATAGCGCTAAACTTATGCACAGGTTCGTTCGTTGATAGTCGCCATTATTCATTTTAATGCCTTCGAGCATAGCATCAGTGTACACCTCTGCACCTACAGGTGGTTATTATGTAATTCTTTTGACCTGTTAGGGAATTATCGGTATCTTGAATTGTCTATGACAGCGAATAGTTCAATTACCCCTCTTAAAAGGCTGGGACGACAACGACGACGACAAGAAGAGCGGTGATGATTTGAGGCAGCCAGCATAATGAGGCTTTCACAGTGAGTTTTTATGGCATGAAGTGTCGCATTTAATCACTCTTCATTTTATATAAATTTAGTTTGACTAACGAAACGAATACTAACAATTCGCCTTTTCTGTAGTCTTATTTATGGAGGAGAATGTGAAACACCCTGAAAGGTGAAAATCACATGAGAAACTGAACAATTTCAATTTGGTTTTCTTATTTTTGTTGATTTAATTTCTATTAATTGTGCGGTTTTATAGGGGTGTGACTATAATCCGAAATTGGAGATTGTATATTACAAATTCATTTTGTGTTAGACAATTGGGAGCTGGGTGCAATTACTTTGTGGTTTTCATTAAAGTAGACCATAAACTCCTAATTATTGTTACCCAACAATTTTATCATCTCCATTCTCCACGTTCAAGAGAGTCTATTTATATAGCTATCTTGGCAACATTTTCACAGGTGGTCATAAAAAAGCTTTTAAATACAGTCAAACACTTCGTGTGTATTAAACAAAAATAGACTAGAACCAAAATGTCATATTCCGATTTAAAAAAAAAAAAAAAAAATTAATAACAACTTTATACTTCGGACATATCTCTCACCGGCTGCAATAGTGGCACAATTCAAAAATCAGAGCTTCAAGATAATCGACATTAAAATTTTTGATAATTTAAGGCAATTAACTAGATAAATGATAAGTGATGACGATTGCCTGGCTTAGTGATCTAAATTATACTGATATGGTCTGCTTTGACTATAGGGCTGTTGATAGAATTCGAAGCTTCAAACCTTCGAATTATTCAGAGCTTCGAAGGTTAAACGTTTCGCCGAAGCTTAGAAGTTTTCGCAGCTTCGAAGCATGAACTTTTCCTAGTGTCTGCTTTGAAATGTTAAGGTTAAATTATAATATTCGACCTGACTTGACTCAATTTTTGAATGGTTTAAAGAGTCTCTGGGTTTTGCGGGGAATAGACGTATTATAATTCTGTTAGATATGAAATTTGCCACACTTACACATCTTGGATGAAAGTACACTTTTAGAACTTTATAAACCTAAAATTAATATGGCGACTGCAAAATCGTGGAAAAATTTTATCACTTATGGTTAGATTTGACTAAAAATCGATATCTATGGGATTTCAGGGTCGTTAATTTATTACGAATTTTGCGGTCGAAGTTTAGAAATCTATATGACGGCCAGATGATGGTCAGAATTTTATTACATAGGCAGATTTTAGTTTCACTTTAAAGTTATGAACCAATGGACGAAGGGTTATTCGTAAGCCGTAAAAAGCCCTGTAGCTGGATTACAAATTTTGAATCAAATACCTAATACTCAACAGATTTAATCAGGGTATAATAACAATATAAATGATACTTTTGAATTGAGTTATAAAATTTCAAGTATCTACACATTAATCCCAATTTGATTAATTTTCAAATAAATTTAACCATTAAACCATTGTAAATTTTGAATCATTTTTTACAGTTATATTTATTAATTCTATTTAACGTGCCCCTAAATTTCTCCAAAAGTTGATATATCACCAAAAAAAATAACTGCGCTATCAAACATTGTGCCAAACTTCGTACATTTGAGTTCGCTCGATTTTTTTATCATATACTTCGCTACTTTATTGATGAAACATTTCTGATTAGAAAAGTTCAACTTCCAAGCCTTAGAAGATTTCATATCCTAAGCAAAACTGATTTTTTCTTTAGTACAATGGCTCAACGGGAAGTAGGTCAAATTAGCATTACATGTTTGAATCAAGGTTATGGTAGCTTCGAAGCTTCGAATTTCTTACGTTCGAAGGTAGAAGCTTCGTTCCTCAAACATTTTTTCGAATCTTCGGAACTTCGAATTATAATCGAATTTCTTACGTTCGAAGGTCGAAGCTCCGAGGCTTCGAATATAATTCGCAGCTACGTAGGTTCGAAAATCAACAGCCGTGGTTTGGACCATATTCATCAGATGGGGTGAAATTCTCCACAATTTTTTGAAGTACTATTATTGGAGAAACGAAATGCAATAGAATAGTTTTAAAATAAAAATATTTCGGGAATGAAAAAATACGTTTTTGAGACTTTTGCTGTCTGCAGCTGTCTTAGGATCAAATTTCGCGAAATTTAAGTTGCGCCACTATTGCAGCCGGTGACCGATTTATATAACAAGGAACTTTTGTAAAAATACATTAACAAATAAAAAGTTATTTACAAAAATCGTAAATGTAGTTACTTAATATTCTGCTAGTGGAGACGGGGTAGGTTAAAATATGACGCATTGGGCGCCACAAGGACAAAAGCTATTCTTACCATACTTTACATAATTACGCATGATTACCCCTCTGTGGAAGTTTGGGATAAAATGGTTTTTCATATATATTTCTAGAACGGGACAGGAAAAATGATTACAACCAATTAATAGTATTTTATATTCTGAAGGACTTTTCAGTACAATAAAAACCTCTTGGATTGTTCCTTTTTTCAATATGCGTAAAAAACCTTAACTTTAGTGTGGCAAAACCATGTACGTGTACAAAATTTTAGCTTTTTACGACGAGACGTTCTCAGGCAATACCAAAATGTACAGTGAAAAACTAAATTTTTGTATAGCAACCCTACAAAGGAGTTGCCCGATTTGTCTCATTTCTTAACTAAAATGCAAAATTTCAGCTTTGTATGTAAACGCGTTATCAGGAAGACGGACGGATGCACAGACGGACATATAAAAATCAAAAGAACTTAGAGCGTGGGTATCGAATCCATTTTGCTCTACCAGCATTGTTTCTTAAACAAACCCTAAGATTTTATCATCTAGGGTATAAAAAGGAGGAGAAAACTAAAAGAGCAATAATATGTTCTTGATAATTGTTAATTCATTTTTCCTTTTATTCCTTTTGACAATTAGGGACATCACTTCGTGCGAATATTTCTTTTTGGGGTTAGAAGTAAAAAATCTTAAACCTAACTTTGACTTTGTTTTGGTTACAGATTAAATTATTGTGATCATAATTAATATATTGAAAATAATTTTATTTGTCATATTCTGGGGTACTTAAAAAGCAATAGCTTCACGCAAAACTATCTCTAAAATCTTCACCTAGATCAATATGCTTGTGGAGGATTACACGCATTTTTAGTATTACTCCCGCTAATCAGCCACACTCACATTCCTTTTAATTTAGTAGGGAAAAGTCGTCAGGGTTGGCCAGCATTTTGAGTTTTGTCCATATTATATTATATTAAACCAAGAATTTGGTCAATCCAAGCACTTCTTTGGAGAGGTCTGGGAAAAGAAACTCTTTTGCTGAGCATCGCAGATTGTTTGAGTGAAAAATTGAAAAAATAAGTGAAATGCTGTTTAGGTTGGCCAATCGACGAAATAAGAATAAGAATAAACTTTATTTCGGCAATGTACACAAGATTGAAATCTTATAGAGTACAACTTTAGTAGTGGTGCTAGAATCACAATCATCAAAATTCAAAATAATAAGAAATAAAAAACAAAACTAATATAAGAATTACAACTTAGAAGAAAGAAAAAGCAACAAAAAACAAAAATATGAAAATAAAAAATTCACCATGTATATACTATAAAAACAACTAACTAGCGTTCCTTTGCGGAGGAGAGGGAAAGAAAGGATATAGAAGAGCTAGATTATGTGCGTGTTAACGAGTTTTTTAAATGCATAAATGGTACCAGCCGCCTGTATACTGACAGGGAGATCATTCCACAGACGGATGCTTTGAACAAGGTAAGAGCTTTCCATTACAGTCTTATGAAAACGAGGCAATACCAGATTTCTATTTCGTTGGGAGGTAGTGAATTGGAAAAAAACTCTAAGGTACTCTGGCTTATTAACTTTTAACAAATTAAACAAAGAAACCAAGTTTCTTCGTTTAAGGTAAGAGGCAAAAGAACAACCAAACAAACACGACCGGATAGGTGAGACATGGTCAAATCTGCGCAACCCGTAAATGAACTTCACACAGTCGTTTAGGGCAACTTCCATCTTCCGGGTGCAGATACTGTCCAGTTTTGGAAAGACTGAACATCCAAAAGAGAAATAAGGCAAGATTAGTGTTTTTACTAGCTTTAGACGAGAGCGACTAGATAATATATTCGCTGAAAGCCACAGTCTGCGTAAGCCCCCATAAATTTTTCCGATCATATTGTTAATGTTATCACAGGACTTCATATTTGGGTTCAAGACGATCCCAAGGTTAGTGACCTTATTTAACATGGGCAGTGTAACTCCGTTCAAAAGTATAGGTGGGATATCAATTTCATTGGGCGACGTGTTATAGAATGTAGTGCAATGTGACTTCCCGGGATTTAGCAGCAAGCGATTATAATTGGTCCAGGCACAGATTCGGTCCAAATCAGAGTTAATTCGTGCAATGCAATCTTCGAGGAGACCAATAGGTCTACTTAGATATAGCTGTACATCGTCAGCATATAGATGAATTTTCACATCACGCACAGCTTTGTTGATAAATAAGCAGAAGAGCAGAGGACCCAGAATTGATCCTTGAGGAACCCCTCGAACAAGCGGCCGTCAGGGGAGAGAGAATCGTTTACTTTGACTTGTTGACGACGGTGTGATAGAAAGCTCCTGATCAGGGAGACTGCTGGGGAACTGAAATTAAAGGAAGATGACAGCTTCTGAAGAAGAATGCGATGGTCCACGCAATCAAAGGCTTTCGAAAAATCCAACAGAACCAAGGCTGTGAACTTGTCACGGTCCAAAGCCAGTCTTATGTCCGAAGATACTTTTAACACTGCAGTTTCACAGCTATGGGAAGAGCGGAAGCCCGATTGCCAGCATGTTAATAGGTTGCTGGATTCCACATATTGCAGTATTTGTCTGTACATGAGCTTTTCTAGTACTTTCGATAAAAAACACAACAAACTTATTGGCCTATAGTCTGCATATGATTGTGGAGAAGACTTCTTGGGCAGCGGCAGAACAGTTGCTACTTTCCACTCACAAGGGAACGTAGATGACATTAAGCAAGTGTTAATGATATGTAGAACATATTTACCAATGTACGGTAATAGTATTTTGATGAACCTGGGTGACATGCTATCTGGACCGATTGCGTCAGACTTAATGGTACTGATGGCCACGATAAGTTCATTTAAGTCAGTCCCACGGAAAGAGAATGCGTTAGAGGTATCAAGGGTAACATATTCTTCTAATACATCGTCAAGAGTGTTGGGTTGATTAGTTATCGTAGATATGTTACTAGTAGCAATGAAAAATTCATTTAATTCATAGGGATTTAGACCACAGTCATCGCTCAAGTCTTTACCATATACACCCGCCAGCTGTGCTAAAATATTGAAAATTATCTGGAAAAATTTTATATGGTGCATTATTATTCGGAATCGCATTTCCAGCAAATGTAATAGCTCGTCGTTATATTGGCCCACTTCAAATGCACTTCCTCTTGCATTGTCTGAAGAGGGTTTCTCTGTGTTGTTTTGGGTGGGAATCTTAGCCCTGAACATATTTTAAGCGTCTTCGGAGCAATCAATCACAATGGACCGATACTGACTACAAAAATTGGCCAACCTTAACGAAAACCACGAAATCGGCGGATTGTTCAATCTAGAATCTTCCTTCGTTGACCGTAGATAATTCTTTATAACTTTCAACTTGGAGAAAGTTCTCCCGCAAGTGACGACGCTGATGGCCGCAGTACAAAAGGTTTGTAGTTTACAATGATATATTTGGAACTAAATCGGCTAGACTGAAATATTGAATAAAGCGCGCAAAAGCTGTAAGACCCTTCCGTCGTCAGTGATTCAAAATGATCAAGTTTTGGAGAAGCTTTAATTAATTTAACCCACTATGTGAGATCCAGCAGAAAGTCATTCTTGTCGATTTCGTCAGCATCTAGGTTGCTTTAATCGATGCTGATTTCGAGGTCCAAGACAAAGCTTGGAGTCAGGAAATCAATACTGCTTGCGAGGTCATGTAGCTGTTGGAATGTTATTTTTACTTCCTGGTTGATTCGATCAAATGAAGAATTTGAATTTTTAAAAGCAAACTCACCATCTTCGTAATTTTCACCGGACATTTTCTTATTTCTCTGAATGCAATGCTGAGGTTGAGTTGTAATGCCAACTTCTTTACACTTCTCTTCAGCAAAACCTATACTGCTTTGCGAAATGACTTTAGGATTTTTCGTCAGATAATTTTGCAGTACTTTTAGTCCCTGCACACAATTTTGCAAGTTGAAGCCTCGCATTTGTAAGTACGTTTAGGTGCTATTCACTTCGACTAGAAATTGTACCCAAAATCTAATAAAACTGAGAAAAGTGAAGCGTTATGTTCGTTCTCGTTCCTTCCTGAAAGCTGTTTCAAACTCAAAGTGTCCAAAATTTTTGAGAAGTACGTTTTGACTATATTTTTATTGCATCTCTCCAGGCACTCCATCTCGTTATAATCAGGTGCATCACGGTGGCACTAGTTGTGTTCATCAAAACATTCGAAAGGTGAGATGATGAAAAACAAGCGAAAGGTCGATAAAGTGTTGCGCAGAAATAGAATACGCTACTGTATTCCCGTCTGCCCGCCCTTCATCTCAACATCATGTGAGAAATTCGGAGTGCTGTCCAGTACTATAGTGACATAATTGGCCTTTTTCGCTTGAACAATTATCTAAGGGAAGATGGGGCAATACCGCAAACCTAAGAAAATTAGGGAAATATCCGACGGATTATTTATAATATTTGAAAAATGAAATATTAGCAAGGACTGTGCTATTTTTTATGTTCCAAAAATATATTAATACAAATAGACAACTTTAACAGTTTTAAAATAATAATAAAAATTAACAGATAGGTATTTGTCCAGCTATGCCCCCATATGCAGGGCACAATCGAACAGCTCATGGATTATAATGCGGTGTCTTTTTGTGACATTTGCCTAACTGCTTTCGGAGGCAATCATCACTTTCGAAATTGTCAAATTAGTGCAACTCTCGTGCGCCTATTTTCACTCTCCCTAACTAACATAAAATAAGATCAATCACCTCTCAATAGTGAAAATCAGAAAAAATAAAGATTAAAAAATTATGGAGGCCCCAACAACTTTTAGTACTACTTGACAGCTTAAAAACACAAAGCAGACTGAGAATTGCTCGCTGGAATATTTCAGTGGCGTTGCCTTTGTTCGTTTTTGACCAGGTGCTCAGTATTGCCCCATCCTCCCCTACTGGTGGACTCAGTCACCCAGATGACCTTATTTTTGATTTCTGCGGATAAATGTGTAGTTTTTGTTTTCCCCAAATTGATCCTTCACCAATTCCAAAAAGTTTTCTTCGTTTCCACTAGTCCTGCTTTCGTCTCCTCAAGAGCATGCAAAGTTCGATGTACAAGCCTAATATGGCTATTTGAAATTGGAACCATAGAATCAGTTATGAAAATTGATCTACCTGGCCATTTTTTCTAGAATTAAAAGCTACTCACAATGATTTGTGGGCAAATATTTTTAATTCACCAAAATCATGTTATCCAAAAATTTCTGTACTCCCTTATTTTGGTACTACATGCGTCCCGCTCAGCTGCACTATCCTTGGTACGCCACTGGGTATCTATTTGTTTATGATTATATGAGAAAAGGTATAGCGCCAATTAATCCAGCTTCCTTTATATTCGAATTATTCGCACAAATATAATTTATCCGTGATTATCAAGGTAATAGTGGCAATTAGTTCGTACTTCTCATATGACTACCTTCAAGCTTCATGCGAAAAATGAAAGTGGTGCGATATCTTTCATATTATTATATTTCCGGAAGTTCTTCAAATTAATCAGAGTCAGTCATATCCTTGAGTAGCGTTAAATAAACAAAAAAACAAATTTAAAATTCGTTGCGCTCCTTAAAAAGTTTAAGAAAAAACATCTTGAATCCATTTTCGGTCATCAACTGCTTAAAAGTTAAAAAAATTATCTGATTTTAGAATCTCTAACAACTTCCTCGCTTCCTCCTGATAAAATCTAGTAAGAAACTACCAAGCCTTCATCTATAGTACATGTCCCTCCCCTTTATGTAGTACGGTGATATCAATCCTTCGTTCGCTTATAACTCAAATTTGACATCTTTGAAAAAGATAAGACAATTCCCCTCTCTCTCACCTGGTATAACGTGAGGCCTGACACAAAAGGTAGTTATAGGTATTTCTCCCAGCAGGATTGCATTACATAGTCAGCTCAGTTCATCTTTTCACTCTTCACTATGCCGAACCGATGTGGTAAAGTGATGTTCGCAACAGTGAGTACCTACTCAGTACACCTAAGCAACTTGGACATGGTCGCATGGACAAATGGCGTATAAATTCCGGAAAATTTTTACAGTTCACGTCTTTTAATGTTTTTCCTTTAGATTGAGAAGAGTCGTCTGCCGTCCTCCCTTTCTCTACAATATCCGCGACGACGACGACGGTCAAACAGGGCAACTGTGACTTTATAGATGCTTATCAGAAACAAATAACAGAGTTTTCCACCTTTAAGACATACACATAGCCTGCAGCTCATCATCATCATCATCATCATCAGCAGCGCCTGGCGGACGACGCGACGGTATAGTGGACAGCTGGGAAGATGGACATGAGTAGCGGAACTGTTTCCAGTTAACAGTCAGCCAAGCCAACAGTTTCTACCACCTTATACTGTGCGGTAAAATGATAGTTTTATTAGTCTTCCGGATCACATAGTCATGGTTCTTTGGACCTCTCCTAAATTAACTCCCAGGCAGGTGATGATAGCACTTCGCGTAATTTTGGATAACAAATTTTCTCTAATTGGATCCCGTCCACTCAACATTTATAATTTATTGGTCTGGATTATGTCGTGTCCGAAATTCTATTATTAGCAACATTTGTGCAAGGAGGGTAGAATATATATATATATGTATAGCGAAAGGTCACATTGTACTTGTAATGAAACTTTCCAACATTTCTGCAGTTTCATAAACTCGGGAATTGTTCATGTGACCTCAACCTCTTGTACGCTGTACATTATTTTGCTGCTGTCTATCATTCGAGCGGAATTTCTAAAATTTTTCGAATAAATTTTCTGAGTGAATTAGCTCAGTTAATGACTGCGCGGTTTTTTGTTGATTTATGAAACTGCTTGGTTTGATCCAAATTGTCGAGTCTCCAGCTGTTAAATTTTGTGTTTTTCTAGTTTATTGTTTCACGCCGACTAAGCAGAACGTTGATTTATACGAATGCTTCCGAATATTGATGTTTCCAGTTTGGCAATGTGAAACTTATGATTTAGACAAATTTTTTATGCGATCTTTGCTGTTGTTTCGGATGGACACGTTTTGAGTAGGATTTTGGGAATATAAGTAAAAACTATTAAGATCCTAAATTTTTTTCTTTAAACAGACATTTTTTTTAAGATTCAAGATACAATCAATGATATGTACATAAATTAATGAATTAGGTAGTTAGATATTGAAGGAGCTGCTAGGTAGTTACGCTAGGCATTTTGTTTTTTAGGGTAGATACATATATCATTTTTTTATACAGTTTATTGTGGGCACTACTTTTTGCCATGACTACGATGTAGAGGTAGTTCGGTAAAATTTACCTATAAAGATGAATTGTTTTTTTTTGTGTGTTTTTTTTTTTTGTTGTCGATGAATTGCAAAGGTAAAGGGCCGCATAATTTAATTTAAAAGAAAGCCTTCATCTTTTACTGGACAACAGCGAAAGTACTTTCCAAAATTTTTCAAATTCTCAAAACACTCTTCTTTCTTTTTGAAAAAATGTATATCAAAATTCTTGTTTTTCACTTAACACCTTTATTAGACTGATTTTGTTTACAAAAATTAAATGAGGTGACTGCCACTGCTTAAACGTTGGATGGTTTTGGAAAATTGTCCCTACTGGTGTTTCTATCCAAGGATTTAATAGATTTCTAAATTTAGGTGTAAAGCTTTTAAAAATTCGAAGTTTCTTAAAATAACTAAATTTCAATTCTTTCCATCCATTCCATCGGTTCAGGTTTTCAGACTGATTTTGATATTCTACTCATATTATTGAAGATTTTAGATAGTTTGCTCGCTAATCAAATACAGTTTTATTTTACTGAGACTAATCTTCTTTCTCCATCCCAGTCGGGTATATAATACTTCTCCATCTGTATGAGAAAATTTGCTTTAATCTCGATAAACGTGAAACCAGTATAATTGTGCATTTGACTCCGTTAATTTCGAAATACGAATTCATAAATGCTCTTATTATTTTTGGTTTATCTACATTTGCCTTACGTTTATTTAGAGGAAAGCTAGCTAGGAGATCGTTCTCAAAAAGTGATCACTAACAATCGTACTTTCCGTTTAGTAAAATTTTCTTGAGGTGTCCACCTGGGATCTATTCTGAGTCGAATAATTCTGTTCTGTATGCAGGGTAAGGTGGGTAGAAATGAACTGTGGGGTAAGATGAACCAACCCCGCATAGCTTAAACGCGAATTGGCAGAGATATTTAATATAGACAATATAAAAACAGTTTTACAAGGGCTTCATTTATTTCAGTCGTCCACAAACTGTGCTCGAGCGCAGACGTGTAAGTTGAGTGAGTTGAAGTTACTACGTGGAAACTATTTTTGAGTGTTGCATACATTTTGGTGCAGCTGGTAAGTAACAAATTATTTATAATGCCAACATAGTGCTAATAACATGAAGCTGTAACTTAAATAAAAGTAACAAATTTGGTAAATTTGGAAGTTTCGTTAAAAAAAATTATTTGAATAAATAAGGTGGTAACTGGGTAGAAATTCACCATTGTTTGTGGGTAGATATGATCCACTAGTTCAATTCTACCCATTCTTTTTTTATAATGAATATGATTCAAAATACTTTTGTTTCACTTTATTGCAGTTAAAATGTCGCGAAATTATAAAAGAAAAACTAACAGAGGGTTGTTTTCATCTGAAAGCATGAAAAATGCGCTTGAAGCTATCCAAAAAGGATGACCTATGTGGAAACCTGCGTCTGAGTTTGGCAAATGAGTGAGTGATAATTGCCGAAATGGGAGTCCTTGTCACGGCCTGTGCGATAGTGAGCGCATTTGGGTAATATCTTTCTTGGTTTTTCCTCGAGTTTATTTTAAAGACCATATGTTGAAAGGAGCACCAGCTGATACTCTTTGGTGGGCTAATCAATCAGGATGGATGAATTCTGACTGTTCGAACCAAATCGATTCGAATATATTTTTATAAACATACAAACTTCTGAAAAGAAAGCATGCTGAAAATAAAGCATCAAATTTTTAGTAAACTTATCTCTAATCTGATTACTTTTAATAAAAAAACAGGTAGGTACACAACCCAACAAAGCTATGTATTTGTCTTTAACATAACACATTGCATGAATACAATACAAAATTATAGCCTTAACGAGCAGATCAAATTAAAATCATTAGCATATATTTGAACTGTTAGATTCGTGCTAAGAACAATTTCTGCAAACGGAAAAAATTACAAAAATACCATTCTAAAATAGAGTTCTAAAAGGAAAACAAATTCAATCTAATTACAATTTCCCCAAAAATAGGTACTACATCTAACAAAAGCATTGTCAAGTAGCATACAATGCATGGCACAAATACAATCAGATCAAGCCGATCAATTTGGAATTGACTATGCGGGCCCAGTGCAAGTTCGCTATGGGCCAGGAAGAGGTCGGTCATCTTATAAGGCATACATTGCACTATTTGTTTGCATGGCGACAAAAGCAATACATCTTGAGCTGGTCTCTAGCTTAACAACTGAAGCTTTTATCGCAGCTTATAAGCGCTTCATTTCTCGACGTGGACGCTGCAGCAGGATTTATAGTGAGACCTTTATGTTAGCCAATCGCTAACTGCAAAATTCATTATTTCAAGTCAAGAGCCAACTGTCAGAGCAATTAGCATCCTTATTAGCAACACATGGGACAAATTGGATTTTCATTCCTCCAAACGCTCCAAACTTTGGAGGGCTCTGGGAGGCCGGTGTCAAGGCTGTTAAACACCATTTGAGACGTGTCATTGGAAATACAACACTTACTTTCGAGGAGTTTTATACGCTCCTCACGTTAGTAGAAGAAGCATGTTTGAACTCCTGGCCGCTATATCCAATGAGTGCACTTGATAAAAATATTTTTACTGAAAATGATTTCTTGCCAAGCGCAGTTACAGAGAAACCATTACCGAATTATCGTAGAAGCAATGGAATCCGTCAATTAACAGTACGAAATATTAAATATTACATATCGTCTTACAAATGCTCCACCCACTTTTGATGAAAATAGAGAGCGAGTTGCATCGACATTTGTACATACGATTGCTGCTTATGATACAAATTAGCTAGTTGCATCGACCAACACTTCGACATTCCTAAGTGCTGAAGCTTTCCAAAAGCTGGACCCAGAAAACGGGTACAGAGAAGAAAAAAGCCTGGTTGGTTAATGATTTACTACAGACCCACCAGAAAGGGAAGAAATTTCGCAGAAATATTTATCCAAAGAACTAGCGAACACAAAAAAAGAGGAGAAGAGTTGCGTGCTTCTGGAATCCAGTAACAGTGATGAATTCGAGATAGATTTGGTGGCAGAAAGCAAGTCACACAGAGTTAGTCGAGGAAGAGTAGTTGCAATATAACAAAATACCAATGACAAGTGGTTACGTTCTCATTGAGTTTAAAGCTAGATACAAAGATGTCTTTAACGTTGGAAAGGTGATAGGAGAGGTTGACTCCGATGGATATATTGATTTAAACTTTCCTTCGAGAAAACGGCAAGTTCTTGGTTTTACCTTCTTGAGACATCAAATATGTGTTACCTCTACCACTTCCATTAGGAACAGCTAGGCGGCAACAAGGCCTCTATCAATTTCCAATGTCATTCTCACATTTCAACACGCGTTAAACTGTTCGACGGGAAGTCGGAAGAAGTCGCTTTTAAAATTTTGTAAAATATATGCTTGCCAACGCTCATAAATATCGTTAGCGACCTAAACCAGCCAATGCACCTGAATCAATATAACCCTTTGGAGCCATGGTCTGCCACCAATAGTGCATCAAAAATCTAAAGGAAAATTGTCAAATCATTCTAAGAAAATTGAATGCTTGTGCCCTTGTGGCCGAAAGAGTGAACCACAAGAATCAATTCACCAATTCGTTTGAACCGTTGTCGGTGAACAAAATTTGTTAAGTCAGTTTGTTTGCTCCTATTGCGAAATTGTTTTTTTTTTTGCATTATAGGTCTGGGAGAGGATCAGAAGTAACTTCCGTATTAAATTATTTCGATAGAGCTATGATTTAAAATATTTTATCAAACACTCAAATAAATATGTATTCCAAAATTACTTATGATTCCTCTAATAGGTCTGAGATGACCTTTCGATACTACATAGTATATAAAAACACAAGAAATTTCTAAAAAAATCGTACGAGTGTCATAGACGAAGATCTAAGAGCGAACGACTAATAGGTCCAATCTATATCGAGAGCTGCACACTATAAGTACAAGATACACGAAGCTCTATTTCAGCTTTATGAAGCACAATCTGCTACAATGAGAGCTACAAGCTTCACATTCGTACTGACAACTTAACATGAATAAAGCGAACTTTTCTTTGACAGTTTTCAAGTTTTTGGTACCATTATATCGTACTTCCTTGCATAAAATTAATTATTTTTTCCACAATACATGCTGTTTATCCGTATTTACTAATCGTAACCACAGAATGTTTTTGATATTATACATGACTTTTACTTTATTATCATATTGGTGTTATTGCAGCTACAGCTACAAAATTAGAAATTTGCCTACAATCAGCTACAGCTTTATGTACTGGTAATTATACCATGTAGCTTGAAGCTCTCTATATACGCCATATGTGCAAATGGACACTTGTAGCTTCAAGCTTACAGCATGTAGCTCTCGATATAGATTGGCCCTTATACCCACTATTACAACTCACAGATTGTCTATGTTGACGCAGCAGAGCTGAAGTTAAAAATTGAAAAATTACGCTCCTGCACAAGCATTAAACGCTTGCGTCAGCTACACAAATTGTGCCCGTACAATATGAAAATCGTCCTGTTATACTTTTACATCTCGCTCTACAGTCCAGCACCACATTGTGTTTCCCAATTCAATTCACCGCGTAGGTGAGGTGCCAGTTTTGGGGGGTCATGACCAGGGGTGGATGGGCCCAGGGGGAAAAAGGGAATTTTCCGCTTGGGCCGGTGAGATTTATAAAATTTGGGCCGGTAGTATTAAACCAACACTTTTCTTTTAAAATAAAATTTTTGAAAAAAAAAATAGATTTGGGCCGGTAAAGTCAAAAACTACAACCTAGATAAAACTAATATTTATAGATATAAAGATAGATAAATTTATTAAGTAATAAACATTACCTTAAACGTCAGGTACAGTATAAAATTAAAAAATATTGAAATATCCCAAAAAAACAGACAAACATAAAAAACGATATGCAAACAATAAATATAAATAACAACAACACAAATAAATATCACAACACAAGTCAAAATCAGTATTAAAGAATTCATTTACAGAACACTTACTAATTAAAACACTTTTCACAGATTTTAAAAAAGCTTTAGGATTTTTTATATTTTTTATTGATTCCGAAGATGATTAAAGAACTTGGGTCCCCTCCCCAGCTGTTTATACTTTGTTGTGCTAATTTACACGACAAAAAAAATGTAACCATATTATTGCTAAAATAATACCAATACTCGACATTTACGGCTTACGGCATTTCTTGGAATTAGCATTGAGTGAAGAGTGCATGGCAATATGGTATTTGGGCTTTGCCCGGTGCGCTAGAATTCCTAGTATAGGAACTGTCTATTAATACAAAGAAATATTTTTCAAAAGATTTCCTCGCGTTCAAAACGTAAGGGAGGTGCAGAAAAGCAAAGAGACAAGAAAAGACATAGGTTGACAGAACAGGCAACGAAATGTTTCAAGTTGGAAAGTTTTTTTTAAGAAAAATGATTCTGTTTCCGACGCAGGGACTGAAGAAAATTACGATGACAGCTCAACAAGGGACGTAAGTATAACACAACATAATAATGCATTCTCACATTTCTTGTCATATTTGGGCATATATTATCTAATAATATACTAATAATATCTTAGGACTCGCCGCAAGTGCAAAAATTGAAAGATGATGTTGATGAGACGCCTGTCGATGATTCAATCCTAACTCAAGCAATCGATGATATTACCATTACTCACGATTATTTTTTAAAGAATCTCACCAGCGAATGGATATATGGAATTGTATTTCCAATGACGTTAAACGTAGAAAGCTTCAAATCCATCGGTAAAACACGTTGGTGGGCAAAAGAAACTGCTTTAAATAAACTATTTGGATATTACGGCAACCCAGAATCCTGTTTATATGTAAAGGTTTTAGAGGCGTTACATACGATCGAAACGAGTCACAAAATAAATCCCGATGTCAGGTCAAGAGCCAGTAGCTTGAAAAATGGCCTCTTAAAATATGAAAATCTCCTGATCGTTCATATTTAAGAATATTTCAAATAACTGTGTCATTATCTAAATATCTGCAGACAAAAGGTCTTGATTTACTTAAATGCAACAGTCTGGTAGAATCATCATTAACTCAGCTAATTGGAATTCAGAGAGATGCAAAAAGCCCAAAAAAATGACGGACACATTTGTTGAATGGGCAAATAGACAACTTGATCTAGTCGAAGACTGCAATACACTAGACATTGAAGAAACCTTGCCCATACACAGAAAAACACGCGTGAAAAGAATGCATGACGAAAATACAGCAGACGAGAAGCCGAATTATCTTTTCGACAGCTTCAGGATTGAAACATATAATTTTCTGTTAGATGTAGTGATTGAGCCGCCCATGAAACGACGCTTTACAAATAACACAAATTTGTGCATGAAACTCTCTTTTTTGTATCCTAAAAACTTTGAAGACAAAAAAGAATAGAATCCCAAACAATCTACTGGAAAATCTTTCACAAAAATTATGCCGTTCAATGATTCAGCACCAATTAAGAAGAGATTTTCACCTTTGCAAACAACTGGGAAACATTAAAATCAACATTGGAAGAATCTTATTAATCTTTCCCGAATCTGGACGATTCTGAGGAAAATCATATTATCTGCAAAAATTGCCGAAATTTTGCGACCTGTTGCTATAAAACTATTATTAAATATAATTTATACCAAGAGGCTTATCCTGCATTAGCAACAGCATACCAGTTTCTTCTGATGTTACCAATTTCTCAAGTGGAATGTGAGCGTTCCTTCTCTTTGTTAAAATTTATCAAAAATAGACTGCGGAATAGATTGTCCAATGAAAATTTGGAAGCCTTCATGTTATGAGCACAGAAAAAGCGAATTTGAGTACAATAGACAATGAAAATGTCATTAATGCTTTCGCTGAAACGTCTCCACTGATAAAAGAGTTGTTAATGTTTTAGATCTTTATTTTAATGAGTCATTTTTTTTGAGTTTATTTTCTGTTAGTTTATTTTTTTTCTTTATTTTTTGTTTGATTGATGTCCTTACCTGAATAAAATCAGATATTCCACAAGTAGCTGTATTTTTTTTTTTAATTCGAAATTTTGATCCGGGTAACAATATTTTTAAACTTTGTGGCCACTATTATTGATGAAAAAGAGTTATTATTACTCATAACAATTTTCGCCTGCGGCGCCATTTTCTTTGGGCCGCTTCCTTTAATTTCCCAGGCCAGTTTACGTCACCTCATCCACCCCTGGTCATGACCCCCATAGCCATCCCCCTGTATACTCGCCTGGGTCTTACGGAGGCTTAAGTTCACCGTGGCACAAAAAAAAAACTAATTATTATTCTGATAATCCCTGTGATTACTTATGCAGATGTCTAATCGTCTACCCCCCCCCCCCCCCTACTCCACTATAGAAATCGATTAAAACTAAATCTAAATTCTTGCATTGGTTATACTTTAAATTATAAGTAGAATTTCCATAATATCTGTATCGCATTTGGTAAAAGATATTTTGAATTGCACCCTAGAAAACTACTGTGAGTTATGCTTCTACTACGCCTCCAACTTTAGAATTCTCTTCCGATTTCAGTTGTGTTTTCTGCAGATTCAAGTAAAAGCAATCCGTTTTTGAGTATTTTCCGAATTTAGTTATTTATTATAATTTTAAAATTTGTTCACTTTTCTAATTTAATTTTTCTTTTCTAATTAAATTTCATTTTACTTTCATAAGGCGGATAATAATATCTTTAGATTCTAGGTTTAATGTTAATTTTATTTTTAGTTTCAACTGTTTTTCTTCTTCTTTTTTTACCTACTTTTTAATAAGAGTAAACAAAGGAGTTTATACTCATGTTTATTATAAAAAAATAACTTAATTAACAAAATAATAGTCCTGCAAAACTGGATCCATAAATAAATGTCTCAAATATGCACACTAAGCCATAAAATAGCTATAATACACGCGGGCGAATCGACTCTAATCACGTTCTGATAATATTAAGTCGTTCCATTACTTTCAATCAAACAACCGAATAGCATCCATCTAAAGATACTATGAAAAACTTCAGCTTAGATACCGATGCAACTATATAACCGCAACTCTGCGTTTCATATCAAAACCAGATAATGAAGTGAAAACACCAGAATTCATGTAAAACACTCAAACAAAAACGTAAATAACCGCTGAGCCATAATCGGACCAACTCGAATAATTCACATACATATCATTCGCTATAATCTCAGCAGGCAGTAACTAACAGTAATTATCAGCTGATCAGCTCAACACCTTACGAGAAATAATTGACTTGCAAATTTCGATTAAACGAAGCTCGTGCAATTAATGACCCACACAAGATCAAACAGAATTGAAATTAGCTTCGGCTCGGAGAGTCTCGCCGCGGCGTCTCAACATGAATTTCTGAATTATTTTTGAATAATTTTTAGTAGTAGAACCGCTCAGTCAGCTACCTCGTTTCACCTGTTCGACAAAATTCCGCTTAAATTCCATCCGCGTTCTTCGAAGGAAGGTGAACTTCTTTCGATTGCTATAATAGCCAGAGTATACCGCATACACTGAACATATAGAATTTCATTCATACTTACTTACCATAGGAGAAGAATATTATTCTTCCTGCATGGTTCATCTACTAGCACCCGTGGTCTGGGTTTTAGAATAATTGGAAAAGCGAAAGTAAATGACACCCTTGCCCCGCACCGTCCACAAAAGTTAATTACATGCAAAGTGATTATACAGCAGCGTAGCTAATAAATAAAACATTGGACTCTGTTTCGATCTCATTCATGACCGACCATAGATACTTTGAGCCTCTGGCCAGTTGTGAGCAGCAGAAGAATTTCTTTCGTTGATGTTAGGTAGTTATCCAAAACACTTGTTGCTATCTATTTATAAGGAAAGTATTAGTAAGGCCCTCTGGGGTATAGCATACCTATGTATACCCAAGGAAGTCTACATATATATATGTATCCTGAACTGAAAAGGAATTTTCCTGTTGATTCCTCTCCATCTAGATACTTTTCAGATGTTCAGATGCACCAGGCAACTCAGATAATATAGTCAGAAGAGTATGTAGTAAGGTAGCGGCGCCTCATGAATAATTAGCTCGCGCACATTTATAAATAATTCAAAGGCGTGCGCTGTTGTTAGCAAAACAAACATCAGATATTCTGCTAAAATTCATAATGAGATTGCGTAGCACGCCCATATTCGAGATTTGTTCAAATAAATGCGCGTCGTCCATTAACATTGACCATAAGTCGACAGATTTTTGAAGACCAAATAGAAAAATGATTTTCCAGGAAAATTCATCTTTCATCTATCGTGGTTTGTATTCATTTCGGATTTAAACTCAAAATTACAGATACGCACATTGACAAATACTGGAACTAGCTGGAGAGTTTTCAGAAGGGATTCTTGTCATTTGAAACGGACTACTAGAATATTATTATTTGATGATCCCATCAACACCTCCCCGTTTATATTTTTGACAATATTCCAGGCCAGCAAACTGTTTTTGTTTATTTTCAAAATTTTCGTATAAGGTACGTAGGTACCGTATTATGTATGCCCGATATATGATCTCATTACGAGATGTCGCAAAGTTGTGAAGTTGTGATTGGGTTCCGGAAAATAATTGTTAATTTGCGAAAAATGTTACACGCATTCATCAGAAAGGTGAACCTGGAGTGTATCAGCTTCTTCAAAGTAAGGCGTGATTGGAAAATTTACACTTCGACAAAGAAATATTTTACATTCTTAGTAATCATAATTCTGTCATTTTAGCTACATATTTTGAGGGCGGAATTATTCCATTGACGGAAATTTTTTGTTATTTGAAGTTATTGCGTCCTTTGTTGCCAGCTTAGATTAAAATAGATTCATAGAGGAGTGCTAAGGTGCACGTATTGCATTCTCTGTGATATGAAAGATGGAAGATTTATTGTGAACCCGATTTTTGCTTATTACCAGTCTAGATTAAAAGAGAAATGCTCATTTACTGCGTCGGAATTTTTGTTACAAAGAACCTAATTAAGGCAGCTCTTCGTGTTGATATCTGTCACAGCAATACCATCGTGCGTGAGTTTATTCTAAAAAGATGTTTTCGATAATCTTTCATGACCAACAACTTTTTTTTAACGAAATCTTCTTCTACTGCGTCAACTAATGAACGAATTCATACTTTCACGTAATTTGCCTGATAGAAATTTGTTGGCGTGAGAAAATTACGGATAACTACCATCTTTTCATTTTGGATGCTCCTGTTGTAGATGGAAAGTCTTGTGTGAAACTTTAATTCCGTCATTTAATGCTGCTAACAAAAAATTGTCATAACTCAAAACAAAAATTTTAATGTTAACAAAATTAATGAATATCCATATGCGACTGGACAAATGCTTTTATAGTGATGAGATTATGAACTCATTTTATATTTATCTATTTTCGTCATTGTGCTCCTTTTGTTAGCTCAAATCATCCTTAAACTTTCCAATCAGAGATCAATGAATCTTTGTAATATCTTAAGACTTCAAAGAATAAAGATTGGAAGAGGTTTTACTTCTGAAAATTTAACGATCATTATTGTACTTTTTTTGTTTACGTGCTCAGAACATTTTGACTAACTTTATAAAAACTTTTTTCAAAAATGTGACGATTCTATACATAAAATGAAATCGGTTGCTATTCATAAGTCTAAGCAATTCTGAAAGTGTGTCAACTTTATGCGCAATCACTGAGATTTTGTAACAGAAGAAACAAAGATAATTTCTTAGAGACTGACAATATTTCTTGTGATTTCTATGAAACCGGTTTTTTTATGATAACCACCCAGGTTTAATAATGATGTTATCCATATCCGCTGCCTTCTCTCCAAACTAAACACCTATTATTATATTAGCGTCTGTCTCGAAGACATTTTTAAAAAATGGCTGAGTTCCTCGAGTGGTACCAGGTAAAAGCAAAAGTGGATAGGCTATAAAATATACAAGGGAAAAATTTGTGATCATTGAAGCTAACGTTAGATCGCCGGCTAACAAACCCCGGATTTGAAAGTTGCTGTCTAAATTTTTATGTTGGTATAGAAGCAGTGACGTCTTCAGTCATGTGGAGGGCCATGGCACTTTAGGATATAGGGGGCCTCTAACAGATATTATTTTTTATACTACTTTAGGTTATCAAGATAAGTAATAACGTAAAATATATAATGCAAACATAGCATGGGAAATACACCGATTGCAAGTTTAAGGCGAGATGAAAAATAATATAAAGCCGGGGAATTCCTATCCGAATGTCATATTTACAGTAAAGGAAAAGACCCGATTGTGCGATGCGGTTTAGGTATTTTGTAATGAAATTATTTAGGGGAATAACCTTAGCAAGATAAAGTTAACATGAACCAACAATATAAAAATTTTCTCTAATTACCAAATAGAGTTTGGCTACTGAAAGTAAACCATGAAAAAAGGCGGGAATTTTAAAAATACTGGGTGTGTAAACACTGATACTATACAATGACAATGATCAACAGCCCTAGTAGAAAGGTATATTAAATTTATTGCTTCGTTATACGGAGTAACATGAAGTCTATCGAGACCTCTTAAGGCAAAAAGTAAGAATCTCCTTTGCATGTTCTCAATAAGATCGGACTGATTTTTGTAAGAGGGAGACCAGACGGGGCTGGTATATTCAAAATGGGTCTAACAAGAGTGGTAAAAAGAGCTTTAGTAATATAGACATCGTCTAGCTTTTTTCCCCAGCGTTTTACAAGACCTAAATTGAGTTAACTCTATTAACAATGTGATCAATATGGAAGTTAAAATTCAGTTTACAATCAAATAATGGGGGTAACATATTTTATCAACTTTCGAAAGTAACAACCCAATCATAACATAGACATCATTCGAAGGGACTCGCTTACGAGAGAAAATTATTACTTTACATTTATCAACATTTAAAAGGACAGAACTCTTTGTACACCATTCAACAAGTTTGCCGAGGTCATCCTGTAATGTGAGACAATCGAAATGCGAATCGATAGATTTATACAGTTTTAAATTATCTGCGTATATTACTAAATCAAATATGATAACTACATAGGAAACATCTTTTATGAATAATATAAAGAAAAGGGGCCCTACGTGGCTACCCTGTGGAACACCGGAGTAAATCGTTTCTTTCTTTAGATAGAGCAGAAAGGAACTGTATTCTAAGTTTGCGATGGTTAAGATAGGATGATAACCAATTCAACAACCAAATTGAAGAACCTAAGGATTTCAGTTTAAATAAAAATAAAATATTCATAGGGATTCAAGTGTTATAGGGTGACTGATAAAATATAAACAGAAAATCTTTAATCATTCTTACCTCCTAAATGACACAACTTAAATCAATTCAAGTTCGCGCCCCAATCAAAAAATGTTTTGTTGCCCTCAGCATATGAGCTATTTGGTAGAGAATTAATGCAGACCACACTTCATATTTGTAAATTCGTGAAAAAAAAACAGAAAAATTTTGAATTATTTCTAAATTCTTTTTTGTACACTAAGTAGTTTTGTTCAACAAAAATAAAAGTTTTTATATAAAACTGTCGTTTTATAAAAATTACAAGCACCACATTTAGCCACTGGCGACGTCACCAAAAACGATTAAAATTTTCGTAAATACCATTATTAACTATATTGTAATACAAAATCTCGAAACTCCAACTCATGTTTATCCCTGTAGACTGAGAAGAATAATAACAAACCCTTAAAAGCACAGATACAAAATTTAGAACCTTCTTAAAATTAGACGACAGTTTTAGTTTAAGTTTTTTTTTCTACTCAGTCATAAGTACAGTTGAAATTTCCTAGAAAACTGGCAGACATACATATATACATTGCGCATCACAGCCTAAGACGAAGGCTAATGTTTTCTTATTTTCAAAAGTGATAAATTCATATCCAACCAGCGTAAATCCCTTAGTGTCCAATTAAATTCCAACTGCGCAAAATTGTAAAGTTTTTTTTGTTTATTTTTTTATTTGACTCCACCATAAGAATTATCTTCACACTAATTAACTCTCGTCATAAATCAGGTACCTGCAATGATCGCCGCTAAATCTCGTATAACTATCAAGAAACAGATAAAGACGGCAAACTGCAGATACATCGGCAGTACACAACGAAATTAAGAAGACAACAAAAAAACACGAAACAAGTGAAAAGTTATTCTCCCATCGTAGATCATATCTGAATTGGACAGAAACGCGATCTTTAACAATAAGACAATAGTCAAACACAACCCATGGGAAATTTCACTTGTTTTCTGATGAAAATTTCAAAAATCTAGGGCCGTCTAATGAAAAACCTGAGACAAAAGGTCCAATGTAATCCGGGACTTCTGGACTCTTTGAGTACATTCACATAGAAATGACAGACAGATAGGGAAGCACGAAAAAAGAAAATACAACCGCGACCACTGAGATAGAGAAAATACTTGAGAACAACTGAAATTTCCCTTAGAATGATGGCAACTTTATGTCTGACAGTTCTAGATAGAAAATCTAGTTCTAGCAATTAGTAGGTGGCTAGATTCCCGGAAGGACGTAAGAATAATATAAAACCTGACAGCTTAAGCATCTTAGAAAACATTTTTATTGGTAAACATTTTCTGGAGAACTTTTCCTATTTCTAAACTTTTTGTAATATTGGGAGTGAAACTTTGAATCCATGGGAATGTACGGCAGTGAATAAAGTGAACGGGAATGAAATGTTCCTTTTATCCGAAACGGAAGCTCCCCACATGAACGAATTTGTGAAAAAAGAACGAAAGCTTTTGAATGGGGCTGTGGGGCTGTGGTGAATATAAGTTGAACAGAAGATGTCGCACCCTATAACAAAGAAGAATTGAGCCGGTTTTTTTGATTTAAAAATTTTTCCAATAATTTCAGAAAATCGCGAGTCTTTTATTATAATGTTATAGCACTGACTAGCTAGGAATTTCACTTATCCCTGATGATGTCCTGCTTAGTTTAAAAGATTACTTATGTCCTAACTTTGTACGGATGCTCTATATCATCCCTTGGCAGTGATTATTAATTTGTCTTTGCGCACTAGATGCTTTTCTAGATGACGAAGGAGGAAGATTACCAATATTACGTTAATATTTAAATATGGGCCTAAGGATGTCATAAATAATTACAGGAGCGTATCTATTATGAAAATAATTCCGAAAGTTCTTAATTTAATGATCAACTCAAATATGTACTTTTTGAATAAGTAATTTATTTCGGCAGAACAACATGGATGCATTTCTGTTTATTGACTAATTTTACAGTTTTTACCAGGGACCATTATTTTAGATTTTTCTAACAAAAAAATTCACATAGCAATAATAAACATATCTTTAAAAGAATTGGATCAATCTTATCCTGATAAGGTCAGCTTTCAATTTCTGCCGTAATTTAAAAAAAAGTATAACCACTAAAAATAAAATTTGCACCTTAATGGTTAATTTTTAATTAATTCTTTTTGCTTATCCGATAACCATTATTTCACAATTTATTTATTTTGGTTGGGCAATAATAGTTATCAATCAACTTTTACATTTCTTGCCTTTTATTTTATTGGTTATCCATTTCCTCAATTTGAATTTATTTTTTCGGTTGATCCACGTCGACACGTTTTCTGTCATATAAATTCATATAAATTATTGAGAAGAATTAAAAAATAATCGAAAACTCTTTTTCAAAACCAAAAAACAAAAGATATTGTGAAATAATGGTTAAGAGTTAACAAAAAAAAAAAACTTCTCGAAAGATAACTATTAAAGTGCAATTTTTATCATAGATCATATTATTCTATAATAGCCCTGTCGGGTTAGTAAAACAGAAGGCTTCACCTCGGAGAAATTCGCGTCAGTGATTTTATTGCTTTAACATTTAGCGGTTCACTGGTTCAAAATGGCAACCAAATTCCGTAACTTTAGTTGTTACTATTTTTATTGTGCGATCGATATATTTCGAATTAAGCAAGAAAAAGTGGTAAGGTATAATTATCGAATTATCTCATTTATTTTTAACTTTTGGACATAAATGTATTGGAAAAAAAGTTCTATAGAATAAGATTTCCTACAATTTTGATCTGAACGACTTTTTTCCTAGAACCAATATTTAAGGTCCTACGCTTGCGATAAAAGCACAGAGCAATGTAAAAATTGTATTTTGCGAGCTCCTTTCCGCACCACGAGACATCGTTACCAACGCAACGTCTGTCACTTCTACAAGGCAGGAGAAATTTTTGGGAAATTGCAAGAATAAGGTCAGGCTTATCGGCCTTCTCAAAAGAACTTTACGAGATGCCGATATTGTCGTTCAGCAGGCATCAACAGACGCGGATTCTTTCATTATCGGCACGGTTATTCAAGAAGTTACTAATTACGACAAAGATACTATCATCAGCGAGGACATCAACCTCCTCGTACTGTTGACCGGATTCGGCCGTCACTTGAAATATATCTTCTTTAAGAAATCGAGCAGAGATCGGACTCCGGAACAACTGTTTTTACTGGCGAGTTTTAAATACGATGAAGCTGTTACTCAACGAATATTGTTCTTGCACACCTTTAGTGGATGGGACACGACATCCTCTATATTCAATGTCGTCAAATTAAATTCTTTAATACTTTCCAGAAAAATCAAGGTTTGGGAGCAGGTCTGAATTTATTCCATGGACACAGCGTCAACAAATCTGTGTTAGCAGAAGCTGGACGACGCTTGGAGGCTACCAAGTGTCAGTTCGCTCGACATTCTGCGATTTGGGTGCCTCGCCAAATCAGTAAATAAAAATAAATTTAACGTAGCTGGTCTTCCACCCATCTCAACAGCGACGGAACAGCATGTTGATCGGACATATTTACAGGTCCAAATGTGGTTGTAGTACGAAATGAATGCCACAGAATGGAGCGGATTAGAACCCATAACCACAGCATCTACACCGGAATTATTGCTCAAAACGATTTCTTGCAAATTCAAGGTAAATTGCGAAAAAAATTGTGGGTGTCGTAAAGCAGGACTAAAATGTTCAGTTCTATGCCAAATCTACAATGGTGAGACATGCGGCAATATTGTTGAACTACACGAGCTACTTGATGACGAGGAAGATGATGATATTATCGAGAATCCTGCCCAATCAACATCGAACATCACCACTTAATGTCAGGAGATCTGCCGAAAGAAAACCGATGATATTAATTTGGCAGGACCATCGTCGAAAATAAAAGAGTGAAATAAACGACATCTTGAAAGAAAAGATCTAACCGTCTGAACATTATAAAAAAAAAGAAGGAAAAAACATTGCCCATTCTTAACGCTTGCAAGAAAAAATCGAAATTCCAGGAAGAAGACGGCAGAAACCACAACGAACTAGCAAGCAATGATACGTGGATTAGGCCTACTGAGGATACTACTTTAAAAACAAAAAAACGCGCCTGGACCTATGCCGCTGTGGTGGTGCGGAAAGGATTTATACAATTTTTATGTAACTCTGTGCCTTTATCTCAAGCGTAGGACTTTAAATACTGGTTGTAGGAAAAAAGTCGTAGAGATTAAAATTGTAGGAAATTTTAAGGACTAAAATTTTACGGAATCAAATTTGCAACAACTTAAATCCTTACCATTTTTGTTGAAATATTGAACAAAAACAATTCCTCCTTAAATTCAAGATGGCGGCCAACGTACAAGCGGAATTTGGACTCCAATTTTAATTTACACTACCAATGACCTCCCTAAAGGTTAGAACAATAAAATTGCTGACGTGAGTTTTTCAAAGGTCATATGCTACCCCGACTTCATGCTAATAATGTGTATATTTTCCTTATTGATGTTAATAATCTCAAATATATTGTTAGGCATCGAACCAATTAATTTTCGGAGAATTTTAATGGCAGTCACAAATGTCGTATTTATACAAATTATCCTAGTACCTTCCTGAAAATTATTCTATTCTAGAAACATCGATTCTCCGAAACAAAGTTGTTTATGTCCCCAATTAATTAGTCATTTTACGAGAAGTATCCATTTCCAATAGATATCACTCTTTCTATTACAAGTAACAATATACTTTGCGAGAAATTATTCTCCAAAGGTGTTCTATGGGGTTTAGATCAGGGCTACAAGTTTTTCTTTCAGCAAGCCAAGCCCTTGTAAGTTGGGAGCTGTGTATTGTAGCATTATCATGCCGAAATACAAAATCTTCGTCCATAAGTGCCTCAGCATGATCAATTAAATTGTATTCGAGCATTCCCATGTAGTCTGCGGATTTCATTTCTGTCCAAATCCAAACTAGAGGCATCATAACCCTGACTTGGGTATGCCCCTCCCTCTTCCACCCATAATAAGCCCACCACCAAAGTTGCGGCTAATACCGGAGACGGACTTGCAATTTCAATATTGATATTACAATTATGTCATTTGCAATATAAAATTTCAGAGATAGACTTGCGGTTTACGATACTGAGAATTAATTAGAGAACTGACATTTGATTTTTCATTTGACTTAAGAAGTTCCGCGCAAGTACAAAATTCAAGCAAATATCGTAAAATTATTTGTCTATATGGAAAATAAAGACGAAATAGACACATCAACTTGACAAGTGTCAAATATTAAATGTCGGAACAAGTCGCAACCAACAAAATTTGGTAGGTTCGTGTATTAAATGATTATGGTTTACAACTAGGGTCTTATTAGAATAAATTCGTATACCGAGTACATTTTTCGCAATTTCAATATTAAGTTCCAATGGTTCCAATGTACTACACACTGAGTGTACGCCATGCGTGGAATATATTGAGACTGACTTGCAGTTTAGCACAAATTGCAAATCTGTCTCCAGTATAAGACATATCTGGGTTTATGGCTTAGGTCCTGTCAATAGCATTGCAGGTTGAAGTTTTTCTCTTTTGAGAAAAGTATATGTTCCTCATTCCAATCATGTGTTCAAGACATGTACTTTTCGCAAAATTTATCGGGCAATCGATATGTCCCGTAGTTAGTTTTAGTTTTAGTGTCTTCTTTCACTATTCTGTTTATGGATGATCCTTGATAATCTGATTGACCGTACCAAAGTCACTCGTAATTTCAGATCAGCACGAATTTGTGAAACTAAAGACCCGAATACAATGATGCCGACACGACATTTACGACGACAAATTAAATGTTGACATAATGACAATACCATGTTGCTGTACCCAATGTAACCAATGTAACCAGAGTTGGGAATAATTCAACTTTCGTCGTCGTTGTCGTAGTAATTTGATTTTGACAGCTGAGAATAATGAGCAACAAATTTCGAGGAGCAATTAATTAATTTAGTAAGGGAAATGAAGTATTTTTATGCCAAAAGAAATCCTCAATATCGAATTACATATTTAAATAAAAAAAAGAGGAAGAAATTGGAGAAAAGTTGAAATTAATTGGTAGATGATATTTTGTAATCCAGCGTTACTTATTGTTTATTAAATTTTACAACTTTTTTTTTTATGTCTTTCTCATTTTATTAATAAATTTCAACAAATAATTTTACCTCATATATATTTTGATATGTTAACAAACGTAAGAATGTCGGTGTCATGGTTAATTCGGCGACATTTACGGCGACAGTGTCATCGTAATTGCCGTGTCGGCATCATTGTATTTCGGCCTTATCATATTGTTTTTGTACTGCACAATGAAATATAGCGCAAAAAGTCCTATCATCTATTTTACTTTTTTGTCGCATTTTCTTCTCTGTGCCATAAACCTCTCGTATTTTTATATAATTATTTATTACTTTAGGTGACTGCTTCAAATTTAAAGCAATATATTATTTTGTATGCCTTAATAGCAGAACTTTCATCTTTGCTGAGTTGATATCCACGTCCTATTTTTATATCTTTGAAAATAATATATTTTAATTGTAAATAATATTCTACTGAAATCAACTTGCTCACCAAAACTTCAAAAAATACTTCTGAAATACAAACATCTAATATTTAACGATTGTTAATCACGATTTAAATTTCCTCTTCGAAATACACCACAGAACTGAAAAATGAGCAAAACCTTTTCTTTTATCAACATGCTTATTTTTCAAGCTGAACTTTTCCAAATTCTTCTATCGGCGATAATAATCAAAATAATGAAAATTTATTTGCAAAACTATTCGAATTTTCTTTCCTGTATAGAAGAATTATATCAAATCGATGTTATCTACACGGATTTCTTAAAAGCTGTCGATATGATAGATATTCTTTTTCTTCTACGTAAGCTTGAAGCACTTGGTATTCATTCTTCCTTTGTTAAATGGATGTAATTTTATTTATGCAATCGTAAGCAGTACGTTACAATTAGTCGAATTTTGTTCAGAGTATCACTAATTCAGAAGTTCCACAAAACAGCCACTTAGGCCCTTTGCTTTTTATTTCTCCTGTTTATTAACGATATTTTGCTAGTAATATTAATTCTGATTAGTGTTTGTTGTTTACTTATGATTTGAAGTTATTTGTAAATGTCACTGCACGTTTAATCAGTGCGATGTTACTAGATTTTTGATTAGGGCAGAAGGAAAAATTTCAATTTAAGCACTTCTAAATATACAAGGCTATAATTTTTCAAAGAATATCTTATCCAATATATTTTATAGATTTGTGTGTTACTTTTGAAACTAAGCTACTTCACTTCACACATTGAATTTATAATTTGCAAAACTCGTAAAAGTCTAGGCTTTCTGAATTTTTTTTAAAGATTTGCTGACACTTAGGGCCGTAAACACCAACGAGGATAATCCTATTTCCCATGTATAGATTATTCTTATCCCAGAATAATCCTGCTTGATGTGGTCGTAAACACCAACTCGTGTAAAATAATGAGTTTTTTGTTTATGTGGCATTACTTTCGGATATTTTCGGTATGTCAAAATAAAAGAGTGTTATGTTTTAAAATAAGAAATGCTGAATAAGCAATATAATGAACAAAATTAATTTAATTTTCAGTTTTCTTTTTTACATGATATTAAAAAAAAAATGTAAGTAGAGAAAGAATTTAAGACCAGTGCATTTAAGCGAAATATCGTTGCACGGAAACATGCTATTCTTTGTTGCTGCTGTAATTGTCACTTAAATTAAAATTTTGCTCATCCATCAGTCGGAATAATCCTCGAATAGAAATTTTACCCCGGAAAATCTCGGATAAAATATTACACCGGTGTAATACGATGGATTAAATCGCGAGTAATCTTGGATGGTATTTGTGCCTTGCACGTGAATATGGATTATTCTGCTTGGTGTTTACGGCCTTTAAAGTTCTTTATTTTTTGCTTTTAAGGCCCAATCTATATTAAGAGCTACATACTACAAACTACAACCTACACGGAGCTCTATTTCAGCTTCATGAAACACAATCATACTGATAACTTAACATGAATAAAATTGACATTTTCTTTGAGAGTTTTTCAAGTTTTTACTGTCATTCTATTATATCGTATTTCCTTGTATAAAATTAATTTTTTTTAGGCTATACGTATCGTAACCACAAAGTGTTTTTTATATGAAACATAATGACTTTTACTTCATTATCATGTTACTGTTATTGCAGCTACAGCTACAAAATTAGAAATTTGCCTAATATCAGCTATAGCTTCATGGGGCTTGATGGTCATATGTAGATTGGGTCTTAGGACTCTTGGAATTTTTATATCCATTACATGGTGCCCGTATATGCCTTCATTAATAGGCTGGAATCTGTCCAAAAAAGTTTTACTAGATTTGCATTATATAAAATTAACTATGGAAATTAATTCATCAAGATGCCTGCTACTCAAGTTATCTAGTTAATCTAAAATGACGCCAACAAGTCAAATGTGCCACATTTCTTAATTCTTGTTTATAGAATAATATCACTGGAATTACTTTCATTAATTAATATTTATATGCTCCTGAAAAAAGGACTATTCACTCTAGGTCCTTGCTATATATTCTACAATATAGAACAAATTATGGTAGCCAAATTGTTGTTCGTATTTCAATAATTTTCCTTATTTGTTGATATAATTGTATCTTGAGAGACTCCTAAAGGTCTCTATATTTGAATATTTAGATGTATAGCAGAATTAGTTAACTTTTTCTTATGTTCTTTTTTTTATATATTTAATGTATGGCTCTAAAAGTTAATTGTAATCGGTAGATACTAAATAAATAAATAATAAATGCAATATTTGCAAATTCGTGTTTGCAACTTGAACTTTTCGCGTAAATCAATAAAAACTTTTGTTCGATGTCAGTCGATTTTCGAAGCTCTCGAAATATCGTTCTTTTTTTTTAATAAAGCTTTCGTTAAGTTTTGGAAAAAAATTAAGATAATTGTAATTATGAACAGACATGTTTTCCAATAAAACATTGGAATTGACAAATTTTTGTACAAGTAAGCAACTTGGTCTTGAAACGTGCTCTCAACGGGATATTCATAGGTATGAGGTTGTTCATCAAGATCTTTCAGATTTTTCTAGGAACAAATTGTCATGGTACCAAGTTACTTCTAAAAACATATATGATAATAATGATAGGAATTTTTATAGAGTCAATATAAAAAGGCATGCAAAGCATTTTTGGCAATCACCACTTTATTTTCAGTATGTATTTCGGAACAATTTTAGGAAATAGCATTTTCGTAACATCATTCTTCAAATTTGACTTCATATTTCTGAAAGAGTTTACTTGAAAGACGGAAGGAGGAAACCAAAACTCTGCAAGCCAGATGATCATGTAGGATTGTTTTTATTGGCCCCACAGATATGTGCACCGATTTTTCTCAAACAGTATGTTCCATTTAGCTTCGATAGTTTCTGGGGATAATACGAATAAGAGTCTCATGGGTCGTCCTTGAACGAACTACGCCCACGTTGATGGAATGGTGCTAACCATTTCAGTTTTTCGGGGAATTGTTATGTAAGATCAATTCGCCTTTAACCTTGAAATGCTAACCGTGAGTCAATTTTACACAATTTCTACTTGAAGGCTGCACTGCTCTCCACGACATATAACCACAGGATCGAAGTGCATTGCCTGAAACGTGATTGTTAGTTTAAGGGATGGAGAGCCTACCTAGCAGGCCAGTCCACTTATTGTTATTGGTTCTCATTGGCCGGGAACCCACTATGAGACTGAAGTTGTGGTACAAAAACCAATCGCGAAAAAAATAATATACAAAATGTGTACACTTTTCTTTATAATTATCCTTGCCTTATTAATTAACAAAATTAGAGATTACTTTTTAAGATTTTTTACCGGGGCAAACTTATATTTGTTCAAGAAGGCGTTCTTTTGGATTCTCCGGTATATAGCAAAAGCTAAAAAATTGTAATTTGTTATTTCATCACACAACCCATTTGATTTTGGGTGACAAGTTTCACGCCTTAGTTTTGACTCATCAATAGGTCCTAAATAACGAAATTGAGTGACTTAAAAAACAAATGAAAAAATAGATCAAAAAAAAGAAATTTTTTCAGCCCACTGCGGGCGTACACAGGTTCGATTTGTTTCGAATGAATCTGGTTTTTAAATTTTTTTAATAAAATTTTTTCTTTTATTTTTCTCATTTTTTTGGTTTTTTTCATTTTTCTATTATTGTATTCCGCCACAATATTTCAACTCCTTTTTTCTAAAAAAATTTTTCTAAAAAATTTTTTCTAGTGTGAATAATATTTACTCAGGGTTATCAATAAGCGAATATTAAAACGAGTTAGTATTCTAGGGTTAAAATCAAACCTCGTAAATCGTAGTCGCGGCACAAATAAGGACAATTTTTATTAGATCTGTCAAAAAACATTAATATAATCTGAATGAAGTGTGTATTTCTAAAAGCGACACCTTCCAGGAAATACATCGACAGAAAAACTTAAATAGCAACAAACCCTCATAATATACTCAAAATATAAATGACATTTTATTGCCCATTCTATCGTCCATTTCTTAGTAGTTAATTCTGTTTACGTCTTAAATTTTTTCGCGCACATATTGATGACTACATAAAAAAACATGAAAATTTTGAGTCTGGAATAATTGGTTTTTCAAATAATATTCCATCAATTCTAGCTGGATTGGGCTTTATCCCGGATTTGGGGCAGTTATTCTCGAATAAGCAAAAACAAAACTATTTCCAGGATTCAGGTACAATTTAAAACATAATATCTGCTCTTTCTGATATGAATTTGGGCTACTGTTATGATTCTCCGACCAATACCAATACTATAGGCAAATAGAATGCAAAATTAGTAGAGATGACAAGAAATTTAAAATAAATACTAGAAAAAAAATAAATCTATTGAAATCAGAAAGTAAAAGTTCATGATTCAAAAATTATGGACATTTTGGACCTTGAACGTATTCCGTACAATTATTAATATTTTTTTTTCCCATTTTTTTATGGATAAAGAAAATATTTAAAAGAACTGAAGAAATTTGTTTTTAAGTTATTAGAAAGCGATCAAAATTTCCTTCAGAAAATTTCACTTTATCCACAATTTCTGGGTTGCACCAACATCCACATTCTGCTCCTCTAGTAGATACGGTTTTCTAAAAACCCTATTGTGACAATAGTGAGCATTTAGAATTTTAGAAGATTATAAAAAAGATGCAAAACCTAAATTTATTTTCCGATCAAGAGTCTTGTTCATAATCCGGAAAAGTAAAACACTAAATAAACTAAACTCTGGAAAATTAAAATCCTGAAAACACAAGAACTCGTATATAACATCTTGAAAATACCAAAATTTCAAAATTGCTGAAGAATCCGATAGTTTTTAATTTTTTTTTTGTGAAATTTTAGCATCTAATACATATTTTCAGGACATTTACATTCATTGCAATTTTCTTCCTTCTGCCGCTTGTCTGTTCGTTTTGGAGGTTCAGAGGAACAGTGAATTAAAATAAAACATTTACGATTTGGATTGGTATAATTTTAGAAGAAAACTTTTGTATTTTTACCCCTATAAGTACACTTTTGGTTTTAATATGACTTTCAAACGCGTAGGTATCCTTTAATGTTCTCGTTTTTCTCATACACTTAATGAGGAGGCGTCAACCGCAGCACTAAGTTAAATATCATTTGGATCTGAACTCATCTTAGAGCAAGGATTTCGCTTGAAACCTTAACTTGGTATAGTCGGTTGAAATTAATGTTAATAGAGACAGTGATGGCATCCTCTAGAATATCCATCCTCATGAATATCAATGGAAATGAAGAGGTGAATGAACTTACAGTTTTAATAAAAATCTCGGAAGCATCCCTTTTCATTATCAACGTTTCACTAAAATTCAAAATTTCCAATATTATGACTTAAGCCAACTATCTTCGCAATCGACTTCCAGCGCAGTCCCAAATAAACAAAGAAATTTCGCTCTCATCGATCACATTTTTTTGGATACCTATACAGCATGAAACTGATGGATGACTGAGAATGCATATAATATGAAGAGCAAACCGGAACAGTACCTCACTTTTTTTTATCACTGTGCAGAACTTTCCACTAAACGACAAAATTGTCTTGGCTACTCTGCAATGAACTGAAAGAAACAGACCTTGGAAGTTTGGAGCCTATTATAGATTTCATATCAACTTCTAGCTGGAATTACGAGAACAAAAATACGCCCGATACTGGCTTAAGTTCGAGCTCAACTCCTTTCAAACCGACCATCAAACTATGTTCAGAAACGATGGCAAAAAGTCTTATATCTTCCCTACTTTCCTGTGAGTGTGGATTAAATAAATTAACTTCTGAAAATTGAAAACCTTCCTTAATAGTAGACAACCCCATACCATGGTACTTATATATTGTAATTAAAAGGAAACCAGTGCCAAAAAACATTGAAACTCTCTGCAGAAATGCTGAGGTGCAACTTCTTTTTTAATTTGATTTTTTGGTTTAATTTCAAAATCAAATCTCTGGAAGCGAAAGGTCTACGTTGTATTAGTGATAATTTAAAAGCTGTCAAGCATTCGATCCTTGATCAAGTTAATGTTATTATTCTTAGGGAAGATTGTTGCTTATTTACTAAGCAGGACCTTTGTATATTCGGCATTATTCCCTGTTCCTTGTAGGTACCTTTTATTCTCTATTTTTTCCTTCCCTCAACAACAGATTTCTCGTAGAATTATGAATACTGCTAATGATTCTAATATTGTACTTCTTCACAACAATACATAAACTTTTCCTACTCATACTTGTCTCCATGCCCAAAAAGTGAAGTGTCAATTTTAGTCACAAGTTATGACAAACATGATATAACATGATATTCTACCACATTTTACCCACCCATTAAAGGAAAGTGGGTGCTGTATATAGGTTCCAAAGATGCTGGGGGCAGATTAAATATCATCAAAATCGTGAATTCACGAAACCAGTCCCAAAGAACCTGCCTGTCACCAGGTGGGATCCAGTATGAATGCCAACTACTTTGTTCAATATATCTATGATATGTTGCCTTGGTAGCTCAGCTGGTAAGCGGGTTCACTACAATCCCACGTATCATGTATTCGAATCCCACTTCAATGCGGTCTTGCACTTTTTCCTCCTACCATCCTTTCTACTTCCTCGAGAAAAAAGAAATATCTACATTTGATGTAATTATCTCTAAAATAAAAACCAAAAGTCTCATCCAGATCTTCGAAAATATTCGAAATTAAAAAAACAAATAAGTCCATCTGCCAAAATAAACGTAAAAACTTACAAAAACCAGTTCACCACTCATCAAACCCAATTTTCTGGATTACATCCTTCAATTTAATTTAAATCTACATCGAAATGCATCAAGTTTTGACAAATATCAGCAATTACCCAATAAATTTAGATGAGCCAAGGGTATATACCGTGAACAATTCCCTACAACACTCTGGGCTCATTATCCACCCCATATCCAATTAAATTCTTATCTAAAAAGTATCTTTCGCCGTGGAAATCTCACGAAAATTTCACCCCTCCCATACCAATACTATCATACTTATGAACCATGTTGGCCAGACTGTTGTAATTTACCCTCATCGCGGTCTTCAAGGAGACTCTGTAAGTTTTTAATATCCTGCACTTACCTCCAAATGGATCATTTCTGTCGAAGGCCAGACATATAAAGCAGGAACACGTCATGAATTGCGCGGGAAACGAGGAGCAGAGACAAATATTCCTCTGCTCCAGAAAGTCTGTTACCTTGCATGATTAGCATAATTTCTGTGCTGGTGGACCTAGAGGTGGTGATGGTAGTGATGGTGCTAGTAGTGGTGGTTAGAATGATCACGGTTTACTTGTAGGTACCAAGTCCATTAAATTAAGTGTGAGCACTGAGGAGTATAGATCTGAAGGATAACAGCTAAGGTGCTAGAGATGTTGCTGCCAGCTAAGGACAAAACGAATTCAGGCACTTGCTCTGAAACTACAAAGAGAAATGTTCGCCACGACTTAAAAGAGAATTTTCATACTTTAAAACCTAATTAAATTTCGTCTACTTTCGGTGCAAAGGCGCAGATATTCGGCGTACATCCTCCTTTCTTTGGACCAAGTAAGCTCGCTGGTGATAAATTCGCAGGAGACTTATCTTGAGAGCTCAAAGTTTTGTGGAGCCTCTTGGGTTTTTTGCTTGCCAATGATAACAAGCTAAAGAAGGGTTGGAGACTAGAGGAATGGCGCAGTTGAGAGGCCTTAGCCTCTGGTGTTAATATTCGGTGGAATAATTAACAACGTAATCAAATAATCCCACTAATTGCAGTGTTAATTTAAATGAGGGGCTTAATTACAACCACTCGGTTGGATGGTGGCGCAGATATCATGTCGAAATCCTCGCTTTTATGTGTATGGCAGCCAGAATTATTGGCGGCTTTAAGTTAACCTGCGAAGAAGTTAAAAACCACAACTTTAAGAAGTTTTCCCTTCGCGTTTTCCACGTTTGTCTCCATAACTCAAGTAAATGAGCACTTGTAAGTTCCTTGGGGCATAAAAGTCTCTCTCACATAGATATTGAACATGCAATGACCGACTTGTATCTATCTTGAAACGCCGCAAGAGCGATACCTATTAATCATGTGGGTGTCATGGTACAGCCGCAACAGCACCAAATAGCCTACACAACGCAACCGAAAACTTGCTGTGATTTTTTCTCCCTCTACCTCGGCACTTTTACAGTGATTTCCTATGATTAAGCCGAGCATGAATCTCATCGTGGTATCTTCTCTCAACCTGCCAAAGTAATTATAGCCGCAGAAATTAATTGCATGCGTTGATGTTTTTATTTGCAGCCTCGATGCGGCTCTCTGCCGCTTTACACTTGTTTTCCTCTCGTTTTCCAGCGAACAATCGAAACGTTTTCATTTTTGAAAATAAAATCCAGCAGACGCCATATACAGGCATCGGATGAAAAGAAATGCATCAGCTCCGAACTGCGAGCTCCCAGTCAGTCAACAATAACGGGGGAGCCCGTTGCCCACAGGTAGAATCACGCTAGTTAGTGACTCCACACCGGTGAGACTTATCTTCCGTCACTTGCCTCTGCTTCCTATTGCGTGCCTCTTGGAGCCATTTTGATTTCCGCATGGTTGCTCATCTGAAAATTCATAAAAAAGGCACTTTTTCAAGTCTAGGCAATTCCAGTGGGGGATCTACAGTGACGGCCACAGTCATAATTTTCAGAAAAAAAAAAAAAAAAAACGAAAAACCAAAACAAAACAAAAAAAGCAAATAAAACCGCCATGTAATTTGACCCTGCCGCAGATTTTTCGGACAATCACCGGCGACGAGCTACTGCTGTTAGGCTAGCTAGCCAATTGCATTGGGCTCAACATGCTGCGGTTCCCACCGGACACAGATGGCTGCACCATGTTGAATTGGGAATCATTTCAGTTCTAATTGGATAGAGTTCTTGGGCTCTTGACTCCTTTGACGGATCTCGGACCAGACTTTTACAAGGGGATTGACACTTTGATTCCACATACAATGAGTCCCATTTGGTGAAGCGGCGAACCGAAGCCAGAGTTTGCGTGTGGTATTTTCACTGTACAATGGTTGACACGTTCAATAAAAACTTCTATGACTTCATTTGCAATGGTCTCTGCAATACCTGCGAGTTATGAAAGTGAAGCTAGTGGAACATACTAATTTTACCTTCGTACATAAAATGGGCATATCAGAAGTTTTGGTATTTTCACATGTACAAATTATTTTTAAATTGGGTGTCGGTCAAGTACCTGATTACCTGAAGAATAGAAAAAAATAGGGGAAGTGGGTGGAGATAATTAAAATCAAGGTTGAATCGATCTTTGCCATTATATCCTATAGTGTACCCGTATCCTATATTTTAGAAAAATTATTCTCTTTGAGAAAATCTAAGTGAATGCTTGGCTGATACCATTCTCCGAATAGTCCAACCAAAAGACCACGGAAACAGACTTGACCTCCTGTAAAAACGGGTTTCAACGCCACACATAGGAATTCTTCAGATATAAATTTCGGCTGGATATCGATGTTGCTGCGGAAACCATAGGTAACGAAATCCGATCTACGCTTATATTAAGCTTTCGACCCAGATGAGGTCCTACAGAAAGGACGTTTCTTGGTGGAAGAAAGAAAGACCTCTCTAGGCTCTCAGAAATCTGTATAACAATACGAGAAGACGTGTGGAAGGTCCTAGATACCTATAATTTCGTGAGTTACGCAAATCTAAAGGAACCGCTTGGCGGAATTCCTATGCAAAGTAGAACATGCCTGACTGCAAGGCAGGCTGCATAAAGTGTTTATGAGAATAGTGTCCGAAAAATTAGGAACATTCAAGAAATCAGAAAGTCATTTTTGCAGTAAAATTATGGAAAAGACGGGCAATAGCGATTCTTCTAGCCCGATTTATCTGCCTTTAAGATGGGGGTAAACAAGACTGGCGAACTATCGTTTATGATTTATCTCTTTCGAAGTAGTGTGACTAGATGGAGATTGTTCTTTGGAATTAGGAGGCGATATCAAAGAGGAAGGCATTCCATGTGATACTAATCTTCTTTCTAATCCTAATAGATCCCATCCATATTCCATAGGCTACGGGCGGTCCAATTTACTTTTTGGTTACGACCGAGAAATTGAAGTTCGAAGATGAAACTTATCGTTTTCTTATTGGTGATATGGTTATGAGCGTTGATCGTGATGCTCTGTGATTGGCAAAAAAGACTGGATTAGGTAAGTCATGACATATTAATATCGAATCTATAAAGAAGATAAATGCCACCTTTTATATTTCCAGGGATTTTGGCTAGAAATTCGCTCAGTACCCTACATATCTTACATCATCTTGACAATGGTGAGTACTGAAATTTGAATCTAGTAATATTAAACTCCACCTTAATCCTAATTCCAGGTCCAGGAAATCAAGATAAATTCAAATAATATTGGAATAAGAGCGTGAAGGGAATTAAAGATTTAAACCTCCAAAATTATGGGGAGCTTCCATAATCATTGCTATCTTCACCGAATTCCTTGTAGTCAGCTATGTATTCTAGCAGCTATTTATGATTGCCATATAGACTACATGGAAGCTCAAATGCAAAGTCGACTTTTCGATATGCGCTGCTTTCTATAAAATCTCCTCAATTGGTCAAACTTGTCGAGAGCCTCAATTAAGTAGTTCTACTAGCAACATTAAGCTTATGCCTAAGTAAACTAGGCAGCTGTTTAGGGGCCCCAACCATGGAGGGGACATTAAATCAACATTTTAATTCACTTAATTTTTCCTGCATACAGCGGCGGAATTACCAATAAGCAGAGCAGGGCGACAATTTCTGAATTGATGAAATAAAAGAAAACGAGATCGAGGTCGCACTATCCGGCAAGGACGGACCGTTTTCAACGTGATTATCAACAGGTTGATTTCAGATCTACAAAGACGTGGTTCTGCTTACTAGAACTTGAGTTAAAAGTTTGATTTTCTTATGAAGCTGCATACGAGTATCTTGGAGTCTCAAGTTAAACGCAATTGCGCACAGAACTTGAAAACTTCTATCTAGCAGATTTATACGGAACTTTGCACCTCCCAGGTCATTTGTCGTTCGTTGTCGGCTCTGGGATTATATAAGTACATCCTAGAAAAGTGCTTTTTGGACATTTATCCAAATATGGAAATGTCGCTCTGGATTATGTTATATATACCTATACACCAGGGTCAAATTGCTCGACAGAACGGTCGATTTTAGCGAATAAAGAACTATTTAAGATCCACCACAGAGGAGATCAGGCTAAATTTACTCTCTGTGCTGTAGAGTGAGAAATAATGCAGTCTGTGGACTATAGTGATGTAATTCATTCCTTTGCAAAGAAGAAAGTTCGTCACATGGCAATCAACGAAATTTCTTTCCGTATAATTTCGTACTTAGTACTAAGGTCCGAACTAAACTAAATTTTAGCGAGTCTCTCTCTCGGGTCGTTCTTTAGCAGCTAAAATATGACACCAAAAGATATAGTAAAAGTAAGAAGAAGAAGCATTTTTCAATTTTTTTTACGGAAATACAACGCGCGGCCATAATATTTCTAAAACCAAGTAGTAAAATTATTTGGAAATATTAAAAATATTAAAATAATATGGATAAAATATACAATGAAAAAAAATTATAACAATGATATTGAAAATACGGCCACGAGAAGAAATCCAATTCATCCGTACTTACAGTAAAGACGTACAAAACTATGTTAACTACAAAAATCCAGCAATAAATTTATCAAATCTCAGAGCTCTGACAGTAAATATTTTGAGCGCGCTAAAGAACGGCCCGGGCGGATAAATTCAAGCTAATTTTTGTTTAGACTTACTGGTGGCGCCATCTCTAAACAAACCCCCAAAAGTCAAAGTCAGTGCGTTGTTCTTAGTACTGCTCTTGCTAAAATTCAGGATAAATTTTCGCCAATAACTTTTAGCGCGCAATTTTTTATATAAAATTTAGCTTAGCACGAACCCTAGTAAGTAATAGACTTTATTTGTGATATTTCTAAATCTGCTTGTTTATTTTCTAAGGTCGATGTACTTATATTAAATGAATGGAAAAAAACGGTAATATTTTTGTTTTATTCAATTATTTAAAAAAGGGGCCCTCTGTTAACCACCTTAGGGTGCTGGGTCTTCATGTCCGAGCCTGTATACAAGCGCAAAGTCGAACACATATTATGCTTTCTGTTCCCATTCCGTAAGAAAACTAAAGGGTTTTCCAATAAGAGCTGTTATTTTAATTAGCCCGCTATTTCGGTAGATGTCACTTTTGCAGCTGTCATTTTTTGACATTTGACAAGTAGAAACTACGCCATTAATAAAAATGGAACGATACACGATTCAACAATGCATTGAAATTATTAAAATTCACTATAAAAATGGTGAAAATGTGGCAGAGACGGTTATTAAAACTCGAATATTTACGGGTCATCGTGAAGCACCTTGTCGGACCACAATACAGAAATTGGTAGAAAAAATTGAGCTGTCGGGACAAGTTAGTGATGTGAAGAATAAAACCCGTGCACGGCGCTCAAGATCAGCCGAGAATATTGCTGCTGTATCCGAAAGTGTTGAAGAAAACCCAGGTTTGTCCATTCTTCGTCGTTCTTTGGAATTAGGCATTCCACAAACGTCATTACACCGTATTTTGCATAAAGATTTGGGTCTTAAGGCTTATAAAGTTCAGTTAACACAAGAACTCAAGCCGGCCGATCATCAACAACGTCGAGTCTTTGCTGATTGGGTTCTTGAAATGCATGCAAATGATCCGGAATTCCATCGAAAACTCATCTTGAGTGACGAGGCCCATTTCCACCTCGATGGCTTCGTCAACAAGCAAAATTGTCGCATCTGGGGGTCGGAAAATCCAAGAATTATTGTTGAAAAGCCTCTCTATCCTCAACGTGTGACTGTTTGGTGCGGTTTATGGTCCCGCGGGGTCATTGGACCTTACTTTTTCGAAAATGAGGCTGGAGCAACAGTTACGGTGAATGGATTGCGCTATCGACAGATGATTAATGGTTTTTTTATGGCCGGAATTAGATGGTATTGATCTGGACAACGTTTACTTTCAACAAGACGGCGCTACGTGCCATACAAGCAACGAAACCATTGATCTTTTACGGGAAAAGTTTCCGGACCATGTTATCTCTCGAAGAGGTGATTACAATTGGCCACCGAGATCTTGTGACTTAACACCTTGCGACTTCTTCCTTTGGGGCCACGTGAAAGAGAAGGTCTACGCCAACAGCCCAGCGTCAATTCAAGACCTCAAAGATGGAATTCGTGAGGATATCGAGGACATAGGGCAGCCACTTTGCGATTTGGTTATGGAAAATTTGATGAAAAGGATATGGTCCTGTAGGCGTGGTCGTGGTGGTCATTTGGTTGATGTTATTTTCCATTATTAACGGCATACCTTCCTGTTTATAATGAAATAACGATCTGATCATTTGTCTCAAAAAATGGCATTTTTCTTTGAATATTAAAATAACACCTCTTATTGGAAAACCCTATTTGAAAAATATTTGAAACCGGATTTTAGTTCCTTTATTCCTTTTTTTATGAAATCGTTCTCAAATTAATTAGCCCTTCGTAGATACGGTATTTTTCTCTATAGAATAAGTACATGAAGAATATCAATTCAATACATCATTACCCAACTAACTAACACCCTTTTACGCATAATGGTCGTGGTTACGTTTTTCTATCTAGCATGGGCCTATCAAGAAACACACGATACGAAATAACGACGTTCCGAAGTTATCTATGTTACAGAAATTGGGCAACGTAGTATGGAAATTATGTGGGTAAGTATAATGTCTAAAGTGTTCCTATATATAGTAACATTGAGAGTTTTAATATCTAAACGAAAACTTAAGAGCTTGGTTGCAGTGACGTAAATGTGTCGAATCTGTATCGTTCGACACATACTTATACAATATGTGAACTTTTACGTTTAATATGTACGCGATGTATATGTTTGAGACAATGATAAATATGGGTATATGTTTTATCCGTATATATTTGTAAAATTAGATTACGAACTCTCTATATATGCAAATATCTTTGAAATTCTTTTAAAATACATCTCATTTACAATATAATCTGGTTTTTGATTTTCAACTCAGTGAACAGTTACAAACCAAATTAAATTTTCTGTAAAATCAGTTACGAAACTTCGAAATAACTGAAGCGCCCCAAAATCATTAATAATTTCGAAAAGACTATCAGTAATTAATTTCAAAATTTTGACAGGTTAAAGTGGTATGTGTTTTTAAAGGCATAGAGATATTTTTGTATCTAAAAACATTTAAGAACTTTTTCAAAATCTCACACCGCCATTTTGTTACACTTTATAGCAGATATGTCCACATATTCAGAATTCCTAGTCAGTGCTATAAATGTGTCAATTAAGGAACTGTTTTCACTGTGTGCCGTCAGATATGCCCACAAAGTAGGAGCTCCTATTCAGTGACTCTGTTTGGCTGTCATTAAGTGCTCCTCACATACACACAAGCCTTAAACAAATGCTCGTGCAATGGGCAAACCATCAATATTAATAATTAAAGACACATTGAATTTGTGATAAAATATTTATTATATACTTTTTCAGTCCATTATGCCAGTAACTTCCATTTTCAATATTTGTGATATTTGAAATATACTTGGGAACACCTGATAATGTTCTACTATCTTTCGTTTTTTTTTTCTAAGCCCAAAGTCGCAACCTGTCATTATACTTTATAGTTTGTGAATGACAGTATGTATGATAAGCACGAGTTACGTCAGCTAAAATTCGCGACGACGAAAACAACGGAAATAATAAAATTCCAGAGTTTCAATCGTCTGCAAAAACATGTGACGAAGCACATTTCACCTATCGCTTATGAGAATCCAGAAAACATGGTTTTCTCATGGGACAGTTTCCCATAAAGCGATAGTTGAAATAAAAAGTCAGCAAAGCTTTTGGTAAATTAATTTAAGCTAGGCTGAGAAATTATAATTAAATTAAGAGTCAGTTCTCGGTTATTGTTAAACGTCTCAAGACATACATATGAATGTAAAATCGTAATGTTAAGTTTTCGGTTTCTTTATTTGATTAATGTAAAATAAAGATTAACGTAATTAGTTCTAAAACTGGTGTTATTTCTTATTTTGTGTTTGCCCTTTACATTTTTATTTTTTTCGATAATTTACGGGAACTCATAACTCACGGGTCAAAAATAAAAATTGTAACTATGCAGACATTATTCCTTTATTGACACATTTCTTATTGAGAAACTTTTCTGGGCACATTTACATTTTCGTGACCTACAAACTATGCCTCTAGGAAGAGTGCCCTTAAAGGAACATCACAGGGAAACATTTAGGAAACTATTCCAAAATGGGAAGTAACAATGAAGCACTGGTACCTTTATAGGCACTGTTACTATATAGGAACTTTTATAGGTACATTTACGTATTCACAACTTGTGATATGCCCATTGAGGAATGTTACAAATTAACGGGGTGTAAAATAGAAATTCTGACATTAAGGCACAAAATGTTAGTTGGGTAATTGCAATGGTCATTCTCATTCCGAATTGAAAAGTAATAGAATCAAAAAATATTAGTTCAAAGGAATGGGAATTAGGGGGGGGGGGATTAAATCCGAAAGGAATAATTGCTCGATAGGTATGCGGAATATGTCTAATGGATAGTAAATCAAAAATTTGTCACTATGTTTTGGTAAAATAAACATTACTAGGTACCTGTTCTGTTACTAAAAACTTTTTTGTAAGAAATATTCAAAATCGAGAGTCTCATCCCTATCATGTAATTCTTGCAATAATGCAAATTCACAAGTAACTCACTTTTATCCATTCTCTTACCCTAATTTTTCTTAGTTTTGTTCGGCGACATTATTTTCCTGTCAAAACAAAATTACCCAAGATCACTACAAACAAAATCTGTGAAATACGTAGTAAAACTGGATGGTAAAATTGTATGTAAATTGTATCCTGCACTGTAAAAAGGCACAAATTGTTGCCACAAAGTTTAATGATAAAATACGTAGAAATGTAGGGAATATTCCCTACATTTATGCAATATTCTCTACATTTATATGGATTTTTTCGCTAAACTTTGTGCCTTTTTATAGTGTGTGTGAACTGCGATGCAATCTTATTTTGAAGCGTGCAGCTATTTAAATATCGCAGCACAAAAACTGCATGTAGTTTGGTACTTTTCAAAATTTAAGAATATAACCGCACCATTTCCAACTTTTGCAACTGCTATCATCAAGTCGCAACTATAGTAACTGAGTCTGACCATACTTTCGCGCTGCAAATTCAATTACGTCACAATATTTATTCTTGATAACACATAAAATCATGAGAACAAAACTAGATAGATGATCAGTCACTTTTTGTGGGTATGAACAGTCATGAGGACTGGTACTCTAGACCTATTACAGGTGCCTATAGTTTCCAAACCTGAAACATTATTGATTAAGAAGAAGATGAAAAAAACAATAACAAGAAGCAAAATAAAAAGAGGAATTTTATTTTCAATAGAACAAAATTAAATGTATATACCTACTTAGTATAAAACCCACCGAATATTAATAAGCTTAAACTCAAAACCTCTCTCCATAATCGTAAATTTTTTTTAATTCTCAATTAACTTACTCACCGCTTTTACATTATTTATAAGGATCACGGCACGGAGACATAAACTTAATAACTTGATTTCCTTTCCGCCATAGTAACTACTATGGGAAATGACCGGACCATATTACGTGAGTTCTGCTTAAGTATCCCTGTCGTCCGTATTCCCACGTCCTCGTTAACTTGCAGCTGCACATGAATTTGCTTCGCGTTATCACGGAATTGATAATTTTCGATTCGATAATTTCAAAAGGACCTTATTGCAGCAGCAGCAGCAGCATCAGCCTAATTACGAAAATTCACTGCTGCGTAATGAAACGCCGTTTGTTCTGGTCATGAAGTAAGAGACTACAAACTGCGGTGGATATCGTGATCAATCCAGGGACCGTTGACTTCATGAATATTCATGAATCTCTGTGGTTCACACATGACCGATTTATAAAACCATCAACCCCTTTTGGTCGCCTACTCTGGACGAGTCCAACAAAAATACAAAAAAAAAAAAAAACAATTGTCCACGGCAACAATCATTTTCACCATCGGACAAGATGCGCGTCTTCTCAACCCCCGGACTCCTCATAAAAGTGCCAACCTATATGTGCTTCTGTGTAATTCTTTTCAAACTTATCTGCCGCGGGATTATCATGTCTCAATGAAAAATTTTTACAGGAAGGCCAACCATAAAAGTGACCACCACCAATTCAGTTTAGTGGGAACTTTGAGTCGGGCGGAAAAAAACACAACACCGGAATTCGCTGGCGCACAACAGGACGACCAGGTTATAGATCTTCAGGGCAGATACATCTCATTTGAATTCGCTTAGCATTCATTAACCTACTGGGTTTAGGGCAGTACTGGACAAAATACAGACATATGCCATACCTATTCCTCGAACGGATGCTTATTGGGGGACTCACCTGGAAAAGCTAATATTCGCTGTGTCTTTGAACTGCAATCAACGGCTCGCCGGCCAGTTGATAATGCATCCGTCACCCGTCATTGTAAACAGAGTAATTTTACACTGCGGTTATTTGCCTCTATCGGACTGTAGCGAGCGGTTAAAGGGCATATTTATGGGGACAAAAGCACTTCAATAACTCTAATTAAGTCGGTTTCACTCGATTTTAATTAAAATTTCATTGCCGGTATCAGCAGAGTTTATATATATCAAAACCCGAATTCAGTACAGGTAGCGTATGGAATAAGTTTCGTGCAAAGAAAACCCCTCTCCGTTCATATAGTAGGTATACACAGAGTGGGATTAACTTATGTTCAACACAAGGAGAAGTGGTGCAATTTGGTGGTGTGGAGATTCCTGAGACCAGTTATTTGGAAAACTTTCACGTAACAATTACCCCCCTTGATTACGTGTTATTTTTACTATCGTGTTGCATTCAATCGCCGCGGCTAAGGTTCATTAGGCAAGGTACTAGTGGTACTATTATGCAGTTGCCGTTAAATTCTCCTTCCTTATCAAGAAGTTTTAGGAAATATTCACCACCTTAGAAGGAATAGGAATAAATCAATAATTTTGAAGGAATTCTGTTAACATGCATTCCTGGCTTGGAATTTATACTGCCTTATCACCTTCTCTTAAGTAGAATAATGCACAATACGTAATGACACCCAGAAGCTGCTCTCTTGGTGTAGTAAACATCAATTATATTGAAGCGTGAACAAATCCAAGTGAATTTCTTTTACATGAAAACAAACCACATAATACTGGGAATATAAGTTGGACACTGTCCCTATCACCTGCGTTTCAGAAATAAATGACTTGGGAGCACAATTTGATAGAAATCTTCTCTTTTACTTCTCATAAAATTGTGTATAGTACCTTGGTTAGATCCATACTGGAATATGCTTCCCCAATCTGGAATTCTTTCTATATGACATACAAAAATAAAATCGAGAGTTTCCAACTTAGATTCACTAGGTACTTGCATTTTAAGTTCATTGGCTCATATGAAAATTATGGCAATAGATTATCTGGATACTCCACGATATCCTTAGAAGCACGTCGTTCCTATCTCGACGAAACGTTCTTATTTAAAATTTTGCATGGTTCTGTTGATTCTTCTCAGTTATTATCCAAATTAGAAATCAACTTCCGTATCAGTTTAACTCACCAGTTGTTTACGTTTCCCATAGATCCGCCCCGCACCAACTTGCGATTTAATTCACCTTTGGTTAGGATTCATTCAAAGAGCCCACAATGCCTTATCATATGTATATATTCAGTGACATCTTGGCCGAAGTTAATGTCCTGAATAATTTTTCCATTCTAAACTGATCTGCCTAATCTTCACTTTTTCTGCTTCCTTCCTTCAATTTTTTATATTACTATATCTTTGCGTCCAATACCTCCTTTACTTTATATTACATTTTCAAGTTAATGTTAAGGCATATAGGCTACCACAAGCGACCAAAGAGGAAATAGATAGACAAATTGGCCAAATGCAACAACATAAAGTTATTGAGACCAGTACTAGTCCTTGGAACTCACCTTTAATAGTGGTTCCAAAAAAGTCGCAAAATCAGGACAAAAAATGGCGAGTGGTAGTTGATTTTAGGAAGTTGAATGAACTAAGAATTAAAGGTGTATTTCTTTTTCCAAATATAACAACAATTTTAGATCAGTTAGGAAAGAGTAATTTTTTTTTCTACTTTGGAATTAGCAAATGGATACCACCAAGTTACTTTAGATCTAAAAGATAAAATCAAAACCGATTTCATTACTCAAGTTGGTCATTTCCATTTCCTTCGGATGCCTTTTGGGTTAAAAGGGACTCCATCCACCTTTCAACGGTTTATGAATAAAGTGCTTTCTGGTCTTAATGGAATAAAGTATTTTGTGTATCTGGACGATATAGTCGTCTATGACCTTGACCTATAAGACCACAATGAAAAATTAGTAGGAGTATTAGAGTGTTTTAGTAAATTCAACTTAAAACTTCAACCTGAAAAATGTCTATTCCTAAGGAAGGACATTTCATATTAGGACATTTAATTACTACCGGAGGGTTGAAGCCGGATCCCTCTAAGATTCAAGCAATTGAAAATTTTCCTGTTCCTCGTAATTAAAAGGAAGTTAAGAGGTTTTTAGGGTTGACGGTATATTACCGGAGATTTATACAGAATTATTAAAACATTTCTGAAATTCTGAATGCGTTATCGAAAAAGAAGGTTACGTTCAATTGGAGCGCACTTTGCAACGCTTAAAAGGGCGCTCATTACTCCTCTGATCTTGCAGTTCCCTGATCTTACCAAGACCTGTTTTGTGACCGCTGATATAATTGCTTATGCAATTGGTGGTGTACTCTCGCAAGAAGTCAATTGAAATGATCTTCCCATTGCTTTTGTAAGTCGTGTTTTTAATCAAGCAGAAAGATATTATCCAACGACGGAAAAGGAATTATTAGAAATTGTTTTGTCGGTTCAAAGATTCTATGCTTACCTCTATGGAAGGTATTTTAAGATAAGATCGTATCATCAACCCTTAACATAGCTAACGAAGAATCCAAAACTTTCAACCCGCCTTTTAAGATGGTTCTTGTTATTAGACGAATATGACTATTAAATAGAGTATAAACCAGGAAGGTTAAACACAAATGCTTTAAGCAGAGTACGAATACATAAAGAGCAGCCTGTGACAGATTCAGAAGACTTACTTGTGGTAACCAGATAGCAATCTACGCCGATAACCCCTAACTCGTGAAAATATCAAGCCAATTCTGAACCAACAGGAGCTGATTTTAAACCCAGAGATAGATCTGAATTTTCTAATAATAATCCAAATATAATCAACAACTGAAGAATATATAAATAAAATTATAAAGGAATTCCACTGTAATCCACTTGGTGGTGACCAAAATGCTATCTCGTATAAAAGTTATGCCCTCAATGTCAACGTAATAACGTAAGCAGAGTTCATAAATGCCCAATGAAAATAACGTTTACTTCCAAATGACCTTTCCAAAAAATATTTCTAGACATAGTTGGTCCACTAATGAAATCGAATGACGAACGGAAATATATACTTACTACTCGGGACGATTTGTTAAAGTACTCTATCGCGGTACCTCTTGAAAGTCTTAATACTTCATTTATAGCCAAAGGATTTGTCGAACACTTTATCTATAAATTCGGTGCCCCTAGATAAATCCTAAAAGATCAAGGATCAAATTTTATGAGTGATCTTTTTACTTATATCTGCAAAATATTAAAAATAAGAAACCTGTTTACCACTACTTGTCATCCCCAAACAAACGGAGCGCTTGAAAGATCTTATCGCACTTTAGATGAATTCTTGAGAAATTTACAGAAGGAGATCCTCTTAATTGGGACAGCTGGATCCCATTTGCAATGCTTACATACAATTCTTCTTGACCTTCCGCGTGCTAGATGACCAAGTCTACACAGTCAGCCCAAATAGAGCTAGTTTGGGCTTTTGATAATTTATACAGCTGGATAGTTCCTCCGAAAAGGGCACCATTAAGCATGGCGATATTTTAAAGTCAGAATGGGACAAGTCTCTGGCTTGAGGCAATATTGGAATGAGAGTTGGGAGGCTACCAGTTGAGCTGCACTCTTTTTTGTGCCATCATCTTCCAAATTTTCAACCTGTGTACAACGTGTGTCACTTTTAAAACTCAATTGAATATACCCAAATTGATAGTTGACATTGTAGTCGAACATTCACAGCCTTTTCGCTGAGGTATTGTCTATTGAGGGGGGTTCAACTATGAATATAAAGGTTTTGCTCTGCTTTTCTGAGGACTTTGTACTTGTTCGCTTTCGCTCTCTCATTTTGGCCATTATAGTATTACTAAAAATTGTTCAGTGAGAAGAGGGTTGCCTGTTTGAGAGATACTCTACAACGTTTTATACGCGGGGGTTAAGGCTCTCCTTGATTCGGAGCCTTTCCAGGTTTTTATATCAGATTCCATGAATGTTAGCCTTTAGATTTAATGCCTACCACTTCCATGTTTTTGTAATCCGATATCTGACTAAACATCCGCCATTTTTGAGGAACCATCCACAAGTTTAGCCTTCGTTAAACCCTTATTGGTCGTACACCGCTATCGCATGCTTAATTGCTCTTTACGACACAAGTGGTCGAATCGAGTACAATTAGAATTCATGTATACTGCTTTATTGGATTTAAAGTGAGTTCGTGGCTCTCTTTTGAGTTGTGCCTTTTATCTCGCCAATAACTTTACCGCTTTCTTCTTTCTCCATTAATCTACTTCAGCTTGGGGTGTATAATCAGGAAACCTGCACTTCAAATCTGTATCTTTTTCAACGAGGGATTCGGGTTGAAACTCATCCAAAAGCGAACAGACTGTCGCCTGATTGCAATTTAATTTGAGTATATGGAATAGATTTCACGCTTGTTGTCTTTGTTTCCATCTCTTCATCCGTTTAAGTAAAAAAAAAATGTGTTACCTATGTGTCGCTTTGTGGATCCAACATATTTTTATTATCTCGTAACTTTTTTCGTCAATTTATTTGAAACTTTCCTTGTCTTGGCTATCAGTAATTGCAAATTTATTTTATGGTTTTCAAGCAATAAAGTAATAGAGAATGCAAATGCAAATTATTTTCAAATATCAATATCGTACCTACCTCAAGAAAGCTAAGACCCGGCCGGTATGCTGAACTGCTCTTGACAACATTCATCCAAAAAAACAAAACTCTTCCCTTTAACAGATGAGTCCATTTGGAATCCTATCAACTTATCACCTTATAGCATTCCAGTTAAAGTGATTCATATCGTCATTCGAATAAAATATTCAAAATCGAACTTTGCATATAAAGACTATTCCGAGAATTTCTTCCACCCCCAATTTATGTATATATAAAGAAGTCGAATCAGAATATCAACTTCCCTAATACCTCAAAACCACGCCATATACAATCGCCCGACAACAATCCCATCATCATCAGCGTTTAAGCTTGTTTGGCTTCAATGTAGCTCCACTAACTCCTTCCCGAGGCCTAAATGTTATAGCAAGCAAATGCCTTCATGTCAAATGTCGTAAAAGGCTTCCTCTGCCATATGTCCTTAGCGGTGGTAACACACACGCTATTCCTTCAACCGTTAAACGACTGCCTAAATCCCAAGGAGCCATTCACAAATGTGACGTGAAAAAAAAAATTCCCTACAAAATTATGAAAGCATGGAGGACATACGATTACGATTTTTCTGGATTTGGTGAAAAAATCAAACTTTTTCCTGTCATGCAGCTCCTTGAAAACTTTACGACTTGTCAAATAAAAATCGCGAAAAAGTTGCTATAAAAACAACAACAAACGTCACCATATCCACGATTGAAAAGGGTTCTAAACGGAAGGAGCCTGTTTATGCGATTTGGGGAAAAATGTTGCCTCACCGGATTGACAAAGGCAAAAAAAAAAAATAAAAAAACAACAAAAACAAAACTCTGCATAAGCAAAAACACGAAAAAAGTCCTTTGCTTGAATTGGCACAGAAAAAGGATATCCAGCAACAAGTTGCCATGAGCAGACGGGAAAATTCGACTCGGAGGAGGTATATCCTTTCTAGCCAAGTCTTAAAATTTATTTCGTTGAGCAAAGTTGTTTATGTGCGCTCCATCCAACAGTAAGTACTCTTCGGAATAACCTTTCTGCCTCGATGGATATCCTCATATGTTAGGGGGACTGGAAAAAGTCTATACAAAAGGAATCAAAAGCAAAAGCAAAGGAAGTCCAAGCGATTGTCCTTAGGCGAACGGAAGAGTCAAAGAACATTATCGCGAGGTCACTGTATATGAAATCAAAGTGAAGCGAGCGAATTTATTTCTGGGAGCAGGACTAAAAGCTTAAGGAATTGTTGGCAAACAGGATATATTACGGGCGGGAGGTAGCCAAGATATATATATGTGTGCATATGTGTGTATATGAATGTGGAGCCTTTTTAGAGGATATAATATATCTTGAAGATGTTCCATTTTACAGTATCCTGCTGATCTTACTCAGTGTGATAGCCCTAGCTTAACTGTTCTTTTTTTTTATTGAAGAGAATTGCATTTTTTTTTCTGTTAAGCCTATTGGCTTTGGCATTATATGTGTGTATGTGTGGATTTGTATCCATGCTATTCGTTATTTATTCCCGCCTGTTTCATACACACCACTACCGAACACTTCGGGAGTAAATTTATTGTATAAAATTCTGTCCTTGTATTGGATTTCTGTATGAATGTAGTTTTTTAGGTTATGTAAATATATTACCTTATTATTCTGCACTAAAAAATTCTAAAAGCCATCTTTCTCAAAAAATTAATAGAAGAATTCGAAAACCCAAAGATGTTACTGGGAATCGTTATTTGTTTTTTTTTTTTACATTAAAATTAGGAGTTCCATGCGCTACCAAGCATTAAAATTAAGATTGAGTTATAATGGGGCATTTATTTGCTTATTGTGTATCGCTTACCTTTACCGTTCATTTAACAATCCCACTCTTCCCAAAAAAAAACAATATTTCTTTGGAGCGGCTTTATGAAGTACGAGCCAAAGGCCTGAGCTACCATAACTTTGATTAGAACTTACTTATTGAGGAGTTAAACCGCATTTCTGTTAGAATCTAGAATAGAGCAAGAAAAAGGAAATAAAGGATCAAAATCCCCAGTATTCGAAATTATAATGAAATACATCTCAAGCCGCACGTAAACAGCCAAGAAAGAACAAAACCAATTCTAAGTTTTATACCGACTAAAAAATACTGACTTAAGCGTAATTCCAACATTTTGCTCAACTTCAATGGAATTTTTATAATTACAATTTCCAATCATTTTTATGGTCTTTCGACAATTTCGCTTTTGCAATTTGACTAGCAGCGACAGTATTTCTGTTGGTATATTTTTAGACTCGGGAATATTATTTTTGGGATTTTTAATTTCACTTGTGAGAATTACGATCATGATAATTTTCCTGACAATTTGTCCATATAGTAAAATTTGCATGAGTTGTCATATACATATGTGTCTGATATGGTGGAAGATCGTTCATGTGAGCTGTCATCTGAATTAGATTCTAGTTCATTCTATTAATAATTTGGAGCTGCATCAATTTTTTCTAAAAGAAAAAGGTTTCATTGGAGTTTCTGCTGTTGATTTTATTTTATGTATCCTATTATATTTATCTGGGGAACATAAAACATTTTCAACTTCACGATCATTATCAGAAAAGCTTCCCGAACAATTGAAATCTGTTATCCTATCAAAATATGTGGAATTTAATGATGAGTAATGTTTAGCAGTTTTTTCGGAATCAAGTTTTGCAAATATCATTATCCTCATTTGTAATATAAAAATTTCTTCCCCATCTTCAGAGTCTACTTTATCCATATCTGCCGATTTACAACCCCTGCCAGGGGCTGCAGAAATTACACATACATTCTATTCTTAATTTTTTCCACACTCCATTCATAGCAGTTTGTTTTTAAATTCATCCTAAAATTTTGCAATAATAACTTTACAGTCGTTATATTCGAATATATTTACAATAGTTTATTATATCCATTTTAGTTTTGTTTTATTGGCACCAAGGACTAATCCACACTTCCAGAGGGTAACCTCTAGGCAAAATGTTCGCTATATCTAGTGAAGTTCCTGAGGGATTCATTCTAGTTCCGCCGTTTTTTTAGCCTATATATCAGTTACTAAACTCAGGTAGTATACGCTGTTGATATTCACATCTGTGCAAATGACTAACAGGTCTACCTAACCCATTCAGTTGGCCTTATTGAAAATAGCTTTTCTTGGATGTACATATATTCCAATAGCAATTAGTCCTTCGAAAATAGCCTAAAACTAGATCCCGAAAAATCAAAATACCCAACAACTGGATTGCTCTATGTTACCTGTAATGGTCCATTCAACATTATTCCTTTTCCTTGTTTTGTTTGTTTTTTTTTTTATTATTAAGCCAAACTCAGTGGATAACCTATGCTGTAAGCACATAACATGGCATGAAGGAGATAGCGAAAGCATTAGTGGATATGAAGTGAGGGCGGAGGTGCCAATGTATTTCGCGAAAGTTTACGCAGATTGTATGCCGGAGGAAAAACAGAAGATGGTACACTGTTCTACATTCGCATAGTTCGGAATAAAAAAGCATCACGGAATTTTACTGTACGGCCAAAAGTGATTTGAAGGATAAAAGGATGTGTGCGGTCTGCAGCGCGATTATTGCGTGCAGGAATATTTCTACAAGGGATAAGACTAGATATTTCATCGGAACATTGGCCATGCGTGTAGCGATAAAGGAAAGAAAGGCATCCAACATTACGGCAGTACTCGAGTGAGTCGATATGACGAGCTATTGCCACATCGCCAATGAGTTTAAAAGCTCTCTTTTGGACAATGTCCAATAAAGCAAAGGCTGTGCGATCAGCACCGACCCAGATATGGGAATTGTATTCCATTCTAAGTCTGATGTAGTACTTGTAGAGGAGCGCTAGATTTGATGGACTGAAATATTTATTACACTTTTTCAGAAATCCAAGCCATTTCAATGCTTCTTTGGCAATAGAAAAGATGTGATCAGTCCAGCTTAACTTACTGGAAATATTAATGCCAAGAATGCATAAAGACGGTGTGTCGTAAATCAGTGCTCAATCGAAGGAAACAGAAGTAGATAAATTATGATATTGTTTTAATGAGATGAGACAGCTTTGGGACTTTGCCCCAACCGAGGATATAGGCAAGGTCCTTATACAATGACCAAATCATGCAATCTCGCTTTATAGATTTGGCATTCCCTCTGGAGTCTGCAAGAGTGTCAAAGGAGTAAGCGAAATCAAGGGAACTGTCATCAGCGAAACTATAGATGGGATTGAAAGCATTAATCAAAATTAATGAGATAGTCGGAGAGAAATCGGAGCCATGGAGCACACTGGCATTTATAGGATAAGGTTCATATGTAACGCCATCTAATACAACCCATATTACGCGACTAGATAAGTAACATTCAATCCATAATATAGGAGAGGAGGGGAGAGACCAAGTCCTTTATGTTTGGATAAAAGGGCGGGATGCCAGACTCTATTAAGGGCCTTTGATATATCTGGAGCAACTATATTAGACTCACCAAAATTGTGAAAAATACGGTTCCAACGTTTCGTAAGAAAAGTCAGCAAGTCCCCTTTATGAGAATAAAGTCCGCAAATTGGGTGTCTTGCTGAATTCAAAGAGATCCTGCTGGAAGAGATATAAAAAATATTCTCTCTAAAACCCAACCAGGTCTTCGACGTCTATGATTGCCTATGATTGTAACCTAATAATCAATTCAAAATAGATACAAAAGCATCATAACCTGAAGATTTCAAAATAATTGCTGGCCAAAAGGAAATGAGAAAAATCTTACTTCGTTCATGTTTAAAAAAAACAAAAAGACACCAAAGATTTGAAGAAATTCGTGGAGGAAAATTGAACTGTTCGAAAAAAATTTATATAATTATGAACACATTCGAATACTTTACATTAACAAAAAGGAATTGGTTAAGATTTGGAAAACACAGCCAAATAAATTTTTGATAGAGATTTCTTGCTCTCATAATCCATACCGATCATGATTACAATTGTTATATCAGCATCCTTTTCCAATAGCACAAGTAACGTGGTGAGGACTAGAAAGAACTTATAACGCAGCTAGTGATCGAGATGTCAGGAAACAAATCTAGCCAAAACAGGATAGCTGCAATCGAAGCTATGGATTGAAATATAGATCGCATCTAATCCAACCTTGTTAGTGTCAATCACAGAGTTAATCTCTACTGGATGCCTGTCCAAAGTTATGTACTAGTGAATGAATCAGCTGATGCTATAACTAACCAGCAAAGATTATTCTAGATTTACGGGCCTAAAATTTGGCTAATCTCAAATGGGGAGAACTAACCACATGCGTGATTTTTTAAGATATATCCTAAAAAGACCGACAAGGAAGACAGCTAAGGAGGAAACGTATAATAACATGAGGAATTTTGCTGCAATTATCTGCACACTTCCTCTTTGGAAAACATGCGGAACGCCACCAAGCTCCATTCAATGACCTCTCCAGAATACATTTGGATGAGGAGTAGATTGACAATATTCAGCACTTTCTGTTTGTATGCCCGAACTTTGTCAAACGTGGAAGTAAAATGCTTGATAGCTACTTTTTTCGTGCATCGGGAGAAATAGCAGATGACAAGTTGAGGCACCTACTGAAGTTCATTAACTGTTCTGTCTATTTTTTAAGAGCCCCCCCCCCCCCCCCCCGTGAATCAAATAATCATTTCCCCGTAGGGCTACGATGACAGCTTCCGTTCTTGGTTCTGGATTGGCCGAAGGTCCGTCAAAATTGTGGTTTAGGACAGGCTTTCAGGGCAAGAATAAGGTGCACTGATGATGTCCTAATAAGACGAAATGAGTTGACGGTTACATTATATATAAAATAAAACTAATATATGTTCGTTGTGAAATAACAAGAATTGCATTCTTATCTTTCATACGATGGCAGTTAAAAGATTAAGGAAGTTTTCAGCAATAGAATTTTAACGGTGATAATACCTTCTTGCATTCCTTTAGCTTTTGCAAATGGATTAGTTATTATAGTCCAATTGTGTTCCTTATTATACCCTAGATGATAGAATCATAGGGTATACTAAGTTTGTCTTTCCGTTTGGATTTAACATTCACGCTATATCTCGAGAACGCGTGTATTTAGAGAGTTGAAATCTTACACACTGCCTTTAAAAGAAAGTAAAATTAATATATAGTGTAAAACGAAATTTTTGTATGCCAACCCCACGAAGAAGTTATCCGATTTGTCTCAGTTTCGAACTTAATTTTACTTGCAAGATTTCAGCTCTCTTATGCTGCGTTTCATTTCTCGTTCAGCATGATTTTTTTCAATCCATGTCGTTCTTTTTCTCGGGCCGAACGATATAGTTTCAATCTGTTATCGCTTTTTCCGGACTCCGAATCGTTCTGAATGCACCTGAGTTTTTCCCGGATTCAAGCAGAACGATTTTAATTTGTATTCGTGAATGGGTTGTTTACAATTAGTACGAGGTGGTAATAGTTGAGTTTAAGTTGCTTTTATTGGAAAATGGCTTTATTTTTCATAAATAACAATTTTGATGAATTTATACTTGCTTTTATCAAATGTACGAAATGTCAAACACTTGAAATGGTTTGGTTTCGTTCCTTTTCTATGAGCACAGAATTAAATTATGACATCGTTCTGTCGATTTATACAGATTCGTTCAGAACGGGAAAAGGAATGCAGCATAAATGAACGCGTTTCGCGTTTCGAGTTATTGTGAGGACAGATAATGACACAATGATGCCAAAATTTTTGACATGATCAGCCCAAGGGATGTCGCAGTCATAATTCTTGGTAGGAAACGTGGATGTCTTTTGTTTGTAAAAAACATAGGTTAGGAAATCAGAAATGTATACGTTGTAGAATATGGAACCAAAACCTGAACCCTGAAAAACCCCTGATATAATGCTTTTATCTATAGAACATGAATATCCGAAGAGCAGCGTGAAATAGGGTCATAAAAGAAGCTGCGGACGTGTTACGTATGTAGGAAAGCTAAAGCCCATTTCTTGTAGTAAAAATTATACCAAGCATTGTCGAAAGCAGTTTAAATATCGAGGAGTAAAAGTCCTATGGGTCGTTTAATTTTGAAGTTTGCTTTCACATGTCTAGTTATTCTCAAAACTGGCTGAGAAGTCTTATGATTTGAACCAAATTGTTCGTTAGGTACAATTTTGTTTTCATCACAGTAAAGTTTTTATAATATTTTCAAGTATTTTAGCTAGATTACTTAGAAAACTGATGGTGCGGTTACTCGATGGATAATCAGTGGGTTTGCCTGATTTTTATACAATAAAACATAATTTTGGCTCTTATTGTAGCTTGAAACAGGAAGGAAGGTTATACACTCTATGGAAAATATTTCAGACATATGTTAGGTATACCGTCAAGCCGTGAGTTTTACTTATCCATGAATTTGCTATAATATGTTGAATGTTTGAATGCATACTATCCATGTTCAACATGGGATTGTGTTTGGTCTGCTGAGATATGGATTTTCAACTAGTTCAGCTGTCAACGCATCCCTGATATTTGCAGAAGTGAATTGCAGAGCGAAGAATTACGCTTTTCTCTTTAGGTCATATATCGCATTCGCCTACCTTGTTTATTTAAAACAGGAATAGGTTCGTACTTTTCTCAATTATTTTTATTACTCTCCAAAACGGGTTGAAACATTTTCCATACCCCGCAGAAGTGAACTCCATCTCTTAATTCTATCCTGGTTAATCAAAAGTTTTATAATTGGCTGCAGTTGTGTCTATGGTAGCCTATAGCGTAACCACATTCTCCGAGCAATATTTCTTTTGGGAATTATGTTTAATAAGAATTGCAGCAATTTAGGATACGTATAGTGCATGTAGGAAAACGTGAAGTAGAAGCTACAATGCATTTATTGATGTTAGCTGATGTTAGTTTTATAACCACATAGTCAATATTAGAGTTATTTTCGATGTCAATGAGTGTTAAATGTGCTAATTTTATTAATCTCTGTCTCATTAAATATCGATATTGCTGCCACTGTGCACATTGACAAGCTTAGTCGGCCTTGATCTCATAGGTAAGGATCTGAGAATATAGCAATGTGAATTGTTAGATGATTAGAGGATAAATCATTTGTTATAACTTGGCGAGAGATAATTTCAGGACAATTGGTTGAGAAAAGATCCAGCACTGAGGGATTTGTCCTGGCCTGACTGTGTACATAAGTAGGATCAAACCGGTACAATAATGAAACGGATCATTAGAATTTAATTCATCCAAAATATTTTCCCAACTGTTAACCTTCCAAGAACTGGCAGGTACAGTAGCATTAACAGGTTACGAACCATCGTAAATGTATATGCAGGATACAAGTCAAATGCACATACTAGCTAACAAATCCTACCTGCTGTGGTGCACTACATATCGTAAAATCCTGAGTTAGTCTACATACTGCTCACATAAGCAGCCCGCTGGTATGGTGAGGAACGGATGGGATCATTAAGTCAGTCTTGAACGTATCCTTACATTGAAGGCATATCGGCGGGTTGTTTTAGTCGACAGTGTGACGAGAATTTATCAAAAAGAACGAATTTCCATTATCAGCAAATAATTAGCAATCTATGCTAACACAACTATTTCCTCGAAGACAATACCACGATTGATGTCTACAATAAATAATCAAATATCTCAAAGGACTCGAATGTTTTTCATTTTAAAAGGGTTTAAGCTTACAGCTATATTAGTACAACTGTCTTTGATGCTTGCTTAAACTTTTGTTTTGTTTTTTTTTTCTTTGTGGAATAATTTACAAAAACAACAATGCAAGGCTTTTGTGTGTATCTAATAAGTGTTGATAGTCACTCTGCTCTCAAGGCCTTAAGTCCTTCACTATTAAGATAGTCTTAGAGTGTCTACAAATCCCTTAAAAATTTATAGTGGAGAAACAAAGTTACCGTCATGTGGGTACTGCCGGTCTGTTCATGAGGGCCATAAAGGCAATGAAATTGCTGATGGTCTATCTGAAAGAGGAATGGAAACTCCATTCTGTGGCACATCAAAATGGGACTTCAGAGCTATCCTAAATTTCTGGGAGATCAAAAAAAATCCTCTTTTTTTTTAAGAAAGGCTTCAAAGACTTCGTCAGGTCAAAAAGTTTATTGCCACCTGTGGCGGGATAACCAAAGAACATAGCTTAAAATGATCACTGAGCTTTTCCCAGGCCACTGCTCGTTAAGGTATCACCTAAACAAGATGAGCTTAGTTGAGTTCTGCCGTTTCTGTCAGGATGCTCATAAAATCTCAGAGCACCTGCTCTGCAATTGCGAAGCTTTGGCTAGGTGGAGATTACTCCACCTTTAACATGCCCTTTCCCCACAAAACTGAAATGTTGTCGACTTTATTAATACTTTTTACCTAGATAGGGAATAAATTGAACCGGAAATTGTAATAGATCTTTCAGATCGCATACCACTCCAGGATTCTAATCCAATAAGTATTGATGATTTTTATTTGCATTAAAACTTGTGTTTCGAATGAATTTTCTTTACAGACTGCGCGTTTGCGAGTACACACACTTCTTTTGCACATAATTGTCACATATGTTTGCCAGAGTATTTCTGTCGCACATTTAAGTAAGCGTGAACTGTAGCTAAGTCTTCTGAGTTCAGTTGAAAGTTCAAGACAGCATCTTTGACTTTTCTAAATGCATACGTCAGAGAAAAAAAATCGTTTTAATACAAGCGAAAAGTTTTAAATTTGTAATTGATTAACGTTATTGAAGTTATTTTAATATTTTGCAATTCGACGGAGAATTTCAATGTTATACGATCTGTTTTTGATAACTTTGTTGATTTGGTGTAAGAAGATCATAATTCCAGTAAAAATATATAAATAAGGCAAAAAGAATGAAAGAATGACATAATTTGCTCCAAAGAAAAGCTGGCAGTGACTTTAATGCAATTCAATACAATAGTTTATTGCCAGTATCCGTACACAAGATTACAAATCTTTTAAGTACTATAAATTTACGGAAGGTAAAACAATTTTAAAAGCTTAATTATAAATATATGCCTCTAAGCTGGATAGGAAAATTTTGTGTAAATATAGAAGATATAGATATGATGAAATAAAACAAAAAAATTAAAAGTAGTGATAGCAAGAGAAGACAACAAAATAAAAAATTTCAAAGATGATTGAGCATACGAGTGGAATATATATATCACATAATAATATTGTGTAAATTCGTATTTAAAGCCTTACTGAATGCATTACCGGAACGTGCTGCCTGAAGTGACCCAGGAAGTGAGTTCCAAGTACGTATAATTCGAACAAAGTAGGAGTTGTTCATGACTGGGACTTAGACTCTATGGGACCGGGAAAAGTGTAATGGCTGCAAGTGACAACACAAGTACTGGGGATTATTATAATATTCGAGCTTGTAGAATAGAATTAGCGCAATTTTTAAAAAATTAACACGTATAGTGAACACCTACCCAGTGTGTCTCTATACTGCATACCATGATAAAATCTTCTTTATTTATAGTCAAATCGGATGCACTCGTTTAAAGTAACCTCTAACCTCCTCAGACAATTACTATCCAACATGGGGAGATTACTCTACCATATGTAAAATGACGTCATAACAGACTACGAACTAGCTTTAACCGAATTTCAGTATCCAGAATACCAGCAGACAACCAAAGTGCGCGAAGTCCAGCATAGACCCTTCTAATAATGGCAGTGTCATATTTATTGCATTTCATTCGTGTTTCAAGCATCACTCTGGAGGTTCTGCGCTAATATCTCAAAGTGACACCATTCAATAACACGGGCGGAAAATCACAAGCATTCATAGAGCTCAGGGTCAAAGCTAGATTTACCAAGATTCAACGTGAGATCATTTTCTAACGACAAATTGTAGACTCTCATTAAATCCAGGTTAATACGTTCAACGCAGTCATCCATTAATCCAGGGCTTCTTAAACTATGGGTCGCGACCCCAAATGGGGTCGCTTAGCAAATCTTGAGGGTTAAATAAATACAAATGTACAACTTTTTGTGCGATTTTTAATTTTGTATTTTTGTATGTTTTTAAACATATTCTAAAACTATATTTTTTCATATGTATGTAGTTTATTGTTGCCTAATCAATAAATCATCACAAATCATTTATATTTTTTGGTTGCGAAAAAAATCACAATCATAATTGGGGTCGTGAAGGAAAAAAATTTAAGAAGCCCTGCTAATCCAATAGGTCTCCCAAAGTACAACTGCACATCATCAGCATATAATTGGACACTAACATCCTCAACATAGTATGATAGATCGTTAAAGTATAAGCTAAATAGTAGCGGACCCTAAACGGAGCCCTGGCGCACACCACGATTCACTATAAAAGTATCCGAATGGGCATTACTAATCTTCACATGTTGTAGCCGATTTGTTAAGAAGCTTTCCACTAGTCGTACAACGGAGGAAGAGAATCGAAAAAGCGCGGCAAGTTTCTCGAGTAATTTTACGTGACTAACTTAATCAAAAACTTTGCTAAAATCACGGAAACTAGACTGAGAAGAATTAAGAAAATGATTACTCTCTAGATATTCAACTATCTGCATACACATTAGTTTTTCGAGCACTTGGCAAGATAGCATAAAATATTAATGGGTCTGTAGTCCGTTATATCAGTAGGTCTGGAAATATTTTCGAAAGTCAAAATATTGGCACGTTGAAAGCGAGGAAACATCAAAAGAAATAACTAAGTTACTTGGAATAAGAACTAAAAAAGTTTTCGAGGTCATATACACTAAAGTAGCATTCACCGTTGCTTTTTTCATAGACTCCAGCATCTCTCAGATTTTTCCATAGGGCTGATTTAGATTTAGCTTTGACCCAAAATAGTGTCGGTTAACATAACAAATAACACAGGTAACGATATTACGAGCCTTTTTATACAGTGTAAAGGATTGAATTGTTTTTAGTCTTTTGTATTGGAATAAGAGGAAATCACGCTCATTTATCAGAGTTCTAATCCTCCCTGAATACCAGGAACAGACACTATTTCCTAGCTTTCTATTACGAAGAGGAACATATTTGTCGAAAAAGTAATTTATTAACCGGTAAAATAAATCTAATTGCTCATCAATTGTTACTGCCATAAAAATGGCTTCCCAAGGAAGAACTGCAGCCTCTTCAGTCAGGGCCTCCAGCTCTATGTTCCTGAAGACGCGAAACACAGAATTTTGCTCATTTATAGTCTGCGTAAATCTCATATCGCAGTACAAGAACAGAATATCGTGATCGATAGTGCTTATGGGATTGAGTTGACTATGCAGTAGAGCACGGCTTGGGTTCGATGTTAGTAAACAGCCAAGTAGAAATGGATTAGGTGTAAAGAAATAAGTATGGCTCGGTATTTAAAATACCACCTCTAAGGAGTCCAATGTTGACAGTTTAAAATAGCAACAAAACAGCAGTTTTATGATTAATTTTAAAACTACATACGTCGAGTTGATCAAAACTCAAAAAAAGAACATTCAATTAAAGATGAATTAGATGGGAATAAGATGGGGATACCTTTTACTTCAATTCTCACGACTGAATTGATATCGTGTGTTTCAGATTGATATAAGATTTTAATCTAACTCTGAAGATGTTTTAATCTATTCAGAAAAGAATCTGGAAGTGCTATAAAATTTATTAAGTTGACTAAGAATACAAATTAAATTTAACAAAACGAAAATTTAATTAAAAACGTAAATATGTTTTCCATCTTCGAATATACAACGACATCGATTGAAAGTTCTGAGACTCCTGCCCGACAACAAGTCCAAAACCATTATAATCCAAATCTGACCACAATCAGTAACCATAAAACCTACCCATCCCATTTTTTCACCTGATTTCCTCAACTTCTTATTTTTAATCCTTATTTTGATGGAATAAAATATTTCATTTTCCTACCGCGATCACAATTTCATCATAAAAAAAACACACACACAAATATAAATCGAAATCCGTCAGAACGAGGATATATTGAAGGACAGTCAACAGACAATAAACGGAGACCAAGATGAAATTAAAAAAAAATGAAAGAAAAAAAAACAAAAAACTTTTACTAGAAATAGAGAAATTCATTATATAGCCTTCTTTTGGAGAGGACAACAACAGGAGCTTCTGTGGAAAATAACACTCAGTGAGAAATATTGAAAAGGATCCCCGGATACCAACATTAGTAGCAGCCAGTAGCCAGGATAGCAGGACAGCTTGAGAAATTCGGGCGTAAAGTTTAATTATTGGACTTTGTTTTTGCCGGTTTGTGCCGCCTGAGAGCAGAAGGATATTGTTGAAAAGTTGAACGTAGAAAGGATGACAGGATTTGTTTGTTTTTCTTATGGAACTCAAGAAGTTTGAATGGAGTTGGCTGGCTGGCACTGCGCTCCCTCGGAAAATAATCAAAATGGAATACATTAATAAGTGGTCGAGGAATACAGAATCCTGAATTTTGTTTGTGCATCTAATTCTTTCATTATTTATTTTCCAACTTTCCACAGGAGGAGGACTTCTGCCACCAGCATTAGCATAATAAACCGTCGAGTAAGCAGAAAGGATCTTATATATTAAAGAGTCCTATAGCCAACTTGTGTGGCTTTTATTCTCTTCACCACAATGATACACAAAGAAATAGAATGACCTCTTCTTATCATAAATCATTTCCAAGGGATTGACTTAGCCGCTTTTTTTTCCTTTTATTAATATACACTCCCGCATTCTATGCGATTACCGAGCCTTTTTTCTTCTTTTTTGTTAATATCGATTCACTACTGTCATCGACATCATCATCGTCTTCATTTTGTTCTGCTCCAGAGAGTAGCACACGTCCCATTTATTTTCAACTTGAATATCCTAAAAAGATATTAAAACAGTACAAGGGAATCTTGCACGGTCCAGGACACACTTGAGAAATTCGATTCAGTGTCCAGTTGCTGAGAGCCAGGCAAAAGGGACGTTGCTGCTTTTCAGTGTGAGCACAGTCGATTGATCAAATAAGAGTGTACTTAGAAAATCCTCTTGAGTCACCAGATTGCGAAAATAACAAAAACTAAAAAAAAAACAGAAAAAAAATATGATAAAAAGTAAAGTTACCTCCCCTTCCTGCCGACGGATGGCTATGAGTAAATCGAAATTATTTCAAATACCCCCATTGGGGTTGAGATATCAGATAGAGAAACCAACCAGGACGACGGGAATTGCTTTTGATGATATTTCATCATTGCTAAGTGTTCATATGGAGACCCAGAATGGTCATACCGAGAGAGAAACTTTTTCCTTTCGTGGTCAGATAATTTCATCCCTGCGAGGAAAAAGGGAACTGACTGTTGTGGGAAACCCAAAAAGTTGCTAATGCATTATTCAAGAATGTTCTTTATGGACCTGTTTATGTCTGCACTCGGGTTTTGGTTGTACCTTTTTGCGGCTCTCTTAGTTGAATGCCCTAAATATGGGGCTTTCTATATATTCTCCAGCTGTAATAAAATTTAATTTTGCGTCCTTTACGCATATTTTATTAAAGTTGATAGAAATGTCTGCGGACATCAAATGTAGAGAAAGTCATTATAGTTCATACATATGGACGATAGATGTCGACACTAAAGCTCATATCGAAATGAGTTTTTGTAGATTTTTCTTTGAATTCGCTGTGGTTTTATGCCTTAAAGCGTATTTAAATTTTCACAAGTATTTAGATTATTTTTGATTTTATAGAGTATATAATTTAGTATAAAACAAAATAATTATTTTGGAAAAAATCAATTCGAACCTTGAATTTTGACGTCCTGTCTTTACAAATTTATATCAATGAAAACATTATAAAAGAAGCAAACAAAAATAAAAAAATTGTGGGTCAGAGGGAGAATTTTGGTATGGGAGCCACAGTATTCAAGCAAAATAGAATATGTAACTAAGAAGTTTCAATAACTAACACGTTAAAATAACTATTTTATTTACTTTTCGTTCCATTTGTTATTTTCGAGTAGACTTTAAAATAATCGAATTTAAAAAAACAAAAAAAAAAACATTGATTTGATTAAATCTTTTTCATTCTGTCGAGGCTATCTCTGACTTGTTAGATATTAGTTACAAGAAATATTTGTCGCAAAATAATCGCAATATTTTAGAGTTTTTTAATGGCTCTGACATAACTGTTCTGAATGTTATCGAAAGGTATGACAAATTATGCTTAGCAACTAAAGAAGTATTACTACCAGTGGCCTATTTCACGAGCTTACAAATTGTAATTTACAAGTGGTTTTTAACAAAAGTTGTAGAAAAATTTATATTTCTGGTTTCACAGGATTTCTGTGCTACGAAATTGAAGTTGTATTCTACAAGGGGAAATTTGTAGGAATTTTTCATTTTTAGTTTCACCAAAAGTAATTTGTAGTTGTAATTCACAAGTATCAAATTTGTACGAATAGAACTTTCTTATAGATTTCTATGTCACTAAACTAATTGGCGTTACCAAATTTGTACAGTACACGAGAATATTTCACAAGTGAAGGGTACTGTGTAATTTTCTACAATTTTGTTTTACTTAAATTTAGATGCATCAAAAACATAGCAGCAGTGATAGTAGCGGAAGTGACGATTCTGCTTTGATGCTTCGCAGATAATTATTTCGGCTGTATTGTTATAACTAATATTTCGAAGCAAGCAACAGACAATAATTTTGAATTCCATTCTACCACAGAAGAGGAGGAAAACTTGGAAGATTCTGTTAATTAGAATTCCAAAAATTTAGATGGAACTGTATTGAATTATTATCCTAATCATTTTTATAAAAAAGAAAAAAAAAATGTTCTGAAGGATTTTTTTTTTAATATTTACTAAAATGAAAAATATTCTCGTGCACAGCTGAATATTGTTTATTTAAATTATTTTCTTCTTCTATTTCAGACGTTTTATCACTTTTCACTAGTCTTAAATCCTGCTCCTGAATTTCTAACTGCATTCTGTTTTTGTTTAAAGAAAAACCCTTAACATCTTTTCACCTTTTATTATTGTAAGGTTAAAGGATATAATCTTGGCACCCGCCTTCTAACTTTGAGTTGGCAGTCTAGTTAAAAGAACAATACATTTAAAAAATAATATTGAAAGTAAAAACGTATCTTTCGTACATTGTTTCTTTTTCTTCAAAGTTTTGGGGCATTTATTGACAAGAAGAATGAATGGGAGATGGTTATTCAATAATCCCTTGCAATATTGGAGGCTCCTTACCAATAATATCAATAATATGGAAGGCTGAGAGAACTCACTTAATGACACCTACTGTACCCAATTTCTTTGCATTATTTACTTTTATCTAAAGTAAAAGAAAGAACTTACTTTCCCTTCATGTTTTGCCACACAACATCACGAAGTAATTTCTCATATTATTCTTGAAGAATGCCCTTAGAGTTCAAAGGATTCAAAATATTATTCCACTCACTAATTTTTGCCTTAACACAAGGCGTTGGAAAATTTTCGAAAACATTTTGTCTCAATATTCACAAATTTATGAAAAAACTTTTGTAGTTTACAACTCAACTACAACTCTTGTAAAACCGCAATTCTACAATATTTTGACAATCAAAGCTGTTTATCTATAATTTGTCTGCTTCTTATCACAATATTGCAAAATAGTTATTTGTACTTTGTGAAACAGAAATTCGTATTACAAAATTGTAATTGTAATCTACAAGCAAAAATTTGTATTTGTATAATACGTAATCTTGTGAAATAGGCCACAGAAAGCAGAAGTTTTCGCATTTCAAAATAGATAAGAAATGAAAAGCATCACTAAAACCACAAAACAATTGATTATTTTTATACTTGATGAGTAGCTGAAAAATGTCTTTTTTAACGTTACCTTGTGCTATCTAGAGTGGGAATAAATTTTTATTTATTATTAACAAAGTGGATATTAGTGGTAATATTTTAATGTATCGCATGTGTACACCCTTAAGTCTTCCGAGTCCAGAATCACTTCAGTTTTTTGTGGTAATAGAGTTTATTAATTAGTGTTGGTTTATTTTAATTTTTTTCGACACCCACACAGTAAAAAAAAATTCCCTAAAGTGAGTAGCAACAATTTGTGCCACAAAGCTTAGGAATTTTTCGATAAGATTAGAACCTTGGAAAACATAAATTATGTTTTTATTCCTAAAATGCAGGTAATTTTTTTTCCTAAAATGTAGGGATATTCCCTAAAATATAGGGAATTTTCAAATTTTTTCCCGTATAATGTAGGAAATGTTCCCTAAAATGTAGGGAATAGGTAATAGTACTACACCTTTAAAAAATATTTCATTTCATTTCATGTATGCCATATACTACCATATATGTTTTTTATTATTAAAACATATAGTAGTACGGAAGCTACGGCGCTGGGCATGCTCAAACAAAATAGTGAAAACAATTTATGACTTGTTTTCAAAAATAATATATGAATTATATTAACGAAAATATATTTGTTAATAATACTTAATATATTGAATGTTTTCTTCCTTATATCCAAGAGATCTTAGCATTTCATGAATTTTACGTAAGTTTTCTGGTGCCAAATACCTAAATTCATTAAATGTTCCATTTATTTGGAGAAATTAAACTAATTTTCCCTCTCCATCAGAGAAAATTACATTTATTATTAGGACAAAACGCGTCTTAAATTCAGGTAATTATCCTACTTTTTTTACAGTGTAGGTACTAAGTCCACTACACTTTACAAATATTTGACACTCAATCGAATTTTTTTATATAATTTTATTGAGGTTTGATATTTTAGTTTCAGTTATGAGTTTATTCCAATCGATATTCAAAATAAAGTCGTCTTAGTAATTCTTAGTCTTACTAAGATCGTGAAGCATTGGAAAGGCGGAGATTAGTACACCTCGAACATGCTTTTCCTCCACCAAATTACGTGTGGTATCTCAATCTCAGAATGGTTCTGGATTTTATTAATAGACTAAACCTAGAAAGGTAGTAAATCGAAGGTACTTAAATTCAACTCACAGGAGATCTTTTAAGTCTCAGTGATTTTTGTGAATGATGAAGTAGAATAGATTTTTACATGAAAAATAAATTATGTATCGGAGATTCAACTATGTCGAAATTTAATAAAAAGCGAATGAAAGTGAAAACATCGAGCAGCGATTTGATTTAAGAAATGGTAAGCATAATTTTTAATTATCATTAATTAATAGTGATTTGCCATTTACAGACAAGAAAGCTCTTCAAGTAAGTAAATTTTTACATGAAAATTATCAAATTTCAGAGTTGTCCTGCTATAATTGATAATTTGTGATTTTCGAAAAAACTTATTACCACAGTGGGCTCAAGTTTCACGTAAAAAGGATCAATTTCTTAGAACTAACAGCAATTGGCTTGGACAGAATATTCTTCAACTCAAACTGTTCGAATTACAGAAGGCGAATCAACTCCTTCCATGTCTTCAACTTCTTCTGACAAACAAAAGCTGAGCTTATTTCAGATGTAAATTTGTTCATTACCTACTTGTTTTGTTCCCATAAGGTTAATTGATAAAGAAATTGGCTCTATTGTCAGGCAAAATCCAGCTACACTTTATCTGGAACGTTTTATCTGCCTATATTAATCGAGTTTTCAAATAAACTCCCGATAAAGCTAGAGTTGTTGTGGATAATATACAAACCCAAATTGACAATTTATATCCATTATTGAATAATAGTGATGAAGGACACCCTTACTCCTAAACTTTTCCTAACAATGATAGACAAAAAATTGGCTAAGGTATTAACTGACACTACTTCAGGCTCCACATGTACTACCTGTGGTGCTGCTCCACGTCTAATGAACAATTTAGAGAAAGTCCCTACCAGGCCAAATCACCAAAATTGCTTCCAGGATGGAGTATCAAGATTACATGCCTGCATTCGGCGCATGGAAATGATTTTACACATATCATATAATCTTTGCTTTGAAAAATGGTCGGCGACGAATGACGAAAATAAACAGTTAAAACAAGACAGGAACAAGTAAAACAGCTATATTTGGTCTAAGACCAATTCTTATGATATCCTAGATGAATGCCCGTATGTAATTGTTCGTTTGGTCACCTATCTGTGCAAGTTTGATTGTTGAAGTCGTTTTTCGCATATATTTCTAGAACGATTCGTCGGACAGCAAATATGATTATAACCAATTTCATACGATTTCATATTCTGAAGAAATTTTCAGTACAATGGAAACATCTAGGACTGGTCATGTATAAATAGCTTGTGCATGACAAAAGCCTATACATGCCAAAAGCAAAACTTATATTTTTAACCTAAGGTATTTCGTCTTCTCGTAATTTCGCAAAAATATTATCTCAGTGAGAACGCAAAATTTCCTAGAGTTAGAATACGAAATACTGCTGGAACCAAATTATATAAATAGTGTAATTATGACCATGAAATTTATTTGTCTATTAGAATTGCACTTAAGAGTGCCCCCTCCCCTTTTCCCAGTGGTAAGACCTCTTAATTGTAAAGAAAATAAAGTTAGTATTCTTTAAATTCTACAGTTGTTTGAATCATTAGGTTATTATCACAGTATACGTAAAAACCCCATTTTGCATTTTTTTGTTATTTTTATGAAAAAACCATGTACAAAATTTCAGCTCTCTACGTCGACGCGTTCCCAGGCAGTGCCCTAATATATAGTGCAAAACAAAATTTTTTAATGTCTACCCTACGAAGGAGTTGCCCGATTGGTCCCATTTTCAGAAAAAATTTCCTTTTTTTTTAAATAGCCGGATGCAAAATTTCACGTCTATATCTTCAAAAATAATAAAACGGCAAATTTTTGATCAGCAAGTGATCCATATATTCCGGTATCACCGAATATTCTCGTAGCAATTTTCTCGTACGACATTTGCTCGTATCAATTTTCTTATCAAGCCATTTTCTCGTATCAATTTGCTTATATACAATTATCTCATAGACAACCTTGTAAACATTTTACTACAAGTATAAGAAGAATTTCCATAATTAAAGAATTTATATAAGTAAATAAAATGATTTGTTTCTGTTTTAAATTAAATACTCATTGTATAATCCAATTGTCGTGTGAACTTAACTTTTGAACTAATAAGTTCTCGTACGAAATTTTCTCGTATTCGCGTGCGCGAACTATTTAATTCAAAACATAATTTTGCACGAGGATATTGGAATACTACGAGAAAATTGATACGAGAAAATGGTTTTACGAGAAAATTGATACGAGAAAATTGACTTACGAGCAATTGTTCCACAAGAAAATCGATACGAGAATATTGTGCCGAGCCATGTATTCCACAGTGCGTCGGCCGCTCATTCAGCTGTTCGGCATAATGCAATCAAATAAGCCGGAATATCTCAGAGGACTTTTCCATACTACTTCATCTACGCGATAGAAAAACCTGATAATGCCGCGTTTCTATAGATCAAATATGAAAAGTTTTGGGAGCTGGCCAGTTAACAAATACTTTTTTCGCTAAATATAATTTCTCAAAATGCGAAATTCTTCGAACATTCATATCACAAAATGCCATTTATACTAATGGAACACTTCGCAAGAATCGTATTTTCAAAATTTCACTTTGCAAATAAATGGACAAAATATTATTTCGGAAACTAGCCTTTTCAACTAACTAACTAACTCAGTGAATTGGGTAATTTTAATGATAAGCGTATCCAGCCTGCACTGCAACGAGCGAGGGCTCTACGAGTGCACAGAAAGTGTTTTCAGTATCAACATCTCCCAACTTTGTTAGATTCGCGTAAAGCGAGCTATGAGCAGTGCATTATCCCTGTCTAACCACAGTTCGTTCCCCCAAGAGAAACTTAGTTAAATTCTTATTATGCCTTATTAGGACCATAAAAAAAAGGTTTATACACCTGCAAGTGTTCAGGTTCGCCCATCGCTTCTGATGCATCATATGAACGTCCGCTTTGACGAAACATTTGATCACCGAAGTGGCAACGTCTACAAAAGGTACTGATCCAACGAAGCAGGAACTAGAGACGCAGCCTCCGCTGCGTAGATTCGTTGGAGGTTTGCAATGAAATTAATTCGATAAGTTCGAACGCTTTCCACTTTTCGTGAAATTACTTTTGCCTGCTATATTACCTACTGTCAAGCACATCTTTAACACTGCTTTAACTACTTCAAAGTTTCCAGCAAATTGGAAAAGGGCAGTTGTTTTAGACATTGCCAAAAGTACCTCCCCAAGTAACATGTCTGATTTCAGACTTATCAGCCTATTATGTTTTCTGGCGAAAGCCCTGGAGTCGCTCATATCAATCCAAATGTTTGAGTATCTTGAGCAACGTTCGCTGTTATCTGCTTGTCAATCTGGTTTTCGACGCAAGCACAGTTGCGAAACAGTTTTACTGAAAGTTACCACCGATATTCTTGAAGTGCTTGATAGGGATGATATGGGGATTCTGGTGCTATTGGACTTTTCAATCATAGTAAATTATTGCAAAAATTAGCTTCGAATTTTAACTTCGCTTCATCTGCACTTTCAGTTATTAACAGCTTTTTGTCTGGACGAACACAGCAAGTGAAAATAAATAATTGCCTCTCTAATGCAATAAATTTGACATGTGGAATCCCCCAAGGCTCTATCTTAGGACCGCTGCTATTCAGCCTTTATATTAATGACTTACCGGATGTTATACGTTATGCTAATATACATTTATATGCGGATGACGTGCAGATCTTTATGAGCTGTCCTATTGGCTTGTCTGAGGATTGCATTGTCAAGATCAGTAGTGATCTTGTGCGGATTGATGAATGGTCAGCATTAAACGCCCTTGCATTGAACGCTAAAAAGTCTAATTAGGTATATGCTAATACACCGAAGAGGTTTGGATCCTTCGTATTTTTCTCCTATTGTTCTTGGAAATACTCCGCTACCCCACTTAGAGCGTATAAAGGAATCTTGGTATAATACTAAACCCTCGGATGAGCTGCTGTGATTATGTAAATAGCATGTTGGGAAAAGTGTATGGCGGACTTTGTCGCCTTTGGCTCTCAGCACATTTACTTTCTGTAAGTGTTAGAATTAAATTCGTCAGAGTATTATTAGTACCTTTTTTTACTTATGGAAGTTTAGTCTTCACTGTTCTAGATTCCAGCTACTCCCGAAAATTAGAGATCGCATTTAATAATTGTATTTGGACTTCGACGATTTGATCATATAACCCAGTATAGAAATGTAATTCTGAACTGTTCCCTTAAAACATATCTTTTGCATAAAGCACTAGCTTTCCTTCATAGGCTAATTTATACCAATCAGCCTGCTTATCTCTGCAATGGTATCAGATTCTTACATTCCACTAGACATGTGGGTATTTTGATTCCCCGCTATCGTACAGTATTGAGCCAACGTTCCTACTTTGTTCATATAACTCGCAAGCGGAATTCTCTTCCTGTCAATTTGCAACGCATGTGGTCAGCCGGCATGTTTAAAAGGCTTCTTTTTCAATATTTATTAAATGAGAATAAGTCCGATGAGCTTGAAAAATCTATATTCCTGGTAGACATTTTAGAATGTACATGCTGAAAAGATTTATGTATCTTGTTGTGTATTATCCTTGAAATAAAATTGAAAGTGAAATTGAACCTGGTTAGCAAATCTGTTCTTGCATTACCCATGATTCTCATATACCCAGGTACCCACTGCAGGGATAACGTTCACTTAAATCACTTTGTTTAGAAAATGTGCAACAAAAACTATATTTGTTGCGTTACATTTAGTAATTGAAACTTAATTACATTTTTGATCATCTCAAGACCCAACTTTTGACTTGATAATTTTCTATACTTATTCCCGATTGTATTTTTTAAGGCTATCAAAAATCAACTCAATATGTCTTTCTCGTTTCGAGCTGGACCAAATTCTTACTACTTTACAGAAAGAAACTATGTATAAATCGAAGTCCCAAGATTGCTTTGCAACTGACATACAAAATGAATCCCGAACACGTGTACAACCTATCGGACCGCAATTTTTAATTCCTCTCCATTAGTCATTTCCATCAACAAGTTGGTCCGGGTCTAGTGAAGAAGGTCTTTTTTAATAGCTTGTATCACCTGCACTTTCCAGGGGTTGTGGAGTGATGATTTTAATTAAAAAAAAAAACAAAAAAAAATAAAAATTCAGTAAAAAAAACATATAGCGTTGAGTAATTTTAAATTATTATTCGCATATTTCATTGGTCCATTCATCAAAGCTCCTCTCATCGTATACTGTATCACTTCATGCAGCACATGAGACGATACCACACCACCCCCTCTAGCATCCTTGTTATGAAAATTGACTTAATGTAATAACTTCATCAACATATTCCTCAAAATAAAAAATCTCTCATCTTTCCATTACAGCATCTTCATGATACGGATTGTGAGAATGGTAACGAATCCATATGTAGGTATATAGTATGTACAAAGTCCTGGAAAAAAATAACCAGGAAAAATACGAATTCTACCATATTTCCATTCCATCTCAACACGGCGGCTACCAGCGTGGGTGGATGGATGGATGGGTTGGGTGGTTCCTACAGAAACGAGCGAGAAGCTACATTTAATTTGCATGCATTAGCAATATTTTTCGCAATCCAACTCTAAATATTTATTTACGTTTTTCTGTTATCCTACAAGGATGTACTTCATCTTCCCCGGCCACACAATTCACCAAGCCACACACGTCCCTGATCTGCGCTTCAGTCTCTATCCAAATGAAAGGAGTCTGTAAAAAAAAAACAAAATACAGAAAAGAAAAAATCCTCCGACCTAGGCGGGAAGGATTATTTATGGCCGCGTGCGTGCTTCTTTTGATTCCACCTCCTTCTTTCATGCCCTGACGTGATATATCCTTGTGGTAGGCAAGTCATTTAAAAAATTGCAAAATAGAGGATACACTCAAACAAACATTAATTTGCATATACTCACATACTTAGCCGGGGGTAGGAAGAATTGTGCTGGGGAGACTGTCAGGCCGCCCCGGCTATAACGGAATGATGATGATGATGAAAAATTTAATCAACCTGTGTGAAACCGTTCTTTAGCTGACGCCTAAAGCTGATGCTTTGGAGAAAAAACTAAAGAGTGGCTCTAAACTCCAATCCAGATCTCGGCAGGAGTGTTTTCCGTACGACGTTTATTTTTGTTTTTTTTTCGTTTTTTTTTTTGTTCTTCTTTTTTTTCATTATTGTCGCAACGGCGGGATGAGTGGATTATATTGTGCGGCGTTACGGCAACGTAATGGTTATATCCTTTCTAAATAGACCAATGTGGTGGGTAATTGAAAAACAAAATGAGTTGACGCTTTATTCAATGTTATCAAAGATGAAGGGAGGTTTGGCGGTCTTCCGAGCATCGGGTTCAAGGAATGAGCCATTCTGAATATACGTAATTTTTACTTACACAGATATGTTTATAGTTTAAGGGGAAACATTTAGACTTTTTAACTCAATTATGCACAAATTATCACTTTTCTTATTCATATTTTTTTTTGTACTTAATCGGTTATTTAAACTTTGAAAATTTTCTATGGAAATAAATTATCAACTTTATACAGAAGAAAAACAAATATGAGCAATACAAGCCAAGACATTTGACAAATGAGTTTTATCAATATAGAAATAAATTTAAAAGAAAACTAAAATAAAAGTATCATTGCACTTAAATTACATGAAAATTTAAATTAGAGTTTGAGTGAGACGGAGAGTCAATACATGAAGTGTGAGTGACACAGATAGTGGTGCTTTCAAGTTAGAGATGCTAACTTTTTGTTAAATTAGGACATATTTTCTTCAAGTTTAAAATTAAACACCAATTATTTGGATGCTAAGATTTATTATTTACAAAAGATGTCCAAACTGCCTTCCTTCAGCTGCAATACAAGTTCGACATCTTTTTAAAAAAGATCGGGTTATCAGATGGGCAAACCTTCCGTTGTTGACAAATTCAACTGCTTCCGTAATTCTGGTGCTCATGTTTTTGTAAAATTCGGTGAGCTATACTTTTAAGGTAAGGAACTCTTCCTTCACCATCTACTTGGTTTGGAAGTCGGCCCTCTGTGGAGAGTAGACGATGCACATTTGTAAAAACTCAATGATTTGACGAGCTAGCGTCACTATCTTGCTCACTCACATTTTATGCAATAACTCTCCGTCTCACTCAAACTAGAATCTTAAAGTTACGGTTTTACGGCAAGCTTTGGGTACACTAGAATCATTTTTAGTAGGTGAAAAGAAATGGGTTTCTTGAAGAAAACATTTTTTTTTCCGTAGTCTAAGAAATATTGTAGCAAGTGTTATACCATTTTAGAATCCCTATTAAATGCGTCAACTTTTAAAGTTACTTGCCAAACTGGCGTAGTACATTTTTTTTTCATTACAGTCAGTTAAAGTTGGTTGAAATATTAATTTTCTATTCTTGGTTCGGAAAAATGTACATTTTCTCCCAAGCTGGAACAGTTGGCTTAGAATTTAAAGCAACAGGTTACATAAGCACTATTCGGGATTACATAAGAAAAATAAAATTGAAAAAAGTAAAGATTTGTAGCAACAGGAGCTAAAAAACCATCACAGGGTGTACATTTTCTCGAAAACAAAAGAAATGCCTATAATTTGAAAAATACATGACTTAGACTTTTTTTTATATTTTTCTGGTAACTGTTATGATTTGGGCTATCACCCGATCCCGGCTTGACGTCGATTTACGGGACACCCTGTATATATATAATCATATACAATTTCTACCTGTTTATATATTATATATTGTAACCATTTTGCTAAAATCGATGCAAAGAGCCTGTAGCCAATTTATTTGTTCAAATTCTGGCCGAGGGGTTTTCAGGATTTGGCTGAAGATCAAGCGAGGATCATTGATCAATAGAACAATAGAACAGCGCACTTTTTTTATTTATTTTTGACTTTTTTCATGCAGCTGTTGTATTCCACAAACTTTCATGAAATTTATAAGGAAACGCAAATCGTTGGGCAATTCTTATATTGTTCAAGTTCCTTTGTTGAGAAAGCCAAAAATATATGAGCCTGGAATTAAAATTAAATGGAGTGAGAATGAATTAATAGATAAAATACTATTACAAAATGTCTATTTAAATCACAATGAAATGAAATGTGTGATAATAAGAAAGGCGCAACAATAAAAAGGTGTTTCGTGTAGTGCAATTATTAAAAGTGATCATGATGGACTTAAGAAAGTATTGGAAAGCAAAAAAGTTAATATTGGTTGGGACAGGTACCCTGTCTATGACTGAACTCAAATTAAGAGATGTTATAAGTGTCAAGGGTTTAATCATAAATCAAGTGATTGTAAAAAAAGGCATTTGCGCGAAAAACGGAGATAATCATGACACCCGAAATTGTAGAATTGTACAAGAAATTCAAGGAAGATTGAAATTGAATTTATTGTCTAATCATTGCGTGAGGAGTGAGGATTGTCCGGTATACCTAAATCATATAAGACATATAAGCAACTGAAGGCTATTACAGGTGTGTGTATTAATAAATAAGGATTAATGAATAACGTAACTGAACTAGAAAATGAATTTGAAATAGTTTTATTCAGAAACACATTTAAAAAGCGAAATTTAAGATAGTGAAATAAATCTAGAAAAATATAATATGCTACGGTCCGAATCTAACTCTGGTCATACAGATGGTCCTGTAATTTATATAAAGAAGGAGTGGAAATTCGAAGTAGTGCAAAATATAACAGTTGTATTGGTTATTAGTGAAATGCACACTTAATGACTATAAACTAATGCTGGCTCCAACATATCGATCACCAAGTTACTCTGAATGGAAATTTTGCGACTATATTAGGCAATGGATAATTATATTTGAAGATTGGTATGGTGACGTAATAATAGCAGGTGATTTTAATATAAATTGGGATTTTAACACCACATATAAAAAGGAAGTACAGGGCATTATTCAAGATTGCGGATTTAATCAGAAAGTAAATGAATTTACTAGAGTTACCAGTACTTCTAAGACGATTATTGACTAATATCAAACTCAGACAATGTAAAGGTGAGAGCAAATAGTAATAAAATCAGTGGTCATGAAACATTAGAAATAAATAGAAATTAATAATCACTAATCTAATAAGAGTCAAATTAATTGTTTCGAGTATGTACGATACAATAAAGATAACTTTCAGAATGAACTTAGAAATATAGTAGAGGGATTCAAAGAATCAATGAGGGTAGTTTTTTTAGGTGATTATGGAGAGTGTTTAAGTGATAAAATTCAAGCATGTATAGAGAAATTTAAAGTAAGAAAGCAAATAGTACAAACAGAAATGAATGGATAACAGACGAATTGAGAGTTCTGAAAAGTGAAAAAATTAATAAATATATACCTATGTATGTGCTAAGTTTACAAATGAATTAAGAGATTGGAATGAATATAAAGCAGTTAGAAATAAGTATAAGAAAAAAATATGTGCAGCTAAAGATAAATATGTGAGAATAAATATAGATGATGCAGCTCACAAAAGGAAAATTGGAAAGTTATCAAACGAACAATATTGAAACCAACCAGACCTGTAGCCTGGGGTGGGGGGGGGGGGTCACAATTAAAATATTCGAGGGGTAGTCGGAAGAAGTAGCTTCTAAAATTTTGTAAAATTTAAATGTATGCTTGCCAAACCAGCCAAGGCACCTGAATCATATAACCCTTTGGAGCTATGGTCTGCCACCAATAGTGCATGAAAAATCTAAAGGAAAATTGTCAAATCATTCTAAGAAAACTGAATGCTTGTGCCCTTGTGGCTGAAAGAGTGAACTACAAGAATCAATTCACCAATTCGTTTGAAACGTTGTCGGTGAATAGTTACTCATTCAAAATCTAAAGAAAAATTGTCAAATCAATTTCTAAGAAAAATGTATTTCTTCCCTACAATCGTAAAAAAATTGAAAAACTCAGGCTTGAATCAATATCGCTATGAAAAATCAACGGGTGGCTATTCGTTGTTTGCATGGAACTAAGGTTCTACTGGAAGAAGCTTAGAACAAAATTTGTTAAGTCAGTTTGTTTGCTCCTATTGCGAGATCCCCACTAAGTTGTCCTGCCATCGATTTTATTCCGGAAAATTAGATAGGTAAAAAAAATTTATGATCGCTGACCAATTTCTTAGACACAATAGCTGTGTGTTTTTTTTTCATAATAGGTCCGGGACAGGATCAGCAGTAATTTCCGTATTAAATTATTTCGATAGAGCTATGATTTAAAATATTTTATCAAACACTCAAATAAATATGTATTCCAAAATTACTTATCATTCCTGTGATAGATCTGAGATGACCTTTCGACACTACATAGTATATAAAAACATAAGAAATTTCTAAAAAAGTATATAAGTACAAGATACACGAAGCTCTATTTCAGCTTCATGAAGCACAATCAAACTTAACATGAATAAAGCGAAATTTTCTTTGACAGTTTTTCAAGTTTTTAGTACCATTATAACGTACTTCCTTGCATAAAATTAATTAATTTTTCCACTATAATCGTAACCACAGAATGTTTTTGATATTATACATGACTTTTACTTTATTATCATATTGGTGTTATTGCAGCTACAGCTACAATATTAGAAATTTACCTACAATCAGCTACAGCTTCATGTATTGCTAGCTACTCCATTTAGCTTGATGCTCTCTATGTAGCAGTTTCTATGGTACGCCATATGTGCAAACCGACATTTCTATCTTGAAGCTTGATGCGTGTAACTCTCGATGTAGATTGGCCCTTATAGCCACTATTATTACTCATAAGAAGACAAACATATGCCCAGCCGTTGCCGCATATTGGCTCTATTGAAAAGTACGCTCCAGCACAACCATTTAATGCCGGCATCAGCTACAGATAGTGCCCGTACAATCCGAAAATCGTCCTGTTAAACTTTTACATCTCGCTCTACAGTCCAGCACCACATTGTGTTTCCAAATTCAATTCACCGTTTAGGTGAGGTAACACTTGGGGGGGGGGGGCCCCATGACCCCGTAACCTTCCCATTCTATACGCCCCTGATTGTGAAACAGCAGACAACGGACAAAATTAGTGAAGTACAATTTAGTGATATTAAGGTAAGCAATAGTCAAGATATAGCAAATAAGTTAAATATATAGTGTAGACCAACTGAATCAATCAATCCCAAAAGTAGAGTATATTAATAACTTACATACATCAATGCGCGAGTGGATTTAGATTTAGTAATCTAAGCAACGAAAGACTAAAAGAAATATGCAAATTAATGAACAATAAAAAAGATTATTATTATATAATTGGAATGTGTTAGTGGATATATTAGAGAAAATTATAAATAAAAGCTAAAGTTAAGAAAAGTACCCGGATACTTGGAAAGAATCAATAATCCATAGTATCTGTACCAAAAATAAAAAATGATAGGAAATGTGATGAACTCAGACTAATCAACACGCTAAATATTTTTGTAAAATTTATGAAGAAAGTAGTTCAAATACAACTCGAAAAATTTTGTGAAAGATAATGAACTAATAATGACACAACAATCGGGTTTCAGAAAACGTGAAACGCCATTAAATTCAATAGTGAATGAGTGGAAAGAGACAATAGATGAAAAGAAGTTCATAATAGCAGTATTTTTAGATTTCAAACGAGTTTTTGAAACTATTAATAGGCACATCTCCATAAAAGAATTAAGCAAATCCGGAATAGTAGACACAGAAACCAAGGATACACTCTGTTAAATCAACAGTGGAGGAAACTAGATTAGGTGTATCACAAGGATCAGTACTGGGAACACTGTTATTTCTCATCTATATTAATGATATGCGGGAAATCCTGAGATGTTCGAAACCAGTATCATTTGCAGACGACACTTTGACTTATTTAACTGGCTGTGATTTCCACCAAGTGAAATTTGAACTTTAAGAAGACCTAGATATGTTATGTGAGTGGCTAAAAATTAAGGAGCTTTTGTTAAATGTGGCAAAAACAAAATTAATGTTGATAAACTGGAACTCTCATACTGAAATTGAAATTAATGGTGGAACAATAGAGAGTGTAGACGAAATTAAATACTTAAGGGTGGTATTAGACAAAAAACTGAATTTTAATGCACATGTGGACTATATTTGTAAAAAAATTTATTCTTTAAGCGAATGCGTAGTAAGTTATCTACAATTACTGCTATTCATTCACAGGGTGTCCCGTATGTGGTCTGGAACCCGAAGGCTACGGATAGTTCATGCTTAAATAAACAAAAAATTGTATGGGTGGGGGGGGGGGGGGGGGGGGAGAAAATCTCAACGGTTTCCGAGATAACGGGACTTTAAAATATTTGGGTATGTTTTTAAAGATTACCCTGTAACTTCTGAACGTTGCACCCTATGATAATGATTTAAACTTTGGTAGATAGATAATCGTGGTCTATAAACTGAGCATTTTAGTTTTGAAGTTATGGATCAAAAAATTTAAAATTTCGGATTTTTTACACGTTTTTTTTTTATTTAACTACACGTCATCAATATCAATTTTTCTTACTGAATAATTTAAAAAGGCCCAAAAGCTTAGCTTTAAAATGACCTATCACACTCTTTACCCAAAACGTAACCCTTTTTTGCGTTTTTTTGCACTTTTTCTTAAGCATCTCCAGCGAAAATGGCTGAAAAAGTTCAATACGTGCCAGAAAGTAGGAAATTATCTTTTGCAAATGACCTTTCAGCAATTTTCGCTGTAGATGCTTAGGAAAAAGTGCAAAACACGTAGAAAGGGTTGCATTTTGGGTATGATAGGTCATTTCATTTTAAATCTAAGCTTTTGGGCTTTTTAAATTCAGTAAAAAAAATTGATATTGATGACGTGTTTTTCGATAAAAATAGTAGTTAAATATAAAAACAACGAGTAAAAATTCCGAAATTTTAACTTTGTTGAGCCATAACTTCAAAATGGAAAGGGTGAGGGAAAAAATTTATATATATATATATATATACTATATATACAGACCGTTGGAAAGGTCCAACGATTATCTATCTATCCTTAAATAATCATCATATGTTGTAACGTTCAGAAGTTACAGGGTGATCTATAAAAACATACCCAAATATCTTAAAATCCTGTTATATCGGAAACCGTTACGATTTCCTCCCCCCCCCCCCCCACCATACCAATATAATTTTTGTATGTCTAAGCATGACCTATCCGTAGCCTTCGTGTGCCAGACCACATACGGGACACCCGAATATAATGTCATAATTAGAGCTGATTTTGAATATTGTTCGACGATTCTATTCTTATGTACCCAAACAGCAATGGAAAGCTTCAAAAATTGCAAAATAAGGCCATGCGATGTATACTCAAGTGCAATAGATTCACTTCCATAAGATGGATGTTGTCGGCATTGCAGTGGATGAGTATCAAAGAAAGGATTAAACGTCCTAACTTTTATGTTTAACATAAAGATGAAGAAACTTCCCAAATATTTAACTCAACAATTGAGCCTAGTGACGGATATGCAACCATATGCAATCAGAGGTGATGACGTAACATATCGACTGTATCGACGTAGAACAACAAGAGCGCAAAATTTGTTACTTTATAAAGGTCCGCAGAATTTTAATATGCTTCCCATCGGCTAATTTTGATAGATTTAAAAGTGGTGTGTGCAAATTCATTAGAAGCAGGTCATGAATATGTAAAAAAAAAGGAATTTGTATGTGTTTGTCTTTTTTTTTATAATTTGGAGTTTTTTTCAATGAAATTGTGATATTAGGAGCACAAGAAAACAATTAATATTTATGAAATTTTGTGTGAATTTAAATTTTGTTAAACTAATAAAGTTATATTATTATTATTTATACGTTGGTTTTTAGTTACGCGCGCTGTGTTGGTGTATGTATTCCGCGGTATTTGGGGAAGATTTGTTGTTGCACTTATTTTATGGTTATGTCCACGTTGGTTTGTAACAAAATAATTTGGAATCGTTACACCTCTACGTGATTGACGAATCTTGGAAAGATGTGGGGAGCCGCGTTGTGCCAAAGTGTGTGTTACACTTAATTATATAGACTCGTTCAAGGAGTGCACTTATGCTGTTTCACGTAAAACTATATCACGTATTTCGTGTGATCCCATCATAAAAAATTTCATGACCGTATGGCATTTATAAGCCGAGTATGTCTGGCTAAGATTTCCCGTACCGATGCTCCTTTTCGTGTTATGTGAAATTGAGAAAATCCAGCTCGACTTTTCTTTTGAACACCTCTGTAACTTCACGGGAAAAAATACTTAAAGAAAACTCGGTTCTTGTGTGCAAAAGATTTCGTTTATTTTACGTGTTCTTCACTCAATCGTCTTGTCTCAATCTCCTTTTTAAGCGAGACTCTGCTTCTTTTTTCTTCCAAATAGTGTCGGGTTTTTACAAGTATATTTCACAATTGTACTAGAATAATTGTTAACTGTGCCATCTATTCCAAAGATTTAATTTTAATAAGAAAACTTTTAATTATATTAATATTACTAATTTTGACTTTAGTTACAAGATTTTAATTACGAATTTATGAAAAAAATTATTTTCGTCCTTGTGGGTTGCATCTGTATGGTGAAAATTTTTTTAAGTCAGGTGTCTTCTAGGATATTTTGTTCTTTTTGTTTTTGTTTTTTTTTTACTTCATGTTGTGCGGGATATAATCTTGTTGAAACTAACCGTATGTCGAACTTGTCACAATATTACTTGAACATATTCTGCAGCTATACTATATTCTTAATTGAAAGACCGCGCTACTTACCTCGCCACGGGGCTTTAAATTGGTAGATACTACATGTAAATTAATCAGTTACCGGAGCCACTACTCCAATTAAAATATGTTCTTATGAATGTTGGGAGACAGTTTACAGTAGATCTTTGAAGGTACAGTAGATCTTTGAAGGTAAGTTTAAATAAGAACAATTCACCGATCTGATATACCTAAGATAGTAAACTTTCTTCGGACTTAGAACCTTCGACATTCAGGATTTTGTTATTATAATAACATCATACGTTTTGACAAGATTATTAACGAGAAGCATTTCACCAAACTACTTTTAAGGATTCAAGTAGCCTTCACGATACTTCTAATTTTTCTAACAGTGAGGTATTGGAGCAACTTTTATAATACATTGTTTATGAGGCAGATGTCTTTTTGTCGAGAAATTACGGAAAAGAAAAGGCATAGGCTACGGCTACGTGAATTTGGCAAAACTAAGCATATGATGACATGGAGCGAAATTAAGATGTCAGAGATGGCCCCTTTTACAACAACACCAAATCCAGTATTTGTCCCACATTTATAGGGCACTTGATATTAAAGACGAATTCAGTTAATAGTGCTACCAAATATTTAATATCCAATATTTACTGCAATAAATTCATACAGCTTCTTTTGGTAAAATCACAGTTAATCGGGATGGTTTTAACCATTGGGTCTAAATATATTGTAGGTGATTGCTTGGAGAATTCAATTATTTTACATAGGTGTAGTGAATAGATTCAATACTTTATTAATTCATTTCTAGATCCTAAGCAACATTGGTAAACCCTATAACGTTCCATTTCACACTATCAAAACACTCATAATCGCGCCTGTGCATTCACGCACTCAATCGTTAATTAATCCTTCGATTAGCTGGTATTTGATCTTAGAGTTTTAGGTTCTTCTTAGTCTTAAGTTTAGAAATTTAACAATTCTAAGGCCTCTATATTTTGTAGCATAAGAGACAAATACTGCAAGATAAAAAGTTTATAAAGTTTTTGTTTTGCACAATTTTCAACTTAACTTTTCATAAAAGCTGAACTCCTTGAGAAGACACAAAACTTGATTCTAGACTTTCAACCAACATCAAAACAACATTTTTATTGCTAATAAATTTATTGTTAATTTTATTGTCTAATTGGGAATAAATTTTCTTGCTACAATCTTGACCCTCATGCTATCAATTAACTCTCTCGCTCGCTCGATTACCTGATTATTCTTGTTTGCGTGTGAAAATATGTCACTGAGCAGCTTCCGATAAAATACTTGCAATTATTGGATTCACTGGCTGTACACAGTTGCTTCGAATATTAGTTATTACCCCGACGAACAACCGAAGAGCTATGTATTATTCATAGAATTTTATTTCACTTTTCCATTAGCAGGTAATATTAAAAAGTGCAGTTCTATGTCTGCACGATGACGGTGGTGGCGGCGGCGTCGGCGGCAGCGGCGGCGGTACGGGCGGCAGCACGCAATCTTTTAGCTACTACCACCGATGGACACCATATGGAGGTTACGCGAAGGTAACTCGAGCAAAAAATCACAAATGCTAGGTGAAACAATAAAGTTATTATCCACTTCAGCGGATAATTAACGCAGTTTTGAAAAAATTTCTGTGTTTTTTTCTGCTACTTTGAAATTTATGCTGATTGTTTTCACCTTTTCCACGCTGATAATTAGGTGGTAGTGGTTTCGCTGTCAAAGGGAAATTCATTTCGTGAGGAAAGCGATAATCTTAATAATAATTTTCGTTTCTATAATTCCATATTATGTTTAACTATGGCTCTCATGATCAGAAGGGTGAACATGATCCGTTTCTAATATGAGATGCAGAGATCATGTTATGCTTCAGTCCTTAACTGAGCTGAATAGATTTTATCAGCACAAGAAAGTTTCCAGGTAGTTCAAGAATGGTGGGTATCCTAAGAGAAATATGGTAAAAAAAAATTTTTTTTTCTTCTATATATTAGAAAAAAGTGATCATCAATACAATTTTATTTTTAAAGAAAATACGGTATGTGAGTTTTTAGGTATTTCAAAAATTTCCAAAAGTTAAATTTAAGTTAATTTCAAAGTAACGAACCACCATAACAACTAGTAAAAGATTAAAAACAATAAAAACGAAAAATTATATCCAAAAACTTACTTAAAAGAACTCTTCATAAAAAATGATATAAAAAAAAGGTACAGAAAAAATAAAACTTTTATGAAATTTCATAGAAAATAGAAGCCAATCTTATTTGGAAGTGAAAATCAGAAGACAAATGAAAAAAACACCAGCCCCATAACATAATAATACATTTGTCAATGTTTGTTAAGTTAATAAGAAAATTTCATACGCGTGCAGAGTTTCACAGCTCCTCAACTATACTTTTTATAGAGATTAGATCCCAACTGCTCAATGTACTACCTATAGCAACATCTAGGTTTTTATCTTGTCTAGATACGGCAATATTATATTACTAAGATATAAAAGAGTCAAGTTGGAACTTAGACTATTTCAGTTTGAGAATATTTTGATTTGTCATGGACAAATCTGGTATACCAGTCAAGTTAACCAGTGAAGTTAACATATTCATTGTAATCTTAGATTAAACTCATCATCACTACATCAATCATCACCAATCAGCATCGCCAACAACCAATTTATAAAATATCTAGAGACTAATCATCTCATTAATGATCGCCAACACGGCTTTCGTGCTGACGGCTATACTAGAGATTTACTAACATTCCTTACCGAGCATTGGAACCAATGTCTCCATAATGTTTATGAATCTGAAATCATCACACTAGGTATCTCGGAGATCTTCGATAGAGTCTAACGTCCTACTCTTTTAACTAAACTTCACGCATGAGGTCATTAAAATAGAGTAAAAGTTTTCTCTCCCGCCATTCATTCCAAGTTATAATAGACGGAGCTATGTCTTATCGTTTTTTAGTCAATTCCGGTATACCACAAGGTTCTGTTCCCTTTGTTAATCTCTTCATAATTTTTATAAATGATTTGTTTACTCTTACTTTCAGTTGAATCCTCTTCATAGTTGTGAAGACGACAGTACATTTCATGTACCGTTCGAATCTAAGCTTAATCACACGGAAATGTTATAATTGACAAACGAAACCACATACCATATTTAGTTCACTAAGCAATGACCTTACAACAATACTCGCTTGGGGAAAAACGAATCGAGTATTGTTTAATGCTTTAAAAACGCAATCTTGTCTGTTATCACTCAAACGTACCTCAACCGATCTCTGTCGATGGAGTAGATATCTCTACCTCGTCATCACTAAACATCTGAGGCATTAACATATCCAATAATCTTAGTTGGTCCGATCACATTTTTTGTATTTCCAAAAGTGCGATGAAATGCCTGGGCTTCTTGTAAAGATACAGGCCTACATTAGAATATAATTTCCATATTTGAGCAATGGTTCTGCATTGTTCGCATTAGACAAAGTCCAACGGAAGATCTTTCGGCTTATTAGCGATGACATAACCATAGCACCAATTGATTCCCTGGAGCACCGGCGTAATTTCGGATATCTATCTCTCTTTTATCGCTACTTCTATATCTGTTGCTCTGACGAAATATCCAGCCTGATCCTTTGTAGAATGAATTCTTTCTATTTGTACCATACGAGCTGAAACCCGAGCTCACTCGTCCAACCCTGCAGTCAAATTCAACCGCTTTGTGAAATTCCGCTACAAACATTTAAGCATAATGCACACAGTTACTTTCTTGACTCAACTTAATAATCCTCAATTCTGTACTTCTAGCCAAGGCTATGCTACGGCATCATAGGCTACCCCTAAGCTTTCGCAACAGTATAAAAAAAAAACATAAAACAATAATTTTAGATGTTATCAGCATACAAATAAAAAAGTAAAAACATTAACTTCTTCCGGGAGATCATTTACAAATATATCAAATAATAGTGGACTAAGAACAGTGCCTTGTGGAGCTCCTGTGAATAAAAAAAGATACCTGTACAAACGATGGCGACCTGATAAAAAATCATCAGGAAGATTACTGACCTTGCTCTTGAATCGAAACTTAGTACATAATTTCAATGCTAATTAATCATAATTACTGACACCTCCGAAAGATTTTAAAACGTTCGAGTTCTGGCTTAAATTGTAGCAGGTTTACAATGTTAGCTTAAATCATAAAGTTTGCTTGACGAGGGGTTTAATATTAACCAAAAAATTCTGCTGATTAAATTCTATTTTCTCCGATTAAGTAAGAAGAAGCACTATTTATCATACAAATCCTGATAATTCGTAGAAAAAAAAATAAATTGACAGGATATTTTCATTCAAATTTTGTTTGTACAGTGAAGAAATATCTTTCACATACTTTCCTTTTAGTAGCTTCTAAAATATTGTTTTTTTCACTTTATACTGTGAAATACTTTGCTACATTTTGCCATACATCTTATTCTAAATTATTTTCCACGTTTTAGTTTTATCGTGCTCCGATGAATTTTATCGGAATTACATGAATTATTGAAATTAAAACGGAAGAACCCTATATCCACCTTGATCTCTAAGGAAACTCAGGATGCACATAGTTTCATTACAGCTCTCCAGGACAGTCTAATATTAAACAGATTATTAATTACTTAGAACCAAGCGAATGCTTCGATTAGTCAATGTCAGCATTCATCCATTACTGGTTGGTCTCTTTTTATCAAAACAATATTGGATAACTATATACAAGTCGATTTTTTATACACTGATCTTACTTAAGCACTTGACAAAGGTCACTATAAAAGAATATCAATAAAGATGCGATCCTTGGCCTTCAACCTATTTCTTTTAAACAACATAAGATGGTTTCTCGATCCTGTTAATTAAAAGCTGCGACACATCCTAGGATAAACTTTTGCGTAAACTATTGTACTTGTCTTATTCGAAAGGAAGATTTCCAACTCTTTGGAAACTAGCCCATGTTCATCCTATCCCCAAAAACGGGTAACGATCCTTCCAATTATTGAGCAACTCAATCACTTCGATTCTTTCAAAGGTTCGTGAATCTATCATTAACTCCAAATTAATGACGTATCTAGAAACGAACCAACTCATCAACGATCGCCAATATGGCTTCCGGACTGGGCGCTTATCTGAAGACTTGCTGGCTTTTCTTACGGAACGTTGGAAGCGTAGTCTCCAAAATTTCGGTGAGTCCAAAATCATTGCGCTGAATATTTCAAAGGCTGTTGATAGAGTCCGGCATCCAGCTCTGTTAGCAAAGCTTAAAGCACTTGATCTCTCCCTTCCTCTTCTATTATGGATTGAAAGTTACCTATATAGTCGCCAAATACGTATTATATTAGATGGCGTTACATCTGAACCTCATCCCATAAATGCCGGTGTGCCCCAAGGCTCTATTATCTCTCCTTATCTCTTTTTAATTTTCATTAATGATCCGATTTCCCTTACTTTTAATCCCATCCATAGCTTTGCCGATGATAGTACCCATGATTTCGCTTATTCCTTTGATACTCTTGCAGACTCCAGAGGGAATGCCGCATTTGTCATATGAATGAGGTGCATTAGGCTGCATGACTAGATCATTGAATAACAAACTTAACTTGGGGAAAAGCGAATCCAATGAATTTAAAATCCTGAACTATCAAAACTATGTCATCTCTTTAAAACAAGATCATAATCTCTCCACTGCCGTTTCTTTTGATGGAGCACCGATTTACAATACACCGTCATTATGCATTCTAGACATTAATATTTCCAGTAAGTTAAGCTGGACAGATCACATCTTCTCTTTTGCCAAAGAAGCATCGAAATGTCTTGGATTCGTGAAAAAGTGTAAAAAGTATTTCAGCATATCGAATCTAGTGCTCCTCGAAAAGACCTACATCAAACCTAGAATGGAATATAATTCACCCATATTTGGACCTGGGCTAGTCGCACAGCCTTAGCTTCATTGGAATATTGTCTAAAAGATAGTCCTCAAGCTCATTGGCGATATGGCAATAACTCTTCATATTAACTTACTCAAACACCGTCGGAAAGTCAGATGCCTTTCGCTCCTCTATCGCTACATGCATGGTCAATGTTCCGATGTTCTTCTGTTTTTCCTCCGGCATCCAAGCTGCAAAAATTTAAGAGTGACATACATCAGCACCTCCGCCACTTTCATTATGTCCCTTGATCCGTTCCCTATCTCTTTCCTACCGTGCTGTTATTTGCATCATAGGGTATCCCCTGAGCTTGACTTTATAATATAAAAAAAATATTTATAAATATATTAATAATTTGTCTGAAATTATTGGATCTTTGCCTTCTATATGTGGATGACGCGAAAATTGTTCGATTGCTTAATTCATAACTGTTACAGTTTTATCTTTGGCGAATAAAATTAATCAATCTTTTTTCTTCACATTTTTATTTTATTATTAAATTCAGCTTTCAAGGACTTAGGATTCCTATTCAGATAATGTAAATCATTCAAGTGTTCTCATTATCATATAACTTTACATCTTTAACTATTTTGTAAGGAATATAATGGAGTATGCTTCACTTGTATGAAATCCTTAATATTTCACATTCATAAATAAATTAGAATTACCGTTGAGGATTTTTACAAGTTATCTTCAACACAAACTGAAAGGAACCCTACATACTAAACTACTACTAAATAGTTTATCACTTATCTCTATATTTAAAGTCTATTGAACTTGTTTTTAACGAAATTTTGTTTTTATTTTTTTTATTTTTTTATAAGATCACATGCAATATGGTAACCTATCCAGATTTAATATCAAAATTGAGTTTTAATGCTCGATCTGGTCAATTTCGTAATTTCATTATTTTTAATCTTCCATTCGCTACAGCTAGTTTAAGAAATCACCAATTTTTCAAATCCAAAGAAATCACAACATTATCTTCAAGTATGTTAACATTTTTGAAAATAGAAACCTCTGTGGTTACAAGTAAATAATTTTAAATGAGATAGCCTGCAATAACTTACCTCCAGTCTAAGTATACTTTTATATCGTGTTTTTTTATAATTTTACTGTTGTTATTGTAAAGCTCTTATTCTCACTTAAGTATATCCTAATTAATTTTCACGCTACTTTGATTTAATAAATTTTCTTATAATATATTCATCTTTCTTCACACGCTCTTACTATTTTTCTTAATCATTATTCTTACTTTTTACTTTTATTATTATTAATATTTTTTTGTATGAAGTTGGTATAATGTTGAATGTAATTAGTTTAATATAATTTTTCAACGGTTTTTCGATTTTTTTATTTATTTCTAACTGGGTTCTTTTTCCTCCCTTTTTCCTTTATCATTTTCTTAAAGTGGGTACTACATATACTATTTTAATAATCATAAGATAGTACATAACTGGATAAGTCTCTGTATAATATCATCGTAACTTTTAAGTAAAATAAAACAATAAATAAAAATAGAAAAATATTTGTGTTGAGATACGCAGTATATTTAGACTTATGTCATCATATTAATAATTTCCATAATATATTTTAAAATGGGAAGCATTAGAGATATAATAAATCGTTTACGATTTGAGGGTGCTGATTAATTTTTATTTATTTTCAATTAAAACCGTTTACCACTTTAAAAAAGGTTTTTATTATTTAGATATATTTTATAAATTTTTCTTTTTAGAAAATTCATGTCTCGACTGATTAAAATTATGGTTTACTTTTTACATCCTTTTACTTTTAAAAAACGTTCTTCTTCTTTTCCTAGAGTCAACTGATATTTTTCATTTGCTACAAAACAATTTTTATTTTTACAATTTATAAGTAGCCAATATTCTATGGAACCGTAAAAAGGTGCTTACGAAAAATACAACATTTAACGAAACGAGCTATGGAATAATGCAGAACCAGTACGTGAAAGCATATTGTACAAAAAGTAACATTATCCTATAGCCACATGTTGATAATCCCGAAAAGTTCATTTAATCCATTCCTCCTTTTAGCCAGATGACGTGATAGTCATCCACAAAAAACCTTCGAAACTCTAAGGCAGGTGCTACACCACGCCACTAATATGCTGATTATCAGCAGTACTAATATTTTAATGAGGCATGCTGCATTGTAAGAGATAGTGATGTACCTACTGATGTGATACTGATCTGCTGATAATTAGCAAGTGATTTGCATATTGCTGATTTTTACTGATATCAATCGATATTTTATTTTCAAACTAATTAAGTCGGGTTAGTTTAAAATATTAAAAATTTGTGAACGAAATTTTTTTTTAAATTCTGTAAATTGTTGAAAAACGAAGGTGCCTGTGGCAATCAACGTGTGTAGACTACTGCAAAATGGATAAATTGGAATAAGCTCGGAGCAAAATTTCGTCGTAAAGCATGGTTTCTTTCCGCCATAGAAGGAATATAACCCACCTTCCAGGTGGCGTTGGGTTTCCTGGATTTTATAACTTATCATAAATGATAATTAGTTTTACTTAAGAAATAAATACTACAAAAAAATCCCGCCTATATTAATAAGTGCATATTAATATTTAACCCACCACATACCCAATATTTCCCTTTTATTTCCTTTTTTCTTCCAAGTTTTAATAACAAAATCCAGAAAAAGTTCTTCTTCCTTGCTGAATTCAATTTTTAGTGCTTGCGATTTTGACATAAAAATCAGATCACTTGAAGCGTGATGTCCTCGCAATATATCAGCTGCTAATTATTTTAAAACATCACCATCACCACATCAGCACATCAATATTCTGGTTTGACATTTGCCGTGTAAATATTAAAACGTAAACGATCAAGCCAAAACTCTACTACTGTTTTCATTGTCCAACGAATGTATTTTTACGCGATAGCTCTAACTGAAATCTATTCAACTATAAAGGGTAAAAAAAAACACTCTTGAGCTCGGATTTTCATTATTTAGCAAAGAGCAATTTTCCTAGAGAAGAATTGAGATTAAAAATTTGGGATGATCCTTTAAATATACGGAAATGCCATCCATCTGATCCATCTTAATCTATGAACCAAAAGTGTGTTGAAGAACTATAGATTTTGCCCAATTATGCAAAAATATTGTTCTAGCATTTCGCAATTTACCAGTCTATTAAGCCAGAAATGCTTCCAGCTGCCATTAACCAGTAACGATAAAAACTCAAAGTAATCAATTTTTACAGTTTTTTACATCTTGCCCCATACGGGATGGACACGAGCTCATAATTTTTAGAATCTGTTATAGATGGAATATCAGGATTAATGTGCTCCCATTTAGTGTTGATAGCTGCCGATGGCTATCGGACGGAGTCGTATTGAAGACCGTATTTAAAAACCCTCTCAGATAGAATTGCCAAGATGTTTTCAATTACTTTTAAATTTGGGCTACAGGTAGACCACTACATAAGTAATGGAAATAATAAAGTCTTTTCCAGCCGGGCGGAGTGCACCACAGCATTATCTTGCTAAAATATGCATTCATTATTAAGACAATCTGCTAGTTATTGAAATTGAAAATGTATATAATTGCTATTATCTATATGATACTGATGCAAATAATGCAAAATCCAACAAAACATAGAAGTGTTAATAAAAGGCAAAAACAGGAGGCAAAGGAAATATCTGAGAAATTTACAAATATTTTTGAAAAGTACTTACATACCTACAGCTATCAACCATCCATTTGTAAAATAACAAGTAAAAAACTTAATTACTGAATTGAAATATTATTGGAACCAATACCCAAGAACTATAAGTTAATGTTTAATTTTTTTTTTTCAACCTCTTCCACATTTTCTCCGTGATTACTCTACTAATTAAATGATTATTTTGTTTTTCCCAAACAGAATACGGCAACCAAAATGAGCTCCAGTCAGTTTCGCTTGTGCTTATCTCTATGTGCAAAGTATGTTGTAATGTATCTAGAAGATTTTCTCTTTTATGGGTCAACTCAAAAGGAACATGATCAAGCCTTAATTAATTTAAATCTATTTCCAAAAAACATTTTTAGTGTAGAGGGAGTTAAGGCAAACCCTGAAAAAAAGTGCTACTTACCACAGAAGTTAGAAGAAAATGCTAAGCAGACCTCATTATAGTCTCAGTATAGATGCTGAGTATGAAAAATATGAGGCGAAATACTGCGTATTTACTTTAGCGCTTAGATAATACACCCTAGACGGGACTAGAAAATTAAATTTTTAAAAATTGATAAATTACACTGCAATGCCTGCAGTTGGAACAGATAGCAATGTACATGAGTTTCGGATTAGCCGGAGCCTTAGTAGTAGATAACTCGAATATCGAGCAAGTGTATAAAATGAAATACTTAGGTGTAGTTATGGATTACAAGCTGAAATTTAGTGATCACATTTTATATATATGTAAGAAGATTGCAAAAAAAATCGGTTTTATGCGAAGAATTTGCCGAAACTTATCACTAGTGTCAGCAATAATCATATACAACGTTATTATTAAGCCGCACTTCGAATTCTGTGCTACAGTTCTTTTTTTGTGTAACCAGGAGCAATTGACTCAACTACAAAGACTGCAAAATAAGGCAATGCGTTGCATTTTATATTGTGACAGATATACAAGTGTAAATTTTATGTTGAAAGCATTAAAATGGTTAAGTGTAGGCCAAAGGTTAAGAATGAACATGTTATTATTCGTATATAAAGTAAAACACAATCTTGTGCCAAATTACTTAAGTAGACATATAAGTTACGTAGGTGAATGTCAACCATATGCTTTGAGAAATGTTGATCAGTTTAGACTTCCAGGCTTCACAGATACTAACTCGCAGAACTCACTTATCTATAAGGGCTTTAAAGAATTTAATGAATTGCCACGTAGCATTAGGAATGTTCAAAATATTCAAATATTTAAAAGAAAAATAGTAGAGTACATCAAAGAAAATTCTAATTGATTCATACATGTAATAATTAATGTTAAATAGCAAAAATGCTAAATAAAGTTACTTACTTACTTACTTACTTACTTACTTAGTTCTGTTATTCCATTTTTATTTTAACTTTCCCTTTTTTATTGTACTATTTTTGTAATTTACTCAGGCTTGTTAATATTAATAACATTTTATCATACTTGTATAATTGTTGCCAATAAAAATTGAATGGAATTGAATTGAATTGAATTATTAAGGGAATTTTTAAGGACTGAGAATAAAAAGGTACATTTTTAACCATAAGTTTTAAAAAATTTAAGTTTTAACGTTCATACCTGCCACATTTGCCAACGGAGCTCATAATGCATACTTTTTATAGTTTTTTACCAAAACCTGTCGTCCTATTGTGTTTCAAACAGAAGTTCAGCCGTTAAAAATGAGGTAAAGGTGAGGTTTTACGAAAAAATTACTCATCTTGAACGCTGATCACAACACTGTAAGGAATCGATTGGCACATGTTGGTGCACTAATTTACGAATCGCCCGTATAAAGATGAATAAAGAACATTTTATCTGAAGAAAACTAACGCATACATTCCATTATTATATATTTATTACATATTTACAGAATGTTAAATTATTCATAAAATAACTGTCTCTATAAGATATTAATTGAAGCACATGAACCCTTTGATTTTTTTGATTTTTATTATAAATTTGATTAATCCATAATACTTATATGTAATAATTTTATTATTTTGTTGAATTGAGTTATTAATTTTGCTGCTTATTATTTTTTAAATAAAATAATTTAAGATATTCAGATCTTATTGACTGGCCATGGTATACTATCTACAGTAATTTTTGTTTAAACACAGTAATTTTTACCGATCTACACAGTAATTACATATTTTGAGTTGGCATCACTGATCTGAACTTTGCAAAAAAACGTTGTCTCTTCGTTTGCCAGAAATAATTGGATTTTATACTCACTCATGTTTAAAACAAACAAACAAAAAAAAAACACCCTCTCCAGCTATATAGCAGAAATTATTATATATAAATTCCTAGACGTCTACTTTGTGAAAGGTTGTCAATAATCCACTCTTGGAAAGAATATGCCTAAGATATAAATACCTAGACTTCGTCAGCTAATGTATGCCTGTTTCCAGAGCTTATATTGGTTCTCTTCTAATTAACAAAAAAAAAACATTAATTTTTTACAGATACTCCCAAATAACCACATGATTGCACTTCTCTCTTAATTATCATGAAAATCCATAACGCATATACCAATGAAACGCATCCACCCTCTATACACGTACATATCTATATTTCATAAAGTTACATATCTCATCCCCTATATGAGAGTCTATTATCTTTCCAAAACTGAATTGATGACTGTTTCCAGTTGGCAGTTACCACAATCTTGCTCATCATCATCATCATCACCACCATCATCGTAAATGACAGCAACACTTTAAGGCTAGCGAAACTACACATCTGCTAGAGAAACTGTCGAATCTTAAGAAAAATTTATCATCCGCCATAAGTTAAAGCTGCGGGACTGCAAAGTCAAAAAGTCGACTATAGTGAAGTTGAGATAAATAAACGCCGCAGATATTTTACCAGTCTACTTCAGCGATTTCTTGCCCTCCTGATTATCTCTGCACATGAAAGGTGTAGACGATGTGGCCGTGTTGTTTTAACACAGTATACGGCTATACCATCAAAAGCTCTTATCCTTATCTGCAAAGAAATATAATATCCATCTGTGCACAAGTATCCTTCTGCTCCTTCTTGCGAATATTATTCTATCACCACAGCGCCGTTTTGCCATTTTCTCTAGTTTTTCTTTGTGTGCTCCTCTAGGATGAAGGGGATGAGTAGTTTTTCCTTGTCGGGCTTACTGTTCAGCGATGCGCTGCTGTTTATCTTGCATAATTTTCACATATATTCCTGGCAGCTATTATACACTTAGTACGTTGTAATGTTGTTTTTCCAGAAGAGTTTGTTTCTTCTGTTTCATGGGTTTACGTTCAAGGAAGAGGGTTGATATAGTTTACTTAGATATTTTACTTCATTTAGTCCATAGATAGTTTTGCTAGCTAATAATCGTTCAAACTCGATCATTTCTTTTCTTACTCATGAACTTAAATGAGTAAAATATTTCAGAATATCATACAAAATGGCAGTGCTTTACTTTTAATTTGTCAGCAAGATGTCTATGCTATAGAGGTTGAAGCCCAGGAAAGCCTAAGAAGCGGCTATAAGAACTCCAATAACTACATTTGTGCAGACAACCAAGCTGCGCTCTTGTCTTTGTTCTTTCAAGACTTTGAATCGAACATAGTCTGGAACTGCCACTTGAAACTCCAGCTACTGTCCAGGAACAACAAATTAATCTTGCTATGGATTCTTGGATACGAAGAAGTGGACAGTAATTGAAAAGCGGACGTTCTAGTTAAAACAAAAACTGACAGTCCATAACTGGTGCCTACCAAATATTTAGCCCACCAAAAAGACACTTTATAGGGGAACTGCATGAATGGGAAAACAGACAAATGAATCTTCTTTGACATGTGATATGACACAGGTGAAAGAATTTTTCAACTCTTTTACTCTCCAGAAGCGCCAGCTAACAGTTACTCAGGCTGCATACTGGACATGGTTCCTTCCGTTTTTTTTTCTATGATGATAAGTAAATCCGACAGCGAATTGTGTCGACGTTGAGATGAAGAAGATTAAACTACGAAGCATATTTTATGTGAGTGTCTAAATCACTGCAGAAGCCCCTACTCTTAACCTAACCTAAACTAACGCACATTTAGAAAACTTATCTTTATAGACGCATATTTTGACAGCCTTCAGTATGCAAAATATGTCCATCCCATTAGTGCTGACCTGCCTAGTCAAAACTAATTATAAATCTGAAATGAATGTCTTCAAATTAAAGACTATATAAATTTGGACAACAATTATTCCGAACTCAATACTCTAGTTGACCTCTGCCTGCTATCATTATCTTGCTGCTCATCTACTGACATGTGATTGTTGGGATGAAAAATTGAAGTAGTTTCCGTTTTGAAGTAATTTTTCACAACCATCAACCCACCCACTGTGCTGTTCAAAAACATTATAATAATTTGTTGTTTACTTAGCGCAACAAGGCATGGTGTGAATCACCTAAAAATCTATTATCACAACTAACCATCAGCCGTTCCGGAGAATTCGCCACCGGTACACTTTAGTACTTCTTGTTAGCTCTTGATGCCCAGCCGAACCGGTGCTCCTCCTATACCTACATTGTAAGCGGTCGATGGTTGGACACTCTCTTTTATACCACTATCATACCACTGCAAATGTGAAGTCTGACCCCTAAACACATTTTCAATGCTAATGCAGAGAGACGTGCTGAGTAATTGTGTGAATGGAATTTTTAATTAATGAATTTTGTTGAGGTGATACTCCATACCCATAGCTTGGCTCTCTAATTTCCTCGTTCTATCTTGTTCTGGCTCACCTGTTGCTGGCAAAATTGCTTAACGCAATGCAGACCTTAGCTTCAATTAACATGAAAAAAAAAATATAAATGCCTGAATAAGCCACCAATGGCCACAAATTTGCCAATTTACACGAGGTAATCACCAGAAATCTAGACTACATGACCAACCCCGGGCTATATTGTGGCTCTCCTATTCAAGAGATCTGCGTTCAACACTGTACAACTAGCACCCTTATTTCAGTCATCCTCATCAGTGGGTAGACTTTTTACACATAGGTATACCTACATAGGTCTGTCATACCTTGGACATACCTAAATATATGTTCTAGGTCTGAATAGCACAAAAGTAAAAATGAAAAAATTTAAAAATGGACCAAGTGGATGTGTACTTGCAGGTAGACATTCATGTCTGATGGTAATGGCGACAGTGGACGTTTATTTTATGGTACAACTTCCAGGGTTTATAGTGATATCCACCGGAGCGAACAAATTGCGCTCTGCGAACCATGAATTTCTATCCGTAGAAACAACTCGCAATCAGTGGTACCCCAAAGGGATCCACATTGTGTTTTTCTCTGTGACTTTCTCTGGACAATTAAAAACAACACAACAACAGCGCAGTGCAGTTTGTGGCTGCATGTAATAATGGTCCAGATTTTTTCTTTAAAGCTAATGATTTCCTTGTACGTCTATTATTACGGTCAACATGATTATAGATAAAATATGTCCAAACTCATCTGTGTAGAACTTTTAGCTGTTCCCTATTTATTATGGGATGAGTAAACGAATGGATGTGCAAACTTAATACATTTCGGTGGGACAAAGTTTTAATTATAAGAAGGTGACTACGATTGTGAAATGGATAACACTTTTACCCAAAATGGATTAAGGAGGGTATAACCGTTTTGGCGTCTGTCCAGCTGAAAACGCCCGAGCTTCGTACTCTCCTTGTTATCTCGGGAAGTATTTTGTCAATTGAATCGATTTTTTTTTTATCAGTAGACTCTGTGAATATTCCGTTTCTCCGTAACTAGTGCTTAGATTTTCAAATTTTTGGTTTCCAGCCGTTCCCAGAGGATTAAGGAAAAATATGAGTTAATTACGTTTTCGATATTTAATTTTGTTGAATCGTAGCATCAAAAAAACCAAAGTAAAAACAAAGTAGCCCTGGTTTCCGTAAAAACGTTTTTTTTTTTTTTCGAAATTTGGTGAGTATTTTTAAACATGTTATGAACTCAAAATGTTCACAGCTGTTAGCTAAATCACCTGAAAAAAAGACATCGCGATATCTATTACGGTTTCTGAGAAAAGGTACATTTTATATAAAAAAAACTTGACTCTTCAGGAGAGCATTTTTTCTGACAGATTCGTGATTACCGTCGATTTTGTATCATTTCATATCGAAATGTTCGTTTCTTTCGTGTTGCAGTTTTATTTCTACCTAACTCACAATGAATACTAATAACCTGACATGTGTTTGTAATTAGGTTCATCGGGTACTGAAATCAACCTAGAAAATCGATTTAAAAAATTTATTTGACACACTTGTACTATTGTGATTTGCTTAAAATTTGGAACCAAAATATCCAGAATTACCTCTACTTTAATAAAATAAAAAAAAAAAAAAAATTTATTGTTTTTACCAAAACGGTTTTACCCCCCTTAAAGACATATTTATAAAATCAAAAAGTCTGCTCTGTCTGTCTGCTTGTCTGTTTGCCTGTCTGTAATAAAACTTGAGAATATATGGGCGCATTAAGCTGTAAATTTGGCTATTGCTACTCGTATTTTACAAAAACTACAATTTTAAGTAAAAAAAAAATGGTATAAATCAGGCAACACCCTCACAGTGTTGCCGTATAAAACCAAATATTTTTCATTAATAATTTAACGGCCTGGAATTTTGATTACGGTATTTACAAGTACATAAAAATTGCATTATTTCATCTTCTCAGACTTAGCTTTCATTGTGTTCTTTCAACATTTTAAAATTTGTACATAAATGTAATGTAACGAGTGTGGAATTCTAAATTTGGACTTAGACACCTTTCATAATTGGTGTGCTATTAACTGTCTTCCTCTCAACATCAACAAATGTACTGCTATGTCCTTTTCTCGTAAAAGGAGTCCATTGAACTTCAGTTATACTTTAGATGGATGCTTATTATCTAGACTTGACAAAACCAAGGACTTGGGTGTCTTCCTTAATACACGCCTTTCCTTCGAGGATCATATTAATACAATCGTTACCAGGGCTAATGCTACTCTGGGGTTTGTAAAGAGATTGTCAAAGGAGTTTAATGATCCATTCATAACGAAGGTCCTTTACTGCACATTCGTTAGACCTATTTTGGAGTATGCCAGTCCGGTCTGGTCTCCGTTTTATGCTGTATACATAAATCGTATTGAGACTGTGCAGCGGAGATTCGTTCGTTTCGCTGTGCGTGGACTTCATTGGCATAACCCTATTATTTTACCTCCATATGTTGATAGGCTTAAACTCTTTCCATTGGATTCTCTCGAAAATAGGCGAAAAGCTTCCAGAGTTGTTTTTGCGTTTCAGTGTATACAGGGAGCGATAAATTCTCCTGAGCTCTTAAATACTTTCAATATATCTATTCCTGCGCGCTCCTTGAGGAACCACGACTTCCTCGTCGTTCCTCATCATAGTACGAACTATGATTTTCACGAGCCGATTTCATCAATGTCTCGTCTCTTTAACAACCAGTTTGATTGCATTGACTTTCATCTTTCAAAAAGTGAATTAAGAGATCAGCTTAGTTAAGGTTACTTTTCATTTTATTAATATTGTTTGTACACTGTTGGTCAATATCATTGTTTACATATGTATGTATAATAATTTTTAATTTATTTTTTTTTTAATTTTTCTTTTGTAAACTTAGTAATCAGATTTTTGATGAAGTTCTAATAAATAAATAAATAAATAAATACTTCAAAAAATTTAATTAAATACAAATTGACGGAAAACTTTAGAAAACTTTAGTGATGTATGGCATTCTTTAGTTTAGCCCATTATAAAATCAATTTAACCCAAACACAAATAATTTGCATCCTTTCGAAAATATAGGGGAATGCCCATCTTAGGCCCGACACCTCCAGCCGTTGAAATTTGGAATCTTCATCGAAGGTAGTTTTGGAAGATTATTGAGTCTGGCAGCTTCCAAGTATGGTAGGGAATAGTAGTATCCCAGAGACCTGTTTGATTGAGGGCTTTTTGATTTGGAACTTCTTTAACTGCAGCTGAAGTAACGGATGCTGCAACTGTTAGAAGCGGCAGTGATATGTTTGGAAAGTTGGCTTAAATGTAGTCATTAAGTGCCTGTTGCGCTATTTGAAAACATTTTACGTTTTCGTGTAAAGACCTTTTACAAATTAGGAATGTTCTTTATCGACGGAGATCTTTAATTGATCGTGGTTCATATTAAATTCTTCCCAATATGAGTTTAAAGCATCGTTTTTGGAAGTTAGATATTCCTTAGTTTTTCGTGAGGCGCCGTCTTTTGGAATATTTATCGACAGTTTCTCAATATTGTTGGCCAGTTGTTTTTGTAGCTCTAGCTCTTCTGGGGTCATGACTGCTGATCTATTAAAAGATAGCTACAGAAATGTCTGGAACTGTATGGGTATACCACAAATAATAAAACTTAATTTGAGCCTTGCTGAAGCAGTGATTAAAACTGCTCTAATGAATAATCAAACGGCGTGATCGCTGGCTGGCTATAGCTTCCTCAAAGTGTTCTTTGAGACGCTATATAGTAGTCGAAAAGTAATGGTAAATTAAACTTGTCGCTTTCGATTTTAACTCTGAATTTTATTTGACTAGTAACTTAATTTATGTACAATAAAATCATGAGTTACAAAAACAAAAACAAAATATTAAGAAATACTCGTAGTAACAATAAAGAAATGCATATGCGCATTAAGTTGCATCACATTAAATTCATCGCCCATGCTATATCGAAAACTGACAATTAATTCTCATGCCAAAGTTCAACCCTGCATATGTATATACCTGGTAATGATTGGTTATGTTATATCCCAAAATAATGATTGAGAGTAATTGAACCTGCAGGAAAGTCACAATATGAGAATCCCATGAAATCATGAGGACTATGAATTAAAGAGATTAGCGGTCATATTCTGAACTAAAAACTGCTGTACGTATTGCGGTCCGTGTATTGACAGCAACACAATTAAGCCATCTGTTGCACAATTGATTCGAATATAATCATTATTACATAATATTTTTTTTTCTTTTTAACTTATTCTTGCGATAAAAATACTAAGAAATGTCCCATAACTTAAAAAACACTTACAGGGCGCGGAGCCAAGGTAGCTTGTGAGTGTTGGATTCAAAAGTATTCACTTTTTTATAAAAATAATGCCAAATTTTTTGCGTCATATCATTTTTATTTCGAAAAACGCATTGAAAAGGTTTTTTTTAAACAAAATGGTTCGATTAAGCTTTCAAAGCGCTGCTATACTTATGTGTCCCTTTAAAACAAATTCGAAATTGAAAAAGAAATATACAAAAACTCTTTATAAATTTTTGTTTTATTTTCTAATTTTTAAAGATCAAATAATTTTATTTCGTCTAAATCAATTTTGAAATAGAGTATATACAGGGTGTTTCCCACTAGGAGGTCTATAGAGCGGGAGGTGATAGTACTCACTTAGACGAACCAAAAATTGTATGGCAGAGGGCGGGGGGGGGGGGCATATCAATCGTTTGAAGTTACAGGGTGATTAAGAAAAAAAGCTAGTTTTTAACAAAACACCCTGTATCTTAAAAACTACTGGGTGTACGGTCACAGTTGGGAGCACATTGTATGCAGAACTTCATGGTCTTTCCAACCACTGCTCAATCAGCCCCATACCCTTTTCCCATTAAGAATTATGGTTGTCTAAACTAAAAATTTTTGATTTTCTTACTTTTTTTTATTTAACCTCTATTATTTTTGCAACAAGGTCATTGACATAACTTTTTTTTATAAAAACTGTAAACTCTAGACTTTTCTTCTCTTTAAGTTGACCTATTACACGCAATATGCTATCTAAAGCCCTTTAAGAGTTATTAGCTCTAAACTTATTCTCAAACCTATTTTCAAACCTATTCTCAACGATAATTTGTTCCCTTAGCACGTCATTTTAAAAAATATCGTCTGATTTCGGTGTGACCGGAATAGGTTATGAGTTAATAACTGTTTAACGGCTACAATTAACACATAGGGTGTAATAGGTCAACTTAAAGAGAAAAGTCTATAGTTTACAGTTTTTATAAAACAAAAGTTATGTTAACGACCTTGTTGCAAAAATAATAGAGGTTAAATTAAAAAAAAAAAAGATAAGAAAATCCGAAATTTTTAGTTTAGACAACCATAATTCTTGTTGGGAGACAGGTATGGGACTGATTGAGCAGTCGTTGGAAAGGCCATGAAGTTCTCCATACAATGAGCTCTTAACTGTGACCGTACACCCAGTAGTTTTTAAGGGTGCTTTGTGAAAAACTAGCTTATTTCTTAATCACCCTGTAACTCCTAAACGGTTGATATGCCCCCCCCCCCCCTGCCATACAATTTTTGGTTCGTCTAGGTGAGTACTATCACCTCCCGCTCTATTGAGCTCCTAGTGGGAAACACCCTGTATATGATCAGTGAGCAATATTGTTACAGTCAGTCTTTACTAATTACAAATTTCCAGTGTTAGCAATAAAATACGGTAATACTGTCAGTATTGGTCAGAAAGTAAAATTTTGACTAGCAAAGATTAAAATATTTTTGACTTCTTCATTAAAATTGGCACCGTCATCTGTTAATACGATTCCTAGGGTGACAACTTATCATAACTAAAGAAAGTACCCAAAAATATTAGAAAAAGTCTGAACTTTTCTACATTTGGTGCAGCAGTGTCATTGTTTTTGTTACTATATTGGAACATATATGTAGGTACGTGCAAAAGCGATTGAGTTTCTAAGCAGTTACAAAAAATATGCAAAAAAAAGTAAGGGACAAAGAGTTAAGAGCGCACACTACTTTCATCAGTTCCTTCACGCAGAGCTGTAACGACTCGTTTTGTTGTCTGAACAAACGTAGAAATTTGCGCCCCTGATTTATAGAATTGTCAACATAACCTAATTTAACTTTACCTTTCGTGACGTCGTCTATCAGCTGACTAAACAATGTTAAGCAACTATTGATAATGATAATAAAATAACCATACAAAACAATACTAAATAATAGTTATTGCACACAAATTTTTGGTTAATATTTATTTTTATGCGACGAATGTAAATTTAAAAATTTTGAGCTGAATCAGTTCAATAGAAATATTTACAAAGATTTTGTAGATGGACTTTTCTAGATTTTTTCACCGCGAACTAATTTATAATACTCTCGAAATTCAGAATGGTTGTCATTTACTTTTCGATGGACAAAACACGCAAATTTAAAAATCTTTCTTGATCCATTGTAGATCGGAGGTAAAATTTTATTAATTTCAATTTGCTGAAACTTCCTTCACATGAAACTATCGTCATTGGGAATGTCAGAAAAACTCGAAGAGCGATTTCATCATTTAGATAGGATTTTTGGAGGCTATAGTCGTGATTTGTTAGAAGCAAATCCAAAAACGACTTTTCTCAGACTGTGTGGGCGTCCATTTTACTAAGAAGATTACCGGAAAGGAATCCAAATTCTTCGGACTTATTCCAATGTTTCGTACCACCACAATTAGAATAAAAGGAGATCAATCGATTCAAGAATTGGTGTACGAAGCTTTTGTTATGGTTTCAAAAGTTTGGATCGCTTTTTCTTGTTCTTGTTTCTTTAACGTTTGCTGGTATAACCATATCTCCAACAAATTTGTAGGCCTGTTAAAAATTTCCCCCATGTCAGAACTACGAACCTACCTCAGCCTTGTCAAGTGGATAAATTCCATTGGAGAAGAAATTTATTAGAATAAATAGTCATCATAACTCAAAAATAATTCTCAATTTTTCGTTCGCAATAAAAATTTCATTTTTTTTTTTCAATTTCGCTCCTAAGATTCAATGCCTGAGGAAAGTACCTTATTTGCGTCGCTTTTGTTACGACTCTGCTTCCCGAGTAAAATTGTTGATCTCTGGGAAACACTTTTCACAGAGAAACTCTGTTTTAGTTTCAAATGAAATGGCCAATCTATTTTTTAAATATTCTATGCATACATGTTTCCTGTATTTATATAAATTTCTTGCTCCCGCTTCTTTATTAAATCTTACAAATTCTAATAAAAAATCCAATTTTATGTATTATTTATGATTAGTAGTTCTTTAGTATCGCAGCTAGCATTCATTGTTTGAATTGTAGAACTATTCGATTGTGAGAAGCCTTCCATTCGATTGGCAAACATTTTAACTTGTTTTGTTTAGTGGAAAAGGTTCCAATAGAGTTCCAATAGAGCCGTACGTATACCGAACGTAAAAATGACTTGCGAATAGAAAACGCTGTCTTGCTCTCCTTGTGCTCGGTTCAGTAGGGTTGTCTGCTCGTATAAAAACGTCATTTTTGAAAACCCAAAGGGACTGGTTTGTCGTCATTTTCCCGGGCCGGTTGCAAGACCCAGGCCCTATATGTAACAAAACTTGTATAGAATCTTACCGTTCTCACACTTTTCTAACGCAGGTAACATTAGAAAATACGGAAAAGAAAAGTAGAAAGTTACTTGAGTGAATAAATTTCCCTTAAAGTCCGCATGTCATATGTCATCATCCACATTAATTATGAATCAAAACTGCAATTACAAGATATAATACAAGATTTGTCTAGCATACCTATCCGGCAAAGTAATGGCCACAAACAACCTGGCGCTACCCGTACAATAGACCACATACCAAGTATACATCTTCAGCGCAGTTACAATACTCCAAAGGCTTCTTAAAAGCGTCATAAAAACTATATGAGAACATGTGGAAGCGATACTACTGCCATTAAATCTCCTATAAGAGGCTCAGCAATCAGCACAGGGAATGTATCACAGCGCAGCTTGTAACTTGTTCAGTTGCTCATATTCTTGCTGATCGCGTCGCAATTCCTGTGCAAATCTTGTCTTGTCCAGCACAGAATTACCATTTCCCAGCAATCACAATCTGAGCATACTAATTGCTTGGTTTCATTCACAACTGGCTCGACTCTAAAGAATCCACAGCTTTTTCTGCAATAGTAGCAAATTTTTTTGTGAGAAAGTCTGATATGAGATCGGTCTTGTACATATTTATATATATGAAGTATACATACGTACGAGACCGACGCAGAGCGATAGGGTACTTTAGGGACTAGCCACTATGTGAACTCGTAGATAATTCCAGCCAGAATAATTGACAGGTTTCCAGCTTACATGAGAGATTCTCAGAATTGAATTGTTAGACCTAAGACAATCGGAAGACATGTGTATTTCCTTGAAGATCATGATTGTGAGGATCGGCCAGAAAAAGGCTTCAAATTGCAGGTGCAGTCATCTGATTAAATCATCATTATGGCATTATGGTAACAGGAAGTGGATAACAAGGTACACTATTTACCAAGTCCAAATAAAATAATTGAAAATGTCTTAACTAATTAACCCGATTTTTTATCCATTTCCGAGCAGGTCAGGCGTGTCTTAACCTCATTTCCGAAGCATAGTGTGCTTTTTTTTCTATTGCCAGAGTGTATTGTTGGCAGGAGGAATCTCTAACTCTACCCCGCCATAATTAATAATAATTTCAGATTTATACCACCCACACCCAATCATAGAGTTAGGCGTAAATTACGTGCGAAGTGTGCACTCTACTTGCTCTCGAACGCGAATAAATTTGAAACAACTCATTACGCGCTGAACTGTAGTCGTAAAGATTAAATTAAAACACAACTAAAATTTCCATAAAAGAAAAATAACGCCAACAGGAAGAGTAATAAAAGAAGTTGGAGGAAAAAATGACGAAAATCGTAAAAAGAAACACACTTTGCAGAGGAGGAGGAAACAGTTGTTTCCCCTTCTCGTCCCTATTTATCGTCTTCGATATTTAAATCTAGTAAAGTTCGGCGTGCGAGCGAATGCCTGTAACGACACTTTTAATTAGAACCAGAGTCCTATCGAAATTAGATTCAGGTGCTAAAGTCCGCCGCTTCAAGACTTATAACGGATAGGTGACTACAGTTGTGGTGACGTCCCCGGATATTTTATTGCATGACAAAAAGTGGCACTGTACGTCAGAATTCGTTAGAAGTTTCTTTGAATCTAATTATATTCAGGTGAATTGATTAAAATTTGCCATTGAGAGTAGAAATTCTGATGGCCAGTAGCCGGGTAGAGTATGGAATATAATTATTGTGAGAAAATATGACTAGTTTTATAAAATTTGCTTTCTACAATAAATATTCCACCTTCCAGTGTGAAACTCGACCGTTAATTTGCTTTCCTGTAGCAACAAAGCAGACATTATAGCAAATGGAACAGATTTTATTGTTGTTATTCATGTTATTTTGGAGTTCATCTCATATGCGTAACTCAATATATCAATTCTTGGAGAACTTTCCGTATACAGAGGACGGAATCACTTCAGACGTTCAAGATTCTCTTGCAGATAAAAAAGCCGGCGGTATATGTTAGTTTCTTGAGTCTACTATTGAGATGTTGTCCACGCTTAGAATGGGCTATGTTATGTCCGCTTCCCTGAATTTGTTAGATAATGCAGAAAGGCGTTGAATTGCACCCCATATTATAATAACTCTACACAAAAATCATGAACTAACTTTGTGGAAAATTACTATGGTTAAAATAGTCACTATCGCTTAAAATGTATGTATATACACATAATCATTAAGAAATTAAATACTTTTTACGTAATCTGCAAACTTTCTACTTTTAATTGCAAAAATAAATAAAGTGAGTAATTTTTTAGATAATTTATGTGATTTTACATTTAATTACATATACATTTTGTATCGTACTGTACATTTGTGTAAAATTACATACAGTACTGTGATTTTACATTTAATCATACAAAACTTTTGTATCGTACTGTAAATTTGCGTAAAATTCCATACAGTACTGTGATTTTACATTTAATCATACAAAACTTTTGTATAGTACTGTAAATTTGTGTAAAATTCCATACAGTACTGTGATTTTACATTTAATCATACAAAATTTTTGTATCGTACTGTAAATTTGCGCAAAATTCCATACAGTACTGTGATTTTACATTTAATCATACAAAACTTTTGTATCGTACTGTAAATTTGCGTAAAATTCCATACAGTACTGTGATTTTTCATTTAATCATACAAAATTTTTGTATCGTACTGTAAATTTGCGCAAAATTCCATACAGTACTGTGATTTTACATTTAATCACACAAAACTTTTGTATCGTACTGTAAATTTGCATAAAATTCCATACAGTACTGTAATTTGCATTGAATTCCCCACATTTAAAAAGGAAATTTCAATACAACATAAGCAGTGACGTTTGCATTTATCTGTATTCTTTCCTTCAGTACTCTGCTCATGCTCATACATTTATCAGGATGGGTTGCTATGAATTATTATACGGGAAAATTTATCAGAATGCGGTCACCAGTTAGTGTATAGTTTGATTTTGTGGAGTACAGTCATAAAACATGTAAAAAAATGTTACTAGTTTCGATCCTAACAGTTACCTTAAAAACCGTTTTAAAAATCAAAAAATATTTTTAAGTACGGAGTATTTTTATAATTGAATTTCGCTCAAAAAACTCAATCATGGAAATACTGCATACCAACAAATATTTATTGATTTTTAAAATGATGATTTCTTAGGTAGCTGTTATCATCGAAACTAATATTACATCTATTACGTGTTGAATGTTAATCTCTTATTATTGCCATGGTCATAAGAATTGATCTTAGACCAATTTTAGCTTTTTTACTTTTTTTATGCTATTAATTTCCGTACAAAACATTACATTGGCAATTGAAATAAATTACAAAAATAATGGTAAATTTACATATTGCGTACTTTACATACGGAATTGAAGAATTCATAAATAATGTAAAATTACATTAAACTCATGTAACTTAGTTCCACTGCATGATGTAAATTTACATATGGCATTTTACATCGGTAATTGAAAAATGCGTAAACAGTGTAAAATTACATACAACTTTGTAACTTAGTTCCACAGCATTATGTAAATTTACATATCGCATTTTACATCGGAAATTGAAAAATGCATAAACAATATAAAATTACATACACTGCGAAATTGCTTTACATATGGGTATGCAGTGCGCATAAAGTTGTGTAAATTTCCGCTACCATTATTGGCAATTTGTTGCCTATTATAGTAGCGGAATTTTCAATAGAAATTTTATACGGTGTACTATGGCTATCCAGACCTCAAAGAACTGTAGAGAATGAGAGAGCTTACCTGTTTGTGATATCCAGATTTAACACTTTTATTCAGGGACAAGAACCTACCTTAAGACCTCCCAACTTATCTATTAAGTTCTTTTATATATGAAGTACAGGGTGGACCAAAAGTTCGTTTACATTTCAAATGATGATTTAAAAGAAACTAGTTATGTGAGATAAAAACTGTTTATTTATTATTAAAGTACACAAATAGGGATTTTATTTTTTAAAAATTACATCATCCATATGTAATCCTTGACTATTTTGACACTTTTGCAACCTGGAGCGGAATATTTCAATGACGGCCTCACAAGTGTTTCGTGAGAAATGTTTTGCATTTCCTCTCGAATATTTTCCTTTAATTCTTCTAGCGAGTCTGGGTTGCTGTTGAAAACTTTACTTTTAATGTATCCCCAAAGAAAGAGGTCCATTGGGGATAAGTCCGGGCTACGAGGTGGCCAGTTAATGGCACCTCTTTTGGATATCAGTTTTTGTTCAAAAGTCGTTGGAAGTATGGCATGTTGCCCCATCTTGCTGAAACCACGATCGTTGATCAAAACCATCGAAATCCTGTAGCGCTGGTGAAAAAACGTTCTGTAGCATGGCAATAGACCGCTCTGTATTTACTGTTACAGCATTTCCTCGGCGATCTTCAAAAAAATATGGACCAATAATGCCTCTTGCTGACAAAACTACCCACACAGTAACCTTGGGAGAATGCAGAGGTTTTTGATGCTTTAATTCAGGCTTAGTGTCACTCCAATACCTGCAATTTTGCCTATTCACATGCCCTTTTAGATGGAAGTGTACCTCGTCTGAGAAAAAAATGTTGGTGAAGCTGGTGAACCTCTATGACGTTTCGTTTGCAAATTTGAGCCTGTGAGCGTGATCTTGAGGCTTTAATTCCTGTACCATTTGGATTTTGTACGGATGTAAATGTAAATCTTTGTGTTGAATACGAATCAAATATGTTCTGGGCACACCTAAGGCGTTAGACCACTTCCGAGTAGAGAGTCCAGGATTTTCACGACTAGACGCTCTCACACGCTCGACGTTTTCGGAATCTCTTGATGTTCTAGGTCGGCCGGATCGTAGTTGATTCTTTGTTAAACCTGTCTCCTCGAACTTCTGTACCCATTTTCTAATCAATTGAATCGATGGAGATTCATTTTTACGCCGTATGTTGTAATGAGCGCAACATTTTCGTTGCGCTAGAGTAAAAGAATCGTTGTTGCGGTAGTACTCGCGTACACAGAACGCACGTTTTTTATCACTGAACGATCCCATGGTACTGAGTTCCAATTGACCGTCGCTAATCGACGCAGCTTCCGATTCATATTTAAACGAACTTTTGGTCCACCCTGTATTTCGGGACAACTTTAGATTTGCTTTACAACAAATTCATGAAATTCTAGATACATTATTAAATTGTACTAATTAAAGTGAGCTAACCTGGTTTTTTTAATGATTATTTCCAGGGTAGTCTACCTTGTTCTGTAGACTCCAGTTATAGAACAGGCAATTTGGGTATATTATTTAAATTTCAAAGTGATAACAACGTGGGGGAGTATGAAAAGATTGGAAAGTTCCATTATTATCTTAATTGTCAATTTGAAAAATCATCATAGCATGTTTCATTTAGAAGTTATAGCATGATTCAAAGAAAATGAAGAAAAACTCTTTAAATAACCCGCTATTAGGATTCTCCTGTTTAAGGATTGATGTGTGAACTAAAAAGAGGAATCCATGTGTGAATTACAAATTTTAGTACAGACTAATAAATGCAATGTTTTTCAGGCGGAATTCGCAGCGATTTATCAGGCGGAAATATTGGTAACCATATGCAGGAGCCCATAAGGCACATCTGCATATATACCGATAGCCAAGCAGCCATCAAGGCGCTGGATTCTGTGCTGGTAAAATCAAAATTGGTGCAGTTATGCATGACCAGCCTTGAGGAATTTACTATAAGGCACAAGATGACCCTATGCTGAGTTATCTGACCATAAGTATATCTCACGCAACGAGATGGCTGATGAGTTGGCCAAAAAAGGGTTCTGAAATGGGATAGCTCTGCAGCAGTAGCTCATGTGAGGATCCCAATTGGAGCCTTAAAAGGAGAAATCATCAGGGTAGCCTATCAGAAGGCAAGCATCCAGTGGACTAACAGGGATACCGGCCGTATTGCAAGGAAATTATGGCCTTCATATGACAGAAATGGGAGAAGGAAACTGCTTCATGGCAGCAGAGCCAATACCAGGAATCTATCAAGGGTCATTACGGGTCATTAGGCCATAGGGGACCATGCTAGAAGACTGGGTATAGCGGCGAACAATTTCTGTAGGAACTGCAAAGACTCGGAGGAAATCGAATCCGTTAGACACGTGCTTTTAGAGTGCCCCGCTTTGATGAAAAAAGATATAGGCTACTAGGTAGCTACTTTTTTCAAGCCTTGGGGAGCTTCAAAGCAAAGCGCTAAGAGTTTTCTGAGAGAATCAGGATCCTGAGTTCTCTATGGGAAGCAGGGTGAATCTGAGGTGGCTTGAAAAGTTATCCCATGAGCTGTAGGGGTACAATGGACCCACTAGAGGGTAGTCATAGGGCGGCATCCCTCTTACCAAACCTAAGCTAGTACAGGCCAAGCTTGCATTAGAAAAACCTTTGCGAACAGGATTATGTTGGAAAATACTCTCCAGGTGTCACAACACTAATTGCGTGTATTTCCAGATAATTTTTTTTTGTTTTTTGTTTATTTTTTTTTTTTTTCTCAACTCAATTTCGACTTTTAAACTCCAGTCTAAAATCTGATAATTCTATGACTGCAAGACCAGGAAATTTACCTAAATTGTGTAAATACTAGTTTGAGTGGAGATGAAATAAAAGGAAGAAAGTGTCATGACATTGAATTAAACACACGCTGCAGCACAAAAAACAACATTACCTAGCAGGCAGACATGCCCTGAATTGCCCTGACTTACCCTGACATGCCTTTTTACTTACCCTGAATTGCCCTGAATTGCTCTGACTAGCCTTGAATGGTACAACTCAGTAAGAGACTGGGTGGGAGTAGTAGAAGAGCAGCATCCCGGAAGCAGTGCTAAACAGAATTCTTTCGCAGAATTAAAATATATCTGAGGAAATTTTCTAAAGGATCCCGACAAAATGGCTGAGGTGATCTTTGAATTTTTAGTTAGTTATTAACAACATAAAACGATGTTAAATATGAAGTTGAACAAGAAGTATCTACTAGAAGGAGAACAATTAAAGCAGAAGCATCAATTGTGACATTCTGGAGTAAGCTAGAGAGTATGTCACAGAAATCAACGATATTTATCCAAGCATATATGCAACACTGTTATATGTGACATTTATAAGCTTCTCTGTTTAGAGCACATATCTGAGTTCAGGGTAATATTATAGAAAAATATCTATTTCATCGTGAACCCCAATTTTTAAATTATTATTAAAATGGGGGATGCAGACAGATATTCTGCCTCTCTTCTAGTTCATGCGACCTGTAAGATCTCTTCCGACATTAACCTCTACGTGCCCTAGGCCGCCGATTCGAGCTTCTTTTACAAAACCTATAACGTTTTTGGGGGAGCCATCTTTGAAACATCCTCTAGCAATGGGAATACCTTTTTTAGATGCTTTAGCCTTTTGCGATCAAGACCTTAATAGTCGCAGATGACGTATTCAGCAATTTTGTTGTCCCCCATACTCTCGCTGTCGACCTTATACATCTTGTTGAGATGATATCTGTGTGAGCAATACTCAGTAAGTAAGCCTTTTATGAGCCTTAGATCTTTCCTGTAGAACGTGAGGAATATTGTTATCCTCTATTGCGAATACGTAATGAAGTCCTTCGCTTGTCTCAATCCTGGGGTATGTACCAGTTTAATTATGTCCTCCGAATGCCTTGACTTGTGCCGTAAGGTAGCTTCTTAGGTAGCCAATTAGAGGATCAGAACCAATAAACAGAGACCCGGTTCTTTCTTTTGCAAAGCGGTCCGTAATCTCAACTATGTACTAAGTAATTATACAAATAGAATGTATGTATTACTTCCATTTCTGCCCACAACGATGCAATAACTTATGTTCTATAGGATATACCGCGAGAAACGTTCTCACAACAAATCTATTTATTTCCCAGGTAATGTCCAGCAATCAGGCTCCACCAGAACCATTTTGAAATTTCTAAAAAACTTGTTCCCGAATAATACAAATATTTGTAGAGTTTTGTCTTTTTTTGTTCTTTTTAATTTTTTCCTCTACCTCTTTATTATATCTGCAATATATTTACATTTATCACCTTTTTTTTACTACATATTTTATTTTATTCCGATACTTTTTAAAAATGAACTTTGCCAGATGAGTAAAAAATTTACCCTTCTTTTACTTATTCTCGCAATGGTATGCAAAATAAAGAGATCAAACTCAGTTGAGTAAACTGACGATTAGTGAGATCGATCTCAAACCTTTTACCCCTCTATAAAAGTGTTATCAAAATGTCTGAAATTGAATCAAAAAGTGAAAATGGTTTCCGTTAAATCAAAGAATGGCTACGAAATGTTAGCGCATTTCCTTGTCGTGAAATTGAAAATTTCAAGAGATTTGACTGAAAAATCGGCATCTGCGAAGTGATATAATCAAAAAGTGTTAGTAGCAGGGGAGCCCGAGGTATAATGATGAAGGGAGCATAGTGACGAATGAATATTATCTGTAATCAGCTTTATTCTAAACTCTCGCTCTGATACCCACCCAGAATGTAGGGTTAAATATTGCGCATAATATTTTTTTCACATTAGTCTATGTTTGTTGTACGAAAAGAGCACACGAATTTTGCAATAAGAACACGCAAAAGTTTTAGCTTTGCCCAAGATTGTGTTGGAAGAAATATTTATCCGAAATGCAGGAATTGTTTTAAAGGTAAAATATCAGATGTTTTCACTTCGCATTTTTCAAATTCGAAACTCGAGGTGTTTAGAATGTATAATTTTATTGTAAAAACCATATTCCTACAAGGCTAATTATGCTCATTAATTAATAAAAATATATTTTGATAAAAAAAAATGTTATTTCATGTATGCCCCGATCCCTTCGCCATATATGGAGCATAGTGACGAACTGATCATCACTCTACTTAGGTCAACAGCGCACTTTATAAAGATGCTAAACGGTAATTATCTATATCACATTTTGTCCCTTATTAACCCTACTTGCTATTAGTATACTTAAAGCTTCAAGAAATCAGTTCAGAGATTTAAGAAAAATCTAGAGAAAATCGTTTGTCTTTATGCCCTGGGCTTCCCTACTATCAATGAAAATAAAATAACAAAAGAACTTGCAAAATGAAGTGCACAATAATGCAAAAATTTAACTTAAATAGGACCAGAAACACGCAAATAATTTCAAAAGATTGGGACTAGAGGTTCCTAAAAAATGTTTAGCAATGATCGAGATGCTAGCTTCACGAAAATGGCAAGTATGTTTCCAGTTGTTTATTACCATTAATTAGTTTGAATATACTTTTTTTAAACACATATATTGAGTAGGTGGAATCTCCTTGGGTTTTTAAGAAAATATCAGATCTGCTTCACACACATCTCTACGTTGTGAGAGTCCCAGCAAACTCAAATTGGAATTACACGAGGCACAGTTTCTATGCAAACCCGGATTTTATATTATGTACATCGCTGAAAATCTTTGATTTAGTTGTAAATTTGTTCGTTGTTAAAATCTGGATTCCTGAAAGGTGACATAAATCAAGAAGAAATATCTTCTAATAAAACTGCCTCACTATTGCTACTGTTTTTCATTTCTTTCTGAATTTTGTTCTTGTTAAATATGCGCAAGTCGTGCACAGATCCTGCCCATAACACTTGTGCACTCATTCATATCATACGTTGCCTGCACATTTAACGATTTACATCCTTTTCGGCATATTTATTATTCACTGTTTTCACGTTGTTTCTTGATTTCTAAGTAATTGCAGTTAATAGTTCTAATTGCAAATGAATATTTATATTTTCCCTTGAGTACTCGGTGAGCACTAAGGTGGATAACTTGAATTGTAATTTGATTGCAGTGTAATTTAATTAATAATTCCATTACAGTATAGTCAAATTACAAAGTAATCTAATTAAATTTTATTCGATTACATATCAATCAGATTACTTATGAGAGAATATGTAATCTATCAAATGTGTAATCTGTTACAATATAATTAGATTATTTTGTAATCTAATTACATTGTAACAGATTACTTTGTAGATCACTTAAAAGTAATTAATAATATAATGAAAAGAATTAAAAGAAAATAGTATTGTTCTCGTACGAAATTAGTTTTAGGGAGTTTTATGAAGAATTAGAATACAAATATCTTAAATATCTTAAATGTAATCACATTAATTAGATTAACATGTAGTGGGATTAACTTGTAATCGATTAATGTGTAATCAGATTAACTTGTAATCACATTACACGTTAATCGATTACATTATGTAATTATGGAAATGGATTACATTAGTAATCTGTTACAAAGTAATCTGATTACAGATTACATGGTTAATTGTAATTGTTAATCATTACTCAGATTACATTTTGCCCAACACTGCTTGAATACCTTTATATAATATTTCTATTGTATGATGATATGAATCTAGTCTGCACCTATTCGTCTACAATCGCTATCTCACATGATAGCACCATTTCCTCATCAATTGAGACTGATATTAACAGCTTATCTAACTTAATCCTATTTTCTTTTCGGTGTTTTGATATAATTGAGCTTTACCAGGCTATTTACTTAATCAAATTGAATCCTCGATTTATTATATTGCTGAATATCTCAATGTATGTCATCCTTCTATTCCTGAAATTTGGAAAATCACCTGTGTATTACCGATCCCTAAAAAGACTTATGCAGCTTCTGTCTCCAACTTTGGACCAATTAGTATTCTTTGCTTTTTGCAAAAGTACTAGAAAAGGTCATGGTTGCTCAAATTCTGATGTTTCTAAATTCTAATAATCTCCAGAGCAAATTCCAGTCCGGTTTTTGCTCCAAGCATAGTTACGAATGTGCTCTGATAAAATCACCTCCGATTTGTGGATGGCCCAGGATGAGGGTAATGCAGGTATCTTGATTCTACTTGATTTCCCTAATGATTTCACCAGTGTTGATGACCCAATAATACTTGCTAAATTGAGTGACAAATGTGATTTCACTACCTCTGCTATTGGCCTTATTGGCAGTTTTCTCACTAATAGATCCCAGCAAATTAAATCTACTGGTTATTTATCTTCCCTACTGTTATTATCGTAAGGCCTTTCACAACGATCAGTCCTCGGGCCTCAACTATTCTGCTTGTATATTTATGACTGAGATAATCTCAAGCGCAGGGCCTTCATCTTTTTATATTTCTTAATGCACTCTGGTGAGCTTGAATATCTCATTAATGAAATATTTCTTTAGTAGTCTAGAATAGAATAGAATAGAATTAACATTTATTGAATGTACACAGGATATTCTATCTTATATATAAGTACATTAATAGAAAGGACAAAGTTAGTATATAGGCATGAAACAAAATAAAAGCGAGCAAAAGAGATGGCATTATTTTAAAAAAAAAAAAAAATCTATATCCTAAATAAACTAAGGTACATAAAACAAGTAAACAAACTAAAACTAATAACTAATAAACTAAAAACTAACAAAAAATAACTTAGACTAGAAAAAAAAAAGAAATGAACAAACAAATGTGAAAGCTCAGCACATAAAGATAAAAAAGTTCAAAATACAAATCGCGAGCTTACTTGCAAAGGAATTAATTAAAAATAAATAAAAACATAAATACATAATCAACAAAAAGAAACCAAACTTAGTCTAGGAGATGTTTCTAATTCCAAGATAATTGTCTGCGGTCAATAAAGCATCTTACTATGTGCATTTTGTCCGTTGTGGAATTATCTCGTGGCAACCGCTCAGAATGCTGCCTCTGTCTATAAGTTTAGGCGTTAACTTTGACAGTGAATCTTATAATGTATTGTTCCTTTATACTAGGGATTGCGCTATTTCAAACAACCTGAGTATAATAAATAAATCTGTCTCAAAATTTGTGGAGCAAATTCTCAGAAAAACGAGCAAAGTCTAATATTTTGAATACGATTTAGTATTCTAGCTTTCGTTTCGAGAAAAAGCTAAATAGTCCAGATAAATTAGATTGAAATAATGCAAATAGAATAACTAACTGGTGGAAACCTTTATTTTGGCATACTTCGAAAGATAGTAAAAATCCTAACGTAAATGAATTATACGTTTCTATAGAGAATTTAATGAGCTTTAATTTTTATAATAATCTTCATCGCGATCGGATCAACGATTACAGAGGTATACTGAAAAAACTGAATTGGAACACCTTTTTTCAAGATGGCGGATCGAGCCTTGCAGGATCCAAGCTCAGGGGATATCCTATGATGCCAAACATAGCATGGCAGGAAGGAGATAGGGAAAGGAATTAGTGACTATGAGGAGAACGGCGGAGGTACTGATGTATATCACTCTTTAACTTTCGCAGATTGTATACCAGCCGAAAGACAGAAGATGGTATACTGTTCCACATTCGTACAGTTCGGAGTAAAAACGCATTACGGAATTTTACTGTACGGCCGAAGATAATTTTAAGGGTAAAAAGATGTGCGCGGTTTGCAGCGCGGGTATTGCATGCAGGAATCATTCTACAAGGGATCAGACTAGATATTTCATCGGAACATTGACCATATGCATGCAGCGATAAAAGAGCGAAAGGCATCCAAGATCCAACATTGCGTCGGTGCTCGAGTGAGTCGATATAACAAGGTATTGCCAAGTCGCCAATGAGGTTGAAGCCTCCTTTCTGAACAATATCCAATGAAGCTAAGGCTGTGCGACCAGTCCCGGCCCAAACTGGGAATTGTATTCCATTCTAGGTCTGATATAGGACTTGTAGAAGAGCGCTAGATTTGACGAGCTGAAATATTTCTTACACCTTTTCAGAAATCCGAGACTTTTCCATGTTTCTTTGCCAACAGAGAAGATGTGCTCTGTCCAGCATAACTTACTGGAAATATTAATGCTTATAATGCATAAGGACGGTGTATCGTAAATCAGTGCTCCATAAAAAAAGACGGGAATGGATAAATTATGATATTGTTTTAATGAGATGAGACAACTTTAGGACTTAGGTGCATTGAATTCGACGCGAGTCGCTTTGCTCCAAGCGAGGATATTAGCAAGATCGTTATTCAATGATCTAATTATGCAATCTTCCAAAGAATGCCAAAATAAAGGTCTCTACCAATTTATAGGATTTTATCAGTTATTTTTTCTATTTTTTTCTAATTTAACTGGACTACAAGAAGTCTCAATGCCTATCTCAGGGAACGGGAATTGAGTCATTAATAGAGCAATCTTTATGCATATTCTACTTAGGGATTGTTTCAAAAGTCGAAGGAGATACATAAATTAATATAGAAAACTCTTATCTTTTAAACACAGTTGTCTCAAAAGTGTGTTAAATCAATTAAAATTAGTGCATTCAAATTAAAAAAAGAAAACAAAAACAAAAAAAAATCGTCGAAACAATACTCCAACAAAAAACAAATCCCCCTCACCTTTTCTTTCCTTCTTTAATCATCAAATATGACAAAGTAGCCTTCATAGCCAACAGTTTTCCACTCTAATTAGGAATAAATTTTCCAAGACAGTATAGACAGCAAAGACAGCACACCTCAGCCGGGAGCAGTATTATTCCTCAAGGGACATCTAGCGCGTTTTGATACCCTCACTTATGTGGGCAATTATTTTCACACAGAGATCGCATTAAGAAGAAACAATTATCGCCTGTCAACAATATAAAATCCCAGCAGGTCTGTCCAGTTTAATACGTAAGCAGCAGCGTTTCTGATGGTACAGCAGATCCCATAAAAGGCAGACCCAGAAAAATTTCAATCGAACCTGATCGAATCGATAAAAATCAACAAACAGAGTCGAAAGAGGCATTCTCACGTGGTCGCATTATGTGACAGAAATGCGAAACTTTTTGATATCTAGACTGGAAAGTAGACACTGACCACGGTTGGACAATGCTAGCGTAAATCAGGGGTTTCAATCACACAAAATATACAATACCAGACCAGGATAGATGTGGAATCGAATATAAGATGTAACTCGCAACGTCTTTGATGGAGGACTCCTAGTTTACAAGAAAAATTATATTTTCGTTTCCTTAACTCTACGAGACCACATTGTCCTGTTTTAAGTATGTCTGATGCTGCTTTCCTTCCTCGCAACAGTATTGAAAGGCGCGCGAAAATTTTCATTCCAACTTGAGAACAACTAAGACGGGACTCGTGAGCTCTTAGAGTGGCTTTGTGATTGACAGCGAAATCATAAATAATTCATGTCATTAAATCATGTTACAAAACTTTTTTTTCTCCTTCTCCCCTTTTTATTTATTTATTTGTGCGACTTTTGCTAGTCGTTGTGGCAGTTAGTAGCACCGAGTTTTTGAGCCGTTGCCACTTTTTTCCCGCCTCCCGAGATCAAGTTTTTGCCTGTATCGATTGGTCGGAGGAGCTTTAACATCTTTTTATTTACTAAAAGATTGCAGAATCGTTCCTCAGTGACTTGCTACCATTGAGAGAATTCTTGTTGGCGTTGTATAAATTAAGTCCTTTTCGTTTCTGTTGTCATATCTCATTCATAAGATTACAGTTTTAGTCTATTTAAAGGTAGCTCAATGATTTAAAGACATGCTATAGAAATCTTAAGAGCAGCAATAAATATTGTAATGCTGCAAAAACGGTACCATGAATTTTTATATACATAACATAATTTTTTGTATGGTGAAAGATGATTAATTTCAGGCAATTGAATGTAAAAGAAGTTAAAATTTTTTGTGAAAAAAAAACAACAACGAACAAAACAAAAACCGTTAAAATATCTTTGAATTATATGCCAAGAAAGAGCTTCTTTTCAAATATACTTCAAATAAGATTTCATACCTGAAGTAAATTCAAAAACAGTCATTTCTATAGAAAAATTCCAAGACAAACCGCTAAAGCTACTGATCAACTCTTAAGCGCCATTTGAACAGTTCAAAAATAAACGCACTTCACCTTAAGAATTTTTGCATAAAGAAAGCCAAGACACCAAAAATGCGCTCCTGCTGAGACTAATTCTATGGGACCGAAACGTTTGAGGCCATAAATCTAAGACTTTACAGCACGCCTCCACTTTTGAACTGAATTTCTAATGAGACGTGAAATAACTTTGTGTTTAGCTATTTCTACGTTGTTTTTTAACGCTTCTTATGTGGGTTTTTTTTTCTCACACATGTTCCTTTAGATACACTCTGGACTTCGGCAATTGTGTTTGCGACTTACCTGCAACGCATTCTGAATGCCAAATTACGTATCTTATGTTAGCAGCAAACGCAATTTTACAGAATACTTCTTGAGATATGCACTGTGTCTTGACGATAACTCATTTCAAGCCTTTAGCATTGATAGTGCGCCAACTATTCGAACAAGTCATTTGTTATCTAGTGAAATATCGACGATTGACCGAACACACAGGAATCTCTTTTCTATTCAAAATATTTGTACAAAATGGAAAATATCTGTGTTACCCGCTAAAATTTGGCAACCATGCGCTAAATTAAAAATTATAATGCTATTGTTTTGGTAAAATACTTGATGATTATTAAAAATTTATAAAAATTTAACTTAAATGATTTTAATTTAAAATGACAATTTCCATGGTATTCATTATGCCAGTGGAATACTAAAGCGTAGCTTACACTGTAGTCGTACACGTGATTTTACTTCTAAACCATCCTTAGTTGAAGGTATGAAGGAGGTATTGTGTATAATAAGGTAAATGAAAATTTAATGGGAACCTGAGGCGATAGGATACGTTCGCATACGGAAATGTTTCATTGGACATTATAATCATTGACATAAATCAATGGATTATCAGAGGATCTGGCGTCGAGCCAGGAGGGGTTTACTTACTGAAGTTTACAAGAATTTTATTGAAGCTCTTAAGTCTAATTGCACAGTTCCCACTAAACTTAATTCATTGGCTTTTTTTTTTTTTATTCAAGGGATGAAAGGGTTCAAGGCAGTCAATTGTAGTAACCTGCTCATAATAATTACCAATCACCGAAACCATCCTGCCCTCTTAATGAAGTTCATTAGTTTCAGGTGGAGTAATCTTTACAGCTGATCCGTAGATAGGACGCCAGAATCAAGAATTCATCGAGGAATGAAAAAAGCTTGTCAAACGCAGCTAAGTCAAATTGAATTTCACAGTTTTGTAAGATTAAACTGCATTTTAAAAATACCAGCACTTCAAAAGAGTTAAACTAAACTAGAACTGTAATTTTGGCCCCTAGTCGGTGTAGTTTGTCTAAGGTCTTAAAAAGAATTTTTTGTTTTTTAAACAAAGTTTTCCTAGAAATGAAGCCTATAAAAGGGATAAAAAGTTGATTTTAATCAAGTCGAGATTTTGACCGCTTTTTCCCCCCTTAATTATAGTAAGCTCAGCGGCGATGTCCACTACAAGTTTTTTTTTTAAGCTGTTCAGACCTATGCATGTCTAAAAAAAGTTTTACTCAACGGTACCCGAAATCAAACAGCTGAGAGGACCTTATTATTTTAGAAGGGATGCATATCATCGAGAACAATGCATAGCCGTAAGACCACTAATGTCATTATCGTGTAAATTAAAGTTAAAATAAGGTTTTTAGCAGGCATTAAAATTGTTTTCTTTTTATTATAATGATAAAATTATTGTTACTAAATTCTAGAATAGGACGATAAATATAATATTTTCGGATTTTAGATTGACAAAACAAAATGTACTTTCCTAGCTTCGTTATCATTAACTTCGAATATAGAATTTTTCTATTCTGTATTATGTATTTACGTGGTTATGATAATGTTAGTCTCGCGATTATGCAGCAAGAGTTTTGTAGCGACTGTACCTATCTCGTTTGTCTGGGTCTTGCCATTCCAGTTACTTTTATATGGACATTAAATTTCCATTTTTTGACACAATAGTTACTATTGAGTCCGATATAATAGACTGTGATAGCTCCTAGACTAGCTATATGTTATTGGATAGATGTTTCCGTCGGCATTTGCGGTAAACACAATTATGAGAACCGAAATGTTATATTCTTCTTCTTGTACGTATGTTTCGTCATTTTGTACGAACGGTTGGTAGGGGAAGGGAGGGTAAGGTGACGATAGTAAGCTTTGATCATTTTTATATCACCGTGGTTTTGACTTAAAGCCTTAGTGGATTATTTAGAGCAATCGTTAATAGGTTTACTTTCAACTACTAATTTTCTGATTTTCATAAATGAACAACTTCGTCTTGCAATAAATTTTATTTAAAATTTATTTTAATAATTCAAATATCAAAAAACATATAATTTAAGAAAACACATCGGTGGAAATTCAAAAACTTACCAAATTTGATCAAAATACAATTTTTTTCGAACCTTTCCCTTTACAATAAAGTTGCGTTCAAACACGTGAGATGCTATTGCTTGAATGAAAGATGGTTATTTTCTTTTTTATTGTGCATGTGGAGCCGACCTAATGCTGTACAAATCACATAATTAGTGCCATCCATTCGATTCGTCATCTTGCTCAACTCGTCAATTTACCCTCCCTTCCCATACATGTTATTTATATTTACTGCAGGCTTACTTTTACCTGTAAAGTAAACTAGACAGCTTCAAAAACTCCAACATTTTCTTTTACGAAGATCTCTTGATCATTTTTTTTTTTTTTTTTGTTATCAGAAATTCATCCCAGGTGTCCATCCATAACTTTTCTATCTAATTATGAATCCCATTACAGAGGAATAGTTTCATGATTTTATAAGAGATACCATAACTGTGCGTGGTGTCAAAAAATTCGGATTACATTTTCCTGGAGTTTTTATCTGATATCTCAAATTTTTTTGAGGTTATAAAAGACAGATATCAATTGAATATTTTCAAACATGCTTAAATTGAGATTATAGAAAATCGAAGTGCTTCAGCTTTGAAAAATACAAATACTAAAAATTGAAGATCCTCTGTGCAGTAATAAAGTTTTTAACAGAAGGAGGCTTAACGGTGACGTAGATCAAAGACCGAATGATTCGTATATCGAATATTTTAGATCAAGGTGCCTTTCGCTATGCTATATGATTCCTTAATGTGCGCTGATAAAAAATCGTTCCATATACCTGTCCCGGTAGCCATCCTTCCGAGTTATAGCTATTTCGAAATTTCGCCATTATTAGTGCACCCTGGGGGGAATAATAAGTAGAACTTTTAAGCCACCCTATTTGATTTGGCATACCATGTATATTGAACCGTCGTCAATTTCCGGTACTAAATTTTATTCTGTCAGCTTTTAGTTACGCACAAATAATTTCAAAATTTTGTTTTCTTTTACAAACAAATTTCATAAATATCGTTACTTATCTCAATAATTTTCGTTTATCTAACCCCATATCCGATCCTTTCATATCACCTTCCCCAGCCCTCCTACTGAAGTCACAAAGTTACCAAAGGGCTAACTATCAACAAGAGGACAAGAGACGACATCAAACCAAACTGAGGACTAAAGATGATACCCAAGGATCAAAAGAAGACAATGAAGAGAAAATCGAGGGAAACTACGACAACGGAAAGAGAAAAATGGCGTCTATCTAACCGAATCTTATTGCCGACTATTAATGCCATAAAATTCATCTTTCATTAGAAAAAATCCCATCCCGGTTTAACAAAGAAGGAACATTTGCTTACCCAAGCCAGACCCCAAAATTACATACTACCTACAACAGGGAGTTATTTTGGGTTCTTTAGTAACTCGGTATGTAATTTTTTTCATCGTCAAAGTCAGTGGTGCCGTGCCGTAAAGCACCTTGATCCGAAACACCCTATATATGAGGAATCCTAATAATTCCTGGAGTTATTTACGGCCCAGACATTATTCTCTATAAGATTTTTACAGAAGATGAAACTATAGCTGTCTACCCAAAAGCGACTCAATGGAGTGGCATCCTACAGGACAACTAGTGTCGAAAAAAGTCAATGTCATACAAAGTTCCAGAAAGGCCATGACCACAATTTTCTGGGATACTTAAGGTATTTTTCTGTTGAGCTACAAGGACGTCATACCACTGCAAATTTCATTTATAATATCACTCTGAACGGGAACTACATACGCCAAGTCATTGTTGAAAGAAGAAGAAGAAAATCGGCCCGAAGGGCACTGTTCTAAGACGGTACTGTTGAAAAGTCTGCTGGTCATGAATGCGTCCCCGAAAAAATAGATCATTCAATTTAAATGTAATTCTGGCCTTAGCGAATATTTATTTTTATTTGTAAACTCAAATCAAATTTGCAGGGAAAGAAGTTGTAACTCCCGACGAAAAAGTCTATGAGGCAGTTAGGTAGAATTTGGCTTACTATTTTTTGGTATTAAAGCACTTATTAAACTCCATGGAGCACCATATCTACTACTAGCTTTGTTTGTATATGCATTATTAAAATAATGAGAATATTTAAGTCCCAATCTCTATGGCTCTTTTACAATAGTTATTGCTAAGTGCCGTCGGTAAATTCAATAGTTTTCCTATGGTGATTGTAAATTTTGTGTATATTGCTCCGAGTACACTTAGACTTTCCATTCTTTGATTTTTAATAATTTCTAATTGGTTGTCTATTGCATGCACTTGTACCACCATGATGCTGTAGCATAGGCTATCTTCACCAGATATTTACATGAGGTTTAATTGCAACAGAAAACAAACGATTTATTTAACCCACAAACCTCAACAGTTTTGGATAGTCAACCACATTGGTATCGGGTATTCTGTATGCCGTGGTTTTACATCAAAACATTCACTACAGATATTTTTGTAACAAGAACCCAAGTGAATGATGATTAGAGGATTTATTAACATAACTTTCACTAAGTTTATCCGCACTGATGCTTTCCTCACACCAAAAGTTTTCATTTCAACTCACCTCCAACTGTTTTAATATGCTCCAAGGCATTGTGAACGAAAAAGTTAGCAAAGCGATTAAATTAGATAACCACAAATAGAAAAGTGAGCTGCATTGAGATCACCAGTTATGCACCTGCTTTTGCAGGGGTAAAGTAATTTTTATTTTACAACTTAATAAAAAAAAAATTGTTGAATTGTTTGCAACGCATCGTGAACGCATCTTGTTTGAACGTAATTAAACATGTTTAGTATGCGGCTAACTATTTTACTTGATAGAGCCATTAATATCGCATGATTTTATTGATCGTTAGTGGCATAGCGGTCGCGTTGATAATGTTTGATGTGTGGTCTCCCCTAGAATAAAACTTTTATTTACCCGCAAAACTTTTAAGTTAAACGGTTTTATTTTACATTTAGTGGTGTACTAGAAGGTAGAAATTAATTATGCGCGCTACAAATGTGGATCTCACCGAGATATAGAGATATAGGTACTGTCTACTTGTAAGAAAGCACAGAATAGGACTAAGAGCAGTGAGATAGATCCTTTAGTGTGGAATGCCAAGATCCCTTTTTGGTCGCTGCATCAGCGGAATAAGTAAGTAACCAGGGGCTTTAATCAACTTTAAGTAAAACCGCGGGCCTCCTGGTCCTCATCTCTGACTTTTTGAATTCAAGTTCAGATCAGAATTTTATTATCACTTGCTTTGACAGTGAAAAACACATCATGAGGACATTTGCAATCCCAGGACCCTCGGTTTTATTTATGTCTGATCAAAGTCTATTCTTGGTACCAACTCGACAGAGGACTTCGGGGTCGAGGTTTATTCAATAACGATATTATTTAAATGAATTTATAAACTGCATGAATTTTTGTGAAATAAACTGATTATGTTATTACTTGGTACCAACTAATATCAATTCAAAATTGGCATATCCTCAATCCTCACGGTTTTTGGCCCAGCAGCACCACTGCAGCAACAGGATTGAGGAGTTGGCACCCGAATAGTTCAATTACAAAGTCTACACTCGGTACCCACAATAATAATACAAAATAGGCATATCTTCAGTCCTTGGACTTTAGGCGGGCAATACCCTTACAGCATCCGGATTGAGGAGTTGGATCCCGGAATGTTGTATTATCATGCAGATGAAATTTATGTGCGAAGTTCTATGAGGATTGGGTAAGTAGAAATTGTTGAAATATCATTCACTCGATATGTCAAAAACAAAAATATACGAAGTGCAGCAAGGAAAACCGTTTAAAAACGGGAGAATTTCTTATATTTGTGCTAGCATTTTTCCTATAGTTTACTTCGAGCTGTTTAACAAACTTTCCTGAAGTCCCTCGAGGTTTTTTTTAACAATCATTTTTAATATTTGAGACAAATTTTTGTGGTTCGGAGAGCAGGCAAAATTATTCCGGTTTGTTTTTTTTTTTAGTTTTTTAGTTCATAGGAATGTTGCCTACATAGTTGTTACTGTGGCAGTTGCAGCTATAGATTTGGTCAGCCTCCTAAATCAACTTCGATTAAGCAGTTAACTTCCGTAAGTAATCAAATTTTGCTCTTCGCAAAATAATATGACTAAGAAATTTTTTTGCCGAAAATCATCTTATTTTAACCCCGGATGTTATTCACTCGATTACTTAAAACAATTCAAGGGCTACTCTTCACATTAGCGCAGGAATTACCAGCTTTGATATCGAAAAAGTATGGCTGGATGATCGCAAATATTGGTAGTTTTCGTTATTAACTTACACACATTCCATGGAATGCCTTAGGAACAATTTCTGAGTTAAGGCCGCTGCACACTTACCAGCACAGCACGAATCGGCACAGGCAGGTATCGACCGGCACCAGAATTTTTCATGCACATAACAGCATAAAACGGGAAGGAAACTTTCAATTAATAGCCAAAAAAAATGTGTTAATTAAGTAGGATAACCTTTGATAGAAATTAGTGTAAAAATAATAAAAATCTCTGTCTGATTATAAGAGCTTAGGAGTACTTAGGAAGTAAGTAAGGCTAATAAAACATTGTTTTTGAAGAAACAAAAGGTTTTGGGGAATCTTTCAGTTCATAAGTTGATTTTGAACAAGACAGCTCTAAGCAGCAGTATGCCGAAGTTTAATAAAAAGCAGCATGTTAATAGCAACCCTATTGAATGAAGAAGAAGAGAAAAGATATCAAGAGTACTGGATTCTACTATTACTCTTCAAGAGGAAATATGAGGGAGAGTTTGCGACTCTCTACAAGGGATTACTCGATAATGAATCAAAGTTTTATGTATATTTCCGTATGAGTATTGCCCAATTTAACTGGTTACATGAGAAAATTCGCCAAAAAATCCAGAAGGAAAGCACGAAATTCAGAGAAGCAATTCCTTCAAATGAAAAACTAGCTGTATGTCTACGGTAAATAGTTTGAATTCTCATTAATTAACACGTTCGCGACATGGGCTTTATAAACTTAATTCATATTTTGACGTCGTGTACCACTGGTGGTACATTTGTCATTTAGACCATTAGGTTTAGGGGAGCAGTGCTATTTGAGATTGTCGTTTCCTCGACATTCTTCAAGAGGCCTTCGATAATTTTTTCTCGAAAATTTATCATTGATACTTTGTTTGTTGATTGGATGCACTTGTTAAAGATAACCCACGAATTGACGATACTAACACCAAGGAGAAGCTCAAATCCAACTTTTTTATACCACTTAATAGTCTTGCGTAATGGCGAATAATAATTTGTCATTTGATCCGAATAGTCTACACTTTTCTTTTCTTTATTATAAGCTATAATTGCTGGAGGCTTCATTATATCTTCTCCGAATCTACTCTTTTATCCGGTTGGAACTAAGATAATAGTGTGATCTGGGTTGCTAGAAATCATAAGTACTGACCTTTTGTCAGTCCATTTTAAAACACGTATTCCGTTTCTATTTTCTTTACCAAATACTTCTCTTTTTTTAACTTTTTTCATGCAGATTTCTTTGGGATTGCCACTGCCACGTCGATTTATCCAGAGAGTACCGCAAATATATGTCTTCCTTTTCTTCGCTCAGTTGTAGACTAGTGTAAAAGCTGTCGGCGTATAATGTCCTGCCTTGGTCCAAAAGGCCTTGAAGCAATTCCATTGTTACATCATATGAATGCCAATAACAGGAAGTACTGCTGGCTCTTCCAGCACAAATTTTCACGTGGTACGTGTAGCCGTCGGTGTTGCATAGCTTATACAATTTCACTCCGTATTTATGAGACTTACCTGGAATATATTGCTTAAAAAAAAGTCTGCCTCTCCACGGGATCATCGACTCATCTATGATGACTGCTTCCCCGGGAGTTAGAGATGATTTGAAGTTTTGTGTGATAATGTCAAGCAGTGGATTTATTTTCGCTAATCTTGTTTCTCCCACGGGAGTTTCATTGTCAGCGAAATGTACACATTTTAATAATACTTCAAATCGAATACGTGACATTGCTTTTACAATAACAGGATTTCTGTAAGTAGGGTTTTTCGACCAATATAATCTCATACTGGGAACAGGGCAAATACCCATTATTAAAACAACAGCAAGTAGTTTCTTGATTTCCTCTTCATTCGTGTCCTTCCATTTTGCCATAATTGAACGACGACTGATGATATGCGATTGAATGAATTGCGCCGCATATCTGTTTGTTTCTGTCACAATAAGTTTCAGCACTGCACCACTTAAAAATAATTTATAAATACTGAAAGGATCAGTAGAACCTAAGTTACATCGCAAGCCAGCGTTTTCTTCGGCAAAGTTGAATTCTCGCACTAGACTTCTAGCTTCTTCCCATTCATCTGATAGAGAAGGAACAGTAATAGCTGCATGCTCCTGACAAATATCGTCCAATTCCTCAGCTTCACTGCTCCCAAGGTCAGTTGCGACATCACTATTACTGTCTGTATCATCACATTGTGAGGGTATGTAAGAAGATTCCGAGCCAGAAAAGTCCGAAATTGATTCCTCTTGTAATAAAGTGTCTTCAATTTCTTCAGTTTCCATTTCAATTTGTTTATAGCAAAACTATAATTAATTGTGGTGTATTTACACACAATTTCTAACAGAAAAAAACAAAAAGATTGAAAAAGTCTTGACTGTTGGTGATTTATAGGTAACAAGATTGTAAGCATAGCATGCTGAGTTCGACTTTTGCTTTTGGTTACCAAACACAATTAGAACTAAAGAATTGTAAACAATGTAAATAAATTATGTATTTGAAATCCATGTACCACTCGTAGTACACGACGACCATTATGCAGATCGTTTTCTATACGACGTCGTGCGCCACCAGTGGTACACTCTTTAAATGTTATTAAAAGTATGTAAAATATTCATATTAATTTAAAAAAACATATCTGTGTTACTTAAAATAATAAATAATTCACAAACAACCACGAAAACAATTAACGTCCAGGAAGAAAAGCACTTAACGCTGCCTTGTGTCTGAAAGCCGAACTCTCAATGTACCACCGATGGTACACGATGTCGCGAACGACAAAAATTAACTCAAAAATATTTATTAAAAGTTAATGGAGGAACACTATTATATGTCCTTCTGTGTATTTGTTTACGGAAACTCTTTAACAATGTCCCAGCAAGTTGAACTGCGGGATCCAAATGAATTACTCAAATAAGTAGTTCATCGCTCTGAGCATGTATAGGTGTGGATCTACTATCATGTTCCGAAGGATTTGATGTACAGCTTTGTGATGTTTGTGACGTTAATGTTGGTCGAACGTAAGGACTGTTATTTTTACTGTAGATCTTTGTACGTAAGTTTAAATAAGAACAATTCGCCGATCTAAACTTTCTTCGGACTTACAACCTTCCACATTCAGGATTATGTTATTATAATAACATTATATGTTTTGACAAGTTTATTAACGAGAAGCATTTCACCAAACTACTTTTAAGGATTCAAGTAGCCTTCAGGAAACTTCTAACTTTTCTAACAGTGAGGTATTGCAGCAACTACAGGTTTGTCCAATAAGAGGTGTTATTTTAATTAGCCCGCTATTTCAGTAGATGTCACTTTTGGAGCTGTCATTTTTTGACATTTGACAAGTAGAAACTACGCCATTAATAAAAATGGAACGATACATGATTCAATAAGGCATTGCAATTATAAAAATTCACTATAAAAATGGTGAAAATGTGGCAGAGACGGTACGTAAAACTCGTCATGAAGCACCTTGTCAGACCGCAATACAGAAATTGGTAGAAAAATTCGAGCTGTCGGGACAAGTTAGTTATGTGAAGAATAAAACCCGTGCACGTCGCTCAAGAACAGCCGAGAATATTGCTGGTGTAGCCGAAAGTGTTGAACAAAACCCAGGTTTGTCCATTCCTCGTCGTTCTTTGGGATTAGGCATTCCACAAACGTCATTCCACCGTATTTTGCATAAAGATTTGGGTCTTAAGGCTTATAAAGTTCAGTTAACACAAGAACTCAAGCCGGCCGATCATCAACAACGTCGAGTCTTTGCTGACTGGGTCCTTGAAATGCATGAAAATGATCCGGAATTCCATCGAAAACTCATCTTGAGTGATGAGGCCCATTTCCACCTAATGGCTTCGTCAACAAGCAAAATTGTCACATCTGGGGTTAGGAAAACCCAAGAGTTATTGTTGAAAAGCCTCTCTATCGTCAACATGTGACTGTTTGGTGCGGTTTATGGTCCCGCGGGGTCAATGGACCTTACTTTTTCGAAAATGAGGCTGGAGCAACAGTTACGGTGAATGGATTGCGCTATCGATAGATGAATAATGATTTTTATGGCCGAAATTGGATGGTATTGATCTGGACAACGTTTACTTTCAACAAGACGGCGCTACGTCCCATACAAGCAACGAAACCATTGATCTTTTACGGGAAAAGTTTACGGACCGTGTTATCTCTCGAAGAGGTGATCACAATTGGCCACCGAGATCTTGTGACTTAACACCTTGCGACTTCTTTCTTTAGGGCCACGTGAAAGAGAAGGTCTTCGCCAACAGCCCAGCGTCGATTCAAGACCTCATAGATGGAATTCGTGAGGCTATCGAGGACATAGGGCAGCCACTTTGCGATTTGGTTATGGAAAATTTCATGAAAAGGATATGGTCCTGTAGGCGTGGTCATGGTGGTTATTTGGCTGATGTTATTTTCCATTATTAACGGCACACCTTCCTCTTCATAATGAAATAAAGATCCGATCATTTATCTCAAAAAATGGCATTTTTCTTTGAATATCAAAATAACACCTCTTATTGGGAAACCCGTTAGTAAAAGACGTATGTAAAGCTATAACTGAAGTGTTGATGCTTATTTTTATTATCACACCAACAAAAAAACGATGGCAGCAAATAACAGAAAAATTTTGGGAAATGTGGGATTTTCCAAATTGCATCGGTTCCCTGGATGGGAAATATGTGGTCATTACAGCACCTGCTAATACCGGGTCAAATTTTTATAATTATAAAAAGATATTTTCCGTTGTTATTTTGGAATTGGTTGATGCGAAATCTGATTTTATTATAATCGATGAAGGTGCTTATGGGAAAAATAGTGATGGAGGAATATTTGCAAACTGTGATTTTGGAAAGACATTGGAAAAGGAAAAACTACAGATGACCGAAGAAAAGCTACTACCAAGCACCAACGTTAAAGCTCCTCACGTAATAGTTGCAGATGAGGCCTTTCCTCTTAGGCCTTATCTACTCCGACCATATCCTGGCTCGCAAATACAAGGCGATGCTTCAAAGCAGCATTTTAACGAACGCTTATCACGTCCACATCGAACTGTAGAAAATGCGTTTGGAACTTTGGGTCAAAAGTTTCAAATTTTCAATAGACGAATAAAATCACAGCCTGAGCACGTCGATGATATAATTTTAGCTATTTTACTTCACAATTACAATCGAGCGAATAGTAACAACTCCATAGAGAATAAGATATAGAACACAACTAAAAAACTTTCCTACCAAGGAGGTAATGCATCTCTCGCAGCATTCAATGTAAGAGATGCAATCAAACAATATTTATCTTCTCCAGCAGCAAAAATTAAATGGGAATTAAAACAATAAAATAAATGTGATATAATTTACCTGTTTCCTTTAATTTTTCAGCAATTTCACACCATATTTTGTCTTTAAAATTGATTTCGCTATAATTTTTATTAGTCATATCAAAATGTACAGCATTCTCCCGAACTAGCTCAATAAGTTTTTCTTGAATCATTGTTTTTTTTTTTTGTTCCACTTTAAAAGAGTTGTGTGCGACACTTTTTGTATATTACAATTAATGACATGTGTTTCATTTCAAATATTCTTTAAACTCGATTCTTAAGGAAAAGGACCGTATAAATTTAAGATCAGCGGAATACAGTCGTTAAAAGAAAGCGAGAAAACTATAGAAAAGTGATTCCATATTTAACTTCGCAACTAGACCAGCAACCGACAAATGCCGGTCTGGATTCTAGCCACCGATAGCGACTGGCAATGTAGTTTCCGTTACGTACCGGTATCTGCCGATGCCGGTTGATATGAATTAGCTAACTTGGTTTCATACAAAAATATTTTGCCTGTCTGTGCCGGTTCGTGCTGTGTCGGCAAGTGTGTACCAACCTTTATTTAGATAAATTCGACAAAATTTGGTTGTTAAGAAGTCTGTTTTCTACTACATCGTTCTTGATTACTACAACTTGCTCCATTTTGAAAAGTTATTTCTACATGAACATTATAATGGTTTCACCTACTTAAACATAACAAGAGTAAAATGGCAATAAATTTATTTCAGCTTCCTCTCTTTGGAACACTTTATAAAAGAAAAAGTTTACTAGAAAAGATATGCTTTCTTCACGGTTCCTAAATAGCACACAAGACATATGAGGTAAAGATCCATCTTTTACTAAGTCTTGTGCCATCCATCCAGATCATATAAATTCGTCATAGATACATTCTATATATTGGTAACACATGTCTAACGACTTCATCTTTCCCCAGCTATTCGAAAAATGCTGTATTGTCAATACTTAAAAATATTTACCTAGCGATTTAGGACCTATAAGCTATGCATCACCTGTGCTTTTTATCGAGAGTGCAAGAAAAACTGATTTTTAATTGAAATCCTAATTCAATCTTACTTTACTTTTATTAGTGGCTTGATTTACCCCAGACTCGTTAGCATTTGTCTTTGGAAGACGGACGGAAGTTGCCATTAATGATTGTATCAGCTTCATTATCGACCATGCTTCATATTACTGCACAAAATTGCTTGGTTGCACACTTCCTGATTTTCTCAAGTAAAGAAGACTGATTCACCTTTATAACCTATTTCATACAAACATGTCATTTTATCTATCCGAAATCTTCCAGGACACAGCTTCGGAATGTAATACGAATATGATAAAATCAAGTTTCCACAAATTAGTTATCGGAGGTCTCTTATCTTGTTCTAATAAATTGTCTCTGAAATAGTCTTCCACAAGTTATCAGAAAGTTTGATATGTCATTTAAAGGGCTCATGAAGGTTCACTTTTTAATAAATTTTTCCTTTTCGAATTATTCTACCTTTCACCGTTTTCTCTTAATTTTGTTCGATTTTACGTAACGTAGCTATAATTTCTTAATTTCTCCTTTCTTATTATTTTATTTTATAATTTTTTTCCCCATTTTCAATGTTCCAGTTTTCGTTTCATATAACAAATATTTTCTTCTGTTATTTATTCAGCAGTAATTATTTCTGATTTTAATATCAATTTAATTTTTTTTTTTTAAATAAATTTACCAAATGCATTGAAATGAAGAAAAAATATTCGACCCAGTGATCAGAGAGGTCTCATCAGTGTGGTTATTTCTGATCGCATACCACATTTTATTAATTTTTATATTCTTATCATAGGAGGGTAAATATATGTTATGCCTTCCTATGTAGTGCTAAAACTCTTGTATACTAAAAAGATTGTTAGATGGATAAATGGATGGGAGGAGGTTGGGAGCCCAAAATGGGATAAAGAACTTAGGCCCCTACTCTAAGGTTGTAAATCTAGAGAACTAACAATTGGCCTTCCATTGTTGGCCCTCCAAATTTATAAGCTATTGCCGAATGCCTGAACTTTGACAAAGCTTAACACTGATTCCCCACTCTCCCTTCCCGCTTTATGTATTTCATCTAGGAGGTGCGATCCAAAGAATCTGTAACGTCTACCGGAAAGAGCTACACATTAAGTGAGTCACCTTTTCGGTTTCCTCCCCGCATCCTGTGCATACGAGGTTATCAACGAGCCCAATCCTATTTATGTAGGTGTTTAGGTAATTTAGTTGGTACCAATTATCTATTCTTGCTTGCGCTCTGGTTGATAGTCGTTTCCGATTGAAATCTTCGCTCTTGAATATGGGACAGTTATCTGTCGACGGCAATTGCCATCAATTGTGTAAGCGATAGTGTAGTTTTTCCTCTTGCGTATATGTCAAGGAGATGCGTTACCCTTTTTAGGTAATAGAACAAATCTCCTGTTGGATAAGAGATTAGCTTGAGACTGGTGATTTTATGACAGTGGACCAGGATGAGTAAGGTGCTGTTCCTGTAGTAGTAGAAAGGAATTGGCCCTAGTTGGTTTGTATAGAAGTCAGGAAATCGGTCTTATTGTACCTATGGTAATATGACCGGATACCGGGATAATTTGCTATTATCTTCTTGGATACTTGACAGTTGCATTCTTCTCAGCCTCTACAGGCTGGAGGTTTAGTACACCACTGAAAATTAATATTTAATATACTCTAGTGTCCGTGATGACGGAGGAATAATGATGCTTCAATAATGGAAAGCGAATGACAGGATACTATCACAGTCCAAATGACCGTTAGTACATCACCATCTATGTCGCGCAGTGTTGAGAAGCAGTCGGCTGTAATGCTCACACGACAGACTGGTAGCAGTCGGCTGTAATACTCACACGACAGACTGGTGGAGCCGTAGCAACGCCTAAACCATATAACAGATTCTCCCAGCGAAGGCAATCTGATAATGGCAGTAAGTGAGATAGCGCTACCACTACGGCAGTGTGACGGCAGCCGACAGGATGAGGTTGCTTGAGCTTCTGGATATAGTACCGCCTGTTATCTTGATCTTTAAGGGCACTCTGGTAAGTTACCCAGTTGGGTTGTTTCCATTCGGCCTTGAAGTTGAGGTATAAAGAAAATAAGGGCATATGTGGCGTAAAGAAATGCAAAAGTCCTCTTTTAGTTTCTTTTCCAATAGTTCGGATATAAATTTATTTTCATTCAATTTTTTTGGTTTTAATTATTTTTCTTATTTTTAGATGACGACTGTCAGAAGGCTAAAAAATGACTACTGATATTTTTTGTTTTCTTTTTCACAACGTTATAAATTAAAAATCCACGCCTGCCTAGCTACGGCTTTCTACGTTTGACAAGGTATCGCTAGCGGTGAATTTTGTGATGAACGTAACCCGGTTTACACGGTGTGTGACGAAGGTTTGGAAATGGGCGAACCGAGACCGAAGCGTCGCCACAGGTGACCCCTAAGAAATTAGGATCCAAAATGGACATGAGGGCTCTCAGGGTTAGTTGACTTGTTAAGATCCTATAGCTTTTACGTTCAGCTTTGGGTAGGTTTCACCCACAGTTCCTTTGTAGTTCTAATCTAATGGTCAGTAAACCAAAAACGACTATGTTGGCAGTCGGCGTAAGTCAAAACATTAGAAGTGAGGGGATTCAGAGCAATCCCAATTGTCGAGCGAGAAGCCTCCTAGACCACTCCATAATGAGCGAGAATGACCGCCATTTCGCTTTCGCTCATATTGCTGTGACATGGTACTCATAGGATGGGTAGGTACCCCATTTTAACCAAAAGGGTGGTTTTACACTCCAGTACAAGTGTTGAGATTGTAAATAGCTTTGACAAGGCTTTAACAGCCACTTGGTTGTTTGAGCAGATGACAATCTCCTTGCTCTCAGTCTAAATTGAGAATATATGTACTTTGCCGCTTCGAGGATAACTTTGTTTTCTGCCTGGAAAACCATGACATGGGTTTCGAGGTTCATGTCCATTTCCACACTAAGATCTTCGTAAAAAAACGCCTGCTCTAATGTTTTCCTCAGGTTTGGAACCATCTGTGTAAAAAATAGGGTAGGTATGTAAATAATTGAAGCATTGCAACCTGCGCCAGCGCAATGGCATTACTGTTCCCCGTCGTTTCGTGTGGCTTTCAAGGAAACGACATTGCGTGGTACCCTTAAAACATGTTTTAGTAGTATGTCGAAAAAGCTCTTATGCCACCAGAAAAAATTCTTAGACTTACCTTTTTTATTTAATTATTTTGCAATAATTTCAAGTTTTTAATTTTATATTATTTATTTATATATCGATTTTACTAAATCAATAAGTTCATCATCTTCTTCTCCTTTGTAAAACTCACTCTTTTTGCCATAACTGCGTGATATGAAGTGCAAATGCTGACTGAAAACGTCGACACCAATTCGTCGGAATCAAACAATTTTGAATCCGACGCATTAATATCCGCAGATGCGATTTCTTGGAAGCTATTCATATAATTTCCTTCGTGTTTGACTTCAACGTACCTACTTACGCTGCCGCATTAACATCCACGCACTTACGCCGGCAATATTTCTTGGAAACGGATGTTTAAATGTGATTCTCTTTCCGCTCTAAATGAGATTTTCGCATTGAAAGTGGCTTTTAAAATGGTCTCAAGGAAGTAATCTCTGTTCCTCTTAATATCAAGTACTACCGACTGCACAGATAGTAAGATGAATTCATGTGGAACAACTGTTCTTTAAAAATCCTATTTTGAACTCTATTACGTGTAAATCTGCCAAGAATTAACTGTTCGAATAGATGAAAGTACGTAGTCTATCCGTTAGCTTCAATTCAGGCTTTCTCAAAATTTAAGTAAAAATGAGGAAAATAAAATTCTCACACAAGACATGAATTTTAAATTTAAAAATATCACCGTGAAATATGGAGAAAATACAGCATTTTTGAAATTCCATCTAAAATTATAATCGAATTGATGCACTTAAAATTTTATGCTACGTACTGTATTAGCATGTTTTCAACCTATGCAAAAATGTACATGGAAAGTTGGAATTTTTGTGTTGTAACCCTACAAAAGGGTTTCCTAATTTTTTTCGAACATAGATCAGCATTTAAAAAAAATATTAGCTTTCTGCTTAAATATTTAGTGATAAATAAATTATAATCCAATCGCGCAGCTTGCGAAAACGCAATTTTTCTATTTTTCTATTCTTTTACCTTATTTTTTTTTTAATTTGTACCTAATACCCATTTCGATTTCGAAAATACTTTTAGACAATTTCTTCCTAATTCAATTTAATCTAAATACTGCTGCAGTTTAATATAGATTTTATTTTGAATTTTTCCTTTAAACTGCTAAATCATAAAATAACTCAAAACAAGGACATCAATGGTAAAATGCAATCAAAACAAGGTGGACAAAAAAAAAACCAGAAAATACTTTTTGACAAGAAACCTAACAACAGCAGCAAATTGTGTTCAAATTCGTGTTTATGTACAAAGCATTGGTCGATTTTATACATATTTTCTGCAGTAGTTTCAATATGTACTCAGAGTGGACCCCCCCCCCCACCCTTTGGTTAGAAAAGTAAACAAAAAGCACACTAGAAAGCTTTCGCCCCGCCTTTAAATAACAACGCCTTAGTATCCAAAGAAAGAAAAAAAAAGAAGTCGTCATCATCAGTCAGCTAACGAAAAATAAAATTATTTTCACCCAAAATACAAAAGAAGAAAATGGAATCAAGGAGATGGGGAGACGCTTTTCCCACATTCAAGCTTCCAACACTGCTGTATATGGGGAGCTTTGTAAGTTCTAAGAACTTTCCTCGAACCACATTTTCGAGTTCATTCATGTGGGAATTTCCATTCATTGGCCAAGTTCTGATGTAAAACTATTTTGAGTGCTTTCGTATTCATTACGGGATGAGATGCTTGTTTGGATACCGCAAGATATGTGTGCATGTTGTAATAAGTAGCCCACGGCATCCCAGAAAAAGAGAGCTTTTCGAGGTGCGGAAGCGCCAGGAAGATTTTTGATGCCCATCAGGACCACCCATAAATAACACTGGGCGGATGGTATTCGATTGATGCGAGAAACAACAAAAGCTTAACCTGCAATATAATCACCGAAATATATGTGTGTAGGAAGCTTTCAGCAGCGACACAGCGGAGGCGTATAATATCGGTGCACACAGTTGAGCGGAGCCTAAATAACGCCGCCAAAATATACGGGACTTGAACGGAAAGCACCCGACATAATAAAAATGAGAAAATCTTTGAGATATGCGCATATGCTCCTAAAATGCCTCAGCCAACCGATAGCTATAGCGATAGTCCTTTTCCTCCCGTGCTCCTTGGAGATGTTGTGCTCGGTCCTCTCGTCTAGACGGACCAGGACAATTTGGCTTATGTGTGTTTGTTTCGCGCCCTAATTGTGTAGGTATTCGTAACTCGCACATTTAGATAAAAATTCGTTTCCTGATTTCCTTGCGTTTTAGCAATTGTTGGAACGTTTTTTTTTTTTTTTGCTTTGTGCTCTTTTGGAACTTGTGTATGCCAACAGTACGGGAGTACATACACAAACTACCAGAGAAATGTAAAGAACGAATAGGAGCTTCGCAAGGCGGGCTAAATCTTTCGCATACTAGGAATAAATTACTGCGCTGTACTATTTATCAGACATGTGTAAAGGAGCATCCTGTGTGCTCCTCCTTCACACGTGTGCTGAAAATAGTTGTCTTTGAAGATGCAATTTCAGGTGCATAAGATGCAATTTATAGGAAAAGTTGCACAAGCGCATCCTATCGTACGAACCTCAGGGAGCTACTGCTTCTAACCTACCCCCTTGTGAACGAGAACCTTTTTAAGTTCACTATTGGAGGTTCTGGTTTTTTTTCAACGTTTTTCTAATGGAATTGGAAATTTTCTCTTATTCGTTTTTCATTTTCCTGAATATAAATTGGATTTTGTGTGCGATGCAAAGTAAAAAGACGGCGACGACAAGGTAAAAGTAAACGAATACGTGCGACAAAATGAAATGAAAATCTTGAAAAAAGTATATCAAAAGTGCAATTTGTTCTGAGCGGATCAAATTTTTCTTACAAATTTTTCGACAGCTCAAGATGACGTTGAATTCAAGCGGAAATTTGAAATGAATTCAAGGAAATTTCGAATATTTCACAGATTTTAGTGATGGTTAAAAATATGCGCATTGATATTCGCTATCGTTAGATGTACAATTCATCAAACAAAATGAGTGTCGGTATTGAGAAAATTCATTAAATACCAACTTAAAAATTAACAAATTATTTGTTCTATTTTGATTTTCTAAGACAATGTCGCCTACAATTATTATGATAGTTACGAAATAGCTTTCCGCACGAACCTATTCCCTCATAAGAACGAAGAATGCTCTTTAATGTCTATAACTTCTGTAAGGATACATCACCATCTTTACCAAAGTGGATCATTTCCAAATTGGTAAGAAGTTTAGCAAACGTTGGACAATATTCTTGCTCTTGGTCCACATAAATCAATGTTCTAATATGTATCACCACCATACCTTAATAGATCCAAATAACTTAAGTGGGAAGTTTTGTTACTGTGATTCCATTATTTTGATAATATCTCATTAGTTGATTTATAGCATATTCTTCCAGATCGACCGAGCAGAACATTTTGGTTGAGATTATTTTTTAATTCATTGCACTTTCCCTTAACGTTAATATATTTCTGGAACTTATCAATTCATTTATCAATACCCAAAACAAAAGGTTTAGTATTTCATCTCAAAACAGGCCGGTATTCGCAGATTTGACTTCATCGTCTCCAAACTTTTTCTCAAGCAGCTTTTATGTCATCTTTGGTATTAAATAATAGTCAAGCATGGCCAGATATGGAGTACTTGTCTGATGATTAAGCATTTTCCTCATATTTTCTCTTTAACAGCCTCTTTAATCGCTTTAGCAGCCCAGCCCTATGCACGCCCAATGTGGAGTTCGAACCCTCGACCTAGATCATGCTTGCTCTCAGCGATTGTAACATATAAAATATTTATAATAAATTATGTTCGCCCTCACCTCACAGACTCATAACAGTTGAAAATCAGTAAGTTGAAGTAAGATCTTTAAAACCAGTAACATTGAGGACTCCAACTGACTGCGACATCTTGAATTTTTTAAGGGGTGCCTTTTTTATTTTATTATTCTAATTTCACTCAGTAATGAGCACAAGTTTCATTTTCGTTATCAATTCGACACAAAATGTTATCTTCTCATCAATAGAGAAGTCCAAAAACTCGCTTGAACAATCGACGTGGAGCCATTTTTAAAGCGATGCGCGTGAGCTTAAAAAAATTATATCACTTACAAATTATGGTTTTTCGTAGGCCAAAAGTCCTCCGAAATCAGTAATTCCTCTCCAGAATGGTTTGACGTATTTGTCTTTGTTTTTTTTTTTTTAGGAATATTACAGAGTTCATTATTTTTGTGTATGGCAACCCTATAAGAGGCTGTCCCATTTAGCTCTTATTTGAAATTCAATCTGAAATTATAATGCAATTAATGAACCCAAAATGTCACATTGTATTTGCACGTTCTGAGCCAAAACATGAAAATACATGCGTGTGAAAAATTGCAGGTTTTATATAGCAACCCTAAGTTTTCAAAAAAAAAAAACTGTACAAGTTATTAGCTCTCTAAGCATTCTCTATGTCTCTGCTCAAATATTACGTGATAAGCGAGACTTTTCTATGGCAACCCAATAGGACCGCAGTAGCTGTGGATTGTGCAAAAGAAATTCCTGTTGAGGAAAAATTATTTTGAAGCCGGTTTTAATTGCCTTCATTACTACTCTAATTTTGATGCTTCAGAACTTTGAAGCACATACTCCTACTTCTGAATGGTTACTTCCCATTTGAAATATAACATCTTCTACTATAATATTAAAATTGCATTCAAAATTGATGTGATGAAAAATATAAACTAAAAGGATAGCCAAGAAGACACTTATTGGATAATGAAATATGGTCGAATCTTCTTAAATCAAAAATGTACCTGATGCATTATTAAAGGAGACTGCAATTTATATATGTACATAAGACAAATTCGATCCAAATAAGGAAATAGTAAAAGTCTTCTTCTTATTTCAAAAATAGCGATTTGGCAAGCCACAAAGGATTTTGACAGGCAAGATACCTGATTGTGAGTACAGCCACAAATGATAAAAGTCACAATAAATCTTACCTAGCACATGATCGCAGAGTTTCATATTAGAGTTAAGAAAGATTCCGAGATTTTCAATTAAAACACTGAATTATAGAATATAGTGTTATTCAAAATGACGGGAGGTAGTATATCAATCTTTCTGCGGTAGAAAGCAATACGCTGCGATTTTTTTTGCATTAAGCAGTAATCTATTCTTGATAGCGCAATCTGAAATATTTTGTAGATCAGTGTTCAACCAATCAATACATACTATACCAGTAAGCCAATAAGTCTACTAAGATTCACCTACATATTAGCGACATACAGATGAATTTTACTGTGTTCAAGAACATCTGAGATTTATGAATGCACCTACAAAATAAACAGAAATATCCCACATATTGATCCCTGCGGCACACCACAATCAAGTGGTTGAGTGCAGGACCTACAAGCTATCACCTTCACTATGAAAGGACTTTCGAAATACAGTATAACAAACAGGAAGATCTATTGTTATAGTACTCTAGTCAAAATCATATAGAAGACTAATAGGTATAGGATAATAGTATATGACAGTGACAGTGACAGTTTTCCATAGATAAGAAAACCCAAATGCAGTAGGACAGATATTGAAAATATGTAAGACAGATGAGTGATAAAATGACTGGTAAAATAGTTTCAATAAAATTATGACAAATACCATATGGCCCACGTCCAACAGAATCTGATTTAATAGACTTGATAGAGACAATATACAAAATACTTATAGTTTCGTGCAATAAACCTCTTTTTTAAATACTCGTAGCGCTTATGATACCTATTCTTTTGTTTCCAAAAAAAAACATTATCTTTCTGCGTTATCCTCCGATGCCTCTCTTTGGGGAATTGGATCCACTCTATTATGGCATTCGCAGCATAAGTAGATACTCTAAGAATTTCAAAAATATTATGCGCTATCTAGCGGAAATCCGCGTACCTGAGGCAATTGTAATATTTTTTATACAAACTGCCACTTTCAACTTGCTTGAATATTTTAGAAATTTTTATATTTTATATTTTTTATGCAGAAATAAGTCAATGTACCTATGGACGCCCGTATACTTGTAAAAAGTCAGAATGAAATACACTTTTAATTGAAATTAACGACAGATAGGTATTTATTGTTAAGATAAAAGCAAGTATCTTTTCTTAAGACAACTAAAATAATAAAGAATTACATTTAACAACGGCTAATAAGTGTGGCGGTCTCAGTCACCCGAGTTATATTTTTTTATTAGGTTGCCGCATATGTTATTGACATTCGCACCAAATTTAGCATCATAACTTGACCATTGTTAGAGTTACGCCGTGTTGAGTACATCTGCCTCTGTGCGTGTTTTCGATTTCTGACAATTTTAAAAATTAAATCAACTTTGCATCAACGTGATGGCATTAAATTTTGTGGTAAAAACGGATTTAAAGGTACGAAGATCTTGGAAATGTTAGAAAAAAATTTCGGCAATGATGCTCTATCAAAAACAAACGTTTATGTATGTCACGAACGCTTCAGATAAGGGCGGAGTCCGTCGAGGATGACGATCGCAGCAAAAGGCCGTCAACATCAAAAACTGACGAAAACATCGATGCGATCCAAGAAATGTTGACAGAAAACCACAAATTAACCATCAGAGAACTAACAGAGAACTTGAACATCGCTTATGGTTCCGTTCAAGAAATTTTGGTTAATAATTTGGGCTTGAGACGTGTCGCAGCAAAGCTGGTGCCAAAAGACGTAAATTTCATGCAAAAAACGGACCGCGTTGAAATCGCGAAAGACATGATTTTCGAATTTGAAACTGACCCAACTTTTATCAAACGCATTATTACTGGAAACGAGACGTGGGTTTATGAGCATGACACGCAATCTAGACATCAAGCAAGTGAATGGCGTACACAGAATGAGCCAAGACCGAAAAAGCCACGTCGTTTTCAGTCGAAAAAGAAAGTAATGCTTACGGTTTCCATGGATTACAACGGTGTTGTACATCATGAATTCTTGCCTGATGGTCAGACAGTCAACAAGGAGTATTATTTGGGCGTTATGAGACGTTTGAGTCAAGCCATTCGCCAAAAAAGAGTGGAATTATGGGGAAGAAACTCATGGACTTTGCACCACAATAAGTCACCGTCGCATAATGCCATCATTATCCGTGATTTTTCGGCCAAGAACAGAACGAATACCATCCAGCAACCGAACTCACCTGATTTGGCTCCCTGTGACTTCTTCCTTTTCGATTAACTCAAGAAACCGCTCCGTGGAACGCGTTTTAGCAGCCGAGAGGACATAATGAAAAAATCGAAGACGAATATAAAAAATGTTTCGAGGATTGGATCAAGGAGGCAAGGAGACAAAATAAATTTTGATAAATAAACTTGTATTTTTAATTTTCTAAATAAATTCCTGAAACTTTTTGATCAAGGTGGTATATAAAAGTTTCTACATATTAGTACTTCCATAGATGGCACAAGAACTAGATATCGCATGTTATACAAGAGCAGAGTATACAGATTTTGAAATGGGTGCTACATTTCGGAATGGACCACAACATGTTTTAGAGAGTGTGGAGAACAGATGTTGCTTTAACAGCAGTTTTGTATATATTTGATCGACTTCCTCAACACTTCAGATACGAAAAAATATGAATCATTCGACGTATACATTACATTGTTGTGGTCCATCGCGGAATGTCCCATCACCCATATAAAATTTATATATTCTTCTATGGTATTGCATGCGACATCTAGTTCTTGTGACATCTATGGTACTATTTAAAGTTGCCGCTTCTTAGAACGGGATTCTCTTTTAAGTTTATTAAATGTTTTTTATTTTATTTTTATTTCTTTATTTTTTATGTAAATCTTTTTTAACGGCATGCTCAGATACGAATGCGTTACTGTCAGACCTTGTCAGCTTTCCTTATGTTTAGTTCTACCCGATTTTCTCCCTAGACTAAAATCTAGTGTTATTCCTTGAGACTAAGCTTGACTCTGTTTTCCTGGGTTTACGAGAGTCATTGGTGTTTTTGCTGTACGACCATCTTCGTAAGAGTCACAGTTTAATTATTGGCAACCATTTTATTGGCTGAGAATAGATGCAGTTCTTGCAGAAAACTTATGGTGTCATCAATTTAGCCTTCATTAAGACAGAAAAATATTTTCATCCGGAGGGTAGATGCGTGCAACTTTCTAACCCTTGATAATATTACTAGAAGTAAATGCTTGAGGATACAATTACCTAAAGCGCTGTGAGACATTGCGAATACTGATTGATCTACCAGGATTTTTAAAAATCTACCAGTCTACCATTATGTTACAAATTAATTTTTTTTACGGTCTAATGGCTGCATCTTATGTGATGTATAACGGTGAATGTTTCAAAGTACAATTCTATTTTCTTTTAGTTATGTTAATAGGTTCAAAAGATACAAAATTTTCATTTTTACATGGTGAATAAGATAGTCCAAGAATTGTCGAAATAATAATTGAGTGCACTAACTTGAGGAATTATCTCCCGTAATTATTCCAAAAGGAGCTCTCTTTATCATATATGTATGGTTTTTTAGGAAAATCATGATAGATGGTTTTTGTTTATACATATATCATTGTGATGTTATTTCCTCGTTCCTCAGACTTCAATTTTCCGAATTATGTAATTTCTTTTGTTGTTAAAATTTTACTAAGCCCCTGGACCATCAATATAGTTGCCTCAACTTGATTATAAATGTTTTGGGAGCAGTAACGAGCCAATATTTCTTCAATATTTCTGATCGATATTGGTAGGTCTGGTTGTTTTCGCAAGGAAAATCCTGGAAATCTTTTATATCTTTTTACATTATTTTTTAGAACTTAAGCGGAGAACTTAAGCGGTAACATTGCTCGATTTCATATATTGAGATAACTTTAAATATTTAAAATGGTTCATTTGCAGGTTTTATATTTTTATGAAGCCTTACTTAAAGATTTGCCATTTACCGCCTACTTAATGGCTTCTGATAATATTTCAAGTCATATTTTACACTGTTTTTCTACCTGAATTACTTCGGGGCACTGAAAACAACCAAAATAAACTAAATTTCCTATCTGTAAGAAACGCTTGAACCTATAAACAGTCCATAGAATAGGTCAATATAATGTTTTATCTCTTTGACAACTTAACCTGAAAACTTTTTCGCATTTTATGTGTATACAATTAAAATGTTAAAAAACAACAGTAATAATTCAAATAGAACATTTGTATGTACACTCCCAAAAAGAAACGCTGAATAAAAAAGAAAATTACACATTTTTTCATTGTTTAAAATATTATATATAAAAATAAATGAATAAGACTTAGTTCAATATTTAATAAAGTAAACTATTTATTCGATTTTTAACAATATGACTGTATTTATTGCAATTTTTTTCTTAAATAACTAAAGAAACGATATTAATTTTTTTATTTCATTTAGTCTATTATATACAGGGTGTTTCCCCTTAGGAGGTCCATAGAGCGGGAGGTGATAGTACTCACCTAGGCGAACCAAAAATTGTATGGCAGGTGGGGGGGGCAATATCAACCGTTTAGGAGTTACAGGGTGATTCATAAAAAAAGCTAGGTTTTTGCAAAACACCCTGTATCTTAAAAACTACAGGGCGTATGGTCACAGTTAAGGGCTCTTTGTATGCAGAACTTCATGGCCTTTCCAACGACAGCTCAACCAGCCCCGTACTCATAACCTATTCCGGTTAATCCGGTCACACCGAAATTAGACGATATTTTTTAAAATGACGTACTAAGGGAACAAATTATCGTTGAGGATAGGTTTGAAAATAGGTTTGAGAATAAGTTTAGAGCTAATAACTCTTTAACGGATACAATAGCACATAGGGTATAATAGGTCCAATTAAAGAGGAGGCTCCACAGTTTACAGTTTTTATAAAAAAAAGTTATGTTAACGACCTTTTTGCAAAAATAATAGAGGTCAAAGTAAAAAAAAAAGGAAAGAAAATCCGAAATTTTTAGTTTAGACCTTCATAACATCTGAGAGGAGAGGGGCACGGGGCTGGTTGAGCTGTCGTTGGAAAGGCCATGAAGTTCTACATACAGTGAGCCCTTACATACGCCATGTAGTTTTTCAGATACAGGGTGTTTTGTAAAAACCTAGCTTTTTTTATGAATCACCCTGTAACTCCTAAACGGTTGATATTGCCTCCCCACCTGCCATACAATTTTTGGTTGGTCTAGGTGAGTACTATCACCTCCCGCTCTATGGACCTCCTAAGGGGAAACACCCTTTATAGATATCAAAATAGATTGAAAAACTAATACGTAAACAGAAAAACAGAATTTGTCGGTTTAATTTTTGAACGAATTTCACGCATATTTGAGCTATATACTCTAAGCACATTGAGTTTCTACAGTTTTTATAAGATTCCTTCATTATAAGAGAAAACCTATAAATAAACTTCCTGAGCGCGAAAGAGATCCACCATTATTTATGCTCATATTTATATTGCAATATCTACAGTCATTACTTCTGACATGACATTCCAACTAATTCTAATTTATCGACATTCATAGACATTTTTATGAATTAAAACTGTAAAGTAACGATGGACACTGTAAAAATTGTTTAAAATTAAAACTTACGCAAAGGATACCCATGGGTTTATTACACTCAATCCAAAGGTCTTACTGTTTTTTCTAAACAGATTTCAAGTGTTCTTATCGGCTTGGCAGTCAAAAATGAACTTAGTGCTGTATAATAAATTTACATAGGTTTCTCTCTACGTAATTTTTGTTGTCGACTTATTTTAAAGTAATATGAAATCATATTTCGGGATTTGTTACAAACACAACTCTATTTTGTAATAGTATGGAGTAACCTAAAAATTAACAAAATGTGCTGAGAAAACATGATTCCCAGTATCTGCAAATTACCTGCAAAGAGTGTTGTCCTGTCCTCGTAACTCAACAATTCATATATTTTATATGGAAGTATACTGCGAAGTATTTTTTTTGTTTTTTAATTTTCATAAAGCGAAAACCTTGTTCCAGATCTACATTTGAAAACCTTGTGGAAAAACAGAATACCAAGAGCAGAGATTCAGAAATTAAAGAAAATAACCCACAGAAAGCGATCCAGTCAAGTGGATCATACAGTTTGCTAATCTCACGTCTAACTTTGTTGGCTGACAAGCCTCGCTTTACATAACATATTTTAATCTTGAATCTATGCACTTATCGACCTGTAATTAGAACCAGAGTCATAAATAATTAAGTTAATTTAACTTAATTTAGTTAAAACAAATTATTTACATGATGAAGATTGCTATAAGTTGGGCACGGTATTCTTGTCATTTTTTTTTTTTTTAAGTAGGAACATACCTACACATATAAGAGCAAAATTAGTAAAGTGTGCTGCATGAAAATTAAAAATAGAAAACTGAACTAAGCACTAGAAGGACGAAAATAAAGTAAAGAAACAAGTAGAAAAGATAAACAAACAACAATTTAATTTTTTTTAATTTTTCATGCGAAACCTTGCTACGCCCTTGAGACAACAGGAACTCGTGCGCTAATTTCTGTATTAAAAATTAAAAAAGTTTTTTACTGAATTCAGTGAAAAGAAAAAGATAAAGAAAAGGAATCAATTTATAACGTTAAAAAAACATTATTACTTTTTTTTCTCAATATTTCCAAGCCAAGCTTAAGGGATACCCAATTATATAAAGCATAGCATGGCAGGGAAGAGATAGGGAAAGGAATCAAGGAACGTGAGGAGAGTGGCTGATGGAGGTGATGATGAATGTCACCCTTAAACTTTCGCAGATTGTATGCTGAAGGAAAGACAGAAGATGGTAGACTATTCCACGTTCGCAGAGTTCGAGATAAAAAAGCATCATGGAATTTTACAGTACGGCCGAAAGTAATTTTAAGAGAAAAAGGATGTACGCGATTTGCAGCGTGAGTAATACGTGCAAGAAGTTATTATCAAATCACCAATGAACTTGTAAGCTCTCAATAGGTTCTTTGTGACTTCGTAAACTCGAAAGCAACGTGGCATCCAACAAGTGTTTTTTCTTAGTGCTATAATCACCCATCCCATTCTACATAATTGACCGGCGAATTTATGCACAAAAAATTTGCATAACAAACAGAAAATAAATTAATTAAAGTTAGCCTAGAAACTTACTTTTTGCTAGAACTAAAATAGCTGATGTTTTTTAGGGTATGTAGCATGTAGATATGTATGTAAGTATGTTACTTAGATATTTTCGTTTCACAACGTATACGTTAAAATTCTTAAATGATAGTTTTGATATAAATTTCAATGTCATGAATCAACAAGCTTGACATACAAATAAATTTTATAATTATGTAATAATTATTCCAACCACTTTCCAATAATGTTGTCGATGGCATTTAATTTTGAAACTGGCATTACCAAGAATTCCAGAATATGTGTTTCGAAATACATAACGGCACAAAATATTACTACAACAATTTAGAGGCAATAATAAAAATATTAATTAGAATCTTGGACAAAACAGACATATAAGATCATAATAAATGCATGCAGTAAAAATATGTACGACGAGACGTTAGCATTTAAAAGTGAAAACCATTTTCGTTCAATTTAAAGAAAAAAAAACCTTAATTGAATAAATTGTTTAAATGTTAAAAATGTTTCTTTCCCGTGGATGATTTTCTTCATTAGCAAATTCTATATCTATTGGCAACTGCTGTATATTATGGATGCAATCAACAAAGGCGTCAATGTAGTTGTCAACTACCAGTAATTAATGTTCTCTGCCACAATGGCGATAATGTGATATATCGTGACCATACTTTTCCTGATATTTTGCGATTTATAATTTATACACTCGCTAACCTAAGCTCAGCATCTAACCAAGTGGTAGTATTCAAATGAAATTATGTTAACAGAATTATTCTCTGAAATCATGCAACATGTCATGTAGTTTGGCGTGATTTATCTTTAGAAGGATTTACTATATTTTTCACTATTTGTTATTACTAAAATGATCACATGTTTTTCACATACGTACATGATACAAATGAAAAGTAAAACGAGAATAAAAGTTAATAAAAGTTTTTACAAAATTCACAATCTGCACATGTTTTGTGTTGCATGCCCATAAAATGCATCGTTGACAAGTTTATGGGATTGGGAATGAGTTTATGTAACAAACGTAATGTGATCTTATGTAATGCTGCTTGAGAATATTTTTCTGACTATAATTGAAAATATTTCTCCGATTAACTTTTCCCCTCATAGGAAGATTCACAAGAAATCTCATGCCATTCCCTTGAAACTTTCAAACGATAAATGAGATTGATTTGTAAATACAGGAGTAACAATAAGTGATGCCAGATAGGCAGATTTATCTTCATTTGGCAGATTTCAGATATAATAAAACACAAACATCTGCGCAAAGCGAATTTTAATTTAAACAAAAGCAAGTTGAAAAGTAGACTGGAAGTTGAAATCGTAAAATAAATACTTTTATCCAAAAACATAATGAGAAAAAATAACCAATAATCTTTTAACTTAAAAGTGTCAAGAATTACAATTATTTCAAGGCACATAACTTTGAGAAAAAGAAAATTGTCTTATTGTTAGACAAAATTAAGGGATTTTTATCACTGTCTTCCTAGCAATACTGGTAATAATAGTGATTTTCGAACGCTCAGGAACGGCATCTTTTGCTACGAGTAAACCGTTAACAACCGTAGTTCGTTTGTTCTAAGAACCGCAGACTATTCTAATTTTTCTCTAAGAAGGCAGAAAATTGCTCTTAAGGGGAGGTTACCGTTCATGACGATGAAAAATTCATTTTTTGTTTTTTTACATAATTATCATCCTTGAAGTGTTTAGAACATGAGAATAAAAGGATATTTTCACATCTAAAGTATTTTAGAATTCACAGCCTGTTGAGAGCAGAACTGTCCACCGGCTGGAAAACAGGTACCTGAAGCGCTCGGAGTGCGCTTTCTGGGGAGATCTTTTCTCGCTACCTGAGGTACCCTTGTACATTTCGAGAAACTAAGAGTATTATCCTTCATATTGAGCACAATCAGTTGTTGCAGGAAGAAGGGCGGCCTCTGTGTGGTGCTGGATTAGCTGAAGTAAGCTGTCAAACTTTAAACTTTGTATGAGTTTTTCTGAGAACAACATTTTTAGAACGCGTGGTGCTTTACAGCTTCAACAGATGAACCGATTCACATGAATCTCTGCGCAATTGAAAGAAAATTCAATTTGCGGGGCCATTAGGAAGCGATTTTTGTCAAAAATTGATTTAGAAATTGTTTTATCGTCCGTTGAAGCATATAAAACAGGGCAAAGAAATGGGGTTTCATTTTCAAACGGCTGGCATTTTGTTATTCAGTTGTTTATTTTTGAAAACGAAAACCGGTAAGGCCACCAAATTTTACCTACGCTGTAAAAAGGCACAAATTGTTGCCACAAAGTTTAGGGAAAAAATCCCTATATTCCCTACATTTTATGGCTACATTTTAGACAATATTCCCTACATTTCTAGGAAGTTTTTTAAGTATTTTAATCATTTTCAATCCTATTTGTTTTTGATGAACTGGCAGAGATGTGGAGCGCCCCGCGCAGATCAAAACACGCCATGCACGGCTTGGTTTTATTGGAGCTGGAGCCGCCATTTTGGATAGTTTTTTTTAAATAAAAATGAAATTTTCTCTCCATTGATAAAAGAATAAAATACGTTAAAATCCATTTCCAAAAGTATTTATTTTATGTAAAAACAAAATTCCAAAGTTTATGCGTTTTTCATGCCTCTCGACGGTAACCTCCCCATAAGTCTTAATTTTTTTCAATGGATTTGCATTTTTCAGTCATTTGCAATCACATGATTGAAAAAGTTGTTAAATCAACAAACAAAAAAATAAGAGCATATAAATTTAATGAATAGAATCAGAGTAGAGCAGAGTTTCAAGAATGTATATTTCACAAAATTCGAAGCTCTATGGGATTGCTTTTCTATACAGCTACTTTTAAGAGATGGAACTGGTCACGGTATATTCCAATGTACATTGTCGGCTAATCCTCTTTTTATATTGTTTTAGTGGCGAGTTAATTCTGTAATCCAAAATATATTTAACAGAAGTTGCACAGTTAACCTCCCGTGGTAATTCCAACTGAGATAAACTCAACAGTAAACATCTTACAGAATTGGAAGGTAAATTATCATATGGGTGGTTGCATTTAAAAAGTGCAAATCTAGGGAAGCTTTTCTGTATTGATTCAAGACGTTCAATATGAACCTTGTAGTAGGGGCACAAAACGGCACATACATATTCTAAAATCGACCTCACCAAAGCGAAGTAGAAAACTTTAAGAGTCTCTAAAGTTCTTAGAATTCCTGCTTATATAAAACGCCCTCCTTTTGCAATGAAATTTCTTTTTTCAAAGTTTTTTCGTTTGCATAAACAGTTTTTTCCACTCAATTCTCGAGCTGCAGACTTAGCAGCAAACTGAGTCAATTTCAAATTGACTTATTTCGCTATGAATTTTCATATCATAACTCTCTATGAAATACTAGTCCTGCACACGGCTAATTTTGCTAGGCATTCAAGTAAATACGTCCTATTTCGCCTCATGTAATTCACACATAAAAACTATTTTAAGTTTATATATGAGGTCAGCTTGGCTGTTTGCTTTGGCGTATACGGCAGGCAGGAACTAAGCCGTACTGACGATTATGCGGTTCCTGCTTATATGAGACGCCCTCTTTTTGCAATGCAATTTCTTTTTTCAAAGTTTTTTCGTTTGCATAAAGAGTTTTTTTCACTTTAGAATTACGCTTAACGAATCCTAGGCATCTACGAACCATAACAACTATCAACTCAACATGTGAAACATAACTCAATTTAATATCATGTATAAACCTCAAGACATTAATTTCAAAAACCCTAGCAAGAGTGCTGCTATTTATGAAATAATCAAAAATTATTGAATTGGATAAACGTTGAAATGTTGAAATGTCATAGTTTTACATTTACCAATGTATAAGTGAAAATTGTTCACAGACCTCCAATCAGAGAGACTAGTAAGATCACGTTGTCGGAGTGCGTAATCATCCACAGAATTGACTTTTAAAAACAATTTCAAATCATCAGCAATCATCAAACATTTAGTAAATTTGAAACTTTCAACTATATCGTTAATAAAAAGTAAGAAGAGCACAAGTCCTAAGTGGCTATCTTGAGGGACGCCAGAGTTAGCTTTAATCTCTTTGGAGAGGGCCCTACCAATTTTGACAATTTTGTTTACGATCAGTCAGATAGGATTCAATCCATTTTAAATAAGTTAGAAAGCTAGAGCTTGTCTAAAAGATCAGTTCTTCTAGATGAATGCCCATATGTAATTCTATATAATCACCTCTCTGTGCAAGTATGATTTTTGAAGCTGTTTTTCGCATATATTTCTAAAATGATTTTTCGGAGAGTAGAAATGGTTATAACCAATTTCATAGGATTTCATATTCTGAAGAAATTTTCAGTATATTAAAACTGTCTTGATCTGATGGTTTTCACAGTATACACAAAAGTGCAAAAAAATTATATGGCAACACCAAAAAACAGTTGCCCGATTTAGACCATTTTCTTAATTTTATTTACTATTGCTATAAAAATACCATGAACTAAACTTAAGCTCTTTGTGACGATGCGTTCTAAGGCAGTACCCAAATACATAGTGAAAAATGAAATTTTTATATGGCAATCCAATCGTATGAAGGAGTTGCTAGATCCGGTCCATTTTCGAACTCGACTTTACTTTTTTTTAAAAAAGGTCCGTGTGCAAAATTTCAGCGCTTTAAGTGAACGCATTCTAGAGTTATCGTGCAGACGGACAGACGGATGGACATGCAAGAATGGAAATAACTTTTAATATTGTGCGTGGGTGTCCAATACATTTTGCTCTACCATCATAATTTCTGTGCGTTAAGTGAGTGAAAGCCAAATATAGGTACTAAGTTTACATAAAAGAAGAGAAATAACATCAACTTGAAATAAATCTCTATAGCAGTAATAGCGTAATGTGAAAAAGAAGTAAGATTACTTACACGTGATCGACCAGGAATAAATCCATGCTGTTCAAATGAAATAATTTCCTTAGTTAAAAATTCAACTTTAGAGTGAATCAACGAGTCAAGAATTTTAGGAATCGTATTCATAACAAAGACACCTTAATAATTTTTTGTGTCATCCTTTTGCCCAGATTTTTGACCTTTTTGCAGCTATTTCCTATTTTTCTACATTTTACGAGTTTTATCCAAAATTGCCAAGCTGCATATTCCCTTAGGGAAAATGAAACCATTGACGAGATGCTGATAGCTTTTCATGATAGATTTCATTTAAAATATGTATGTGCCTAATAGACTTGTGAACAAGTGTGGATGCATGGGAAGGGTAATGACCCCCCCCCCCCTCTCTAGAACCAAGTTTAAGTATAATCTAAAAACTTACTCATTCACGTATGTATAACTTGCATCTCATATAAAGTTGATATAAATATTTTCTACATAATTTTATTCAACGGCCATAACAATGCTTTCATGTAGTTTTCATGTCAACAATTTTTATGGCCGTTGAATAAAAAATATTTTTGTTTTCACAAGAAATGAATAAAAAATGTCTCCTACATTTTCTTTTATGGAGTTAAACAATTTGGCAAGTGAGCGGCTCATATGTGATTGGAGTTTCAAAACCTTGTACTACAAGAAAAGTAAAAAGTCTATTTTGATAAAAATGTAAATAAAGCAAAAAAAGTTAATGCATTCAGACATTCAACATAATAGATAGTGGAAAGTATTAAGACTTTTTAATAAGATTTTCATTGATATTTTAGTGGGAGATTACACCAGAAGTATCTCCTAATTTTACCTTTTATTTATTGAAAAACTTCATCACCCGCTTATTTTGTGACTCTTTCACAAAATTCCTTGCATTTGAAAAAGTACAGAGTATATGGCAACTTGCAGAGCTCGTTGTATTCAGAATTTCATTACCTTTCCAACGACTGCTCGACCAGCCCCGTACTCCTATTCCCTCAGGAGTTATGGTGGGCTGAACTAAGAATTTCGGATTTTCTTACCTTTTTTATACCCTAGATGAAATTTATAGGGTATACTAAGATTGTCATTCCGTTTGTAATGCCCAATCTACAATGCATGGTAAAACCACGTCGTTAAAACGATATGGATTTTTGTGTTTGCTTCCCACTCTTGCATTTGAAAATTTATGCTTGCAAAAATGTCCCTTCTCTCTCATTCATTTGACGACATGAGCACGAGCTTATGTGTAGTAGTTAATCAGCAAAAACGATATAGTAATACCTCAGGTGTATTCAGCATAATTTAGAACCATGTAGGGGAATTTAGAACAAAACAGCTGTAAACTGGAACTGGTACTTTCAGTCTTGAGCAATATTTTATATTATTCGACTTATCCCAAGCAATTTCTTAGTTTACTAAGTTCACTATATAACAGTATAAATTATTGAGACCAAATACTTCCTTTGATGTAATTCTGCAATGAAATCGAGGAAGCAATTGTATTTATAATAATTGACAGGTAAACAGCTGATTAATTTGGCAGCTTACCACTACTTACATATTTCGTGTATTTAAATGCATTGTTCAGCAAACGATAACACCTCGAAATAATGATGGTAGAGCAAAATAGATTGGACACCCAAAAAGTTATTTTGATTTTTGCATGTCCGTCCGTCCGTCCGTCCGTCCCTCCATTTGTGCGCACGATAACTCGAGAACGCATATACTTAGAGAGCTGAAATTTTGTACACGGACTTTAAAAAAAGTAAAATTAAGTTCGAAAATGGGACAAATCGGGCAACTCCTTCGTGGGGTTGCCATATAAAAATTTCGTTTTCCGCTATATATTTGGACACTGCCTGAGAACGCGTTGACGTATATAGCTGAAATTTCGTACATGATGTTTCTACTATATTAGCAAATAAAATGTCAAAAATGGACTAAATCGGGCAACTCCTTCTTTGCCATATAAAAATTTAGGTCTTTTAGGTATTCTTTGAAAACGATCAGTCCAAGACATTTTTATTGTACTAAAAACTTCTGCAGAATACGAAATCCTATAAAATTGATTACAATCATTTTTTCTGTGCGACAAACCGTTCTAGAAATATATGCGAAAAACAACTTTAAAATCAAACTTGAATAGATCGGTGACCATACGAAATTTAATACGGGCATTCATCTAGGGTATCATAAGAATTGGCCTTAGACCAATTCTAACTTTTTTACTTGTTTTACTTTGATTTTTTTTTTTTTTACAAAAAGGTGGTTAACATATTTTTTTTATAAAAACTGTAAATTGTGGACTCTCCTCTTTACTTTGACCTATTATACCTATCTGCTCAGTGTAGTCGTTAAACTGTTATTAGCTCATAAGCTATTCATGTAATAACGAAATTAGGCAATATTTTTTTAAATTATGTGTTTTAAGCCACTAAGGGAACAAATTGTCTTTAGTTTAACTCACCATAACTCTTTAGGGGAGAGGAGTACGGGGCTGGTCGAGCAGTCGTTGGAAAGGTCATTAAGTTCTGCATACAATGTACTCTGTAAGTGGCCGTACAGTCTGTACTTTTTAAAATACGGGGTACTTTGTGAAACACTACCGAATTTTGTTAATCACCCTATAACTCCGAAACGGTTGAGATGCCATTCCCCCTTGCCATACAATTTTTTGTTTGACTAGATGACTATTATCACCTCCTGTCCTATGGACCACCATGGGTGAAACACCCTGCATAATTGGTACTATATGTATACATATTTTTGGAAGAATATTAACGTTTCCGCCTCTGTAACTCATTCCACATCAAACTTACATAAAAAGTATTTTTACAAAAAATGTAGGAAATTTACTCTTCTTCAAATTTTTTTTTGTCGTAGGATCAACCGTTGAGGAATTATTTTGAAAAAACCAAAGATGGCGAACCACGCGGATCCCCCTCAATGGTCTAAAGTTGGATTTTTAATCGGGGCGCGGAACTGAATAACATATATAAAAATCACAGCTACCCCACCTTTTTTAGGGCAAAAATCCCTACTGACTGGACTCCTATTCCATTGAAACATTATTGTCTTCTAAAATCATCGATTTGGCGTTTCTATAAAGTCAAGTCGCTATATTTTCAAATTTTAATGCAACCTTTAGTCTAATACATACATACTTTACTAAATTTAAGATGTGGACATATTGTTGTCTCTTGAGTTAATTCTCGCCAAAATATTGTTATTTTCTAGGCAATGCAAAGAAAGTAAAATCTAATTGGCTCACATTGACGCTCAGTGTTGACAACTGAGATGTTATTTCCCTTGATGTATAATAATTATAGAAATTTCCCTTTCGCTACACTTCCAGTAAGTTCAGCAATGCAAATATGGGAGTGAAGCGTCTTACCGGTCTTGCTTTGCTAAATATCCATCGGGATATCATTATCGATGTAGATGACGTTATCATCAGATTCTCAAAGCAAAACAAACAAGATTGAATTTTCTCACGTTTTTTTTTTAAGATATTGCCAAAGCCCTAGCACAGCCCTTACAGGAAAGGAATAAGGGGTATGGAACTGAGGATGATAATTGGATTGAGACAAGTAGGTAACGGTGCGAATTACGCTTAAATGTTTGTAGCTCATAACTAACTCGTACTGTTCTGCTTATGAAGGATTCACGGAATTTCTTGGTACAGCCGAGTTTGACTTTAAGGGTAT